>VDFB02379711.1:120190864-120254001 GCA_007258455.2 Sequoia sempervirens
TATTTTTTCTAGACTTTTTCCTGATTTTTTCAAAAAATCTTATACTTTTGGTTTGCCAATTTTTTCCCCAAAAGATTTTTGCTGCTATGGTATAAACACATATCTTTTTTTAATAGCAAGGATACTTTTTCAAACTTCCATGCATTACTAATCTAAAAGGAAAAGTCTTTTGCCTAATATGTATGCAGCCATGCTTTTGACATTGTCAAAAAGAGAAAAACTTCCTAAATGATGCAAATGCATGGCCAAGTATTTCTAACTCTTTGCATGAGAGAAGAGAGATGTTGGAGAGTACATCAACTCAATGAGAACTGAAGTGTAATGTATTTCGGCTTGTAGTATTCCTCTGTTTCTCTACAGATGTGTCATAAATTCTCAGTTCAAATATGGACACCAAATATTGATAAAAAAGATTTGTATTAACCAAATAGCCATGTACACATACATCAATATATGTCGATATAAGTATAAAATATAGTTACAAAATAGCCATATAGGCTTACGAGAATGCCATATAGGCATACAATGTCAAATATATCCAATACAAAATATGTACAAAATTGCCATGTCTAGGCATATAACAAAGGGCTCTGGAATCAAAATTCATTTCTCTCCATGCTCTGGAAATAAATTCTTTCCCTTTGTTTGGAAATCTGATGGCAATAATTCCATCACTCATTTTTGCTGTGCTCGAGGAGTGCACCTGCTGCTCCTCCTAGAGTTTAGCTCCTGGTGAAGTTTTAACTGTTACAATAAGAAGTAAAGACATTAATATATAGAAATTACATTATAAAAAATGATATATTTAACAAAATAATCACTTATGGCGATCTCATGATCACTCTCCATGTGGAAATATTTGCACGTCGATGCTGAGGCATGCTCAAGCCTTGTATAAACCATCCAAATAGGAATTAAACTATGAATCAATAATGGTTTGATTTTTCGCTAGAACTAACATCTATAACAACAAATGTAAATTGAAATTTAGTAATTTGCCTCATACCTCCCCTATCAGAGCCATCGAGGATTGTATAGTGGATGAAACACCAATATCCATTTTTGTCGCAACATTTGGAGGTGTTTCCACAACCAACATCTGAAAATAAAACAAGAAATTATTCGATCACAAAAAAGTTACAATAGTGATCCACGTCACATGACTTATAATGTATGAGATCTAATGAACAAAATTTTGAGTACAAGTATTAAACTATATATTTATGATTATCATGCTTATGATTTTCCCTATCCATATCTTGTTCGAAAGGACATTTTCTTAGGCTTTTACCCATAGCAGCAAGCCGCTAAACCATTTGATTAAATGCTTTCATAGACATGTATGATAACTATAGTGGCATAGAGAAGGTAGTGAACTATTTGAAAAAATGCCTCAAAATAAATGGGGTCTCGTGGCGATGGCATGCCATTACAAACAAATGCACGTCATGGCATTCCATCACCATAAGACTGCATTTCTTCTAGGAATTTTTTCAAAAAGTTCATTGCCTTCTCTATGGTATTATTGCTTACTATTATGATTTTATAGATATTTTTCCAAGCATCCATATAGTTTGTTGGAAAGAACCTATTTTAGGCTTTTAGCCATAGCAGCAACTGAAAGGAAGTGAGTAGTTTGATAAAATGCTTTGGTGAACATGTATGAAAAATGTGGTATCATACGAAAGGTGGTGAGCAGTTTGAAGAAATTCCTCTAAGAAATGTGGTCTCATGTGGGGATGGAATGGAATTCCATCACCATGAGACCACATTTCTTTGAGGCATTTTTTCAAACTACTAACTGGTGCAAGAGCACCTAGGTTACTAGTTGCCTCTCATAGGAATTTTTTTGTCTAGATTGAATGCCCATTTGTAAATTCATGTAAAGGTCATATAAAGACTTACTTCATTGTATTTAAGGTCCTTAGGTGGTCACAAAAAAAATATATTTCCAAATGTTGCTAAAGATGGGAAAAATTGTAAAAAGGAAAAGAAGCATGGAATATTAAAATTCACAAGGCAGTTTAGGTAGTTTCACTCAATGAGGGAGATTCAAAAGGTAGTTATCTGATTAGGAATATATATATAAAAGCATGTAAAAGGCAGGCATAAGAACAAATTTTGTATTCTTGAATCATTTTCAATAAATAAAGTTCCTTGTTCCTATTTTCACCTTGTTTCATTCTTGAATTCAGTTCTTGCATGGGCTATATATTTGTTTGTTCACTTTATGCAGGGTGTTAACAATCATCTAGTGATGTTTTGAAGAGTTACCATCAAATTTAAAATCCAAGGTTTTTGTGGTCTGTCAGATTAACTAGTCAAGGGTTTTGAGGGTCATTTAAGGCTTGAATTCACCATCCCACCAATGTAGATTGAGGATATTGGTGGTATGGAATGTATAGAAGGTTTTTAGAATGTTTTAATCAATTTGTGAGTGTACAAGAATAGGGAAATCATGAAATTTTCGATTGGCTGCTGAATCATACAGGAAATAAAAAGTTTCCTTCATGGAAAGCATGCATGAAGGTGGGTGGTGAATTTATAAAGCTTATGTAGGCTATTTCCATGGTATTTGTGGTGGTGGCAGGAGTATTTAAGGTTTGTAAGTACCTTATGCAATAAACCCTCCTTTGTAGGGCTTGATTTGTGCATAGAATAGGGGTTTTTTGGAACAGTGATTTATGGAGCCTTTATGTCGTTAAAAATGTTTGATTCTTCAGTTTTGTGACATGACAAATAAATTTTTTTAGTCCTTTGGTATTTTGGTGATAAACTATGAGCACTTTATTTGTAATTTAGGCCTAAATTAGTAGCCCTTTCCAGCGAACAATTCAAGAATCTGGTAATTTATTTATGACAAGCTATTGAGAAATTTTGATATGTTATGATGTGTTAAAAAAGGCTCTTGAATGTACATTGGGAATGTGGATATACAAAGTGAATGGAAAGGAATCACCTGATTAAGGGATATGTGACCTACAAGCAAAATGGTGGTAAGACTGTAAAAGTGTGTAATTCTGTAAATACAGAGATTTAAATGTTTATTTTGGCATAGAGTCATCAATGTGAAGATTTAAAAGGTCTGTGAATAGTTTGGTGAAGGCCTTGAGGCCAAACATGATGATTTGATATGTTGTAGCAATATGTCCCTAGGTGGAAATGGTAATTTGACTACATAAGAACTTATGAATTTGATAAATCAGTATTATGTGGATATGAACCAGGTTTGTTTCAATGAAAAGCATGATGTGAGTAATGTCTTGGAAGTCAGATGAAATGATTGATTGTAGTTTCTTGGTCTTGAGGAACTAGTTGGTAAAAGTGAAAATTTGGTGAGTTGTTTAAGGAATTGAAAGATTTGGAGCTCTTTATCAGTTTTTTGCTTTGAATTCAGATAAATTGATGATGACAAAGGTGTGTTAGGATTTGATGGATATAGGTTGTAACATGAAAGATTGGTTTTTGGTTATTTTTCCTAGGTAAATCAAATTGAGTGGAAGGGTGCCTTGGTGAATGATGAAAGAGTGGATTGTCTAGTGACTCTAATTAGGTTTCTTGTGCACGGATCAGTCATTTTTGTTGATAAGTAAGATGTTTGAAGCTTGAGGATGATAAGAAGAAGTATTGAAATGAGTTGGCTTGTTTTTTCCTTGTGGTTTGCAAATGAAACAATGTGATTTTTGATGAAAAGAGAAAGAAATTTTAGTTGCTTATTCAATTTGATCTTCTCCTGATTCAATTGGGTCAAATGTACCCTGATGATTGAGTGGTTTGATATGATGCTCTGCATCACTAACTGCCTTGTCTATGCTATTGCTTACTATTGTGGTTTCATAGATTGTTTCCAAGCATCCATAGTTTGACGTGCTGGTGCACCTTTGCAAGCACATGCCTCCATGTGAAGTAATTGTATCATGCTGCTTATGTTGACTTTCTAAACAAGTATATTGTACAATTGAAATTTTTTCATCTATCAACATCTAGTTATTAGTTATGGAATTTGAAGCAATGCTTTGAGTTTGAACGATGTGTAATGCAACGTAACCAACAATATGAATATAAACTACACAAATCTATTAAGTAGAATTCATTAGTTAAGTTCTCTTTATTCTATTACCTCTGTGTACATTTGAGTAAATCCACTGGCACTAGGAGATGTTTGCTTGAAACCTCCAATATTAGCCTTTTCAACATCCAAAATCACATATTAAAATACCATTCATAAAACAATGCTATTAACATGTAACAAATTTATAAATTTTTACTAGTTACATACCCCACTGATAGGTGTACTGCAGAAATAAGTAGGTGGAGGACCAGTGTATCCAGTCTCAACACTGTGACCCTGAAATTTTATTAAAATAATAAAACTAAATTAGTTAATCTTGCATTTTAGAATCAAAATTTAATAAATTAAATTCAATGAACATGCTGACTTTTACTTGACTATCAATTCCATATGCATGATGCAAAATGTCAGCCATCCTCTCCATCCCCGTAGCAGCATATGGATCCTGTGTAGCAGCATACGAATCCTGCATAGCAGCCTCCTGAGTGTTGGTGGGGTCATATGAACAAGTCGCCCCGCAAGATTGACACACATGGGTTCGAAGGCCACCACCCGAAGACTCCCCTAGATGGCGTTGTACACTAGGGCTAGTATGATGGATGACACTCCGGGTCAAAGTGTTGATCGCCTGCAATGTCTCTACGTTGGCACTCTCATTCACAACGATAGGCATAACAATGTTCTCACAAGGAAGCCTAGCGAGAGGTCGTCTCCCTTGCTGCATAGGATCCAAGTGTGCACCGGGCCTATCATGAGCCGACCCCCCACCTCTCCCCTGGAACTCCCTTGTATCAAAATAATTTGGGATTTGGTTCAATACGAACTCACTATACAATTTCCTAAGAAAATATTGGGGGACTTCACAATTGTTGCACGGTGGGTAATCAAAGACCAAGTACCACCTATCATAAAAATGGTTCCTAATCTCTTGGTGGTGGAACCAATGAATAGGAAACCTCTTCACATTGAGGCTAATATTTTGATGTGTTCTAGGTTCAGTGAATAAAGAGCACAAATCACCTTTAGTAATTTTTAAATCTTTTACTTGTTTATAATGATAGTTTATCTGCATAATATGACCTAGCTACCTGCCTCCTATCTTGCTATCCAGTTATTTGTTGGGTAATTGAATCTACATTTTTTAACATCTCTTTCATTGAATTTGCTAGGGTCATTCTTTTTGTGGTTGAAGCATTTGGATCACTCAATCTACTGATAAATCCTTAATTTATTTTTTGTTGTTCTCAATTTCACTCCTCAAATTTTCTTGAGTGCCAAGAGGGTGTTGAGTGATTGGTGGGGGAGGTTGATTTTGTTGAGGGTTTTGTTGTTGAGTATTTTCCTACTCTTCTTGTTGAGGATTTTGAGGATTTGCAGGATCATTTATATCTCCTACAAATTAAAAAAATAAATCAAATCTAACCTAAAACAAACAAAATCAACTTGAAACTAAGAAATTCAAAACAAATAGCAAACAATACTTACCTCCCACACCTCTTCGTCGTCGTGGCACCATCTTTGCAAAGAAAAAGCAACTGTTGTTGATGAATTTTGTAGAATTCCTCCTCCTAGAATGCGAGCGGGAAACTGAGGGTTTTTGGCCGTGGGCAGAGCAAAAAATTAGACAATAGAAAATGAATCATTTTCACTTTTTTTTTAATTTTAAAATGACATAACGCGAGTGCGTTATAACACAATCGCGTTATGTGATTTTCATTTTTTTTTTTGAATTGGCCACAAAAGTGTAACCCAACTTCATGCACCCACCCCTAAAGAATAAATTATATCAATTATAGCACAAGTGTGATGTCACATTAGTAGAACCAAAATAGTTTTTCTATATGTTCTTCTACTAAACTATAATACTAGGAAATCTATTTTCCATGATACATAAGGGTGTATGTGAGGCTAGCAATTACATGGAGAGTCTATACCTCAATGGTCCTCTTAATAGCTGATAAAATCATCACATGATGAATAATTTTTTTTGCTAGTGATATTTGTTGTCACTTTTCTACTCATTGAGCTATAACTCTATCTTGGATTGAGCCTCCACCTCTACCCTAAAATTTTCTCATATTTAAATAATTAAGAATTTTGTGAAAGAAAAACAATAAAATTTTCTCAAAAAATATAGATACATTATGGTTTTTAGAAGGACCTATTGGTCAAAGAGCATCCACTACCTATCCCAAAAGTTATTTTTTATATCATCATATGATTTCACCAATAAATAAGGAATCTCTCAAAGTCATAGCAATCGGTACAATAGTTTTTGGATGGATAGAAAATAACACAAATTTTGTCTTTTCTTATATCTTTTTATTTCACTTAATTATATGATAAGTTTTCACATAAAATTGGCAACATGCATCTTTATAAAATTTTCACTAATATATTTGACTCATAATTGTGCCAACATGCTTCATCATTGCTTCCAATGATGAAGCAAGTGATGCATGGTGGGGGTTTGTTATGGATGACTTCAATGTTAAAACTAATATTATCATTTAAATTTTATTTTATTTTAAATATCCTATTAATTTCTCCTATCTTTTTCTAGGGCTTATCAAATGTATTAGAGGATATTTGAGTGATGGAAGTTTTCTTCAATTATTTTTTCATATTAAATTTATAAAAATACTAATAAGATGATTAAAAAGAAAGATAAACCATTAATCATTTATCTCTCTTGTGACATAGCATTGAAAAAATAAGAATTTTTTTTGACATATAAGGAAGTACACAAGATGTTATTGCATTTTGAGTTCCTTACAATCGTTAGTTGTGGTTGTTGGCAATAAAAATGTGTGGTAAGATTTTTTATGTAATATATAATGTGAATGTGTTATGGGTAAAAGTATAGAGCTATGTCACACTTTCAACCAATAAAATAAATTTAAGCGGAATGGTTTCGCTCTAAATAGTTTCACCTAAAACCATGTGGCATCTATTTGACACGTATAATTTTGGTTGAAACCCTTTCACCCAAACCCATAAAATATATATAACTAAAAAAATAAAATAAGGTTGAATTTATATGTAAGGTTTCAAGTGAAACACTTTCTGTTGAGAGGGTTTCATTTGAATCCCCTTTTATTGAAATTGTCTATGTGGCTACCTGTGTGGTAGCTTAACCTCTCTTTTGAGACAAATTTAGGAAAAAATCAACTTCAACTCTAGATTTCTCCAACCAAAGGTACTTTTAGGAAAATATAAAAATACCGTTATGTAGAACTCAGAGTTTAGAGTCTATTTTTTTAATATTTTGATTAGTTTTATTATGAATTTAAAAAATATCGCAAGTTCTTATGATTAAACATGAGGTATATTAAATCATATTTAATTTTTTTTTAAAACATATGGTGCACTAGAGGAGAGAGTCCTCTCAAAGAGGCTATAATTTCTTTTTTAAATGATAAAAAATTTACATAAAATTTGATGTCCTATGAAAACTATGATGTTTTGATTAAGTTCAATATTCAAAAATTATTAAAAATTAAATATTCATTTATTTTTTTCCATGCACTAAATTCTCAAGTCATCTATGTGGGGAAAAAGTATTAGAAAAACTAAAATAATCTATTTTTGTGGCATCTCATTGACTTTACTTTTTAAAAAAATTAACAAATAAAATTGTTCTCTTAATTTAAAAATAAATAAATTATAACTAATTTTGTTTTAAAAATATCTAACTATTTTTTAAAAAAAAATATCTAACTATTTTTTTAAAATATCTAACTATTTTTTTTTTTAAAATATAAAAATGAACTACATTTTGATTTCTACATTTCATTAGTTTACATCATTTTAAAATTTAAAACATAAATGTCACTTTTAGGTGCTTGAAGTTAAAATTTTATATTTGTGTTGACCATTTACTTTATAAAAATATCACAGAGCTATGTATGTTTACCCTTGTTTAACAAAATTACTGTTACCCATTTTTCACCTATGGGCTCAATCAGGCAGGATGACCCATGTTTTCAGGGGTTCTCGAAGACCAAATAAAGGAACACTTGCATCAGGATCTTTTTTTTAAACTTGTTTGCTTCTTGTGTAGATGCAGGGGAAAATGATGTTTTAATTCGGCACGTGGATTAAATGTGGCTCCCAAGAGGGTTGACCCAGCGTGCAAGTCTTGAGTTTGGGGATGGGTTCCGCCTTTTATGTTTTTCCTTGTCTTTTCCCTCTTTCTTTTTTCTTTCTTCTTACCTTTTCCTTGTTCTGCCAGGGGCGGAACCGGGTCTGAATCCGAACTTGGAACTTTTCGAAGTTCTGGATTTAGTTCCGATCTCGGTTCCATCGGGCTTGTTCATTTGTTTTCCCTTCTTTCTCTTTTATGTGGTCGGGGCTGTTTCCTTCCCTTTTGTTTCTTCTTTTTTCCATCCCCTTTCCCTTCGTCCTTGTGTATTGTCGGAGGCGGGTTTGGGTCGGAATCCGAACTTGAAACTTGATAAAGGTTTCAGGTCTGGATTTGGCTCCGATTCCGGTTCCGCCTTTTATGTTTTGCCTTGTTCATCTTTGGGTTCCTGTTTCGGTTCTGGTTTCGTCTTGACCCCGCTTCCACCGGCCCTTTTTCTTCCTTCCTTGTATTTTGTCAAGGGATGCTTTTTCCTTTTTTTCCCTTCCTCCTCCTTTCCTTCGCCGTCTTTGAGTTTCGTCGGAGGCAGGTTCGGGTCGGAATCCGAACTTAAAACTTGATGAAGGTTTCAGGTCTGGATTTGGCTCCAGTTCCAGTTCCGCCTTTTATGTTTTTCCTTGTTCATCTTTGGGTTCCTGTTTTGGTTCCGGTTTCGTCTTGACCCTGCTTTCGCCAACCCTTTTTTCTTCCTTCCTTGTATTTTTTCGGGGGATGCTTTTTTCTTTTTTTCCTTCCTCCTCCTTTCCTTTGCCATCTTTGAGTTTTGTCGGAGGCGAGTTCAAGTCAGAATTCAAATTTGAAGCTCGATGAAGGTTTCAGGTCCGGATTTGGTCCCAATCCCGCTTCCGCCAGGATTCATCTATCTTCGCTTTCGCCCCCTTTCTTCCCCCGGTCCCGGTTCTATTTTCGTCTTGGCCTCACCCCCGCCAGTTTTGAAAAATCTTAGTGTAAGGGAGTTCCTTCACCAAAAAATGAGGACATCGACATGAGGTCTCGCCGACCCGATGGGGTCTTTCCGATGGCTTTTTGCGAGATCGGTATAACTCTGGCTGCTCGCCACAAGGTCTTGCCGACCGATGGGTGTCTTGCCTAGTGAAAGTGTCATCGCTATGACTCTATCCGCCCGCTATCACTTCTCCCCGACATCCAAGGTCTCACCGACGTGCGATCCTTCTGAAGCAACCTTTGACCACCTTGGAATCCACTTGGCACAAACTCGACCAATCAGAAGGCGCTAGGACAAATCACGAGCAGTTTGACTTTTCGGCTCCCCTCTGTGAGCGAGATCGACGAAGCATGACGACATCTCTCTACTCTGAAAGCAAGGGTGATCAGTCAGTAATGGTGCTGAATCTAATGGATAAATCTGATACCGCTTCTCGAAGGGGAGGTAGCTGTGAGTTACTATAGCAGCTGGAGATGACGGCTGGAGGAGCAAGAGGCATTAATGACCCTGTCACAGAGCATTCAAGGTGACTCTGACGAAATCTTAATGGCGGACTCGAAGGCTACAAGATAATAATGACAATTGTAAAAGATCTGAAGGCTCTGCCCACGGACGAGCTTTCACCGACATGAGCAGGGGGTGCGCATTGAGTGTTTCATTGACTTTATTCCAAGCCATCTAGGGCCGACGTGTCCAGGCACCGACTCATTTTTTTGAAACCCTAATGCAAGGGGCCGACCTTTGGTTGTATATGTGGCATTTTTGCCTTTTTGAAAAGCAATTCTTAGTTAGGAGACTGTCGAAAGAGCACTATTTAGACTTTGTAACTCATTTTTTTTATGAATACTACAGATCTGTAACACAGACACTCCTTATTTTCTCAATAGAAAGTTATTTCCTTCACAATTTTTCTTTGTTGTTTAGTAACTGGTTGTGAGTTACATGATTAAATTCTGTGTGATCCCTTTATTTGATCAAATTCCTTCAGTGCTGAATGCAAAGGATATTATGTCACAAATTTAGGTTATGTTAGTGATCTCTTTCTTTTGTGCTTATATCTGTGAAAACATCTTGTTTTCCTTGTGCTAAGCATTAGAACAGACAGAACCTTACATAGACTCATTTTTGTGAACATAAATCTCTGTATTGTGAGATTTTTTAGCTCTATTGAGATTTTCTATGAGTTTTCTGTAGTATTGTCATATGTTTATCTTTGGTGTATCACCTATTAGTGATAGGTTTTGGATTCAAGTACATCTTTCTTACTCTTTTCCTTTATCATTATTTAGTTTTTCCCAAGATATCTTAAGGGGAATCAGCCCATAATCTAGAGGTTCACTTCATTCCCAGGTCACCCACAACCTCGAAGTGTCCCCATGTGTCAATAGGTTGCTATAGTTGATAGCTTAGCAAGGGTGCAAATTTTATTTGACAACAGTTTTTGGCACGCTCGGTGGGACTGTGAACTGCTTCTCAGTTCATGTTTATGCATTCTATTGCTGCTGTTTGGTGTGTGCAGTAGTAATTTCAGCCTTTTGGAGGCATTTTCTTTACATACTTGGCGACTCCGAGAAAATCTACTGGTTTCAACAAGTTTAGTGCTAGTATGTTTTAATTACAAGCTTAAGATTCTGATTTCCAACATTTATATGAGTAGAGATGACAAATTTTCATGGTCAGCATATATACCCACCTCAGTTTCATGGAAATCCTATCAACCAATCACCCTATCAGCCATATTAGGCTAGTCATGTTGTTGGTTTAATCCCAAGCAGCCCTGCAACAACAGCCTATCATCATGCTCAACATGCTCACCTCCCACCCACCCCTGCTCAGTCTCAATATCAACCAAACCTATGATCAAAATCAACCCCAAGAGGAGGTTTTTGATGTTAACCAATATGATTATCTGCATAATCAGCCTCAAGAGCATCCTTACCAAACTATAATGGACCTGCTCCAGCAGTTTGACCGCGTGTTGTGGGCTTTGAGCCAGAGGTTTGAACATATGCAGATTAATGATGTCAGTAAGGTGTTCTCCTATATGTTTGGCATGTTGGCTGATGTTAAGAAATAGAGAGAACTTATTTCACAGCAGCAGGAGTTGGGATGTCAGTTTGAAGAAGATCTTGAGGGAGAGATAGCAGCCAAGGAGGAACAAATGAAGCTACTCTCTGCTCAAGTGTGGAATACTCAAGCTTACTCAGACCATCGGCATCAACTAATGGAGAAGTTTCGAAAGAGGCAGCTTGGAGGGAGTTCCAAAGAAAAGAGAGTTGTTGAAGAGGAAGAACAGCCCAGTGATCAAGCTAGTTCATTCACCACGAAAGAGATTAGAACTCCAAATCTGTTACATCTAGCTATGGAGGAATACAAAAAGAAACAACAAATGATTGAACAACACAAAGACATTGGTGAGTCGCTAATTGGTGGCAACCAACAAGACAAGGAAGGCTTAATTCAGGAAGAAAAGCCAGAGATTGAACCTAATTCTATCCTCCAAGGTGAGAGATTTGATGTTTTCAAACATGTTGTGGTTGAAGAAGCTAACTTTGATCCTTGTGAAGACTCAGAAGTAGTTGATAGTCATGATGAACTAGGACAATAGGTTCATGAACTTGAACAAATGCTGAAACATCAGGAGGAGCCTAATGAGCCTGATTTGCAAGGTTATAACTGGCTGAAGGGGCTTCCATTCCATTATGCAGAGGAGCTTGAGGCTACATCATTGCTTGAATTGTTTCCCCCCTTTATTGAGGAAGACAAGCCTGAATCAGAATGTAACTCTTCTAGTGATGATGAGAATTATGAGCAGCTTCCATTCTGGTGCATAAAAGAGCCTGAGGCTGATGCGTTGATTGAAGATGTGATGGAGGAAGCTATCTCTTTGTTATTTGTTGAAGAAATAGGTGTTCAGATGGAAGTTCATGAGCAAGAGATCAAAGGAGGCTCAATCTTTGCCCTTACCAAAGGTTGTCCAATTAGATACCTAGCTTGGATGGAATCCAATACAACACCAAGGACGAATCTTGCACCCAAGCATGAGGGTACAACTATGGAGGAACACACTCAAGTTACCTTTCCACCTTAGAACGAGAATGTTTACATTCTGTATGAAAAGGTTAGTAAACTTGAATATGTTTTGCAAGAGATCTTACAACCATCCGTTGAAGTGTCATGCATGCTTCATTTCTCTTTAGTTGTTCTCTAGCATGGCAAACATTGTAAATTTTTTAGAAAGGGCAGTTATTTTACCCAACCTATCAATGGGTTTGTTTGACCAATTTCTTATTGGTTAGTGTAGGATAGGTTTAGATGCAGTTTATATTCCCTAAGTGTTGTTTCAACACAGTTAAATAATTTCCCTTCAGCAGTTTTTCTTGTTTTTAGTAAGTTTCCAGGTGATCTATGTCTCAGGTTACAATGTACAAAGTTGTTCCAAGTTTGTTCTTGATTTTTTCCCAATGACTCCATGCCCAACGGATAGGCCTAGGCTATTGGTTTCCATGTTTAGCAGGCAAACATCCAACAAAGGTCGCCAGAAATGTTACCCATTTTTCACCTATGGGCTCAATCAGGTAGGATGACCCATGTTTTCAGGGGTTCTCGAAGACCAAATAAAGGAACACTTGCATCAGGATCTTTTTTTTTAACTTGTTTTCTTCTTGTGTAGATGCAGGGGAAAATGATGTTTTAATTCAACACATGGATTAAATGTGGCTCCCAAGAGGGTTGAGCCCAGTGTGTAGGTCTTGAGTTTGGGGATGGGTTCCACCTTTTATGTTTTTCCTTGTCTTTTCCCTCTTTCTTTTTTCTTTCTTCTTGCCTTTTCCTTGTTCTGCCAGGGGCGGAACCGGGTCTGAATCCGAACTTGGAACTTTTTTGAAGTTTTGGATTTAGTTCCAATCCTAGTTCTGCCGGGCTTGTTCATTTGTTTTCCCTTCTTTCTCTTTTCTGTGGTCGGGGCTGTTTCCTTCCCTTCTGTTTCTTCTTTTTTCCATCCCCTTTCCCTTCGTCCTTGTGTATCGTTAGAGGCGAGTTCGGGTCGGAATCCAAACTTGAAACTCAATAAAGGTTTCAGGTCCGGATTTGGCTCCAGTTCGGGTTCCACCTTTTATGTTTTTCCTTGTTCATCTTTGGGTTCCTGTTTCGGTTCCGGTTTCATCTTGACCCCACTTCTGCCGGCCCTTTTTCTTCCTTCCTTGTATTTTTTCGGGGGATGCATTTTCCTTTTTTTCCCTTCCTCCTCCTTTCCTTCGCCGTCTTTGAGTTTCATCGGAGGCGGGTTCAGGTTGGAATCCGAACTTAAAACTCGATGAAGGTTTCAGGTCCGGATTTGGCTTCGGTTTCGGTTCCACCTTTTATGTTTTGCCTTGTTCATCTTTGGGTTCCTGTTTCGGTTCCTGTTTCGTCTTGACCCCACTTCCGCCGGCCCTTTTTTCTTCCTTCCTTGTATTTTGTCGGGGGATGCTTTTTCCTTTTTTTCCTTCCTCCTCCTTTCCTTCGCCATCTTTGAGTTTTGTCAGAGGTGGGTTTGGGTCAGAATTTGAACTTGAAGCTCGATGAAGGTTTCAGGTCCAGATTTGGTCCCGGTCCCGCTTCCGCCGGGATTCATCTGTCTTCACTTTTGCCCCCTTTCTTCCCCCGGTCCCAGTTCTGTTTTCATCTTGGCCCTGCCCCCGCCAGTTTTGAAAAATCTCAGTGTAAGGGAGTGCCTTCACCAGAAAATGAGGACATCAACATGAGGTCTTTCCAATGGCTTTTTGCGAGATCAGTATAACTCCATCTGCTCACCACAAGGTCTTGCCGACCGACAGGTGTCTTGCCGAGTGAAAGTGTCATCACTATGACTCTATCCGCCCGCTATCACTTCTCCCCGACATCCAAGGTCTCGCCGACGTGTGATCCTTCTAAAGCAACCTTTGACCACCTTGGAATCCACCTGGCACAAACTCGACCAATCAGAAGGCGCTAGGACAAATCACGGGCAGTTTGACTTTTTGGCTCCCCTCTGCGAGCGAGATCGATGAAGCATGATGACATCGCTCTACTCTAAAAGCAAGGGTGATCAGTCAGTCATGGCGCTAAATCTAATGGATATATCTGATACCGCTTCTCGAAGGGGAGGTAGCTGTGAGTCACTATAGCAGTTGGAGATGACGACTGGAGGAGCAAGAGGCATTAATGACCCTGTCGTAGAGCATTCAAGGCAACTCTGATGAAATCTTAATGGCGGACTCGAAGGCTGCAAGATAATAACGACAGTTGTAAAAGATCTATAGGCTATGCCGATGGACAAGCTTTCACCGACATGAGCAGGGGGTGCGCATTGAGTGCTTCATTGACTTCATTCCAAGCCGACTAGGGCTGACGTGTCTAGGTGCCGACTCATTTTTTGGAAACCCTAATGCAGGGGGCCGCCTTTGGTTGTATATATGGCATTTTTTCCTTTTTGAAAAGTAGTTCTTAGTTAGGAGACTACCGAAAGAGCACTATTCAAACTTTGTAACTCATTTTTTTTTTATGAATACTACAGATCTGTAACACAGACACTCCTTATTTTCTCAATAGAAAGTTATTTCCTTCACAGTTTTTCTTTGTTGTTTAGTAACTGGTTGTGAGTTACATGATTAAATTCTGTGTGATCCCTTTATTTGATCAAATTCCTTCAATGCTGAATGCAAAGGATATTATGTCACAAATTTAGGTTATGTTAGTGATCTCTTTCTTTTGCACTTATATTTGTGAAAACATCTTGTTTTCCTTGTGCTAAGCATTAGAACAGTCGGAACCTTACATAGACTCGTTTTTGTGAACATAAATCTCTGTATTGTGAGATTGTTTAGCTCTATTGAGATTTTCTATGAGTTTTTTGCAGTATTGTCATATGTTTATCTTTGGTGTATCACCTGTTAGTGATAGGTTTTGGATTCAAGTACATCTTTCTTACTCTTTTCCTTTATCATTCTTCAGTTTTTCCCAAGATATCTTAAGGGGAACCAGCCCATAATCTGGAGGTTCACTTCATTCCCAGGTCACCCACAACCTCGAAGTGTCCCCATGTGTCAATAGGTTGCTATAGTTGATAGCTTAGCAAGGGTAACTTTATTTGACAACAATTACATTATATAACATATGCATGTTATAATGTGTGTGGTTTATGTGTAAAGTGATCATGTTTTGGTGAAATATTTCGTTTGTTCATGTTTTGTCTCTCAATCTGATGCTGTCACCCACATGGATATCCAATGGTAAGGTGAGCTATTGTATTTTTTCATTAGCTAAAAATATTTAATGAAATTGAGAAGCTTATTTTTTAAATACCCGCTATGTTTGATGCAAGAGAATTCTAGGTCTAAAATAAATATTGCATCAACCAAAAATATATATATTTTTTTGTAGGCTTTCTTGTTTATCATAGTCATATAATTCTCGCCACAAATATATTTTTGGCATAGTCAGCTTAGATGGCATTAATAATAGCACAGTCTTACTATTTGTTACTAATAGTTCACCATAGTATCTTCAAAATATGAGTAGATGAAATTAAAGGTGTCATAAGTATGCCCACATGATTAATTTTTTAATAATTAAAGTATTAAAAATTTCAAGGCTTGCTTCACCATATTAAGGTATATTTGAATTGTGCATTATCAATTTGAATATTATTCCAAAAGATAATGTCACCTTTGGTATTGTTGGTCCCAAAAATATTTGTGGATAAGAATGGATTGAGCTTGGTGAGTTACATCTTGTTGCACTCAATAAATAGAGTCATTCACATGTTTTATAAGCAAGTTGCTTAGTTATAAAGAAAAGTCATTTAGTATCACCACAAAGACTCCTAAATATTCTACAAATCTCAACATCAAGAAATTTCTCACCAAATATTTCACCAATAGATCAATCAAACCAACCTATACATGCACTAGTATGCTGAAGACATCATCATCTCTTCTTTGGTAGGGTGTTTAGAAAGTTTTATGTTTAAAACTCCCCTTGAGCCAATGCTTTCTATCTAGTTTCCAAAGGAAACATTTGCACCAGAATTTGGCATAGATTCATTCTTCACATCATTCTCTTCATTTTTCTTCCAGATCTTGTGCATCTCCTTATTTACCTCAACTGGATCAATCTTCTTTTGTGGAGTGAAAGGTTTCACATTATTTCCTCTACAAAACTTAGCTATGTGTCCTAGTTTATTGCATTTATAGCATGTAACACTTTGTTGTGGAAAAAAATTACTTCTTTCCATTTTAGATCTACATTCAAAAGCCTTATGCCCAAACCCATTACATGTGTAATAGTAACTAAGAAATGATCAAGGCATCATACCACTATTGTAACCATTCATCATCGATATTTTGCATTCACTAGCCTTATGACCAAATCTATTGCATGCATAACATTAACTAGAGAATGATTGAAAGTTCTGATTCAACTTACTCCTACATTCTATAGCTCTATGTCCAAATTTATTGCAATAATAACAGTGACCATTAAAATATGAATACCTTTGTGTAGTTGGTTGTCTTATAGTAGGTCTATTGAAATCTTTCTTTTTGTTTCAAACATGTTTGATATTGCTCTTCTTATCTCTAGTCTTCCTTTGTTCATCATTCTTGTTTTCAACATTGTTTGGAGTCTGATTTTCCTTTGAGCTTTCTCCTTTTTCAAACCCTAATCCTTCTTTTTACTTAGAAGCCTTTTGACGAGAAAGAATATCATCAATAAAGGTGGATCTCTTCTTGAGTTTGTCCTCTTGACTCTTTGATTTCTCTAGATCTTTCCTTGGAGAGAACTTCTTCAAGCTTTGAACATTTTGTAGACTTATCTTTGACGCAAGAGCATCTAAGGCCAAAAAAAATCCTGCATCATTTTCTTTGTTTGTTTTGAATAAGGGCCAAGGTTGTGAAGAGTTGTAGAGATCCAATTTTTTCTAACTCATGTCTTGGAGTTTTGAAGTTCTGAAACCTTTTGATTTAGCGATCCCTTTGTTATCGTGGGGTTTCAAGATTTCCTAACTTTCAACTTGTGTTTCCTTTGTTGTCAACAAGTCGTGGGTTTTTATAACCTCACAACCACCGACCAAGAGGTTTTGGAGTTCATGTTTTTGGTGACTTAGTGATGTACGACAGAAGGCATATGGTGTGACCTAATAAGATGGTGGCATTAGAAGTTTACACATGACAACAACCCGCTAACCCTGTTGAGAAGTTGGTGGGGCCCGATCAAGACCCACGAGATATGCGGGGAACAGTGAGGGTGGATTGAGGGTGATCAGATGGTGAGTTGGTGGAATGGGACAGACGAGTCTAGTGGTGACACATGGCACCATGTAATTCTTCAATTCACATCGTTGTTCCTAATCGACTAGGTCAACGAGTATTACGAGCATGCAAAAAATGTTTGGAAAATGACTTAGTGGGGAACGAATGAGAATGCAATCATGGAAGCCTATGTAACTACCTGGAGAATATGCATGGATACTATGACAATAGGGAGTGATGAACATCAAGGCCAACATAGAGAAGGAATACAATATATAGAGATAGTGAGAGATAGACTAGTGAGAGTCTAAGGCAAATATGTTTCAGATTTACAAATGATGTAATGAAAGCCCATTCGATGGAATGTAATGTTGACATATTAGTAATAAAAGAAAGCTATGTTTTCTCACATTTTACTATGTCAACTTGTGTTGTGTCAATATGTGTATGTGTGGTCTGAGTTGGTTGCGAGATCCTGACAGCCTGTTAAGGCCCTCCGGTTTCAACTACGTCAAGTGGTATCAGAGTTGGTTGTTTAGATTCTGTAATAGAGTGTTGAACATGAGAAAGTTGCAGTAGGACTTGTGAGTGTGGGTTGAAGCCAAAAAACCTACAGGTGATGAGCTAAGAAGAGTTGTGGAAAATTATGCTTCTTGTAGCCATGGAAAATGGTTTTTAACTGCTATCCTCCAACAAAGATAAAGTTGGGTAGAAGGTGTAGAGTTCCTCCTCTAAGAGAAGGTGGGTAGAGGAAGCATCTTCTAGAATCTTTTTTGGGTAGAGGATAGTTGCATGAGTGAGGTATTGAGGCAAGGATTACTTTTAACTACAAAGGATTTGAGTTCTAGAAGAGATTGTTGCAGGTGAGAAGAGACTTGCAACTATAGAGGGCTTGAATCCTACAGAGATTTGTTACAGGAAAGATCTATAACTATATAGGGTGGATACCCTAACAAATAGGGAGATATTGTTGCAAGGAGGACTTGTAACTGTAGAAGGACTTGCAAGTTCTTGAAGATTTCTTTGAATAAGAGGACAACATGGGTCATGAGGAGACCAATGATCGTCGCATTTTGGGAAGAGTATTGGGAAAAGACAAGAGGAAAGAAGTTGATTGCAAAATTGAAAGAGATTGAAGTGAAATTAGATTCCCTTGAGGAGATCTTGGGAATGAAGAATGAAGAAAGAGAAGAGATTGCAACTAAGGTTGCAAGGATTGAAATAATTGGTGGCCCTTTGATGGAAGGGGCATGGGAGGAAGAAAATGTGGGGGCATCCCACATAAGTGAAGCAGATGGTGATGAAGAGTCTTTAGAGGCTCATGATTTTTATAATCCATTTTATAGTGTTGTGTTTGCAGGAATCAAAGGGGGTGCAACAGAAGCATGCCATGGAGAAGGCATGGTGGAAAAGAATGAAGATGGAGAATTTGTTGTAGTAGCAATTAAAGGAATTGAAAAGGTACAAAAGGAAAGTGTAGACCTTAGAGGAGGTCCTGTGCTTGATAAAGGGATTGATGAGGAAGATTTAGTGTTTGCAAGAGAGATTGCAAAAATAGAGGAAATGTTCGATTTGAAGAGGGTTGCATCAGAGGTGGAGGTTGTAGCCAAAAATATAGAGGATGTGATTGTGGGTGCAACTATAACAGAAAAAGAGAGATGAAAAGGTGCAAAAAATAGACTCCAGGATCCCTATGTTCAATGGAGAAGTTGGAAAAGATGATCTCTAGCTGAAAGAGGAGATAAGAAGAATCAAAAGATTAGTGGAAGGAGAAGTAGCTAGTAAAGAAGAAAATTTTATGTTGCATGATGGTCCAGTGTTCGATAAGGATCAAGGGTTGCTTGAAGAGATACAAAAGATTGAAAAGTTGTTCAGTATAATTGTGAAGAACGTTGCACTTGACGATGTTGGAGTAAAGAAGAATGGTACAATTGGTGATGATGGAGAAGCAAAGGAGTATGAGGAAAACTCTATTGTTTATGAATTTTGTGATATTTCAAGTTTGAAGTGCAAGTACCTAATAAGGTGAGTAGCATGGTAGAGGAAATTGTGGAATGTGTAGATGTGGTAAAATGGCATAGAGATGTCTAACTGTGGGTAGAAGCTGTAGGGGATGTGATAGGAGAAATTTGGTGGAGGTGGTCGGTTAGAGATGGGTTTGAACCCATGAAAGAGAGGAGAAGAGTGGAGAGTACTTGGTGGGGGAGGCCAGACTATGGTGGACATGAGTCCACAAGAGGAGAAAAGAATGGAGTGCAGGATGTTTCGACAAGATGCTGGAAGAGGAGGAAAAAAAGGTGGAATTGGAAGATGGAATTATGGACTCCATGTGCAGGAGCACATGATTTTAATCACCTGGGGAGTATGATGCAGGAGCATCCAGGGCCAAGAACAATCCTACATTATTTTCTGTGTTTGTTTCGAATAAGGGCCAAGGTTGTGAAGAGTCACGGAGATCCAAATTTTTCTAACTCATGTCATAGAGTTGTGAAGTTTTGAAACCTTCTGATTTAGCGATCCCTTTGTTGTCACGGGGTTTCAAGATTTCCTAACTTTCGACTTGCGTTTCCTTTTTTTTCAGCAAGTCACTGGTTTTTATAACCTCACAACCACCGACCAAGAGGTTTTGGAGTTCGTGTTTTTGGAGACTTAGTAAATGTGTGATGGAAGGCATATGGTGGGACCCGATAAGATGGTGGTGTCAAAATTTTACATGCGGCAACAACTCACTAACCCTGTTTAGAAGTTGGTGGCCCTGATGAAGACCCGCGGGGTATGCAGGGAATAGTGAGGATGGATTGAGTTTGATTAGATGGTGAGTTGGTCGAATGGGATGGATGAGTCCAGTGGTGACACATGGCATGGTGGCATTTGTCGATTCGTATCGTTGTTGCTAATCGACTAAGTCAACAAGTATTACGGGCATGCAACAAATTTTTGGAAAATGACTTATTGGGGAATGAATGAGAATGCAATCATGGAAGTCTATGTAACTACCTAGAGAATATGCACAGATACTACGACAGTAGGGAGTGATGAATTTCAAGGCTAACATAGAGAAGGAATGCAATATATAGAGATAGCGAGAGATAGAGTGAGATAGTGTGTGTAGGAGAGGGTGACAGGGTAGCCTGAATGAGAGGAGAGGAGAGGTTAGAATAGTGAGAGTCTAAGGAGAATCTATTTCAAATTTGTAGATAATGTAATGAAATCCCATTTGATGGCATGTAATGTCGACATATCAGTAATAAAAGAAAGTTATGTTTTCCTGCATTTTGCTATGTCAACCTGTGTTGTGTCAATCTTTGTGTGTGTGTGGTTTGAGTTGGATGCAAGATTGTGATAGCCTGATAAGGCCCTCCAGTCTCGACTACATCAGTCTTTCAACTTGAAATTCAAGTAGTCTTCAACTCTTTTCCCCTCTTCAACTTACACTTTCAGATTAGTGACTATCTCATTTGATTGTTTGAGTTGCTCATTTTTTTCCTTGAGTTTCTCTTTAAATTTCTTGACTTGATTCCTTAGCCTCATGATGCACTCATTTGCTTCCTTAAGAGTTTCTTTCAGATCTCTATTTTCACATTTTTCTTTATCCTAATCATCAAGAGTAGATTTGAGTTCTCCTTCCATATCAACTTCATAGTCTTCTTTAGTAAACCATTCTGTCACAATTTCTTTCAAAGGAATAAGATACCTCCTAGTTTTCATGTGTTCAACCTCCAAGATCTACCTCAATAGTTAAGCCAAATGAATGAAGCTTCCTTTGATACCAATTTTTGAACACCTGAAATACTGAGAGGGGGGTGAATCAATATTCCCTGAAATTCATTAAATTAAAAGTGGATTCAAAGTATCTCATTAAACTTGCAGAAATGGAAATAAAAAATTGAAGCATGCACCACAAAAAATAACACAAGAACACTAGATTTACATGGAAAACCCTTGAAAGGGAAAAAACACAATGAGGATTAGCTCACAATATATCATAACTGGTTACAACTTATTACATGAGGCTCACTACCCAGAGGACTCACTATCTAAAAATAGGAGGGCTCATTATCCAAGGAAAATAAATTCTTCCATAATTATAAAAGATATAGAAAAGAGTGGATTATTGCCAAATTTTGAACTGCTTAACAATGCATCTACAATATGTTGAAGATACAGTTCTAGTTAGGCTCAATAAATTGAATTTACACACTTCATTCTTAACCACTATCACATTTTTCACTTCACACTCTCGCTCATCATCATCTACATCATCTCTCATGATACTCACACTAAATTGACCTTGTATATATATGTATATATTCCACAAACAATTGTAACACCCATCGTGCAAACCCCAAAGGACAACAACAATGCACACATTTTTATTTTTTTTAATAATACAATGTAAACATATAAGAACCATTAAACATAATTACATTACATGATAGCATCATAAACATCTAAGTCCTTTGGGGCACATGAGGTCACATCGCATAAAACCAACCCATAACGAATGATACATATAAAGCTAAATAACTTAACTTTACATCCATCATAGACATTAAAATAATCATTTGCAAGAGATAACATCCATACATTCATAAGCATAAATATATAAATACATCACATGATACAAACCATAATAAATCTCATAAATCGTGAATGGTTACAAGGGTGCATTTACAATACATCATCTTTTAATACATTACAAGTTCACAATACATGAGTTACATCAAAACCTCCCATACATGTGGGATCGATACATAATACAAAGAATATCTAAAATACAAGATGAATATCTGGTACAAGCTCCATCTGAAGGATACTGTGTAGAATGAATGTTGATGGGGAACCCAACAGGTGCGAAGCACGTTCCACCTGACCATGTGAGTTTTAGAAAAAACCAACCCCCTATGCTCAGAGGTGACAAGGAAGTGACCGCGACCAAGTATGCCAACATGACTAACTCCAATAAAATAACATAGCAACAATAACTCCAATAGCAACAACAAGAGATTACATAGATCGTAAATGACAACAACCAAGATCCAATCATAATAATCACAAGCCATAAAACACATCATAAATCAATCAAAGGCAACAACCATTAATCACTTCCAGAGGCAAGTAAGAAAGCAAAGCATAAGGGCAACTAGTGGAGAGTGTCATCGCATAGTCCTACATGGGTTATCCTGGCCCTTCCTCCTACATGAAGCGTTGGCCCCCATCTATGGTTATCCTAGCCCTTCCTCCTACTTGAGGCGTCGGCCCCATAGGGTGACTCATGTGGAGCCGTTAACCTCTCATGAGGATGAGGTAACGACCTTGCCAACCACGGCCTTCTTAATCTACCATTAGTCTGTGAAAGCCCTAATGGATAGATGAGGTATCCAAGATTATCTTATTATGTTATTACTACCCATCCCCCTAAGTTCTATTATTAGGTTTTCACTTGTTAACCTAACTATTATGTGGGTTATCCTAGCCCTTCCTCCTTTTGAGGCACCGACCCCCACGAAGAGCCACTCTCCTAGGAGACCCCAAAATATATACAAAACCAAGGGTTGTACCACATAAAAGGAACATTAAAATCTCAACAGAAAAACATGCGAGGCATTACCCATCTCGCTACAAAACACATAATCAAATTCTCAACAAAATCCCATACAACCCTTTTAAAACAATGATATCAAAACCCTTGCCACATCAAGGCACATAAAGAGGGAAACATCAACTGTCAATTAACTCAAGCCTCTGGAAGCCTACAACATCCCTAAGCGGGTTCATAAAACTTGAGTAGGGTTCCCATATTGAAAAAAGCCAACACAATAACATAACGATAAGGAGATGGTAACCAAATCAGTTTAACAAGATTCCATAATGCAAGATAACATAACAACATCCACATATATGTAATACAAAACAAACTCTCAATACCACAATTTGTTTTATCACATTCGCAATTAAACAATATAACTAATTCCACTTTCGAGGAAATAAATTTAAAATAATCATTTGATAATAACTCCATTATTTAAAATTACACTTATTCTATTATTAACTTACAACCGATTTTATTATTTTACAAACATAAAAGAAAATCAATATCTCTTTACATTTATATTTCATATATATGTACATATATTAATGCATATATATATATATATATACAAAATATAAATATATGTAAGTATTCTATTTTATTTAAATTCATTAAGTAATAAGAACTGATTAAATGTTGGGTACTCAAATCGTACCCATACAAGTACTCATATGCAATATATAAATATACATACATATAAATATATAAATATATATATAGAGATATTTTAATAAAAAAAATAGTTTAAAACGAATTCAATGGATGGTCGTAGCCAGCGTAGGGGACTGCGCACAACAGTCCGTAGGACTGTTGCGTACAATAGTCTATGGACTATTGTGGCAGCAGCGCTGCCAATGGGGAAAGGGGAGGGTATGGCCCAGCCGTCCCCCCTTAACTACATTATAATTTTTTTTTCTTTCCATCAAAAAAAATACGCCGACCAAAAAAACAGTTCGGCCCAAAAATAATTCAAATATAGTTCAGCCCAAAAAAAAAAAATTGAAATGAATAAAATATTTAGATACATATATATATATATATATATATATTATATATGTCAAACCAAACATATTTTTTTCTGTAGTATATTCATTGTACAAATATATATGATATATATATATACATCTTTTCACAAGTATATATATATCCAAAACCCATTTATTTCAGAGGGGAAACAATTTTTCCATAACAAAATCATAAAAATACTGGACATTTTCAGAGGCCCGAATAAATTTCTTTCATTTGTTTGCTACCCAGTAAATTTTAAAATCTCAAAAGGGTTTTTCTTTTACACGGAAACATATTTATATTTTCTTTTACTGATTCAAAAAAATCAAAGAAATAGAATGGAACTTGAAGTCCTACGCTTGCTGAGGAATTGATGAATTTTTTCTTGATTCCAAACAGCCTTTTCGAAGAGCTCCCTTTTCTTCCACAGAACGTCTCCACCAGATTCTTCAATCAAACTTTCAAGCTATTTTATTTTATTCAGAAGTTTCTCTCAAAAATTATGAAAGAGACACCATTTTCACAGAGACAAAAAAAAGAACTCAATATTATTTTTCCAGCTTCTTTCCAAACTCCCATCCATGAAAACCTCTATTTTTGCTATTAAATAAAAAGATATCCTTTTTTTTTTAAAACTAAAAAAAAAAGGATGAATAGAAATCTTTTATTTCTTCACCAACTTTTCAGGCAAAATCTCAATATTCATTGGTCCTTTTCTTCTTTTCTTTCTTTTCTTGATTTTTTTCTATTCAAACAACACTTTTTTGTTTTAATTTCAATTTTGCTAATTTATACTTGTAGTTCACACAATCTATCCTATTTAATTATATTATTCCATTAATTATCCTCAACATGCTATTTTCATTAAATTATCTAAATTCCAATTTAAATAATTTAATTTACACCTTTCAATTTATTTATTTATAATAAATTACATGACTTTTAATTTAATATTTTTTATATTTTAATAAAAACTATTCCAACAACTATTATTAATATTATTATAATCACTTAGTTATTTAAATTACATCATACAACAACACCGACGTAAAATAAATAACATAATTACTTTCACACAAAACAATCATCATAAAATACAAAATGACAAAGGTGAAAGATGCACAATACCACTAGACACAAAACGGGTTGGCAAACTTGGGACGAGGTGACTTCCTTGTCATCTTTGTTTCAACTTCATGCCCATTGGGTTAATTTGATGCTCACCCTGTCCTGCTGAAGCAGGTGGAATTGAGACTTTGTTCTTGCAATTCCTGCATACAACAAGGTTGTGTACAACATGTATATATATATATAATCAAATACATCACATCGTGAGAAGGAATCACAACGTAGTAGGGCACTCACAAACGAGTGATACTACACTGTCCCCTCACCAAAACCATAATAACAATTACAACATCAAGTATAAAGTAACATTGCTAAACTAAGCTGATCACATCATATCATCATAAAATGATTACTAATTCACTGCATCACAATATACTACTGAAATCAAATTAAACATCACCAAATCAAATATAACCATAATGTCATATCATAATATCCATGTCATCAAATAAAGTAGCATAGTCATCAAGCAGTCTAAACTATCCAATCCACCAATCCAACCAATAAACAATAACTATCAAAGTCACAAAGTATCAAGCAAAACCACAAAAAATATCAAGTCCAAACAACAATATGAGGGATATTACAACAATCATGTCATCAATTAGGTTGGCCTAATTAGATGAAACATGTGACACCATATATTTTTGGCTCAAAACTCCATCATACATACCTTGCAAAAGAAATTAAAAATTATTCATCAAAATAGATCAACATGACCTATAATCACTCCTATGAATTTGCTCCATACATAATTTAATACCGCACAACCCCAAAACTCTTAGGTTGGCACCAAACAACAAAACTGGTGAAACAACAACTAAAATGTTCACCAACTATTCATTCACAACTTAACACGTGAAACACAAAACCACTTTAAACTTGGAGTGCACACTCATTTGACATATCCAAAAAATTCCTAAAATCCACAAACCATAATGATCATCCATGGTGGAATGTGGAGCATTCCAACAAGCACTCTCCAACTATAACCCTATCACACCATAGCTTGATACTCTGTCACTAATATCTTTGACTGTGGAAGACATATAACCCTAAAAGTTTGAATGTAGACTCCTCCAACACATACCATTATCACCTCAAAACCGCATGATAAGATATTTTAGTGCAGAGCAATGCGTACCACAAAACTAATGCTCTATTACATTACAATCTTAGTCAAACACTTAGCCAATTTCCCAAAAACACTTGGACTACTCTAGACTATATTCATACTGATGTACCATCACTTCTATAACTGGTTGTTGTCAATGACAACACCATATACCATCATACTCATGTTTCCAATACCTTTGTCACAAACATGAAATAAATTAATATTTTAAATAATTACAACTATATGAAGGCTATTGAGAGTGTGAGAAGTTCTTGTATATTAGCTAACATAGTTTCTAGGTTAATCATTGAAGTGAGTGTACTTGGGAGAGCTTATAAACTAGAAATGAATTCTTAAAAAACCCCAAAGAGGTGGAGAAAAAATTAGCATTGATTATGAGGTATTTCCCTCACTCAATCCAAACACTTCTGAAGAAGACCAATTAGATGAGGATTTTGAGAGTTATTCTTCCAATTAAGACTTTGATTATGAGGAATTTGAAGAAAATGATAACCATTATTAGTCCATGAAAATATTATTGTTGATTCCCCTCTTAAGATGCAAGAGTATAAGGAGCAAGTGAATGCTACCAAAGATAACACATGTGGATAATAAATTTTAAAACGGTTTGAATATCAATATAATTTTATTGAGATTCACAATAAAATAAATAAAATGGAAGATTCCATATTCAGGATGGTAAATGCCATTGATGACATGATCAGGAATTTCATTACTAGTGTGGTGATATTACATGATGAAATCAATAAAAGGAAAAGCATGCAAAGTAATTGTATGAATAAAATAAAGAAGAAATAGAGGCAAGCTAATACATTAAAGGAGTAGGATGTTCCTCAGCAAAGACTAGAAGAACCAACTCGCTCATTATGGAGTGTAATTATTGTAGTTCTTGTAGCTATTTCTTAGCTATCTTTGGGATTTTCTTTTTCTTTTAGTTATTTTTATAGATATTGTTTGTATTTTGAAGTTCATCCTATTATCTCTCTTAAAGATAATTACTATATTTTAAGGTTAAAGAACTATGCTTAAAGTCAATATTGTTGTTTTAAGGTTTAGGGTTTGCTAGCAATTATTTTTATTCTTCTTTCTACCTATTTTGCTATGTAAGGGATTGTAACATTTTTTTTTAGTTTAAATATAAAAAACTATCTATTTATCATTTTTATTTATGGGAATTGAGTGGAGATTTAGATTTTAAAATTTTCTTTTCATATCCTTAAAAACTATGCATTTACTATGTTTCTTTGTAAATATATTTAATATGTCATTTTTCAAACATTTGAGGGAGAATTAGACTTTTTTGGTTTGAATTGAAAGTCTAGTAGCAAAAGCTAACTTTGAAAGATTTAAAATCTCCAATTTAACATGAATGTGTGAACTCAATGGAGAACCAAGCATAAAAAATGTATCATCATGGATAAAACGTTCGTGATTAGGTCAAATTCTAAAATTTATTAAGATTTTGATCTCTTTAATTTTTATTTCTGCATGGATTTTATGGATGTTAGGGCTT
The DNA here is from genome assembly GCA_007258455.2 of Sequoia sempervirens. NCBI lineage: Eukaryota > Viridiplantae > Streptophyta > Pinopsida > Cupressales > Cupressaceae > Sequoia > Sequoia sempervirens. The sequence continues at coordinate 120,218,677 of VDFB02379711.1, forward strand.
TTGGATTTTTATTGTAAGTGTATTGTTGAAATATCCTCTAGTATATTAAAATCTCACAATTCCACAATATTGAAATTTGCTATAAAGTTTTTATGAAGTCTTTAAGTTTAATGTGAGAAAGGTACGGAGAAGTAGATATTGGATCTAATTGTTTTTCAAAATTTATCTCTTTATACATCCCACAAATTAATCATTCAAGTATGAATTTTGAAATTTTTCTCATTTGTGGGGATTTATCTTGGGTCCAATTTTTTTTTTTTTATCGACCTTAACATTTTTTCTACCTGTAACTATGTAGGCTAGGACACCATTGAATATTCATAGAGGTTTATAGATTTAACTATTCACCTTAATTTTGTATTCAAATTCATCGGTGATCTTGTTAGTTAGAGTTATTTTTTTCAAATAAATTATGTTCCTTAGGGTTTGATGAAATGACCAATGTTCTATTTTCTCATATAACCTTGGATAGAATCTTTGACAAATTTGAAAATTTTGAATAAACTTAAGATATTTAAAGATTTAATATTCTACTTTATTGATTAAGATTAGGGAAATATCCACTTACTAGTTTGGTGATTATATCAAATAAACTAGCATATTTGATAAGTTGAAGCCCTAACTGCTTCAATGATTTTGACTCCAAATGTGTGTTTTGGAATTGATACAAATGATCTATGTAATTTAGTTTTGTGTGTTGAAATAACATTAAAATTTATGTTTACCTTTGTATATTTCTAGAGGTTGTATAGAACTCTTAAAATATTTATAAATTCTATGTGTTCAAACAATTGATTGATCTCATCTTATACCCCTATTGACCTGATACATGTGGAAATTAATGCAAGAGAAAAAATTGGTGGATAGACCTAATTTCATAGACACTTTTCTAAGAATTTAACAAAGGATTGGATTTTTTTTTTTTTGAAATGAATGGAACTAGTCATTTAAATCTTCATAATTTAATATTTTTCACTCTTTGAGTTCTCTTGTATAAGTTCACCATTTTGTGTAAAAAGGATGTGAAAGTGGATTATACTTTAGGAACCTTGCAACAAATATTTGGGATGGTAGGGCATGGTAAGTTAAAAAGCATGTATGATAATAGGTTAGGATACTATAAACATCAGTTTATAAATTTTTTGACCTTTTTCTTATTGTAGGAAAAATATGTGGAAATAGATTAGACATTTGGATTATTAATTATTGATACATTGAGTGTCTAGTTTTAAATCAAAGCTCCATAAAACTCAACTTTTAAAGAAACAAATGTTTGAGAATATTAAAAACACTTTCTCAGAAAGATGAGGAATTTGAAAGATTAAGATGAAATTCAAAAGTGCGGCAGTAGTTCAAAATTCCATAAACTTCTTTAAATGACAATTTTCACTAATAAATTTGAATAGAACCTTTTAGCAACCATCCTTAAGAAAATGAAAAAGTTACAGTACCTTTTCCTAACTAATCAAAATTACAAATTGCATACTATATCATTAGTGATCACCATTTATGTGATTGACCATACTATGATGCTTGATTATCCTACAATATCCTAGTACATATACAATGATAGTGAGTGCACTTGTGAGAGATAACATGGTGGATAAAGGTCTCTTCTAAAGAATAAATGATATCAGTTATAGAACAAGTGGGAGGTTACATTACTAAAACCAAAACAGTTTTGCTACATGTTTTGCTAAGTTAAACTATAAAACTAGGAAATCCGTGCCATGATACATAAGGGTGTATGTGAGGCTATGGAGAGTTTATACCTCAATGGTCCTCTTAATAATTGATGAAATCATCACATGATGAATAATGTTTTATGCTAGTGATATTTGTTGTCATTTTAATACTCATTGAACTCTAACTCTATCTTGGACAAAGCCTCCACCTCTACCCTAAAACTTTCTCATATTACATAATTAAGAATTTTGTGAAAGAAAAATTATAAAATTTTCTCAAAATATATAGACACCTTGTGGTTTTTAGAAAGACCTATTGGTCAAAGAGCATCCACTACCTATCCCAAAAATTAATTTTTTATATCATTATGATTTCACTAGTAAATAATGAATCTCTCAAAGTCATAGCAATTGCTACAATAGTTTTTGGATTGATAGAAAATAGCACAAATTTGGTCTTTTCTTATATTTTTTTCTCACTTAATTATATGATATTTTTTCACATAAAATTGGCAACATGCATCTTTATGGTGTTTTCATTGATAGATTTGACTCATAATTGTGCCAACATGCTTCATCATTTTATAATGAAAAAGCAAGCAATGCATGGTGGGGTTTTCTATGGATGACTTCAATGTTAAAATTAATATTATCATTTAAATTTTATTTTATTTTAAATATACTATTAATTTCTCCTAGCTTTGTCTAGGGTTTATCAAATTTATTAGATGATATTTGAGTGATGGAAGTATTCTTCAAGTATTTTTTCATATAAAATTTATAAAAATACTAATATGATGATTAAAAAGAAAAAATAAATTATTAACCACTTATCTCTCTTGTGACATATAATTGAAAAAATAGGATTTTTTTTTATAGGTAAGGAAATATGCAAGATGTGCTTGCATTTTGATCTCTTTACGGTAGTTGCTTGTGGTTGTTGGTAATAAAAATGTATGGCAAGGTTTTTTATGTAGTATATAATGTGAGTGTGTTATGGGTAAAAGCATAGATCTATGCCACATTTTTTACCAATAAATAAATTCAAGTGAGATTGTTTCACTCTAAATAGTCTCACCTAAAACCATGTGGCACCTATTTGACATATACAATTTTAGATGAAACTCTTTCACCCAAAACCATAAAATATAAACTAAAAAATTAAAATAAGGTTCAATTTATATGTAAGGTTTCAAGTGAAACACTTTAGGTCAAGAGGGTTTCATTTGAAACCCTTTTTCTTGAAACTATCTATGTGGCTACCTATGTGGTAGCTTAACCTCTCTTTTGAGACAAATTTAGAAAAATAAAAAACTTCAACTCTAGATTTCTCCAACCAAGGGTACTTTTAGGAAAATATAAAAATATCTTTATGTAGAACTCAGAGTTTAGAATCTATTTTTTTAATATTTTGATTAATTTTATTATAATTTTTTTAAAAAATTATAAATTCTTATGATTAAACATGAGGTTGATTAAAAACTAAAAAATATTAAATCATATTTAATTTTTTTGAAAAATATATGGTGCACTAGAGGAGAGAATCCTCTCCAAGAGGGTATAATTTCTTTTTAAAATGATAAAAAAATTACATAAAATTTTATTTCCTATGAAAACTACGATGTTTTGATTAAGTACGATTTTCAAAAATGATTAAAAATTAAATATTCATTGATTTTTTTTCCATACACTAGATTCTCAAGTCATCTATGTGAAGAAAAAAATCATAGAAAAAAATAAAAATGTTCAATTTTTGTGGCATCTCATTGAATTCACTTTGTTTTTTTTTTAAAATAGCAATTAAAATTGTTCTCTTAAATTTATACAAAATTATATCCAACTAATTTAAAAAAAAATTATAAACATGAAGTACATTGTGATTTCTGCATTTTATTAGTTTACATCATTTTAAAATTCAAAACATAAATGTCACTTTTAGGTTCTTGAAGTTAAAATTTAATATTTGTGTTGACCGTTTACTTTATAAAAATATGACATAGTTATCTACATTTACCCTTATTTAACACAATTAGATTATATAACATATGCATGTTGTATGATGTTCGTGGGTCATGTGTAGAGTGATCATGTTTTGGTGAAATTTTTTGTTTGTTCATTTTTTCTCTCAATTTTGTGCCCTCACACACATGGATATCCATAGCTAAGGTGAACTATTGTATTTTTTCATTAGCTAAAAGCATTTAATGAAATTGAGAGGCTCATTTTTTAAATACCCATTGTGTTTGATGTAAGAGAATTCTAGGTCTAAAAGAAATATTGCAACAACCAAAAATATTTATTTGTTTTTTAGGTTTTCTTGTTTATCATAGTCATTTAATTCTCACCACAAATATATCTTTGAAAGGTTCACCTTAAAGGGAACTAATAATAGCACAATCTTACTATGTGTTACTATTACTTCACCATACTATCTTCAAAATATAGTCAGATGATATTAAAGGTGTCATAAGTATTCCCACATGATTAATTTTTTAATTCATGAAGTATTGTAAGTTGAGGCTTGCTTCACCATATTAAGGAAGGTCTATTTGAATTATGCATTATGAATTTGAATATTATTCCAAAAGATAATGTCATTTTTGGTATTGTTGGTCCCAAAAAGATTTATGGAATTGTTGGTCCCAAAAAGATTTTTGGATAAGAATGCATTGAGCTTGGTGGCTTACATCTTGTTGCACTCAATAAATAGTTATTCACGTGTTTTAAATAAGCAAGTTGCTTAGTTCTAAAACAAAGTCAAAGGAGAAATCATTTAATATTAGAACTATGATCCTTATCCTATGCGCACGAGACATTATACTACATTTTGGTTGGTACAAGATTGCTACATCAATCTTCTTTATAAAAAAACATTATTTTTATCATTTTTCACAAATAAGAGTGGGGTCCAAAGAGTTAGAGAAGAGAAATTAGCATAACATATTAGGAAGTGAATTAGAAGTTCATTCTTCCCATAAATATTGTAAGTAAGAGGCCATACACTTTTTTGTACTAGTTGATGATTGTAATTGAAAGCTAAGGTCTTAATTCTAATAACCCTAACAACAAAACATGTGACACATTTTTAGATTGCGAATCAATAAAATTATATTTTACATATTTTTATGTGATACTAATTTTAAGTGAGAAATTAAAGTTTGTTATATAAATTTGTAGATTTCAGATTAGATTTTAGATTATATATGTTGAATAATCTTTGAATGAGATGGAAAACATCCTCACAGATTCCATTGTAAAAGAAAAAGTTTTAAAAAGACTAAATATTAATGATGTCTTCCATTTAATCTTTAATTATGTAAACTTCGATATAGATACAACAAACAATTTGCCTAGGAATGGATAAAAGGCCACAGGGTGGATAAAGCACTAAAGCACTGTGAAGTAGGAAAAGGCTTGGACCACTGTGTTAACAAGGAGAATGTCAAATCTTTAACCATTCAATCTTTTGGGTCTGTCGTCAAGGAAACAACGTGCTTTACTGTGATATTTTTGGAGCATCTAATATGGAGCATGTGGAACTCTCTTGGTGAGCTCTCCTTTTCACAATCATTAACGATGGTAGAATTCCCAACTAGGAAGATCTCATTGCAATGAGAAATGATGATATCGTCTCAAAAACAATTCAACTGAAGCAGCCACTCCCCATATGGACCCCATTAATGGTGGTCACCACCCATTTCATCTATAATTTTGTGTACAACAGATATACTGGTACAATATTCAATGAGTCGTTTCCCACGCTATTCGCCCATGTACACAGGTTGAAGCTCCACATTTCTGAAGAACTACTGGTTCAAGTAAGACATATATCCAAATTACACTATAATTTGAGTGGAGGGATTGCATGTTTTACCAAGATACATGAAAATCTCCATGGTCATGATGGAAATTTATGACAAAATTTCAAAGGGTTGTCACACATGTTTAAGAATAAGCAGCAGAGATAGTGTATCCCCAATTTTCTATCCCGTGTTCCTCTCAAAATTGAACTTATTTAAACTGTCAACGCTCCAAACATTGGATTACTCACAACCGTACATCTCCTTACCATTTGTTTGTATTCTTAATATGATGTGTTTGGGCCTTGAGTAATTCTTGTTGTTGCTTACCTTCTTGTCATGGATTTAGGGAATTGGATTATTTACAATCATGGTTCTAGGAAAATTCACCGTCAGCAATTCATCGTTGGAAAATTCACTGTCAATAATTCACCACAGGAAAATTTGTCGTCATGACAAATTCACCTCAAGGAAAATTCACCACCAGGAAAATTCACCACCAACAATTCACTGCCCCGAATTTTTTTTTAACTAAAAGAGGGGTAAAGTTTTATTCAAACCAAAAATAGCAGTACAAAGAAAGAGAATTACACATCCCTATAAACCTCCACTAATTGGTCCAACTTTTGTGACAAATCCGGGGGTAATTGACCCTTGTCCACAATATTCCAATCATGCAAATGATCAGAAGCCCATTTAGCCAAACAATTTGCAACCCCATTCCATTCACGCGGAATATGACATAAAGAAACATAATCTAAGGAAGCACACAGATTAAGAATCTGTTTTATAATAACAACCAATTGCCAACTAACATCCTCTAATTGCTGCCTCTTCAACAAATTCACAACCACCTGAGAGTCCGATTCACAAATGATCTGTCTCCACCCAAGAGCACAACTACGCTCCATGGCACACAAGATGGCAAGAGCCTCTATCACATTGTTAGTATACCAGCCCTTATAAATAGAAAAGATAAACTCAGCAGTCCCAAAACTAGTCCGCCCAACATCTCCAATACCAGCATGGCTAGGATTTCCACGAGAAGAACCATCTGTGTTGATTTTCAACACACCCTGAGGGCGAGGACTCCAACGCCCCTCCCTATTTATCTTACGAAGGGGATTGCGACATCTATTTCTCTTGACCTGACCAACACTCTGAGCAGCTCCCCTCTAAAGAGGAAGATTGAGACGAGTACAAAAGACAACCTCTCCAGGATCCACACCCTTAGCCAAGTCACACTTAGCCACAATAGTTTCACCCACCGAATGAAGAATCCTCCACCACAAATGTTTGTGATTAAAATTCATCACATTAAAAGTTTGCAATTAATTTTCCGTGGTGGTGAATTGTTGATAATGAATTTTCCTTGAGGTGAATTTGTCATGGCAGTGAATTTTCCCATGGTGAATTTTTCGACAGTGAATTGTTGTGTCTATGCCCACAATCATACATCTCCTCACCACTTGTTTGTATTCTTAATATGTTTTATTGTCTTGTTTATTAAGTATGTGTTTCAACCTTGGTTTAAGTTAATGTAATAAAAAATTCTAGGGAGGTTAGGGTGGTTGATTGGAAGTTCAAAAAAATATTTTTATTTTTAGCTTTACAAATGATTTTTAGGGAAGGGTGTGAAGCCTTAGAAAAATATATAATTAAATCATTTTTAGTTTTGTAAGATAGTGGAATATGATTTTATGAGTATTTATCAAGGGCTCAAGAATTTTTGAAGGGGATAAATTTTTAAGTTTCCAAATCTTCAATTAATGAGCTTAGTTATAAGTGGATAACAACACGAAGAAAATCAAAGAGGTTATGCATAAATCTTGTTTCATTCTTATTTTTCTTGAGGCCGTTAGTTTAGAGAAGACCCACAAATGACTAAATTAAACTTGGGCATAGCTAGAATTTGGATCTTTCCATAAGTTTGTCCTTAATTTTCTTTAACATGGTATATGATCTCCTTAATTTCCAAAGTTATATTTTCTTCTAGATTCAAACTTTTAAAATCTAGAGAATATCCTTTCTATTTTGCTTGAAATCCTATGAAAACAAATAAAAATATAAGAGATGAAGATCAAATAAATTTGTTACAATATTCACAATTGCTTTATATCTAAATTCAATCAACAAACCAAAATTCCCCTCACTACTATATTCATCCTATGTCTATAATAGTGCATCTTTAGGATGCCTAATAGCTTAGTTTAGGGTTTTAGAAATCTCAACCTTAATTATTTAGGGTATATTATAAATATATACTAGGTAGGTAAATATCAATATATGCTTGTTTTTTTTTTTTTTGGGTCAATATGTCTTATTTGGAAATGTTACTTCAAATATGAGAACTCCACTTAAGGTATTTTTCCTTGGAGAAAACCTACACTCATTAAAATATTAGAAGAAAATGTGATTCAAAATCTTATTTAGAGTGATAGGGCTTAGATTTGTGGGGTTATGACATCCACGTAATCTTACCTCTTTATGAGAATGTGCCTTGTTATCTTGGGATTTTTAATTAATAATGAGATTTTTTAAATCTTCATAAGAATGTGAAACTAGTTAGATAATTTATTTTTAGTTTATTCATCCCTTATTACTTTAAAATTGAATTTGACGTATGGGATATTATACATCTCTACATATAACTATGAGTAAAATTTTATATGTACTTCTCCAAGTTGCTCCTAACCAATGGTATTATTCTAGTTGTAGGATATCATGCCCAAAAATAGCTCAACAAGAAAGCCTAAATAATTTTTTAAAGAGATCATTCAAGAACATGCACCTTTATAATGTGTAACTTGTGAAGATTCATGTTAACAAGTGTCTATGGGACAAAATATACACCTATGTTACCACTCCCATGACTTAGCATGGAAGAAAAACATGGCCTGAAACCTCCAATTGACCATGGATGAAGGCTTATGAGTCACCACAAAAGAATAACACTTGTCCACAACCAAATAGGATGATTTAGGCCTCTATACGAATGGTAATGAACCCTAGGGACTAGAGACTAAGGCCTTAGGGCTATCCTAACCCAAAATTTGATAATAATTAAGATATTTGATTAAATTCCATAATAACACAAACTCATGATAAGCAGGGTTTAAAATAACCTGCAACATGAACTCATTAATTAAATATTGATGGGAAATTTATTACATTAGCCTAGGTTATTAGTATAGTTAACCTTATTTGGATTATACTTAAACCTACATGATTTAATTAACTTGTACAATAACTGATTATTTGATTATATATGAAGGTTGAGTGTAGAGATCACCTTGGGAGAGTCCAACTTATTTAATTAAAAGAGGTAAATTTTAAATCATAAGTTCAACTCAAATAAAACTAGAGGGACTAACGGTTGCTTTATTAATTTAAAAACAAGAGACTATAATTGGTCACTTAAGTTAAGAAGGCCTAACCACAAGGCCATACCCCCCATGGTCTAATTCTCCATTAGAATGAAATTAGCTTAAGTAATTTAAAATTAGTAAATTGTGACTCTTAATAGGATGTACATTAAATCTCATCCATTGGATGAGACTTAATTTTAACCCTTGTATTATTTGACAAGTAAAAGAAAACCCTAATCCTCAAGGTAAATCCATAAGAATATTTTCTTTTGCATTTTCTCCCCTCTCTTTTTTTGTTTACAATTTGGAGAGGTTATGTTGAAGGAGGAAAAATATACCCTCCCTTATTATTGCAAAAACCAAAAAACTCCCCTTATTTGTTTGTTATGAGAATATGCATTCTTGTATGTCTATATATATACTTACTCTTTTTGGAAAGAGATTGTTTATCGGGGATTATTTTAGTGGTGAATCTTCACCAATTGGTGAATAGTTCATATCGGCCAATTCAAAACTAGCAAATACATTGCAACCAACAAGGTGGCCAAATCACTTGGATTTTATGAATTATCAATCCAATACATTTCAATTCGCCATCAATTTATTTTATGAGGCATATGTAATTAATAATTTTTCCATAACAAACTACATGTTTCCAATGGTCTAATTAATATTTTCACCTAGAATCTCAGAAGCATGTATTAAATCATCCACATATTCACCAATATTATTAAAATGATATTGTATATTAGGAAACATTTTGAAAACAACATTAAATGCTCATTATGTGTAAGGACCCATTTCACCAATAAAATTTATAAATAATTGCATATGAGGACCCATTTCACCAAGAATATTAAAAATAATTACATTTGAGGATACATTTTGCTAATTACATTGAAAATTAATTACGTATGAGGACTCATTTCGCTAATACTATGATAACTCCATGCTAATCATAGACCCATAATTGCCTTGAAAATTACATCTTATGTGTTTTATTGAGGGTTTGATTCACCCAACATTTAAATTATCATTGTATAATCACATAGGATTCACCAAATTTTTACTATACCATTTAAAAATCCTATGAAATTCACCAAATATGGATTGCTTTAAATACAATCAAAATTTTGGTTTACTTTTACATATTTTATTTAGTTTTGAACTTGTAAGCTCTTGATTCAAATCTAGGATCTTAGGCAAGTTACAAACTTACAAATACAAGCATTGCTACATTAGGGAATAGCGAGTCAGTGAAAACCTAAAGGTAAGTGATCATTTCTTCATAATGTTATAATATTATTTATCTCTTTTCCATTCCTTCTTTAATCTTAAAAATGATATTGAGTAGGGATAGGATACATCTAGAACCCAAGGATCTATGTTCTATGATTCCTTCTTAAACAATAAGACACTTTTTGATAGCTTTTATTTCATGAGAGATGTTGAGTAGGAACAAGATTAAGACTCCTCAGGGTGGTGAAGAGAGGCCATCAAAATTCTCAAAATGTAGAGTTACCATAAATTCATACTTTGACAATATTTTTGGTCCATTAGATCTAGATGAAACTACATCATCAACACTTGCAACAAGTATTAATGAAGGAAATACGTCATAGAAAGGTCAGGATGAGTTAATTGAGTCGAATGAGGATGAAAATCCCGCAAAAGATGTTCCAAGGGACACCCAAGGTACTTGGAATGAGTTAATTGACCTAGATGACAATGTTGGCATCGTAGATGATGTTGCTGTAAGGAAAAGGAAAAGAAACGCCAAATAAAAAATGGGGTGTGAGTGGGATATGACAAAGAATTTTTAGATTGATTGGGTTTCAAAGAAAGGTGAAGCTTGTTGAATTTGGAGGTTCAATTGAAGCTCAATTTAGAAAGATAATGACAACAACACAACTAGAAAAAAATGTCCAGTTGAGTGTTGTTTTTCATATTTTTTCCATAGGGCGTCCTATGACAAATTACCAAGAGTATAATAATTTGTTATCTTATTTGGGTTCTCCTAACTTTCCTAGCACACATTGGTCAATAAACTATGGATAGGAATGGAAAATTTATCTTGCTGAGGTGGAAGAACAAGATTTACAAGAAAAAATAAAAGAGTCAACCTTCATTACATTATCTTTAGATGAAGTTATTGTGGTAGATAATACTTCTTGTTTATGCATGCATGTTTATATTGTACAAAAACATGTCATCCAACCTCATCTACTCTATGTTCATTAAATGAAGGAGAGTTTGACATCACAAAATCTATTTGAACTATTTAAGAAATGTTTGAATGAAATTGGAGGTATGGATGAATTCATAATTGCCAAAAAGTTGGTATGTGTAGGAGCTGATGGAGTTTCAGTAATGCAAGGTCATAGGAATGGTGTTTGTGTAAAGTTACAAACTATTTGTTCACCATACATGATTATCATTCCTTGTATGGCCAACATAACGAATTTAGCATTTGAAATTGTAAGAAAGTTTCTTGTAGTATCAAAAGTTGAAAATTTTATTTGCAAGCTCTACTCATACTTCTACCAAAGTCCCAAATGGTTTGTGGAATTTTAAAATTTTACAGAGGGAATAACAATAGGAAACAAGATTCTTCAGGATGTTAATACCAGATGGATCTCCTTGCATGGAATAGCACAATGAGTTTTTCAACATATCAATCCTTGACTGGAGTAATTTATGAACATCGCCACATTGTAGACAAAGCTCTTGGCCTCTTACATAGTTTAAGTGATATAGAGACACTATTAACTTTATCTGGTCTTCTCCCCATGTTGGATGAAATGAAAAATCTCATAAAAAAATCTCAAGAAAAAACTATGTATATTAATGAATATAGTAAACTATGTAGAATGACCTGCATGACCCTCAATAATCTATATTTATTAGAATATCAATTTGAAAGTCCAAAATTTATAAGCTAGTAGTTAATTACAAATTTGAACAATCCTGGTATTTTACAACTTAACATGCAGGTAGTTATGTTTCTTTGTACATTTCTTTGAGATACCAATGCACTATTCTACAAGAGTCAAGTGCTCTACCAGAGAAGTACCTATTATAAAGGAATATTTTAACTACATTGTTACATTTGTAAGTACTAATTTAAAATCTATTGCAAGATCTATTTCCTCAGAGATTATAGAATGATTCCCTTGAGATGAAATACTTGAAGCCATGTTTGTTGTGTATGTTGAAATGAACAAGACAACTAAGAGGAGGGGTGAATCAGTTGTAGCAAATTAAACCTTCAAAAACCTCAATAGTAATTAGATCCACAAGAATTCATTAAACCCTTATTCTATTAAATTGATTAAACATGAAATGTAGATAACAAAAATTGAAATCACAACACCATACACATGAGAATACTAGATTTACATGGGAAACCCAATGAGGATTAGATCACAATATATGTAATAGTGAAACCAATACAAAGGGGCTCATTGCCAGAAAAGGACACACTGTCCAAAAAGGCTCATAGTCAATGCTCACTGCCATAAAAAGAAAGCAAGAAGATAGAAGAAGAAAGTTACACAAAGAAGACACTTCTCAATGCAACAAGGAGTCCACCACAATTTCTCGCACACTTTCACAGTCTCACATGAAAGATTTTGAATGCCTTCACATCACTGTCTTTAGGAATCCTAACATGATGTTCACACTTCTTTGCTCAATTTTGCATCACACACATCACTTGCAACAATCTTGCATCTATCTTTCTTCTTATTCTTTCCACATCCTCTTGCATCAACACAATATATTTATATCAAGTTCTACCTCAAAAAACTTCTCCAATGTCAGCCACTAGCTATTATACATTCAAATTCAAAATAGGTCAGCACCAAACATTCCCATGGTGGATAGGAATGAAAGGCTACCTACATATATCCTTAATTAGGACCAAAATAGATCCCAACACACTTCAACATGCTTCCACAAGCCTCACATGTAGTGTTAAACACAAGGTCGCCCAACACCTATGCAAAACACCATAGACATTAAGTACACACTTCTTTAGATCAAGCCAAAAGTTTCAAACAACATAATTCACTTGAAATCAATCCAAAATAATCCACAAACTACATAAGATTCATCAAACACTTCATTCAAGCTCGCATCAAAAAATACTTCAACTCAGTACAACTGATGACCCTTAAATGCATATTGATAAATTAAACTCTCATTGTATTGCATCAAATCAAGTAAAATTTTGAATATAGAAAGATAAAAAAAATTTAAGAAACTTCCAAATCTGCACAACTTGAAGCCAAACATCAAAGAAACGTGGAGAAAATGCATTTCTCCCAGACCACATAAAACATCACTGAACAAATGGTTCACACATTGGTGAAAATATCTCACACTGTACAACGATCTAGAAACCCAAATTCTGAATATAGCAACCTTTGTCAACCTTGAATAACTTCTAAGATCCACATAGGAATAACATCAACACAGAAAGAACACAGAGCACAATATCGAAGCACATTATGAACATTTGCACAACATAGTTTACTAGATATTTATCAAATTTTCTCAAAAGCACTTGGAAACCAAGTACTAGAGACATCATCTCAACTCATTACTTCATTCCAACTCATATTTATACTTTGCAATAAAATAATAGCTCCATGTACTCAACACTTCCTGAAGTTTTGAACTACACATGCACATCCTATTTTCCCCTTTTCCACAATTTTCTCAATATCCTCAACATCTTCATCCCATAGTTGACATCAATGACAACATAGTTAGTAGACTTATTGTTGACATCAATGACAACACCATCATTATTGAAACAATGTATACCCAAATTTTGGTTTCAGGACACCGTCAACCGACCTATTTTCATATAAAAGTAACTACCTTGGTTGAACATTTAAAAAAAAAATTAGAATACAATGGATAAAAAATAGAAGGAATTATAAATGGAACTAATATTAGAGACCAATCTAGCCATTTTGCATCAACTATGATTAAACAGTTTGAATCCTTTGAGAATCCCATGCGAGTGGGATCAATAACAAGGTTTTGGGAAAAAATAGGTCAAAGTGAAATATTTCGTGATTAATTATCAAAAAAATTTAAACCTGTTGATTTATGTCAAATAATGATATTGGGGTCGGTGGAGGATGAGAGAGTTTTCAATGTATTGGGGTTTTTGAAATCAAAGATAAGAAACAAACTAGACAAGAGTTTAGAAAATTGCTTGAGGATGTATACAACTAGGTACGCTATCTAAAGTTTTCATTTTGAAAAGAAAATCACAATATGAAGTCCATATGTGAAAGAAGAGGGTTGTGCAACACTTTAAAAATTGGTGGTAGTGACACAAATGATAGTGTTACAATGAATGTTGAACTTGGGATACAATTAAGTGGGCGTATCTAGGGCGAAGAAAATGAAGAATAGACTTAGAGTCAAGATGACTTTCAATCCCATTATCGGGGTGAGGATCAGGAGGTGAATTGGAAAATACAAGGGATTTAGTACTTACTAGGTAAATTTATACTGCATTTCATGAATCATATTCCAAACCATCGATGATATTTTATATTAAATTTCATGAATTATATTAAATAAATTAGTGTACTACTATTTTCCATTGTTCCAATGTAGAATCTAAATTTTAAACATGAAATAAAGGGAAAAGTGATTTTTGGTTAATGTGGAATGGAGAGAAAATGGGGTTATGATGGACCTATCTTCCTCAATTTCATTAGGAAATTATCCACACAATGAAAGGAGTGTCAACCAAAAGGTGATTCAAGTGAAGGTGTGAATCTACTAAATGCCTTTTTTGCAAGGACGAGGGTCCTGATTAAACAACACTTTGGGGAGAATTATTAAAAATAGTAAACTAGCTCCAAAATACAATCTACAAAGTGCATCTAATAGATTAAGCTCAATTCTGATGGAACTAGAAATTAAAATGCAGATCTGAGAAAGGGAAAATGATGTATATGAGTCACCAAAAGTGATTTTTCAAAGGTAACTGAGGACTCATTCGCCCTATGGCGATTGGGTCTTGGCTAGGGCTCTATAAAAATGGTTTTTGGGTTCTCTTATGTTGTGTCTGCACTTCTAGATCCCTGATTTTCACAGTTGGATAGTTAGAAATAAATCCTGTAGGTGAGTTTCTATGAAATTGCAACAATGATGACAACAAATGCGACTTTGACAACTTTGCAAATTTTCTCTCCAAGAGATCTTCCACCTAAAATCTGCAAACACACATCAAGAGGGAAAAATTTTTTATTGTTGGTGAATGGGGGTTTGCCTTGGTCAACCCCTATTTTGGTAATTAAAACTTGTAATGAAACAATGAAACATGAAGGAATGACGAATGAACAAAGCAATGCCACAACTCACCAAACCTTGTTTGAACATTGGAACGTAGATTTGCAACTTGCATGAAATGGATTCAATGGATGTGGATATTGATCTTGAAACTTGATTTGAAACAATTCCTTTGAATGATTGAATGGATCTTGAACACTACATCAACATATTAGCTCAAATAGCATGCATGGTGCAAGTAGACTTTGACATGATAATGGATCTTGATTGCTGCAATAATTCTTCTACAAATATACTCTTGAATGCCTTGAAATGCTCTTGATAATGCTCTCGATTGCTTATATCACACTTTCTCATAAAATTGCTAGGATGTTTGAAATTCTTAGGATGAAACTTAGTGAAATGACCTCTTATTGATACATATGTTAACATTAATTCCCAAAATTTAAATAACACAAGCCAACATGTGAATACACATTTGAAATCATTGAAATACCAACAAAAACATAGTAAAAATTTAGGCCTTAGGCCTAACTGAGGACCCATTCACCCTTGGGCGAATGGGTCCTAGGTCACTTACCTAGGACACACATTCTCCGATGGTAAATGTTATGTTATGGCATTAATGAATGTTATGTTTTCCTCTTCATAAATTGCAATTAATTTGGCTTTGATTTGAATTAAATGGACCAATTAAGGAAAATTAACCTCAATTAATTAAAAAGCCCTAGATGAGTGTGAAAATGTAAAGATACACCTTACAACACAAAAAATAAGGCACAATTAAGTCCATTTTATTTAATAGGGCATCATTTAGTTCATTTTATTATTAATTATTCCCAAATTAAGTGTGAAAAAGGGATACTTTTTCCTAAACTACAAAAAAATATTTTAAAATTGGTTAATTAGTTATTAAAAATCATTTTCAATTTCTATTTTTTAATTAACATATTATCAATAATTTCATATTTTTATTATGCCATATTGATAAGTTTTACATGCACTCAATGATTCAACTCAATGCTTGATAAAAATAGTAGCATATACACCATTAGCAATTGTTTAATGTCTATCTAGTAGTAGAAACTAAAGTTTTTTGAATTGAGAAAATAAATAATACAAATAATTTGAATACATTAATGAATTTGAGTTTTGTATTGATTTTTAAATGAAGGAATACACAGAGGCAATGCAATATATTTCTTAAAAACAACTCTGCATAGAGTTGAGTTGGAAAGTTCTCGTATTATCAAATCATTCTATTAGCCTTTGTAGCGTGCTCTACTATTCATTTGATGGAAGTGAAATTTATTCTAATTGATATTATCTGACTTGAAAATTCATTAATAATTCATGGAACTTGACTTGAATGTTTCAATCAAAGTTGCATTCGAGGTTATCAATTGTTTGCTAGAATCTAAATAGTTTGCCTCATTTGGGTTTTGAGGAAACTAGTCTTAATCAATCTTCCTTGTATCCTCCTTTCTAAAAGTATCCTTTCCTATGAATCACTTTTTTGTGTCAAAATCCAAGGGCAAAGCAAGCTCTATCAAGTTGTCTATGGTTTATCCAACTTCATCTTTTTTGCAGCCTGATCCAAAAATTCCTCTATTTCACGTAGTCTCAAACACTTTTCAATGATATGTGATGCCTTTATTGAGGCATCAATCCAATCATGAATTCCTTTGGATTTCAATTCATTGTCATTGTTTATGTAGACTATTTGCAAAATTTAATTTTTAATTTTCTCTCTTAAATTCATATTTATGTTGTCAACTATGTATTTTTTGAGCTTCTTGTTACATACTATCAATGAATCAATCAATTGAAACAATTCACATAAATGATCAATCCTTTGCATTAGTTCCTCCCAAATCTTTTATTTCGTATCCCTCATTGTTTCTCTACAAAATATAGTTAACTTATTCTAATAAGAATTTATTTCATTTTGTGCTTCCCTCAGCTGTATCGACAATCTTTCATTGGTTTTTATTTATTCCTCCAATTTTTGTTTTCAATGCTTTTCATTTTGTTTATGTTCTTCCAAATTGATTTTTAAATTATTTGTTGAGTCACTAGCTTTCACCAGTTTTTATTTTTATTTTTTTGAAGTGGATTTTCATCATCATATTTCTTGATGCTCTCATCTAACTGTTGCTTTAGTTTCACCTCTATTTGTTCATCTTCTTTTTTCTAATTCATTTATTTTATTATCTACTTTTTTTCTCTTTGCTTTCTCATTTGCTAGGTCTTCTTGTAACTTTTCTATTTGAATCTGCAACCTATTTTTCTCTCTCTTACTTTAACAATGATGAGTGCACTAATGCATTACTATTTTAAATGATATATTAATTTTATCAAGTAATTTGAATCGAGAAAAATCCATTTGGATATTACTCACCTCAAATTTAGAGCAGTGCATCTAATTCTCTAGGTTTATTTTGAACTTTGGGAACAACAATCATGTACTCCATGGTTTCTATATTTGGGTCAAATGAGGGTAATACCCTAGTTTTTGTAGGCTCTAAATTTATAGTAGATGCAATCTCTATAATTTTCTTCCTTTTTGCATTTTTTTATTTCTTTCTAAACTTAGCATTATAATCAAAACCTAAGGCCATAGACATATTTGAATGCTTGAATGGAGAAGGAGTACTTACACTTGCAGTGATGGGAACACCTCTAATTATCTGAGACTGAGGTTGAGGATTAGCCATTGTTGTTGTAGTCACACTGGAAATTGGAGCAGTTACTTTTGAAAATGGAAATAACTCCTTTAGGGTGAAAATTAAGGTAGTGTTACTGGTAGTTAGACTTGGACCTACCATAATCCTTTGCTTCTTTAGAATACCTTGATCATTAGGTTTCTATGTAGTATATTCTACTATTGGTCTCTTGTGTGCAATTTATTGTTGTAGCACATTTTGACCACTGCTAGTACTACTAACCATACCATCACCACTAGTGGTAGTGCCAGTTGAATGAGATTTTCCACCATGTCTTGGTTGTGATTATATTTGACCATGAGGATTTGAAGTAATAAATAAATTGTTTCAAGTATCCTTATATGCCCTTGGGATTTTTTATTAGCTCCAATGCCTTAAAAATCACTAGGTTTTCTTTGGCCTACCTCTATTGGTGCCCAAATTCCTTGTCCTTTGGACCCCAAACCACCACCTTGATAACCCATTTTTTGGCTATGTTTGCTCCTAAAGTATATGTTTGTTTTGTGGTCCCACTTAAACCACATTTGACTTTGCCTGCATATTGTACACTTTGTTCTTCCCTATCATTAGACTCATTATCAGTGTGTTGAACTTCAAAGGGATGCTCTATATTCCACAAATTACTAAAATCATCTTATGGGATCTCTTGAAACACTACACTAACTATTTTTGGTTCACCTAGATCCTTCCTCATAGACCAAAAGGTAGTAATTTTTTATTATGTCTGATTATTTTGTACAAGACCTTCTTATAGAATCTGGTATTTTTACTAAAGTAGATGATCAACCACCTTTTACATAAACATTATCATACCTCCTGATTTGCTTCTCTATTTCTCTCTATTGGTGCAATGCCATTATTTATACTGATAATTGTTCAAAATAAATACCTTTCTCGGTAGTATTTTCCTCCATTAATTTTTTATCTCATCCCAAAAATTCTTGTTTTTCAATATTTTTGGAAAGGGTATACTTTCATGTTGAATTCTACTTGTAGCATTCTTATTGGCCACAAGCCTTGCTATAATGATGTCACATGGGTAATAATTCCAGCGAGAGCTAGTATCAAATTAAAAAAAAAAAGTTCATGTACCACAATGAATGCTTTTCTCTCAAATGTGAGCCCTCCACATGAAAAAGGTAAAGAAGGAAATATGATCCTCTTTTGCTAACTAAAAAAGTATAGTTTATTTGTACTCTCCATCCACCATACATATTCCAATGCAAAATCCCTCTTTGTCACATGTATTGGAATTTTATAGGGCTCTACTCTCGATCCATAAAATATTAGCACAATATATTCTTCCATGAAGTACCAATCAACCAACTGTATTTTTTATCACAATTGAATGTAATTTCCACAAGACTCTGACAATCTAGGCATTGGAGTATTTTTAATTGCTTGATATGTAATGAAGACAAAAATTAGTCTACAAAATGATTTTAGTTCCTTTGATTATCATGCATCCTTATCTTAGTGGTCTAATCATATATTGGAGCCACTATTTTTTTCCTTAGCATTCATATAGGTCTAAATCTGAAGCTTGTTGGCTAGAAACATTCCACTAAATTTGAATAGAAATAAATAGAAAAAGTAGGTTGTGAACCTAAATGTCTCAATGGAACCTCCTTTAATCATTAATTTTTTTTTTTGCATGGATTCTAAAATATGCTCAAGAAAGTTATATTTGATAGGTGGAGTAGCACAATTGATATTATATACCATTTCAAGGAGGCTTGCACCCACTTCCCAATTGCTATCCATTTCCCAGATCTTTGGTTTTCATGATTTTTATAGTGTTGGAAAGCTATTTGATATCTATTCACATCAATCTATCCACTTTTTTTATAATCTACCCTACGTGTGTTTTATTTAGTTTTTCATTATCTCACATTCTAGTTGACCATTTAGACATCTTGACACCTAAAAATAATTTATTTACATGATATGAATTCATTTTTGTTGATTGCTATGGATTGATATTATTGTTATCTAATTTATCATTTTAGGAGGTATCATGGGTTTTTTTGTTCATTATTTTGTGGTAATTATAGATAAATATAATTATGAGTATTGGAAAAATAAAATCTTGATACATCTCAAGTGGCTTATTATTTTTGTTGATCTTTATGGACTCATGCCTAACTAGACACACTAAGGAGAATATTAGCAAGGAGTAATATTAATGATCATGTTGTAGAATTAATTTTTTGTAGTGTTGATCAAGACACTATGTGTGCTATATTGGACCTTGATTATCCCTTCTCACTTTGGATCAAAATTGGGCAGATGTTTTGATACCCTTATATCTCTCTATTTACAAAAATCCTGCTATTTATTGGCTCACTCCCCATGATGATGCAAATAGCATACTCTTTGATGATGATACTTTAGAGGAGCTTGAGTATTATAGATTTTTCTTTTTTTGATGGTACACAGAATTTTCTTTCTTCCACTCCTATCAAGATCATACCTCCATCTATTTTTTCTCTTGATAACATTAATATCACTCCATCCAATGTCTGGCTATTGATTTAATGTAGTATAAAATTCATATTATTCTAGATACAACTACTTGGAATTAATATCTATCAGACACTTCATCCATGTTTGTGGAGTCTCATATTTCTAATTTAGAGAATTCATTTGAGGATTTTCATCTCCTCCTTAGTGAAATCCCTGTCATCATAGTCTTTAGAACTTGTTCTAAATCAATCTTCATAATATTTTTGATTGGCATCACCTGATTCTAGCATGTGGAAATTTGAGTAGTTTTAGAGACACGCATTTGGAATTTTATTCCCTATTCATATAGATTATAGGAATGGATTCTACAATCACTATTGGATCTATTTATTTCTAAGGGGATGCATATTATTTGTAGGCAATGGATCATTTTCTATCCTCAAGCTATCATCATTGGTACATGAGCTACTTGTTTTCTTGAGGGGGGTGAATTCATACTCTACTATTTTTCTTCTATTGGGAGTTATTCATTATAGTATGTGATGGAAGTGGTCCTTGAGAGTCATAATGAGTCCTCATTTCCTTCTTTCACTAGTACATATTTTATTTTTTTTCTCTTTTGGAGAGGATTATTTTTCCATAAGATTTTCTCCTTTTCTGTGATTATGAGATTTGTATATTTGCATATGGATACCTCATTAGGTCTTGTGGCCGAGACTCATCCATACATTCATCATTAGCACATTTTAGAAGCCACTTTGTAAGTTGTAGTTAAGGGAAGGTATTAGAGTAAAAGGGTAAATAAGCTAAATAATTATTAATTAGCACCTATTTACACTAGCATGCTTAATCTTACTTAGGTAAGTTGATTTTTATTTCGTCATAGAATTAGGATACATGTCATGATATAATTTAATAATCATCTAGGGTTTTATCTTTATCCTTTAAAAATGATAATTCACTGTATATTATATCAAATTATTATTATTGCACCAATAGAATTCTTAGGCTTGATAATATTGGAAAATTCCAAGATCAAAGAGCTTGAAAAACATTTCCACAAGTGAAAAAAATAAGCACAATAGTATGTCTATAAATATACAATGAAGAGTGTGTAAATACAATGATCAAGCCTTGCATATATAGGCAAGGATGAGGAGGTGAGAAGGTATGAGTGAAACTCTAACTACCCCTCCAAAGGTGGGACACTTGTGAGCTCACTTGACAAGTGTGTGAGAAATTTTCAATAGGTGTCTCAATTCATGAGAACATATGTCTCAACCATATGAAGTGATAAAAAATAAAAAGAAACCTAACTAAACTTAAGCTAGGTGTGAATAGGTCAATCCTAGAAAGGTGATTAGCTAGCTAGGTATTAACTCTATTTACACTAACAACCTCCCTTAAGTGAAACTTAGGGAGTAATGTATGCACTAATGATGAGTCTTGTCTACAAGGCCATTTTAGGTACTCATGTACAAATTTATCATAAAGTGGAGTAAAGGAGAAAATCCCAATGGGAAATAAAAACCCCTCTCCAAAAGAGAAATGATGGAATGGGATAAAATTTACAAGTGAAGAAGATAGAAGAAGGACTCATGATGACCCCCCCAAGGAATATTTCTATCACATAAGTATATGAAATGTTCCCCCCATCTAGGAGAGAAAAATAAAGACTATAGAGCCCCCTCATAAGATCATAGAACTTGCAGTACTGAGTGATGCTTGAAGAAGAATGCATAATGTGATCCCTAAATGTCAAACAAAATTTATTCCTTGTGGAGGAAGATGAACTATAGATAGGTGCATAAAATATTCCCATGTGAGAAGAATGGAAGACTTTGAATGATGCACAAGATCCAAAGACAATGGTGATATATCTAAAATCTGCTCAAGCTCTCTATGTGCAGGCTGATGTAGAACAAAAACCAAAGATGAGGATCAATTAACAACAACACTGATGTGGTTATCATCAAAGGTGCCTACCAAATTTGTAAAATGGGATTCACTAAATAATTTTGATATGCCATGTAAGTAATCATACCAATCAACTGTAGTGGAAACACAACTATGAATATCCTAAGTTACCTTGAATCAAAAGAAACCAATGGTGTAGGAACACTCAATACAAAAGAAGTAGAATATGAAGGAGATGTAATATTAGTTTATGGTGAAGGAACCAATGAGGAGGATAGAACTCCAAGGTTCAAATAAAAAAATTGTATATCCTTATACATGTTAAAGGTATCGGTGTCATGTATAATCAAGCTATCATCAAAGTCGACAAAACTTAAGGAAGAAAAAGAATACAATCTAGAATTATGATCAATATGACCTATGGCAATGATGTCTCTACTCCACAAATCTCTGAAATGTGGTGTGAATTAAACTATTTTTCTTATGCCACTGTGTAATCTAATAAATGGAAAGGAGGTTATTGGATAAGGAAGGTACATAAATTACATCATTGAATGTTCCTTATCCAATTTCAATAGATCCTTTTCTAAGAGCTGACATATAGGATATTTTCACCATGAATGTCTGTGGGAATGAACAAGGCTCAAATGTAGAAAAAAGTTCCCTAGATGCAACCATGTGGTGTGATGGGCCACAATCAAGAAGCTACTTGTGTGATGTGTTGTTTTCAAAAGAAATGAGTGTTGTACCCTTATTATTATCCTTTAGTGAAAATGTAGATGATGTGGATGTAGAAAGGGAAGAACCACTCGTCTTGGGAAATTGAATTTTAGTTTGTTGAAGGAGATTCTTCAAGTCATCAATTTCCTTTTAATAACATTGGTGTTCTTCATACCCTAGTCTATTACAATAAGCACATTTGGGATTGTCCTTAAAAATTTCCCCTTTTGATGAGGGAGATGAATCTAATGAAGTGTCTTATTTTGATCTCTTAGCTTGCTCCTTAGTTTTTTTCTTCCCCTTAGATGATTGAGAAATTAATGCTTGACTTTTTGAAGAGGTGATAGCATCCATAAAGATTAATTTAGATTGTTCTCATGTGAGTCTATCACAAAAAATTTCAAAAGAAGGCATTACATGTGTCATTCCAAGAGCATCCATTGTAGAATAGAAAGATGAATCAAACATTTGATAATGACCTTTTAACTTTGAAAAAATCAAGAAGACACATTCCTTGTTTATTTTTGTTTACCACGAACTTGAAGTCTAGAAAGAAAAGACTTAAATTGAACCAAGAAATATTCAATATAAGAGAAGGCATTAGGAGATAATGTTGTTAATTCACATCCAATTTTAGAATCTTGAACTCACCAACTTTACCAAAGAGATCTTCAAAATTTTCTTGCATTTTCTTAGGAGTTGTACAACTAAATTTATGTGAAGCTGCAAATTATCAAAAACAAGAAGACCTATTAGACCCATTGCATCATATAACTTTTTCCAATAATTAAATTGCTCAAACTCCCTAGTAAATTGTATTTGTTGTCCATTTATCATTTTGATTAATCTCTTGGATTGAAGTAGTTATTGTACATTGAATTTCTATATATGTGGAAATTATGTGGTGTTAACAAGTCAAATTTTGGATCCATGATGCACACACAACAAGAAACTTGAATTGTTCCTTACTAAACCCCCCCAAAACTATATTAGATATAAAATGTAGACCACCCCAAAAAGATGCAAGACAAGATTAACAAGATTTTGTGAAGTTTGGAAGCCGAATCACCCATTACAACTCATGGGGGTTTTTATAAATATTGAAGAATAGGCTCTCTATAATTTTGACTTTAAATATATAATTCTTATGAAATTTTGATGAAATTCAAAAAAAAATGTCAATTATAGACAAGCGAGGTGAAAGTTATGCCCTATGAAAAATTGCATATATTATACTAATTTTTAGAGGTTAAAAAATAGATTAAAAAATTATAAATTTAAAATCATCTTGATGCTAAAATATCGGTGATGGAACTAGCTTCCTTTCAACTATTAATACTTGAAAAATAGACTCCCCATTTGTTAGTTATGTAAAAATGAAAAAAAAAATCCCTTTACTTGTGGGCTATCACTAATTCACATAAAAATGCTTATAGTTTAACCAAATTGCTAGCTGGTAATGGTTAACCACTAGAGGTAATAATAATTGCAACATAGAACATAATATGTTAGCATATAAAGCTTTAACAATATGAATACAAGTGTTTTTAAAGTAGGTGGAAATAATGTTGAAACCCTTATGTGGCCACATTAATGCATCAAAGGTCATGTAGAGTCCTTTCTTTGGACGTTGTGAAAGAATGATGAGTGTAGCTGAAGATTGAGTGAAGCTAACACTTAGAGATTTCAGATCAATGCATGGAGAGGTTGACCTAGTCAAGCAGGAAGAAATAAAATTAAAATGAGCCCATGTTGCTCTCAAGGTCGTGTGGAGGATCAAAGGGGTTGCGTGGAAGTGGAAGCTTTGACCAAGACTTCAAAATTATCTCTCCATATCCTTTGTAAATTAGGAAATTATTTCCCTTAAACATGCTTGCTTGTGAGAATGCATAGGTCGATGAGGATTAGTGGTTTTGGATAATGGTGGACAACTAGAACTCCAACACCACTTGCAAATTGGACTTGAGATTTTTTTTGACTCTTTTCCAATAGAAGAGTAAGGGTGGAGCATAGGAATAGGTAAGAGGACTTGGAACACTTCATTATGCCCATGATGAATGCCGAAGGGAAAACACATTAGCGATGGAAAAACTAATGAATTCCAAAAAAGAGGGTTGAAAGGGGTTTGTGAGAAGTGGCATGAGGCCACTCAATACTCCTCCAAACATCCCCGATCTCCTCTCTTTGAAGAAAAATATGTATGTTAACTTGCAATGTCACCCAAAATCAAAATATAACAAAGCTCTAGAATAGATGTACATTGAGCCCTTTAAAGACATTAAAAGGTCACAAAATCAAGTAAGGAATCTAAGGTAGTAGAAAAACTTCCTACACTAATCTTGAGAGGAGTCTAATACAAAACTTTACAAATATTTACAACAATTACATAAACTTAAACAAAAATAAACATAAATATCATGCATACCACAACATAGTGATTTACATGGGAATTCCCTTTCGAGAGAAAAATGCCTCTCCAAAAGCCGCCCAATATATTATTCAAAAATCATGAATATTACAATATACTTGTAGAGCAAGCTTCTCACAAGAGTATCACCAACCAAAGATCTAGAGGCAACAAGACTACTATTAGAATCTCATAATACATCACAATGCACAGTCATAATATAATGCCCTCATAAAATAGGGTTTACTTCTAGGGCAAGACAAGCCAACAAAATATCCACCGTCAAATTTGACACCTAATGATGAACAACCTAGATTTACAATAATAAAATATACATAAAACATGGATTTTAGGGGTTTTCCCCCCAAACCCTAAAGGGGGTACCCCCTTGCACCCCCCACACTTACCTATCAATAATAAACCTTTTGTAATTGAAAGATTGAGACAAATTTTCCCAACAAAAATAACTTAAGGAATGCCATATGTCAATATTGTTGAGGTCATGTGGGCTGAAAGAGGTCACAGTGATGCCACCAACGGTGGTGGTGCTACTTAGCTAAGTGAAAGGGTTGAGCACCCACAACCTTCTTCAAATAAAAACCTTGAGTCATTTGTAAGAAAGGAAACTACCAACACAAAATAGGTTGAAATGGCCAAAAAATCTCTTGTAAATAATATTGACCCAAACTAGCAAATGGGTAGAGGGTAGATTGGCCCTCTGCAAAAAAAAATTCAATTTTTTACAACTTTTTGGTACAATAGGTAGTGACAAAAAAATGAAAAAAAAAAAAAATACTTAAATTGATGAAATGAAAGATATATTTTTGTTTCCCGAGTCTTCTACATGCAATGACAATGTTTGTTTGGCTCTATGACGCTCTATTGATAGGGATATGTGTGAGATTCACCTCGATGCGGGATGGAATGTGCTCTCATGGATCTAATACCATGTTGGAGAATGCCAAGATGCGAGAGCTTGAAACAAATTTTCACACGTGAAAAAAATAAGCACAATAGTATGTTTATCAATATATAACGAAGAGTGTATAAATACAATGATCAATCCTTGCATATATAGGAAAGGATGAAGAGGTGCTAAGGTAGGAGTGAAACTCTGACTACCCCTCCAAAGGTGGGACACTTGTGAGCTCAGTTGACAAGTGTGTGAGAAAGTGTCAATAGGTGTCTCAAGTCATGAGGACACATGTTTCAACCATATGAAGTGAGATAAAAGAAAAAGAAACCTAAGTAAACTTAAGCTAGGTGGGAATAGTTCAATCCTAGAAAGGTGATTAGCTAATTAGGTATGATAATGACTCTATTTACATTAATAGATAACACATTATATAAATTTTTTCTCTTCTATGATGAGGTATTTTGGTTACCGGCGATCCCTAGGAGCTATGGGGTTCAATCATCAACTCTAACATCTTTTACATCCTCTACAATATATTTTTGGGTTTTACAATGATATTTACTTTTAGTTTAATTTCATTTTTGTACTTTAACATGGCATATTTCCTAGCATTATAAGCCCACTAAAGTGGGGGAAAATTATAAAACATAAAATATAAAATTTTATATCCATGCAATTTCACATTACATTTTGGAAGGTCTATTTTGGTGTTTATCTCCCCTAGTATACTTTTAGGTTCATTTGGCCCTTGCATTATCCTTTATCTACCCATGTTGTGAAGGTCATATCTCTCATGGTATCTTTATGTAAAATTATGCCTTAGCTATATTTCTAAGGTTAAAAGATTTTACCAAAGTCCTAAGCTATAGCAATTGCATAGACAACAACACACTATGCAAACACCTACATGTTGCATAGGAATCCATAATGGTGGGCATCAACTTTTGGGTCTAGGTCCCATTTCATTTGTTATTTTCTATTCTAGATTTAGTTTCTCAAAACTTTATTTTAGATAGTAGTTAATCAACATTTTCTTGTCTTTCACATTATTTTAGCTTAGTGAGATATATTTTTTCTAGTTTAAAATATATTTAAGATAATCTAGTTACTTTTTTATTTTATCTATAAAATAATAGAAAAAAATTAAACTCAAGATATTTGTAATCAAACACTAGCTTCATCCTAGAGTATTGTAGGAAAAATATCTAATTTAGAGAAAAAAAAAAGTTTTAAAAATTTAAATTATTTGCCAGGATTGTATAATGATGTAATGAATATATGAGTAGTCAATGGAGATTATATATGTATGAATGGTGTATACATGTATGCATTTATTTTGTCTTTCTTACTCTATAATCTTGGCACATATGTTCTAATTCAATTCCTTATACATCACATTAGGGTGAAATAAAACACTATAGATAAAAATAATACGTATCACCAATCTATATATTTTCTTCTCAACACTAAGCATTTATAATAATTCCCTTGTCATTTAATATTTCTATCTTAGATTTGATAAATTTTAACTTTGGGTGTCATTTATTTCTTACACATTCAATTAAACATCAAATTATAATGTGTATTTATTTTCTATATTTCATGATTAAAAGATAAATATATGTTTATTGTAGCCCTATAAACTTTGAACAATCTACTTAGAGTTTCCCCTTTCACTCATATAAACATTAAAATACATCCTACAAAATAACTAAAGTGTATAAATTAAATGCAATCCATGCCCTAAATAAATTAAGATTCTAAGTATAAAAAATTGATTGATGTGAGTTAAGTGAGGCTATCAATAAATATTTGCTAAAAATGTAAACGAGATGGATAAGATTTGTGTAATTTGTAGTCAATGAAATGCAGATTTTGATTGATGTCACATTGTGATAGAGACATGCAATCTTATATAACTAAAATTGAATAAAGGATCAAGGAGCTAAGATGATTGAAATATAAATGACTAATTGCTTGGGATTCAACCACAATAGTGATCCCATATGATTATTTTTGGATTGGTATGATTCTCTTTAAACCAAAATTTATCATTTTAACACTTGAAAAACCTATTTTCCTTATATAAATTTGAGGTGATGAAAAACTGGTAGTATCAGGGAGCAACATGAGATCTATTATACAAGGATTGAAGTTTAGATCTTCCTTATGCCTTACATAGACCCTAATGCTTAGTAACAAAGAGATAAAGTGTGGCAATGGATGTCTTTGATTTGATCATTGATATCTTATGGAGGCCCAATGTAATTTAGTAACTATGCCAAAGATGTATTTGGAGTCTTCCCGAGTGATGACCCTTGATTTGATTTATGATGGTTGTTGATGAACAATGCTAATAAATAAAGACTTATGTTTGATTCTTGCATAATGAGACATGCTTTTTAATACTTTTTTATTTCTAATTCATTATTGTTTCTTTCTTGTGAAAGTGTCATAGGGTGATGTTTTTATATAAATAACCTTAAACATATAATTCAGTTTTTTAGCATCCCAACCAATGAGTAATAGTTAGATTCTAGGACTATCAGCTTTGAAATACAATACTTGGTACTTTGGAGAAAGGAGATGTGATTATGCCTATCGTCTCATCTAAAAAAATCATAATTATGATCTACTCTAAGATGAACCAATAGATAGAAATTACGTCAAAAAGATTCTAAACTAAAAATATCATATATCAAAATGATACTTCCATATTTGAAATCAATAAATATATATAAAAAAACTTAAATTATGTATTAAATTCAAAAACATCAATCTAAAATAACTTAAAATAATTTTTTATACACTTTTCTACATTCCATCACAAAATTCCAAAACTTCAAATAGTAATGATGTAGTGGTGTGATTCTCATCCTTTAGATGTTGTGCAAGTGTAGGACTAGGAAATGAACCATATTAGGTAGATGGAGACGAGACATGGCAAATGCTAACCCACCGTTAAAGCTATACATATGTAGGTAGTGGCTCTTGTCACAACACCGTGGAAGCCTTTGTACCATTCCATTTTTCATATGGTGGAAGAAACAAAAGCGAGTAGCAACAAAACAATGGGGTACAAAAAGCATGAAAGATGGGGAATATGAACTATACCAATGGGGCAATGTATGGTATGAATACAAGGAAATTAGATATTCTGAAATAATTACGGGGCCACTCAGTGATCATTTTTGAAACCGGGTCAACCGGGGTGCCCACAAATGGTACTAAAGGCTAAAAGAATGAATGATTCAGCTCTCACTTTTGATCCTAAATTGCATTGGACCGTTTAAAGAATATTGTCAATATCCTTTGAGAATAGGTCAAGCGTTCCATAGAAGATAACACTCAAGCCCAATCAAATTAAAACAAATTTGAAGGATTTACGAATTCTTATCATAACCATCTACTATGTAATCTCTTTTGTCGAGAGGATAAATATGATTTATATGGAGGATTTTGTATTATATCTTCGGTTATGAGTGAAGGGCTGATGTTGATATCTTTTTGTTTAAGAGCAAAGCATTAGGAGATATTCATTCTGTTAAAGTTGACCAAAGTATGATCTTGGTCTCATCCTTTGTCATACTTCCAAGGATTTGAACCTTGATGGATGAAATAATCAAGGAACATACCACTACCTTCATCAATGGTACTCAACCAATTAAACTACAACCCTTTGATAACATAGATTATTTTCATAATTTAATTATCTAATATAAGAAAGCGAATCTATACTAATACCTCTTCGGCTATGACTGAAGGACTGATGTCAGTACCTCTTTGGTTGAGAGCAAAGGATTAGGGGATATTCATTCTGCGAAAGTCAATCAAAATATGATCTCAACCTCATCTCTTGTGTCGTACTTCCAAGAATTTGAACCTTGGTGGAGGGCATAATTAAGAAACATATCATCACCCTCACCAATTGTACTCAACCAATTAAACTACAACTCTTCGATAACATAAATTATTTTCATAATTTAATTTACTAATTATTATCATACTGAACATTGTTTCGGTACGAGGAGTGGACGAATGTCTATTCTGTCTAATTAGTCTCCAAAATCTTCATTACACCTTTACACTTTTAAAAATTAATCTAGTTTAAAATTTAAATTCAGCATAGAAACATACGTTTTGAATTTATATCTTCAACTTGGATTAGATATATTGCCCATTCAGAAAATAGCGAGTGCAGGGAGTACTTCCAATCACTGCCCTCTTCTGACACCATGACTCCTCCTCCCTCCCAGGGACATTTGCCATCGCCTGTGCCTTATCTTATTGCTGGCCTGGCAGCCATGTTAGCTCTCATTGCCTGTGCCTTGACTGTGCTCATTTGTTCCTACTGGAAAATGATGGCCACCCGTCCTCATCAGGGCTTAGATAACATAACACCGCCTCCGCTGCATGAGATGGAAGATGAAAAAGTGGTGGTCATTATGGCCGGAGAGGACAAGCCTACCTTCTTGGCCAAGATCCAGCAGCTAGGTGGGTCTGTGCAGAAAGAATCTTTACAATCATAAGATCATTGTTTACATGAACAACTTCATGGTTGCAGTAGGGCGGTAGGAGTATTTGGATTGTCACATGAGTTGAATGAGTTTTGTAAGGAAAGTAAAGAATAACTAGTGAAAGAAACCGCAGCTTTATCTATTCATCTTTGGGGATGGATGATGTAATGACAAGGCTGTTATGTAAATTTTGTTTGTCTACACTTTGTTGCTTTTGTTTGATTTATTGCTTTTACCTTTATTGGAAACTTTACTGTACTGTATTGATGGCATAGCTTTCAGAGAAATATTTCAGTTGTATTTGGTTTGACTCCTGCACAGAAATCAGGGATATAATACTGGAAACAGATCTTGTCATGAATTTTGATGCAGGCTTAGAAAGGAGGATTTTGGGTGGATATTGTTTATGGCATTTCAGATTTTGTTGCTGCAAAAGATCAGATTAAAAACGATTTATGAATGCATTCTCAATTTAATCTTACGTCATTGAAAACAGATTAAGTAATAATAACAGATTAAGTAATAGAGATTATTAGGTTATTTTTTCAACTCTTTTTCATCTTGATGATGAATTTTAAAGTATGATCTGAAATGTTGATGCAAAATAAACTTGACACAATCGAATTCAGAAACCAAATTGTGTTGAAAAATTGACGTTTTTAATTAAGATATTATCAGATTAAGATTCACAAAAAAAACTATTATTCCACAGTCCCCATTTGATTTAAATATCAAATCATTTTAGTTTTAAAATTTATCATAAGATTATTTATTAACAGATAGATAGTTTTGTAAAGAATGTTTTTTCATTGGACTTCACAGTTACAGGAGGAGAGAGGCCCAACAAACATACTTAATCTTCAATCAATCAATAATGTATTTAAGAAACCATCAATGCTTCAACTCTTTCTGTGAAAAAGGTTATCAGAACTTGTGGTGGATTATAATTTCAATAGTGATTTCGACATTGGTAGGTAATGAGGTGTCAGATCTGGTTGCTGTAGGAAAAAATATCTATCTGAACTATTCATGTAGGCCCATCATATATCTAATGAATTTATTTTGTAGAGTTTCTAAGAAAGAGCTGATCAGGAGGACCTCTCATCAAACCTCCTGGTCTCCAGCTGTTTCCCCACTTAAAGTTGGTGTTGAAACGTTCTTCTAGCTAGGCATTGAAAACTATGCTGGATATATATATATATATTTAAAAGACTTAGTTTAAAATTGAAAATTAAAATTTATACTTGTGGGGAAATAGAGCCATTTTATTGGTTAAATTATTTAGAAATGAATTTAATAAATAAGGGAATTTAAATATATAAGTTGACACAGATATTATACATATATGTTCATAAATAAATATAAAAATTCATAGAGAGGATAGGTGTATTTAGTTTGAAGATTTATCAAGAATATTATATTGTAGGTGATGTTTTATGATGCATCCATGCATCCAACCGTTAGATGTGTATTTTACAACTCTTGATAGACAATAAAATTTATAATGGTTCGCTTCAGGTCAATCTTGCAATTATAGATTTGACCCTCACTTTTGTACACTTAAACCTTTTTCTATGTATTCAACCTTTTACTATGGATTTGAATGTAAGAACCAACTTTTGTAGAAATATGTTCACCTCTATTATTTTGAACGTGATGGTGTTGATAAGCATTAGTGTTGGCTGTTGTGCTAGGTGTGGGATGTGACCTTCTCCCTTGCTCTTGCCTTAGTCAAACCCTTCGATCAATTCCACTTTTTTGACTAGTTTGACACGTTAGGTATCCATACAAATGCCTAATCTATCCTTAAGAATGTTGATGCTAATGCTATGCTAAGTAATGATCACAGAATGCATAAATCAAATATTTATGGACGTGTCTTAAATTATTCAAATGAATTAGGGGTTTCCCTTTCATACAATAGCCTAACATGCAAATTTGATATTTCATGCGCTCATGTTGGAAAAGAATGACTAGTTGGAAATGAGTTAGCTTGGGCACACATTTAAATTTTCATTAGAAAGTTTTGGGGGTCAAAACAATATTTGTGATTTAGAACTAGGTTCAAAATTGTACAAATAGACTCGACCTAAGACATTTAGATGAGAATAATATAGGTTAGATCTAGATCCTTGGGATGCATGGAGTTAGGTTCAATCAAGGCTTATGTCATTTTTCAAATTTTATGCAAAAGTACACACCACTTTCTTATGATAGTTATCACAGTCAATGGGACAAACCAAAGAGTCCAAGATGAATGTGGAAAATGCTAGATACACTTTTTCACCATTTGCATCATTCCCTCACTTTGACTTGTATGTGAAATACTAGGACCCATTCATGCTAAAGTTAAAAAGTAATCAATGCAAAAGTAGATAACATACACATCAAAATGATAAGAATATGGACAAAGATATTTGCATGCACGTGGTAACAAATGTTTAATCTTCATACCTACAAGAACAAACTTCTATAAGTAATATTTGATACAAAAATGAAATAGGCATTAACAAGTAGTTAATAATATATTAACAAACATAAAATAAAAATTAAAAGAGAGTAATGGGGGTTATGAAGGAGCCAACAACAAAATGTTAAAATGATTGCAAAGGAGCTTGTAAACATAAATATGAGATGTATGGTTATGGAGGAATCTTGAAGAAGGAATAGTAATTGTGTTTGTGAAGGAGCCTACACCAAGAACTAACAATTGTGGCTACAAAGGATAATTGATATAGGAGGATCTCAAGAGCTATGCAATCTTGCATTGCCCATTTTTATTGTTTTCTTTGTATTTTTTAAGTGTTTTGTACATTTGTGGACTTCAAGATAGAGTTTGGAAATGATGATTTAATAGTAGATTTCATTGTCTTAGAATATTGCAATAGTAATAGAAATCTTTTTAGTGGAGTTATTATTTTTGTTCAAAAGATTGAATTTGGATAGAGTTCCAAGCAACTATGTAGTAACACATATGGTGAATTTCATGATCTAAAAACTTTAATGAATCATGATGGTTATTTATGTCTCTTTCTTCATAATTTGGAGTGGTATAACCTTTCAAATATTTGAGTTGGATATTTTAAAAATTTCCAAATGTAGAACAACTAGAATATCCTATGACTTGTGGTAAGAAATGACTAGGACCGTCTTGATTCTTATTCAACCTATTTCATGATGCTAACAAATCATAAGGGTTCATTATTCTGTTGAAGTATGTAATGAAAGTTGTGAATTGTAAATATACTTTTGGAGTCATCCATATTGGTTGGGATTATGTTTGTAATATGTTCACCCTAATTGGGATGATATCATAATCCAGGTTCTCATTGTTGGAAAGATGTGATGATTTTTCCTTTGAGATTGCCTATATAAAATAGGTTGATGGAACCAAAAAGAGGGTTATTTAATAGTAAATAATACAAGTAGCCTTAGATTAAGGTGAAATATTAGAAGGCCTATTAGAATAAGTGTCATACTCATTACAATCTCAATGTTCTTTTTACAATTATTTATAATTTTCTATCCCCACATATTGAGAAAGGGGTCAACTTCCAGACACATTTAAATTTATATTTGAAATTTTGGGGGTCAAAATAAAAGTTTTGGTTTAAAACTAGATTAAAAAATACACACATATTCAACCTAGAACATGGATTGGGAATAATATAGATTAAATCTAAGTCTTTAGAAATATGTAATGATTTTGTTGCAAGTATGTGCAGTGTATGTTGTCACTAATGTCAATTGATCTATGTTGGCATTGCATTGATGCCAATCTTGTTGATGCTTTAATTAGTTACATTATGTTGTCATTAATAGTATCAATGATGTCAACATCTAGTGTTTCTTTGATGAGCATGTGTGTGCATGTGGTTGAGTTGAAGGTGTTCCAGATGGTGAGAATGTGTTTGTGGTGCTTAGCTTCTAAGTTCTTTTGAGAAAATTTGAAGAAAAGAGAAAATAGTGTGGTTGAGAGGTGTTCAGTGTAGCAGAGTAGTGATATTTTTTTCTCCACATTTCTTCATGGTTGAAGATCTACTTGTTTGGTTTGGATATTTTTATTAGAGGTGTCGAGGGGTGTTATGTCTAGAGTTTCAGGTTCTATATCATTATACAGAGAAAGTTGTGTTCACCAGTATGTGAACAGTGTATTGCAATGGTGTCTGGGAGAAATGTTTTTACTCCACATTTCTCCACAGTATGGTTTCTGGTCTTGTGGATCTAAGGGTGTGCTTATATTGATCACATCTATCTTTAGTTTGTTTTGTTTAAATTTTGGTGCTTCACATTGTTGAATTCATGAGTTACAGTATGTGGAAGGTTAATTGGGTGTATAGGATGAGTATGTTCTTTAGGAGAAAGTTATTGCAAAGGAATTTGTTGGATTTCAAGGTGTTTATGGAATATTCTAGATTGTGTTCAAGTGATGTATGTTGTGCTCAAGTCATCTTTGGATCAAAGGAAGCATGTACCTAAATG
>VDFB02379711.1:120254101-120290690 GCA_007258455.2 Sequoia sempervirens
GTTTCCAATACCTTTGTCACAAACATGAAAGAAATTAATATTTTAAATAATTACAACTATATGAAGGCTATTGAGAGTGTGAGAAGTTCTTCTATATTAACTAACATAGTTTCTAGGTTAATCATTGAAGTGAGTGTACTTGGGAGAGCTTATAAACTAGAAATGAATTCTTAAAAAACCCCAAAGAGGTGGAGAAAAAATTAGCATTGATTATGAGGTATTTCCCTCACTCAATCCAAACACTTCTGAAGAAGACCAATTAGATGAGGATTTTGAGAGTTAGTCTTCCAATTAAGACTTTGATTATGAGGAATTTGAAGAAAATGATAACCATTATCAGTCCATGAAAATATTATTGTCGATTCCCCTCTTAAGATGCAAGAGTATAAGGAGCAAGTGAATGCTACCAAAGATAACACATGTGGATAATAAATTTTAAAACGGTTTGAATATCAATATAATTTTATTGAGATTCACAATAAAATAAATAAAATGGAAGATTCCATATTCAGGATGGTAAATGCCATTGATGACATGATCAGGAATTTCATTACTAGTGTGGTGATATTACATGATGAAATCAATAAAAGGAAAAGCATGCAAAGTAATTGTATGAATAAAATAAAGAAGAAATAGAGGCAAGCTAATACATTAAAGGAGTAGGATGTTCCTCACCCGTAAGAGGAAAAACTTAACACCTTTTGCAAAGACTAGAAGAACCAACTCGCTCATTATGGGGTGTAATTATTGTAGTTCTTGTAGCTATTTCTTAGCTATCTTTGGGATTTTCTTTTTATTTTAGCTATTTTTATAGATATTGTTTGTATTTTGAAGTTCATCCTATTATCTCTCTTAAAGATAATTACTATATTTTAAGGTTAAAGAACTATGCTTAAAGTCAATATTGTTGTTTTAAGGTTTAGGGTTTGCTAGCAATTATTTTTATTCTTCTTTCTACCTATTTTGCTATGTAAGGGATTGTAACATTTTTTTTTAGTTTAAATATAAAAAACTATCTATTTATCATTTTTATTTATGGGAATTGAGTGGAGATTTAGATTTTAAAATTTTCTTTTCATATCCTTATATTGAGAAAAACTATGCATTTACTATGTTTCTTTGTAAATATATTTAATATGTCATTTTTCAAACATTTGAGGGAGAATTAGACTTTTTTGGTTTGAATTGAAAGTCTAGTAGCAAAAGCTAACTTTGAAAGATTTAAAATCTCCAATTTAACATGAATGTGTGAACTCAATGGAGAACCAAGCATAAAAAATGTATCATCATGGATAAAACATTTTGTGGTTAGGTCAAATTCTAAAATTTATTAAGATTTTGATCTCTTTAATTTTTATTTCTGCATGGATTTTATGGATGTTAGGCCTTTTGGATTTGTATTGTAAGTTTATTGTTGAAATATCCTCTAGTATATTAAAATCTCACAATTCCACAATATTGAAATTTGCTATAAAGTTTTTATGAAGTCTTTAAGTTTAATATGAGAAAGGTAGGGAGAAGTAGATATTGGATCTAATTGTTTTTCAAAATTTATCTCTTTATAGATCCCACAAATTAATCATTCAAGTATGAATTTTGAAATGTTTCTCATTTGTGGGGATTTATCTTGGGTCCAATTTTATTTTTTATCAACCTAACATTTTTTCTACCTGTAACTATTTAGGCTAGGACACCATTGAATATTCATAGAGGTTTATAGATTTAACTATTCACCTTAATTTTATATTCAAATTCATCGGTGATCTTGTTAGTTAGAGTTATTTTTTTCAAATAAATTATGTTCCTTAGGGTTTGATGAAATGACCAATGTTCTATTTTCTCATATAACCTTGGATAGAATCTTTGACAAATTTTAAAATTTTCAATAAACTTAAGATATTTAAAGATTTAATATTCTACTTTATTGATTAAGATTAGGGAAATATCCACTTACTAGTTTGGTGATTATATCAAATAAACTAGAATATTTGATAAGCTGAAGTAGTTATCCACTTACTAGTCTAGTGATTATATCAAATAAACTAGAATATTTGATAAGCTGAAGCCCTAACTGCTTCAATGATTTTGACTCCAAATGTGTGTTTTGGAATTGATTCAAATGATCTATGTAATTTAGCTTTGTGTGTTGAAATAACATTAAAATTTATGTTTATCTTTGTATATTTCTAGAGGTTGTATAGAATTCTTAAAATATTTATAAATTTTGTGTTAAAACAATTGATTGATCTCATCTTATTGACCTGATACATGTGGAAATTAATGCAAGAGAAAAATTTGGTGGATGGACCTAATTTCATATACACTTTTCTAAGAATTTAACAAAGGATTGATTTTTTTTTTTTTTGAAATGAATGGAAGTAGTCATTTAGTTCTTCATAATTTAATATTTTTCACTCTTTGATTTCTCTTGTATAAGTTCACCATTTTGTGTAAAAAGGATGTGAAAGTGGATTATATTTCAAGAACCTTGCAACAAATATTTGGGATGGTAGGACATGGTAAGTTAAAAAGCATGTATGATAATAGGTTAGGATACTATAAACATCAGTTTATAATTTTTTTGACCTTTTTCTTATTGTAGGAAAAATATGTGGAAATAGATTAGACATTTGGATTATTAATTATTGATACATTGAGTGTCTAGTTTTGCATCAAAGCTCCATAAAACTCAACTTTCAAAGAAACAAATGTTTGAGGATATTAAAAACACTTTCTTAGAAAGATGAGGAATTTGAAAGATTAAGATGAAATTCAAAAGTGCGGCAGTAGTTCAAAATTCCATAAACTTCTTTAAATGACAATTTTCACTAATAAATTTGAATAGAACCTTTTAGCAACCATCCTTAAGAAAATGAAAAAGTTACAGTACCTTTTCCTAACTAATCAAAATTACAAATTGCATAATATATCATTAGTGATCACCATTTATGTGATTGACCATACTATGATGCTTGATTATCCTACAATATCCTAGTACATATACAATGATAGTGAGTGCACTTGTGAGAGATAACATGGTGGATCAAGGTCTCTTCTAAAGAATACATGATATCAATTATAGAACAAGTGGGAGGTTACATTACTAAAACCAAAACAATTTTGCTACATGTTCTACTAAGTTAAACTATAACACTAGGAAATCTGTGTCATGATGCATAAGGGTGTATGTGAGGCTATGGAGAGTTTATACCTCAATGGTCCTCTTAATAATTGATGAAATCATCACATAATAAATAATGTTTTATGCTAGTGATATTTGTTGTCATTTTTCTACTCATTGAACTCTAACTCTATCTTGGACAAAGCCTCCACCTCGACCCTAAAACTTTCTCATATTACATAATTAAGAATTTTGTGAAAGAAAAATTATAAAATTTTCTTAAAATATATAGACACATTGTGGTTTTTAGAAAGACCTATTGGTCAAAGAGCATTCACTACCTATCCCAAAAATTAATTTTTTATATCATTATGATTTCACTAGTAAATAATGAATCTCTCAAAGTCATAGCAATTGGTACAGTAGTTTTTGGATTGATAGAAAATAGCACAAATTTGGTCTTTTCTTATACTTTTTTCTCACTTAATTATATGATAATTTTTCACATAAAATTGGCAACATGCATCTTTATGGTGTTTTCATTGATAGATTTGACTCATAATTGTGCCAACATGCTTCATCATTTTATAATGATAAAGCAAGCAATGCATGGTAGGGGTTTTCTATGGGTGACTTCAATGTTAAAATTAATATTATCATTTAAATTTTATTTTATTTTAAATATACTATTAATTTCTCCTAGCTTTGTCTAGGGTTTATCAAATTTATTAGATGATATTTGAGTGATGGAAGTATTCTTCAAGTATTTTTTCATATAAAATTTATAAAAATACTAATTTGATGATTAAAAAGAAAAAGAAATTATTAACCACTTATCTCTCTTGTGACATAATTGAAAAAATAGGATTTTTTTTACAGGCAAGGAAATATGCAAGATGTGCTCGCATTTTGATCTCTTTACGGTAGTTGCTTGTGTTTGTTGGCAATAAAAATGTATGGCAAGGTTTTTTATGTAGTATATAATGTGAGTGTGTTATGGGTAAAAGCATAGATCTATGTCACACTTTTGACCAATAAACAAATTCATGTGAGATTGTTTCACTCTAAATAGTCTCACCTAAAACCATGTGGCACCTATTTGACATATACAATTTTAGGTGAAACTCTTTCACCCAAAACCATAAAATATAAACTAAAAAATTAAAATAAGGTTCAATTTATATGTAAGGTTTCAAGTGAAACACTTTAGGTCAAGAGCGTTTCATTTGAAACCCTTTTTCTTGAAATATGTGGCTACCTATGTGGTAGCTTAACCTCTCTTTTGAGACAAATTTAGAAAAAAAATAAACTTCAACTCTAGATTTCTCTAACCAAGGGTACTTTTAGGAAAATATAAAAATATCCTTATGTAGAACTCAGAGTTTAGAATCTATTTTTTTAATATTTTGATTAGTTTTATTATAATTTTTTTTAAAAATTATAACTTCTTATGATTAAACATGAGGTTGATTAAAAACTAAAAAATATTAAATCATATTTAAATTTTTTGAAAAATATATGGTGCACTAGAGGAGAGAATCCTCTCCAAGAGGGTATAATTTCTTTTTAAAATGATAAAAAAATTTACATAAAATTTTATTTCCTATGAAAACTATGATGTTTTGATTAAGTTTAATTTTCAAAAATTATTAAAAATTAAAAATTCATTGATTTTTTTTCCATACACTAGATTCTCAAGTCATCTATGTGAGGAAAAAAATCATAGAAAAAAATAAAAATGTTCAATTTTTGTGGCATCTCATTGAATTCACTTTTTTATTAAAAAAATTAACAATTAAAATTATTCTCTTAAATTTATACAAAAATATATCCAACTAATTTTTTAAAAAAATATAAACATGAACTACATTGTGATTTCTGCATTTTATTAGTTTACATCATTTTAAAATTCAAAACATAAATGTCACTTTTAGGTGCTTGAAGTTAAAATTTAATATTTGTGTTGACCATTTACTTTATAAAAATATGACATAGTTATCTACATTTACCCTTATTTAACACAATTAGATTATATAACATATGCATGTTGTATGATGTTCATGGGCCATGTGTAGAGTGATCATGTTTTGGTGAAATGTTTTGTTTGTTCATTTTTTCTCTCAATTTTTTGCCCTCACACACACGGATATCCATAGCTAAGGTGAACTATTGTATTTTTTCATTAGCTAAAAGCATTTAATGAAATTGAGAGGCTCATTTTTTAAATACCCATTGTGTTTGATGTAAGAGAATTCTAGGTCTAAAAGAAATATTGCAACAACCAAAAATATCTATTTGTTTTTGTAGGTTTTCTTGTTTATCATAGTCATTTAATTATCGCCATAAATATATCTTTGAAAGGGTCATCTTAAAGGGCACTAATAATAGCATGGTCTTACTAGATGTGTTACTATTAGTTCACCATACTATCTTCAAAATATGACTAGATGATATTAAAAGTGTCATAAGTATTCCCACATGATTAATTTTTTAATTCATGAAGTATTATAAGTTGAGGCTTGCTTCACCATATTAAGGAAGGTCTACTTGAATTATGCATTATGAATTTGAATATTATTCCAAAAGATAATGTCATTTTTGGTATTGTTGGTCCCAAAAAGATTTATGGAATTGTTGGTCCCAAAAAGATTTGTGGATAAGAACGCATTGAGCTTGGTGGCTTACATCTTGTTGCACTCAATAAATAGTTATTCACGTGTTTTAAATAAGCAAGTTTCTTAGTTCTAAAGCAAAGTCAAAGGAGAAATCATTTAATATTAGAACTATGATCCTTATCCTATGCGCATGGGACATTATACTACATTTTGGTTGGTACAAGATTACTACATCAATCTTCTTTATAAAAAAACATTATTTTTATCATTTTTCACAAATAAGAGTGGGGTCCAAAGAGTTCGAGAAGAGAAATTAGAATAACATATTAGGAAGTGAATTAGAAGTTCATTCTTCCCATAAATATTGTAAGTAAGAGGCCATACAATTTTTTGTACTAGTTGATGATTGTAATTGAAAGCTAAGGTCTTAATTCTAATAACCCTAACAACAAAACATGTGACACATTTTTAGATTGTGAATCAATAAAATTATATTTTACATGTTTTTATGTGATACTAATTTTAAGTGAGAAATTAAAGTTTGTTATATAAATTTATAGATTTCATATTAGATTTTAGATTATATATGTTGAATAATCTTTGAATGAGATGGAAAACATCCTCACAGATTCCATTGTAAAAGAAAAAGTTTTAAAAAGACTAAATATTAATGATGTCTTCCATTTAATCTTTAATTATGTAAACTTCGATATAGATGCAACAAACAATTTGCCTAGGAATGGATAAAAGGCCACAGGGTGGATAAAGCACTAAAGCACTGTGAAGTAGGAAAAGGCTTGGACCACTGTGTTAACAAGGAGAATGTCAAATCTTTAACCATTCAATCTTTTGGGTCTGTCGTCAAGGAAACAACGTGCTTTACTGTGATATTTTTGGAGCATCTAATATGGAGCATGTGGAACTCTCTTGGTGAGCTCTCCTTTTCACAATCATTAACGATGGTAGAATTCCCAACTAGGAAGATCTCATTGCAATGAGAAATGATGATATCGTCTCAAAAACAATTCAACTGAAGCAGCCACTCCCCATATGGACCCCATTAATGGTGGTCACCACCCATTTCATCTATAATTTTGTGTACAATATTCAATGAGTCGTTTCCCACGCTATTCGCCCATGTACACAGGTTGAAGCTCCACATTTCTGAAGAACTACTGGTACAAGTAAGGCATATATCCAAATTACACTATAATTTGAGTGGAGTGATTGCATGTTTTACCAAGATACATGAAAATCTCCATGGTCATGATGGAAATTTATGACAAAATTTCAAAGGGTTGTCACACATGTTTAAGAATAAGCAACAGAGATAGTGTATCCCCAGTTTTCTATCCCGTGTTCCTCTCAAAATTGAACTTATTTAAACTGTCAACGCTCCAAACATTGGATTACTCACAACCGTACATCCCCTTACCATTTGTTTGTATTCTTAACATGATGTGTTTGGGCCTTGAGTAATTCTTGTTGTTGCTTACCTTCTTGTCATGGATTTAGGGAATTGGATTATTTACAATCATGGTTCTAGGAAAATTCACCGTCAGCAATTCATCGTTGGAAAATTCACCGTCAATAATTCACCACAGGAAAATTCACCGTCATGACAAATTCACCTCAAGGAAAATTCACCACCAACAATTCACTGCCCCGAATTTTTTTTTAACTAAAAGAGGGGTAAAAATTTATTCAAACCAAAAATAGCAGTACAAAGAAAGAGAATTACACATCCCTATAAACCTCCACTAATTGGTCCAACTTTTGTGACAAATCCGGGGGTAATTGACCCTTGTCCACAATATTCCAATCATGCAAATGATCAGAAGCCCATTTAGCCAAACAATCTGCAACCCCATTCCATTCACGCGGAATATGACATAAAGAAACATAATCTAAGGAAGCACACAGATTAAGAATCTGTTTTATAATAACAACCAATTGCCAACTAACATCCTCTAATTGCTGCCTCTTCAGCAAATTCACAACCATCTGAGAGT
Organism: Sequoia sempervirens; assembly: GCA_007258455.2. Classification (NCBI taxonomy): domain Eukaryota; kingdom Viridiplantae; phylum Streptophyta; class Pinopsida; order Cupressales; family Cupressaceae; genus Sequoia; species Sequoia sempervirens. The sequence continues at coordinate 120,261,850 of VDFB02379711.1, forward strand.
CCGATTCACAAATGATCTGTCTCCACCCAAGAGCACAACTACGCTCCATGGCACACAAGATGGCAAGAGCCTCTATCACATTGTTAGTATACCAGCCCTTATAAATAGAAAAGATAAACTCAGCAGTCCCAAAACTAGTCCGCCCAACATCTCCAATACCAGCATGGCTAGGATTTCCACGAGAAGAACCATCTGTGTTGATTTTCAACACACCCTGAGGGGGAGGACTCCAACGCCCCTCCCTATTTATCTTACGAAGGGGATTGCGACATCTATTTCTCTTGACCTGACCAACACTCTGAGCAGCTCCCCTCTAAAGAGGAAGATTGAGACGAGTACAAAAGACAACCTCTCCAGGATCCACACCCTTAGCCAAGTCACACTTAGCCACAATAGTTTCACCCACCGAATGAAGAATCCTCCACCACAAATGTTTGTGATTAAAATTCATCACATTAAAAGTTTGCAATTAATTTTCCGTGGTGGTGAATTGTTGATAGTGAATTTTCCTTGAGGTGAATTTGTCATGGCAGTGAATTTTCCCATGGTGAATTTTTCGACAGTGAATTGTTGTGTCTATGCCCACAATCATACATCTCCTCACCACTTGTTTGTATTCTTAATATGTTTTATTGTCTTGTTTATTAAGTATGTGTTTCAACCTTGGTTTAAGTTAATGTAATAAAAAATTCTAGGGAGGTTAGGGTGGTTGATTGGAAGTTCAAAAAAATATTTTTATTTTTAGCTTTACAAATGATTTTTAGGGAAGGGTGTGAAGCCTTAGAAAAATATATAATTAAATCATTTTTAGTTTTGTAAGATAGTGGAATATGATTTTATGAGTATTTATCAAGGGCTCAAGAATTTTTGAAGGGGATAAATTTTTAAGTTTCCAAATCTTCAATTAATGAGCTTAGTTATAAGTGGATAAAAACACGAAGAAAATCAAAGAGGTTATGCATAAATCTTGTTTCATTCTTATTTTTCTTGAGGCCGTTAGTTTAGAGAAGACCCACAAATGACTAAATTAAACTTGGGCATAGCTAGAATTTGGATCTTTCCATAAGTTTGTCCTTAATTTTCTTTAACATGGTATATGATCTCCTTAATTTCCAAAGTTATATTTTCTTCTAGATTCAAACTTTTAAAATCTAGAGAATATCCTTTCTATTTTGCTTGAAATCCTATGAAAACAAATAAAAATATAAGAGATGAAGATCAAATAAATTTGTTACAATATTCACAATTGCTTTATATCTAAATTCAATCAACAAACCAAAATTCCCCTCACTACTATATTCATCCTATGTCTATAATAGTGCATCTTTAGGATGCCTAATAGCTTAGTTTAGGGTTTTAGAAATCTCAACCTTAATTATTTAGGGTATATTATAAATATATACTAGGTAGGTAAATATCAATATATGCTTGTTTTTTTTTTTTTTGGGTCAATATGTCTTATTTGGAAATGTTACTTCAAATATGAGAACTCCACTTAAGGTATTTTTCCTTGGAGAAAACCTACACTCATTAAAATATTAGAAGAAAATGTGATTCAAAATCTTATTTAGAGTGATAGGGCTTAGATTTGTGGGGTTATGACATCCACATAATCTTGCCTCTTTATGAGAATGTGCCTTGTTATCTAAAATAATACTTGGGATTTTTAATTAATAATGAGATTTTTTAAATCTTCATAAGAATGTGAAACTAGTTAGATCATTTATTTTTAGTTTATTCATCCTTTATTTCTTTAAAATTGAATTTGACGTATGGGATATTATACATCTCTACATATAACTATGAGTAAAATTTTATATGTACTTCTCCAAGTTGCTCCTAACCAATGGTATTATTCTAGTTGCAGGATATCATGCCCAAAAATAGCTCAACAAGAAAGCCTAAATAATTTTTTTAAGAGATCATTCAAGAACATGCACCTTTATAATGTGTAACTTGTGAAGATTCATGTTAACAAGTGTCCATGGGACAAAATATACACCTATGTTACCACTCCCATGACTTAGCATGGAAGAAAAACATGGCCTGAAACCTCCAATTGACCATGGATGAAGGCTTATGAGTCACTACAAAAGAATAACACTTGTCCACAACCAAATAGGATGATTTAGGCCTCTATACGAATGGTAATGAACCCTAGGGACTAGAGACTAAGGCCTTAGGGCTATCCTAACCCAAAATTTGATAATAATTAAGATATTTGATTAAATTCCATAATAACACAAACTCATGATAAGCAGGGTTTAAAATAACCTACAACATGAACTCATTAATTAAATATTGATGGGAAATTTATTACATTAGCCTAGGTTATTAGTATAGTTAACCTTATTTGGATTATACTTAAACCTACATGATTTAATTAACTTGTACAATAAGTGATTATTTGATTATATATGAAGGTTGAGTGTAGAGATCACCTTGGGAGAGTCCAATTTATTTAATTAAAAGAGGTAAATTTTAAATCATAAGTTCAACTCAAATAAAACTAGAGGGACTAACAGTTGCTTTATTAATTTTAAAACAAGAGACTATAACTGGTCACTTAAGTTAAGGAGGCCTAACCACAAGGCCATACCCCCCATGGTCTAATTCTCCATTAGAATGAAATTAGATTAAGTAATTTAAAATTAGTAAATTGTGACTCTTAATAGGATGTACATTAAATATCATCCATTGGATGAGACTTAATTTTAACCCTTGTATTATTTGACAAGTAAAAGAAAACCCTAATCCTCAAGGTAAATCCATAAGACTGATTTCTTTTGCATTTTCTCCTCTCTCTTTTTTTGTTTACAATTTGGAGAGGCTATGTTGAAGGAGGAAAAATATACCCTCCCTTATTATTGCAAAAACCAAAAAACTCCCCTTATTTGTTTGTTATGAGAATATGCATTCTTGTATGTCTATATATATACTTACTCTTTTTGGAAAGAGATTGTTTATCGGGGATTATTTTAGTGGTGAATCTTCACCAATTGGTGAATAGTTTATATCGGCCAATTCAAAACTAGCAAATATATTGCAACCAACAAGGTGGCCAAATCACTTGGATTTTATGAATTATCGATCCAATACATTTCAATTCATCATCAATTTATTTATGAGGCATATGTAATTAATAATTTTTCCATAACAAACTACATGTTTCCAATGGTCTAATTAATATTTTCACCTAGAATCTCAGCAGCATGTATTAAATCATCCACATATTCACCAATATTATTAAAATGATATTGTATATTAGGAAACGTTTTGAAAACAACATTAAATGCTCAGTATGTGTAAGGATCCATTTCACCAATAAAATTTATAAATAATTGCATATGAGGACCCATTTCACCAAGAATATTAAAAATAATTACATTTGAGGATACATTTTGCTAATTACATTGAAACTTAATTACATATGAGGACCCATTTTGCTAATACTATGATAACTCCACGCTAATCATAGACCCATAATTGCCTTGAAAATTACATCTTATGTGTTTTATCGAGGTTTGATTCACCCAACATTTAAATTATCATTGTATAATCACATAGGATTCACCAAATTTTTACTATACCATTTAAAAATCCTATGAAATTCACCAAATATGGATTGATATAAATACAATCAAAATTTTGGTTTACTTTTACATATTTTATTTAGTTTTGTACTTGTGAGCTCTTGATTCAGATCCGGGATCATAGGCAAGTTACAAACTTACAAATACAAGTATTGCTACATTAGCGAATAGTGAGTCAGTGAAAACCTAAAGGTAAGTGATCATTTCTTCATAATGTTATAATATTATTTATCTCTTTTCCATTCCTTCTTTAATCTTAAAAATGATATTGAGTGGGGATAGGATACATCCAGAACCCAAGGGTCTATGTTCTATGATTCCTTCTTAAAAACAATAAGACACTTTTTGATAGCTTTTATTTCATGAGAGATGTTGAGTAGGAACAAGATTAAGACTCCTTGGGGTGGTGAAGAGAGGCCATAAAAATTCTCAAAATGTAGAGTTACCATAAAGTCATACTTTGACAATATTTTTGGTCCATCAGATCTAGATGAAACTACATCATTCACACTTGCAACAAGTATTAATGAAGGCAATACCTCATAGAAAGATCAAGATGAGTTAATTGAGTACGATGAGGATGAAAATGCCACAAAAGATGTTCCAAGGGATACCCAAGGTAGTTGGAATGATTTAATTGACCTAGATGACAATGTTGGCATCGTAGATGATGTTGCTGTAAGGAAAAGGAAAAGAAAAGCCAAATAAAAAATGGGGTGTGAGTGGGATATGACATAATTTTTAGATTGATTGGGTTTCAAATAAAGGCGAAGCTTGTTGAATTTGGAGGTTCAATTGAAGCTCAATTTAGAAAGATAATGACAACAACACAAATGGAAAAAATTGTTTAGTTGAGTGTTGTTTTTCATATTTTTTCTAGAGGGCATCCTACGACAGATTACCAAGAGTATAATAATTTGTTATCTTATTTGGGTGCTCCTAAATTTCCTAGCACACATTGGTCAATAAACTATGGATGGAAATGGGAAATTTATCTTGCTGAGGTGGAAGAACAAGATTTACAAGAAAAAATAAAAGAGTCAACCTTCATTACATTATCTTTAGATGAAGTTATTGTGGTAGATAATACTTCTTGGTTATGCATGCATGTTTATATTGTACACAAACATGGACCAGCCAACCTCATCTACTCTATGTTCATTAAATGAAGGAGAGTTTGACATCACAAAATCTATTTGAACTATTTAAGAAATGTTTGAATGAAATTGGAGGTATGGATGAATTCATAATTGGCAAAAAGTTGGTATGTGTAGGAGCTGATGGAGTTTCAGTAATGCAAGGTCATAGGAATGGTCTTTGTGTAAAGTTACAAACTATTTGTTCACCATACATGATTATCATTCCTTGTATGACCAACATAATGAATTTAACATTTGAAATTGTAAGAAAGTTTCCTTTAGTATCAAAAGTTGAAAACTTTATTTGCAAGCTCTACTCATACTTCTACCAAAGTCCCAAATGGTTTGTGGAATTTTAAAATTTTACAAAGGGAATAACAATAGGAAACAAGATTCTTCAGGATGTTAATACCAGATGGATCTCCTTGCATGGAATGGCACAATGAGTTTTTCAACATATCAATCCTTGACTGGAGTAATTTATCAACATCACCACATTGTAGACAAAGCTCTTGGCCTCTTACATAGTTTAAGTGATATAGAGACACTATTAAATTTATCTAGTCTTCTCCCCATGTTGGATGAAATGAACAATCTCAAGAAAAAACTATGTATATTAATGAATATAGTAAACTATGTAGAATGACCTGCATGACCCTCAATAATCTATATTTATCAGAATATCAATTTGAAAGTCCAAAATTTATAAGCTAGTAGTTAATTACAAATTTGAACAATCCTGGTATTTTTTAACAGATTAACATGCAGGGAGTTATTTGTCTTTGTACATTTCTTTGAGATACCAATGCACTATTCTACAAGAGTCAGGTACTCTACCAGAGAAGTACCTATTATAAAGGAATATTTTAACTACATTGTTACATCTGTAAGTACTAATTTAAAATCTATTGCAAGATCTCTTTCCTCAGAGTTTATAGAATGATTCCCTTGAGATGAAATACTTGAAGCCATGTTTGTTGTGTATGTTGAAATGAACAAGTCAACTAAGAGGGGGGGTGAATCAGTTGTAGAAAATTAAACCTTCAAAACCCTCAATAGTAATTAGATCCACAAGAATTCATTAAACCCTTATTCTATTAAATTGATTAAACATGAAATGCAGATAACAAAAATTGAAATCACAACACCATACACATGAGAACACTAGATTTACATGGAAAACCCAATGGGGGAAAAACCACGATGAGGATTAGATCACAATATATGTAATAGTGAAATTGATACAAAGGGGCTCATTGCCAGAAAAGGACACACTGTCCAAAAAGGCTCATAGTCAGTGCTCACTGCCACAAAAAGAAAACAAGAAGATAGAAGAAGAAAGTTACACAAAGAAGACACTTCTCAATGCAACAAGGAGTCCGCCACAATTTCTCGCACACTTTCACAGTCTCACATGAAATATTTTGAATGCCTTCACGTCATTGTCTTTAGGAATCATAACATGATGTTCACACTTCTCTGCTCAATTTTGCATCACACACATCACTTGCAACAGTCTTGCATCTATCTTTCTTCTTATTATTTCCACACCCTCTTGCATCAACACAATACATATTTATATCAAGTTCTACCTCAAAAAAATTCTCCAATGTCAGCCACTAGCTATTATACATTCAAATTCAAAATAGGTCGGCACCAAAACATTCCCACGGTGGATAGGAATGAAAGGATACCTACATATATCCTTAATTAGTACCAAAATAGATCCCAACACACTTCACCATGCTTCCACAAGCCTCACATGTAGTGTCAAACACAAGGTCGCCCAACACCTGTGCATAACACCATAGACATTAAGTACACGCTTCTTTAGATCAAGCCAAAAGTTTCAGACAACATAATTCACTTGAAATCAATCCAAAATAATCCACAAACTACATAAGATTCATCAAACACTTCATTCAAGTTCGCATCAACAAATACTTTAACTCAGGACAACTGATGACCCTTAAATGCATATTGATAAATGAAACTCTCACTGTATTGCATCAAATCAAGTAAAAATTTGAATATAGAAAGATAAAAAAATTATAAGAAACTTCCAAAATCTGCACAACTTGAAGCCAAACATCAGAGAAACATGGAGAAAATACATTTCTCCCAGACCACATAAAACATCATTGAACAAATGGTTCACACATTGGTGAAAATATCTCGCACTGTACAACGATCTAGAAACCCAAATTCTGAATATAGCAACCTCTGTCAACCTTGAATAACTTGTAAGATCTGCATAGGAATAACATCAACACAGAAATAACACAGAGCACAATATCGAAGCACATTATGAAAATTTGCACAACATAGTTTACTAGATATTTATCAAATTTTCTCAAAAGCACTTGGAAATCAAGTACTAGAGACATCATCTCAACTCATTACTTCATTCCAACTCATATTTATACTTTGCAATAAAAGAATAGCTCCATGTACTCACAACACTTCCTCAAGTTTTGAACTACACATGCACATCCTATTTTCCCCTTTTCCACAATCTTCTCAGTATCCTCAACATCTTCATCCCATAGTTGACATCAATGAAAACATAGTCAGTAGACTTACTGTTGACATCAATGACAACACCATCATTATTGAAACAATGTATACTCAATTTTGGGTTTTAGGACACCGTCAACTGACCTATTTTCATATAAAAGTAACTACCTTGGCTAAACATTTTTTAAAAAGTTTAGAATACAATGGATAAAAAATAGAAGGAATTATAAGTGGAACTAATATTAGAGACCAATCTAGCCATTTTGCATCAACTATGATTAAACATTTTGAATCCTTTGAGAATCCCATGCGAGTGGGATCAATAACAAGGTTTTGGGAAAAAATAGGTCAAAGTAAAATATTTTGTGATTAATTATCAAAAAAATTTAAACCTGCTGATTTATGTCAAATAATGATATTGGGTTCTGTGGAGGATGAGAGAGTTTTCAATGTATTGGGGTTTTTGAAATCAAAGATAAGAAACAAACTAGACAAGAGTTTGGAAAATTGCTTGAGGATGTATACAACTAGGTACACTATCTAAAGTTTTCATTTTGAAAAGGAACTCACAATAGAAGTCCATATGTGAAAGAAGAGGGTTGTGCAACACTTTAAACATTGGTGGTAGTGACACAAATGATAGTGTTACAATGAATGTTGAAATTGGGATACAGTTAAGTGGGCGTGTGTAGGGCGAAGAAAATGAAGAATAGACTTAGAGTCAAGATGGTTTTCAATCCCATTATCAGAGTGAGGATCAGGAGGTGAATTGGAAAATACAAGGGATTTAGTACTTACTAGGTAAATTTATACTGCATTTCATGAATCATATTCCAAACCATCGATGATATTTTATATTAAATTTCATGAATTATATTGAATAAATTATTGTACTACTATTTTCCATTGTTCCAATGTAGAATCTAAATTTTAAACATGAAATAAAGGGAAAATATGATTTGTGGTTAATGTGGAATGGAGAAAAAATGGGGTTATGATGGACCTATCTTCCTCAATTTCATTAGGAAATTATCCACACAATGAAAGGAGTGTCAACCAATACGTGAGTCAAGTCAAGGTGTGAATCTTTTGAATGCCTTTTTTGCAAGGACGAGGGTCTTGATTAAACAACACTTTGGGGAGAAATATTAAAAATAGTAAACTAGCTCCAAAATACAATCTACAAAGTGCATCTAATAGATTAAGCTCAATTTTGATGGAACTAGAAATTAAAATGCAGATCTGAGAAAGGGAAAATGATGTGCACGAGTCACCAAAAGTGCTTTCTCAAAGGTAACTAAGGACTCATTCTCCCTATGGCGATTGGGTCTTGGCTAGGGCTCTATAAAAATGGTTTTTGGGTTCTCTCATGTTGTGTCTGCACTTCCAGATCCCCAATTTTCACAGTCGGATAGTTAGAAATAAATCTTGTAGGTGAGTTTCTATGAAATTGCAATAATGATAACAACAAATGCAACTTTGGAAACTTTGAAAATTTTCTCTCCAAGAGATCTTCCACCTAAAATCTGCAAACACACATCAAGAGGGAAAAATGTTTTATTGTTGGTGAATGGGGGTTTGCCTTGGTCAACCCCCGTTTTGGTAATTAAAACTTGTAATGAAACAATGAAACATGAAGGAATGACGAATGAACAAAGCAATGCCACAACTCACCAAACCTTGTTTGAACCTTGGAACGTAGATCTGCAACTTGCATGAAATGAATTCAATGGATGTGTATATTGATCTTGAAACTTGATTTGAAACAATGCCTTTGAATGCTTGAATGGATCTTGAACAGTACATCAACAAATTAGCTCAAATAACATGCATGGTGCAAGTAGACTTTGACATGATAATGGATCTTGATTGCTGCAATAATTCTTCTACAAATATACTCTTGAATGCCTTGAAATGCTCTTTAAATGCTCTTGATAGTGCTCTCGATTGCTTATATGACACTTTCTCATAAAATTGCTAGGATGCTTGAAATTCTTAGGATGGAACTTAGTGAAATGACCTCGTATTGATACATATGCTAACATTAATTCCCAAAATTTAAATAACACAAGCCGACATGTGAATACACATTTGAAATCATTGAAATACCAACAAAAACATAGTAAAAATTTAGGTCCTAGGCCTAAGTGAGGACCCATTCGCCCAAGGGTGAATGGGTTCTAGGTCACTTACCTAGGACACACATTCTCCAATGATAAATGTTATGTTATGGCATTAATGAATGTCGGGTTTTCCTCTTCATAAATTACAATTAATTAGGCTTGGATTTGAATTAAAGGGGCCAATTAAGGAAAATTAACCTCAATTAATTAAAAAGCCCTAGATGAGTGTGAAAATGTAAAGATACACCTTACAACACCAAAAATAAGGCACAATTAAGTCCATTTTATTTAATAGGGCATCAATTAGTTCATTTTATTATTAATTATTCCCAAATTAAGTGTGAAAAAGGGATACTTTTTCCTAAACTACAAAACATTATTTTAAAATTGGTTAATTAGTTATTAAAAATAATTTTCAATTTATATTTATTAATTAACATATTATGCATAATTTCATATTTTTATTATGCCATATCGATAAGGTTTACGTGCACTCAATGATTCAACTCAATGCTTGATAAAAATAGTAGCATATACAACATTAGCAATTGTTTAATGTCTATCTAGTAGTAGAAACTGAAGTTTTTTTAATTGAGAAAATAAATATTACAAATAATTTGAATACATTAATGAATTTTAGTTTTGTATTGATTTTTAAATGAAGGAATACACAGAGGCAATGCAATATATTTCTTAAAAACAACTCTGCATAGAGTTGAGTTGGAAAGTTCTCATATTATCAAATCATTCTATCAGCCTTTGTAGCGTGCTCTACTATTCATTTGATGGAAGTGAAATTTATTCTAATTGATAGTATCTGACTTGAAAATTCATTAATAATTCATGGAACTTGACTTGAATGCTTCAATCAAAGTTGCATTTGAGGTTATCAATAGTTTTCTAGAATCTAAATAGTTTGCCTCATTTGGGTTTTGAGGAAACTAGTCTTAATCAATCTTCCTTGTATCCTCCTTTCTAAAAGTATCCTTTCCTATGAATCACTTTTTTATGTCAAAATACAAGGGAAAAGAAAGCTTTGTCAACTTGTGTATGGTTTTATCTAACTTCTTCATCTTTTTTGCAGCTTGATCCAAAAATTCCTCTATTTCACGTAGTCTCAAACACTTTTCAATGATATGTGATTCCTTTATTGAGGCATCAATCCAATCATGAATTCCTTTGGATTTCAATTCATTGTCATTGTTTATGTAGACTATTTGCAAAATTTAATTTGTAATTTTATCTCTTAAATTCATATTTATGTTGTCAACTATGTATTTTTTGAGCTTCTTGTTACATACTATCAAAGAATCAATCAATTGAAACAATTCACAGAAATGATCAATCCTTTGCATTAGTTCCTCCCAAATCTTTTATTTTGTATCCCTCATTGTTTCTCTACAAAATATAGTTAACTTATTCTAATAAGAATTTATTTCATTTTGTGCTTCCCTCAGCTGTATCGACAATCTTTCATTGGTTTTTATTTATTCCTCCAAATTTTTTTTTCAATGCTTTTCATTTTGTTTATGTTCTTCCAAATTGATTTTTAAATTATTTGTTGAGTCACTGGCTTTCACCAGTTTTTATTTTTATTTTTTTGAAGTGGATTTTCGTCATCATATTTCTTGATGCTCTCATCTAACTGTTGCTTTAGTTTCACCTCTGTTTGTTCATATTCTTTTTTCTAATTCATTTCTTTTGTTATCTACTTTTTTTCTCTTTGCTTTCTCATTTGCTAGGTCTTCTTGTAACTTTTCTATTTGAATCTGCAACCTATTTTTCTCTCTCTATTGCTTTATCAATGATGAGTACACTAATGCATTACTCTTTTAAATGATATATTAATTTTATCAAGTAATTTGAATCGAGAAAAATCCATTTGGATATTACTCACCCCAAATTCAGAGCAGTGCATCTAATTCTCTAGGTCTATTTTGAACTTTGGGAACAACAATCATGTACTCCATGGTTTCTATATTTGGGTCAAATGAGGGTAATACCCTAGTTTTTGTAGGCTCTGAATTTACAGTAGATGCAATCTCTATAATTTTCTTCCTTTTTACATTTTTTTATTTCTTTCTAAACTTAGCATTATAATCAAAACCTAAGGCTGTAGACATAATTGAATGCTTGAATGGAGAAGGAGTACTTGCAATTGCAGTGATGGGAACATCTCTAATTATCTGAGACTGAGGTTGAGGATTAGCCATTGTTGTTACAGTCACACAGGAAATTGGAGCAGTTACTTTTGAAAATGGAAATAACTCCTTTAGGGTGAAAATTAAGGTAGTGTTACTAGTAGTTAGACTTGGACCTACCATAATCCTTTGCTTCTTTAGAATACCTTGATCATTAGGTTTCTATGTAGTATATTCTACTATTGGTCTCTTGTGTGCAATTTATTGTTGTAGCACATTTTGACCACTGCTAGTAATATTAACCATACCATCACTACTAGTGGTAGTGCCAGTTGAACGATATTTTCCACCATGTCTTGGTTGTGATTGTATTTGACCATGAGGATTTGAAGTAATAAAAAAAAATGTTTCAATTATCCTTATATGCCCTTGAGATTTTTTAGTAGCTCCAATGCCTTAAAAATCACTAGGTTTTCTTTGGCCTATCTCTATTGGTGCCCAAATTCCTCATCCTTTGGACCCCAAACCACCACCTTGACAACCCATTTTTTGGCTATGTTTTCTCTTGAAGTATATGTTTGTTTTGTGGTCTCACTTAAACCACGTTTGACTTTGCTTGCATATTGTACACTCTATTCTTCCCTATCATTAGACTCATTATCAGTGTGTTGAACTTCAAAGGGATGCTCTATATTCCAAAAATTACTAAAATCATCTTATGGGATCTCTTGAAACATTACACTAACTATTTTTGGTTCACCTAGATCCCTCCTCATAGACCAAAAGGTAGTAATTTTTTATTGTGTCTGATTATTTTGTACAAGACCTTCTTATAGAATTTGGTATTTTTTCTAAAGTAGATGATCAACCACCTTTTACATAAACATTATCATACCTCCTGATTTGCTTCTCTGTTTCTCTCTGTTGGTGCAATGCCATTATTTCTACTAATAATTGTTCAAAAGAAATACCTTTCTCGGTAGTATTTTCCTCCGTTAATTTTTTATCTCATCCCAAAAATTCTTGTTTTTCAATATTTTTGGAAAGGGTATACTTTCATGTTGAATTCTACTTGTAGCATTCTTATTGGCCACAAGCCTTGCTATAATGATGTCACATGGGTCATATTCCAGTGAGAGGTAGTATCAAATTAAAAAAAAAATGTTCATGTACCACAATGAATGCTTTTCTCTCAAATGTGAGCCCTCCACATGAAAAAGGTAAAGAAGGAAATATGCTCCTCTTTTGCTAACTAAAAAAGTATAGTTTATTTGTACTCTCCATCCACCATACATATTCCAATGCAAAATCCCTCTTTGTCACATGTATTGGAAGTTTATAGGGCTTTACTCTCGATCCATAAAATATTAGCACAATATATTCTTCCATGAAGTACCAATCAACCAACTGTATTTTTTATCACAGTTGAATGTAATTTCCACAAGACTCCGACAATCTAGGCATTGGAGTATTTTTAATTGCTTGATACAATGAAGACAAAAAGTAGTCTACAAAATGATTTTAGTTCCTTCGATTATCATGCATCCTTATCTTAGTGGTCCAATCATATATTGGAGCCACTATTTTTTTCCTTAGCATTCATATAGGTCTAAATTTGAAGCTTGTTGGCTAGAAACATTCCACTAAATTTGAATAGAAATAAATAGAAAAATTAGGTTGTGAACCTAAATGTCTTAGTGGAACCTCCTTTAATCATTAATTTTTTTTTTTCATGGATTCTAAAATATGCTCAAGAAAGTTATATTTGATAGGTGGAGTAGCACAATTGATATTATATACCATTTCAAGGAGGCTTGCACCTACTTCCCAATTGCTATCCATTTCCCAGATCTTTGGTTTTCATGATTTTTATAGTGTTGGAAAGCTATTTGATATCTATTCACATCAATTTATCCACTTTTTTTATAATCTACCCTACGTGTGTTTTATTTAGTTTTTCATTATCTCACATTCTAGTTGACCATTTGGACATCTTGACACCTAAAAATACTTTATTTACATGATATGAATTCATTTTTGTTGATTGATATGGATTGATATTATTGTTATCTAATTTATCATTTTAGGAGGTATCATGGGTTTTTTTGTTCATTATTTTGTGGTAATTATCAATAAATATAATTATGAGTATTGGAAAAATAAAATCTTGATACATCTCAAGTGGCTTATTATTTTTGCTGATCTTTATGGACTCATGCCTAACTTGACACGCCAAGGAGAATATTAGCAAGGAGTAATATTAATGATCATGTTGTAGAATTAATTTTTTGTAGTGTTGATTAAGACACTATGTGTGCTATATTGGACCTTGATTATCCCTTCTCACTTTGGATCAAAATTGGGGAGATGTTTTGATACCCTTATATCTCTCTATTTACAAAAATCCTACTATTTATTGGCTCACTCCCCATGATGATGCAAATAACATACTCTTTGATGATGATACTTTAGAGGAGATTGAGTATTATAGATCTTGCATGTTTTGATGGTACACAAAATTTTCTTTCTTCCACTCCTTCTATCAAGATCATACCTCCATCTATTGTTTCTATTGATTAGATTAATATCACTCCATCCAATGTCGAGCTTTTGATTTAATGTAGCATAAAATTCATATTATTCTAGATACAACTACTTGGAATTAATATCTATCAGACATTTCATCCATGTTTGTGGAGTCTCATATTTCTGATTTAGAGAATTCATTTGAGGATTTTCATCTCCTCCTTAGTGAAATCCCTATCAGCATAGTCTTTAGAACTTGTTCTACATCAATCTTCATAATATTTTTGATTGGCAACACCTGATTCTAGCATGTGGAAATTTGAGTAGTTTTAGAGACACACATCTAGAATTTTTTTCCCTATTCATCTAGATTATAGGAATGGATTCTACAATCACTATTGGATCTATTTATTTCTAAGGGGATGCATATTATTTGTAGGAAATGGATCATTTTCTATCCTCAGGCTATCATCATTGGTACATGAGCTACTTGTTTTCTTGAGGGGGGTGAATTCATACTCTACTATTTTTCTTCTATTGGGAGTTATTCATTATACTTATGTGATGGAAGTGGTCATTGAGGGTCATAATGAGTCCTCATTTCCTTCTTTCACTAGTACATATTTATTTTATTTTTCTCTCTTTTGGAGAGGATTATTTTTCCATAAGATTTTCTCCTTTTCTGTGATTATGAGATTTGTATATTTGCATATGGATACCTCATTAGGTCTTGTGGCCGAGACTCATCCATACATTCATCATTAGCACATTTTAGAAGCCACTTTGTAAGTTGTAGTTAAGGGAAGGTATTAGAGTAAAAGGGTAAATAAGCTAAATAATTATTAATTAGCACCTATTTACACTAGCATGCTTAATCTTACTTAGGTAAGTTGATTTTTATTTCGTCATAGAATTAGGATACATGTCATGATATAATTTAATAATCATATAGGATTTTATCTTTATCCTTTAAAAATGATAATTCACTGTATATTATATCAAATTATTATTATTGCACCAATATAATTCTTAGGCTTGATAATATTGGAAAATTCCAAGATCAGAGAACTTAAAAAAAAATTCCACAAGTGAAAAAAATGAGCACAATAGTATGTCTATAAATATACAATGAAGAGTGTGTAAATACAATGATCAAGCCTTGCATATATAGGCAAGGATGAGGAGGTGTAATGTCCCCTTTTTCATGAGCGATGGAGTCTAGAGGAATTAGCCTATTCCCGATCCTCGTAGGCTAATGGAGCTTGATAAGAGGGTCGTTTCATATGGAGGTGTTCTAATGATTTTTTGATATGTTTCTATTTTTAGAAACCTCATGTTATAAAGTAATGTTATGTTTGCACTTTATGTTATGAATAATTATTTTATTATAAAGTGCAAAATAATAAAATAAAATAAAATAATATTCCTTCTAGAAGGTGACTTGGGAAAGTTCTAGAAGGAGGCCGACCTATTGAGGAAAAATAATAAATAGGCATTGAGGGCTCATTTCCTAGCATCCAGATTTGTTGTTTATGATGTTGATGTTTGTTGTTGATGTGCATTGTGGAGCCTAGGGTTTCTGCAGTAGTCACAATTGGTCATTGAGAATGAAAACTCTCAATTGGTAAGCAATTTTGAGGGTGTGAAATATCACTTGAATTATTGCAGCTGGGAGAAAGTTACTTTAGCCTTTCTATTTGAGCTTCATTGTAAAAACTTAATGGCCTTTGGCCAAGTTTTTTGTATGATTTGAATTGAAGAAATTGTTGAAGACATTTTACATTGGGAGTCTTCATCTTATTGGCTCGATTTGCTTATTTTGTATTCTGATTTTGAAATCAGAGTTTTGATTTTGCTTGCAACTTCTTGGTACTTCGATTTTAGCCAAGAAGCTTATGTTTTTTCTAGTTCGATTGAAGGACTTAAGTGGAGGCATTTTGGTCATTGAGTATCCATCAAATTTTGATCATTGGAGGAACGGTTTGTATCTCAGCTCATGGGATATTAGTTCTGGAAAAATTTATAGTCATCTCAACCAGCATCCTGAAGGCACGATTTTATTCATAGCTTCCTCATTGTGCTTCGATTTCATCAAGGATTAGAGGCGCATCAATCAGGGAAGTCTAGTGATGATTCCAAGTGTAGATTGGACGAGTTTAGTGGCAGCTAAGAATTTAATCTGAGGTCTGATATCTATGAACAGGGGCGGTTATCTCATGAGGGCGATTTCTACAAAGAAGTTTCCATAAAATCTGAGTAAATTCGTGAGTCATCATTGATGCTAATAACAGCTAGGCACATCAACATAGGAGGCATAACTATTGTATTTGTGGAGAATCAAACATCTACATTCCTCAGGTTCTTTATCAACCATTGCACTATCATTATAATATTTTGTAGTTGCAGTTGTAGGTGTTTATTACAGTCAGATTTAGCATTGAAATTTATTGCATTTATAATAAGTAAGTAGTTGTAGATGGTTATCTTGCATATCAGATTTCTCATTGTAGTTGGTTCATGACTGTAAGCCAAGAGTCTTGGCATTTTCATTATCAACATTGTAGAAGGGATTGCATTTCAATAAGACATCATCTTTGGGAAATCTTACATGGTTGTAATGTACATTTGAATGTGATATGAAGATGTATGCCAACTATTTGACATAATGTCAAGTGGCTGTAGATATTATTATCAACATAGTAGTTGCATACCAATTGTTTGTTAAAATTAGTAGTTGGTTGTAGGTGATTATTTTTCATGATTAGAATTCATATATGCATTCAATATTTCCAAAATTACTTGCACATTTATGTTAGGTCATTGTTTAGACAATTTAGAGTCATTTGCAAACATTCTTATTGATGCTAAGTGAAGGAAAGTGCCTTAGAAGCAATCTGAAATGTTATATTAGTCATATGACCCTTGTATGCAAAGTGTTTGAAAAAAATTCCAAGGCCAAAATTCAGAAGTTTTCAATCAGATTTGAGCAAGGTCATTACAGGAGGTGAGAAGGTATGAGTGAAACTCTAACTACCCCTCCAAAGGTGGGACACTTGTGAGCTCACTTGACAAGTGTGTGAGAAATTGTCAATAGGTGTCTCAATTCATGAGAACATATGTCTCAACCATATGAAGTGATAAAAAATCAAAAGAAACCTAACTAAACTTAAGCTAGGTGTGAATAGGTCAATCCTAGAAAGGTGATTAGCTAACTAGGTATTAACTCTATTTACACTAACAACCTCCCTTAAGTGAAACTTAGAGAGTAATGTATGCACTAATGATGATTCTTTTCTACAAGGCCATTTTAGGTACTCATGTACAAATTTATCATAAAGTGGAGTAAAGGAGAAAATCCCAATGGGAAATAAAAACCCCTCTCCAAAAGAGAAATGATGGAATGGAATAAAATTTACAAGTGAAGAAGATAGAAGGACTCATGATGACCCCCCAAGGAATATCTCTATCACATAAGTATATGAAATGTTCCCCCCATCTAGGAGAGAAAAATAAAGACTATAGATCCCCCTCATAAGATCATAGAACTTGCAGTACTGAGTGATGCTTGAAGAAGAATGCATAATGTGATCCCTAAATGTCAAACAAAATTTATTCCTTGTGGAAGAAGATGAACTATAGATAGGTGCATAAAATATTCCCATGTGAGAAGAATGGAAGAATTTGAATGATGCACAAGATCCAAAGACAATGGTGAAATATCTAAAATCTGCTCAAGCTCTCTATGTGCAGGCTAATGTAGAACAAAAACCAAAGATGAGGATCAATTAACAACAACATTGATGTGGTTATCATCAAAGGTGCCTACCAAATTTGTAAAATGGGATTCACTAAATAATTTTGATATGCCATGTAAGTAATCATACAATTAACTATAGTGGAAACACAACTATGAATATCCTACTACCTTGAATCAAAAGAAACCAATGGTGTAGGAACACTCAATACAAAAGAAGTAGAATATGAAGGAGATGTAATAATTGTTTATGGTGAAGGAACCAATGAGGAGGATAGAACTCCAAGGTTCAAATAAAAAAATTGTATTTCCTTATACATGTTAAAGGTATCAGTGTCATCTATAATCAAGCTATCATCAAAGTCGACAAAACTTAAGGAAGAAAAATAATACAATCTAGAATTATGATCAATATGACCTATGGCAATGATGTCTCTACTCTACAAATCTCTGATGATCACAAAATGTGGTGTGAATTAAACTATTTTTCTTATGCCACCGTGTAATCCAATAAATGGAAAGGAGGTTATTGGATAAGGAAGGTACATAAATTACATCATTGAATGTTCCTTATCCAATTTCAATAGATCCTTTTCTAAGAGCTGACATATAGGATATTTTCACCATCAATGTCTATGGGAATGAACAAGGCTCAAATGTAGAAAAAAGTTCCCTGGATGCAACCATGTGGTGTGATGGGCCACAACCAAGAAGCTACTTGTGTGATGTGTTGTTTTCAAAAGAAATGAGTGTTGTACCCTTATTCTTATCCTTTAGTGAAAATGTAGATGATGTGGATGTAGAAAGGGAAGAACCACTCATCTTGGGAAATTGAATTTTAGTTTGTTGAAGAAGATTCTTCAAGTCATCAATTTCCTTTTAATAACATTGGTGTTCTTCATACCCTAGTCTATTACAATAAGTACATTTGGGATTGTCCTTAAAAATTTCCCCTTTTGATGAGGGAGATGAATCTAATGAAGTGTCTTATTTTGATCTCTTAGCTTGCTCTTTAATTTTTTTCTTCCCCTTAGATGATTGAGAAATTAATGCTTGAATTTTTGAATAGGTGATAGCATCCATAAAGATTAATTTAGATTGTTCTCATGTGAGTCTATCAGAAAAAATTTCAAAAGAAGGCATTACATGTGTCATTCCAAGAGCATCCATTGTAGAATAGAAAGAAGAATCAAACATTTGATAATAACCTTTTAACTTTGAAAAAATCAAGAAGACACATTCCTTGTTTATTTTTGTTTACCACGAACTTGAAGTCTAGAAAGAAAAGACTTAAATTGAACCAAGAAATATTCAATATAAGAGAAGGCATTAGGAGATAATGTTGTTGTACATTGAATTTCTATATGTGGAAATTATGTGGTGTTAACAAGTCAAATTTTGGATCCATGATGCACACACAACAAGAAACTTGAATTGTTCCTTACTAAACCCCCCCAAAACTATATTAGATATAAAATGTAGACCACCCCAAAAAGATGCAAGACAATATTAACAAGATTTTGTGAAGTTTGGAAGCTGAATCACCTGTTTACAACTCATGGGGGTTTTTATAAATATTGAAGAATAGGTTCTCTATAAATTTGACTTTAAATATATAATTCTTATGAAATTTTGATGAACTTCAAAAAAAATTGTCAATTATAGACAAACGAGGTGAAAGTTATGCCCTATGAAAAATTGCATATATTATACTAATTTTCAAAGGTTAAAAAATAGATTAAAAAATTATAAATTTAAAATCATCTTGATGTTGAAATATCGACGATGGAACTAGCTTCCTTTCAACTATTCATACTTGAAAAATAGACTCCCCATTTGTAAGTTATGTAAAAATTAAAAAAAAATCCCTTTATGACACTTGTGGGCTATCACTAATTCACATAAAAATGTTTATAGTTTAACCAAATTGCTAGTTGGTAATGGTTAACCACTAGAGGTAATAATAATTGCAACATAGAACATAATATGTTTGCATATAAAGCTTTAACAATATGAATACAAGTGCTTTTAAAGTAGGTGGAAATAATGTTGAAACCCTTATGTGGCCACATGAATGCGTCAAAGGTCATGTAGAGTCCTTTCTTTGGACATTGTGAAAGAATGATGAGTGTGGCTGAAGATTGAGTGAAGTTGACACTTGGAGATTTCAGATCAATGCATGGAGAGGTTGACCTAGTCAAGCAGGAAGAAATAAAATTAAAATGAGCCCATGTTGCTCTCAAGGTCGTGTGGAGGATCAAAGGGGTTGCGTGGAAGTGGAAGCTTTGATCGAGACTTCAAAATTATCTCTCCACATCCTTTGTAAATTAGGAAATTATTTCACTTAAACATGCTTGCTTGTGAGAATGCATAGGTTGATGAGGATTAGTGGTTTTGGATAATGGTGGACAACTAGAACTCCAACACCACTTGCAAATTGGACTCGAGATTTTTTTGACTCTTTTCCAATAGAAGAGTAAGGGTGGAGCATAGGAATAGGTAAGAGGACTTGGAACACTTCATTATGCCCATGATGAATTCCAAAGGGCAAACACATTAGCGATGGAAAAACTAATGAATTCCAAAAAAGAGGGCTGAAAGGGGTTTGTGAGAAGTGGCATGAGGCCACTCAATACTCCTCCAAACATCCCCGATCTCCTCTCTTTGGAGAAAAATATGTATGTTAACTTGAAATTTCACCCAAAATCAAAATATGACAAAGCTTTAGAATAGATGTACATTGAGCCCTTGAAAGACATTAAAAGGCCACAAAATCAAGTAAGGAATCTAAGGTAGCAGAAAAACTTCCTACACTAATATTGAGAGGAGTATAATACAAAGTTTTACAAATATTTACAACAATTACATAAACTTAAACAAAAATAAACATAAATATCATGCATACCACAACATAGTGATTTACGTGGGAATTCCCTTTTGAGAGAAAAATGCCTCTCCAAAAGCCGCCCAATATATTATTCAAAAATCATGAATATTACAATAGACTTGCAGAGCAAGCTTCTCACAAGAGTATCACCAACCAAAGATCTAGAGGCAACAAGACTACTATTAGAATCTCATAATACATCAAAATGCACAATCATAATATAATGCCCTCATAAAATAGGGTTTCCTTCTAGGGCAAGACAAGCCAACAAAATATCCATCGTCAGATTTGAGACCTAATGATGAACAACCTAGATTTACAATAATAAAATATACATAAAACATGGCTTTTAGGGGTTTTTCCCCCGAACCGTACAAGGGGGTAGCCCCTTGCACCCCCCACACTTACCTATCAATAATAAACCTTTTGTAATTGCAAGGTTGAGACACATTTTCCGAACAAAAATAACTTAAGGAATGCCATATGTCAGTATTGTTGAGGTCATGTGGGCTGAAAGAGGTCACAGTGATGCCACCAACGATGGTGGTGCTACTTAGCTAAGTGAAAGGGTTGAGCACCCACAACCTTCTTCAAATAAAAACCTTGAGTCATCTGTAACAAAGGAAACTACCAACACAAAATAGGTTGAAATGGCCAAAAAATCTCTTGTAAATAATATCGACCCAAACTAGCAAATGGGTAGAGGGTAGATTGGCCCTCTCTAGAAATTTTTTCAATTTTTTACAACTTTTTTGTACAATAGGCATAGTGACAAAAAATTGAAAAAAAAAAAAAAACTTAAATTGATGAAATGAAAGATATTTTTTTGTTTCCCGAGTCTTCTACATGCAATGACAATGTTTGTTTGGCTCTATGACGCTCTGTTGATAGGGATATGTGTGAGAATCACCTTGATGCGGGATGGAATGTGCTCTCATGGCTCTAATACCATGTTGGAGAATGCCAAGATGAGAGCTTGAAACAAACTTCCACAAAAAATAAGCACAATAGTATGTTTATCAATATATAACGAAGAGTGTATAAATACAATGATCAATCCTTGCATATATAGGCAAGGATGAAGAGGTGCTAAGGTAGGAGTGAAACTCTGACTACCCCTCCAAAGGTGGGACACTTGTGAGCTCAGTTGACAAGTGTGTGAGAAAGTTCAATAGGTGTCTCAAGTCATGAGGACACATGTTTCAACCATATGAAGTGAGATAAAAGAAAAAGAAACCTAAGTAAACTTAAGCTAGGTGGGAATAGTTCAATCCTAGAAAGGTGATTAGCTAACTAGGTATGATAATGACTCTATTTACATTAATAGATAACACATTATATAATATTTTTTCTCTTCTATGATGAGGTATTTTGGTTACCGGCGATCCCTAGGAGCTATGGGGTTCAATCATCAACTCTAACATCTTTTACATCCTCTACAATATATTTTTGGGTTTTACAATGATATTTACTTTTAGTTTAATATCATTTTTGTACTTTAACATGGCATATTTCCTAGCATTGTAAGCCCCCTAAAGTGGGGGAAAATTATAAAATATAAAATATAAAATTTCATATCCATGCAATTTCACATTACATTTTGGAAGGTCTATTTTGGTGTTTATCTCCCCTAGTATGCTTTTAGGTTCATTTGGCCCTTGCATTATCCTTTATCTACCCATGTTGTGAAGGTCATATCTCTCATGGTATCTTTATGTAAAATTATGCCTTAGCTATATTTCTAAGGTTAAAAGATTTTACCAAAGTCCTAAGCTATAGCAATTGCATAGACAACAACATGCTATGCAAACACCTACATGTTGCATAGGAATCCATAATGGTGGGCATCAACTTTTGGGTCTAGGTCCCATTTCATTTGTTATTTTCTATTCTAGATTTAGTTTCTCAAAACTTTATTTTAGATAGTAGTTAATCAACATTTTCTTGTCTTTCACATTTTAGCTTAGTGAGATATATTTTTTCTAGTTTAAAATATATCTAAGATAATCTAGTTACTTTTTTATTTTATGTATAAAATAATAGAAAAAAATTAAACTCAAGATATTTGTAATCAAACACTAGCTTCATCCTAGAGTATTGTAGGAAAAATATCTAATTTAGAGAAAAAAAAAGTTTTAAAAACTTAAATAATTTGCTAGGATTGTATAATGATGTAATGAATATATGAGTAGTCAATGGAGATTATATATGTATGAATGGTGTATACATGTATGCATTTATTTTGTCTTTCTTACTCTATAATTTTGGCACATATGTTCTAATTCAATTCCTTATACATCACATTAGGATGAAATAAAACAATATAGATAAAAATAATATGTATCACCAATCTATAAATTTTTTTGTCAACACTAAGCATTTATAATAATTCCCTTGTCATTTAATATTTCTATCTTAGATTTGATAAATTTTAACTTTGGGTGTCATTTATTTCTTACACATTCAATTAAACATCGAATTATAACGTGTATTTATTTTCTATATTTCATGATCAAAAGATAAATATATGTTTATTGTAGCCCTATAAACTTTGAACAATCTACTTAAAGTTTCCCCTTTCACTCATATAGACATTAAAATACATCCTACAAAATAACTAAAGTGTATAAATTAAATGCAATCCATGCCCTAAATAAATTAAGATTCTAAGTATAAAAAAAAGATTGATGTGAGTTAAGTGAGGCTATAAATAAATATTTGCTAAAAATGTAAATGAGATGGATAAGATTTGTGTAATTTGTAGTCAATGAAATGCAGATTTTGATTGATGTTACATTGTGATAGAGACATGCAATCTTATATAACTAAAATTGAATAAAGGATCAAGGAGCTAAGATGATTGAAATATAAATGACTAATTGCTTGGGATTCAACCACAATAATGATCCCATATGATTATTTTTGGATTGGTATGATTCTCTTTAAACCAAAATTTATCCTTTTAACACTTGAAAAACCTATTTTCCTTATATAAATTTGAGGTGATGAAAAACTGGTAGTATCAGGGAGCAACATGAGATCTATTATACAAGGATTGAAGTTTAGATCTTCCTTATGCCTTACATAGACCCTAATGCTTAGTAACAAAGAGATAAAGTGTGGCAATTGATGTCTTTGATTTGATCATTGATATCTTATGGAGGCCTAGTGTAATTTAGTAACTATGCCAAAGATGTATTTGGAGTCTTCCTGGGTGATGACCATTGATTTGATTTATGATGGTTGTTGATGAACAGTGCTAATAAATAAAGACTTATGTTTGATTCTTGCATAATGAGATATGCTTTTTAATACTTTTTGATTTCTGATTCATTATTGTTTCTTTCTTGTGAAAGTGTCATAGGGTGAAGTTTTTATATAAATAACCTTAAACATATAATTCAGTTTTTTGGCATCCCAACCAATGAGTAATAGTTAGATTCTAGGACTATCAGCTTTGAAATACAATACTTGGTACTTTGGAGAAAGGAGATGTGATTATGCCTATTGTCTCATCTAAGAAAATCATAATTATGATCTGCTCTAAGATGAACCAACAGATAGAAATTACATCAAAAAGATTCTAAACTAAAAATATCATATATCAAAATGATACTTTCATATTTGAAATCAATAAATATATATAAAAAAACTTAAATTATGTATTAAATTCAAAAACATCAATCTAAAATAACTTAAAATAATTTTTTATACACTTTTCTACATTCCATCACAAAATTCCAAAACTTCAAATAGTAATGATGTAGTGGTGTGATTCTCATCCTTTAGATGTTGTGCAAGTGTAGGACTAAGAAATGAACCATATTAGGTAGATGGAGACGAGACATGGGAAATGCTAACCCACCGTTAAAGCTATACATATGGAGGTAGTGGCTCTTGTCACAACACCGTGGAAGCCTTTGTACCATTCCATTTTTCATATGGTGGAAGAAACAAAAGCGAGTAGCAACAAAACAATGGGGTACAAAAAGCATGAAAGATGGGGAATATGAACTATACCAATGGGGCAATGTATGGTATGAATACAAGAAAATTAGATATTCTGAAATAATTACGGGGCCACTCAGTGATCATTTTTGAAACCGGGTCAACCGGGGTGCCCACAAATGGTACTAAAGGCTAAAAGAATGAATGATTCAGATCTCACTTTTGATCCTTTTAATCCTAAATTGCATTGGACCGTTTAAAGAATATTGTCAATATCCTTTGAGGATAGGTCAAGCGTTCCATAGAAGATAACACTATAGAAGATAACACTCAAGCCCAATCAAATTAAAACAAATTTGAAGGATTTAAGAATTCTTATCTTAACCATCTACTATGTAATCTCTTTTGTCGAGAGGATAAATATGATTTATATGGAGGATTTTGTATTATATCTTCGGTTATGAGTCAAGGGCTGATGTTGATATCTTTTTGTTTAGGAGTGAAGTATTAGGAGATATTCATTCTGTCAAAGTTGACCAAAGTATGATCTTGGCCTCATCCTTTGTCATACTTTCAAGGATTTGAACCTTGATGGATGAAATAATCAAGGAACATACCACTACCCTCATCAATTGTACTCAACCAATTAAACTACAACCCTTTGATAACATAGATTATTTTCATAATTTAATTATCTAATATAAGAAAGCGAATCTATACTAATACCTCTTTGGCTATGACTGAAGGACTGATGTCAGTACCTCTTTGGTTGAGAGCAAAGGATTAGGGGATATTCATTCTGCGAAAGTCAATCAAAATATGATCTCAACCTCATCTCTTGTGTCGTACTTCCAAGAATTTGAACCTTGGTGGAGGGCATAATTAAGAAACATATCATCACCCTCACCAATTGTACTCAACCAATTAAACTACAACTCTTCGATAACATAAATTATTTTCATAATTTAATTTACTAATTATTATCATACTGAACATTGTTTCGGTACGAGGAGTGGACGAATGTCTATTCTGTCTAATTAGTCTCCAAAATCTTCATTACACCTTTACACTTTTAAAAATTAATCTAGTTTAAAATTTAAATTCAGCATAGAAACATACGTTTTGAATTTATATCTTCAACTTGGATTAGATATATTGCCCATTCAGAAAATAGCGAGTGCAGGGAGTACTTCCAATCACTGCCCTCTTCTGACACCATGACTCCTCCTCCCTCCCAGGGACATTTGCCATCGCCTGTGCCTTATCTTATTGCTGGCCTGGCAGCCATGTTAGCTCTCATTGCCTGTGCCTTGACTGTGCTCATTTGTTCCTACTGGAAAATGATGGCCACCCGTCCTCATCAGGGCTTAGATAACATAACACCGCCTCCGCTGCATGAGATGGAAGATGAAAAAGTGGTGGTCATTATGGCCGGAGAGGACAAGCCTACCTTCTTGGCCAAGATCCAGCAGCTAGGTGGGTCTGTGCACAAAGAATCTTTACAATCATAAGATCATTGTTTACATGAACAACTTCATGGTTGCAGTAGGGCGGTAGGAGTATTTGGATTGTCACATGAGTTGAATGAGTTTTGTAAGGAAAGTAAAGAATAACTAGTGAAAGAAACCGCAGCTTTATCTATTCATCTTTGGGGATGGATGATGTAATGACAAGGCTGTTATGTAAATTTTGTTTGTCTACACTTTGTTGCTTTTGTTTGATTTATTGCTTTTACCTTTATTGGAAACTTTACTGTACTGTATTGATGGCATAGCTTTCAGAGAAATATTTCAGTTGTATTTGGTTTGACTCCTGCACAGAAATCAGGGATATAATACTGGAAACAGATCTTGTCATGAATTTTGATGCAGGCTTAGAAAGGAGGATTTTGGGTGGATATTGTTTATGGCATTTCAGATTTTGTTGCTGCAAAAGATCAGATTAAAAACGATTTATGAATGCATTCTCAATTTAATCTTACGTCATTGAAAACAGATTAAGTAATAATAACAGATTAAGTAATAGAGATTATTAGGTTATTTTTTCAACTCTTTTTCATCTTGATGATGAATTTTAAAGTATGATCTGAAATGTTGATGCAAAATAAACTTGACACAATCGAATTCAGAAACCAAATTGTGTTGAAAAATTGACGTTTTTAATTAAGATATTATCAGATTAAGATTCACAAAAAAAACTATTATTCCACAGTCCCCATTTGATTTAAATATCAAATCATTTTAGTTTTAAAATTTATCATAAGATTATTTATTAACAGATAGATAGTTTTGTAAAGAATGTTTTTTCATTGGACTTCACAGTTACAGGAGGAGAGAGGCCCAACAAACATACTTAATCTTCAATCAATCAATAATGTATTTAAGAAACCATCAATGCTTCAACTCTTTCTGTGAAAAAGGTTATCAGAACTTGTGGTGGATTATAATTTCAATAGTGATTTCGACATTGGTAGGTAATGAGGTGTCAGATCTGGTTGCTGTAGGAAAAAATATCTATCTGAACTATTCATGTAGGCCCATCATATATCTAATGAATTTATTTTGTAGAGTTTCTAAGAAAGAGCTGATCAGGAGGACCTCTCATCAAACCTCCTGGTCTCCAGCTGTTTCCCCACTTAAAGTTGGTGTTGAAACGTTCTTCTAGCTAGGCATTGAAAACTATGCTGGATATATATATATATATTTAAAAGACTTAGTTTAAAATTGAAAATTAAAATTTATACTTGTGGGGAAATAGAGCCATTTTATTGGTTAAATTATTTAGAAATGAATTTAATAAATAAGGGAATTTAAATATATAAGTTGACACAGATATTATACATATATGTTCATAAATAAATATAAAAATTCATAGAGAGGATAGGTGTATTTAGTTTGAAGATTTATCAAGAATATTATATTGTAGGTGATGTTTTATGATGCATCCATGCATCCAACCGTTAGATGTGTATTTTACAACTCTTGATAGACAATAAAATTTATAATGGTTCGCTTCAGGTCAATCTTGCAATTATAGATTTGACCCTCACTTTTGTACACTTAAACCTTTTTCTATGTATTCAACCTTTTACTATGGATTTGAATGTAAGAACCAACTTTTGTAGAAATATGTTCACCTCTATTATTTTGAACGTGATGGTGTTGATAAGCATTAGTGTTGGTTGTTGTGCTAGGTGTGGGATGTGACCTTCTCCCTTGCTCTTGCCTTAGTCAAACCCTTCGATCAATTCCACTTTTTTGACTAGTTTGACATGTTAGGTATCCATACAAATGCCTAATCTATCCTTATGAATGTTGATGCTAATGCTATGCTAAGTAATGATCACATAATGCATAAATAAAATATTTATGGATGTGTCTTAAATTATTCAAATGAATTAGGGGTTTCCCTTTCATACAATAGCCTAACATGCAAATTTGATATTTCATGCGCTCATGTTGGAAAAGAATGACTAGTTGGAAATGAGTTAGCTTGGGCACACATTTAAATTTGCATTAGAAAGTTTTGGGGGTCAAAACAATATTTGTGATTTAGAACTAGGTTCAAAATTGTACAAATAGACTCAACCTAAGACATTTAGATGAGAATAATATAGGTTAGATCTAGATCCTTGGGATGCATGGAGTTAGGTTCAATCAAGGCTTATGTCATTTTTCAAATTTTATGCAAAAGTACACACCACTTTCTTATGATAGTTATCACAGTCAATGGGACAAACCAAAGAGTCCAAGATGAACGTGGAAAATGCTAGATACACTTTTTCACCATTTGCATCATTCCCTCACTTTGACTTGTATGTGAAATACTAGGACCCATTCATGCTAAAGTTAAAAAGTAATCAATGCAAAAGTAGATAACATACACATAAAAATGATAAGAATATGGACAAAGATATTTGCATGCAAGTGGTAACAAATGTTTAATCTTCATACCTACAAGAACAAACTTCTATAAGTAATATTTGATACAAAAATGAAATAGGCATTAACAAGTAGTTAATAATATATTAACAAACATAAAATAAAAATTAAAAGAGAGTAATGGGGGTTATGAAGGAGCCAACAACAAAAGGTTAAAATGATTGCAAAGGAGCTTGTAAACATAAATATGAGATGTATGGTTATGGAGGAACCTTGAAGAAGGAATAGTAATTGTGTTTGTGAAGGAGCCTACACCAAGAACTAACAATTGT
>VDFB02379711.1:120290790-120311018 GCA_007258455.2 Sequoia sempervirens
GACACTTGTGAGCTCAGTTGACAAGTGTGTGAGAAAGTGTCAATAGGTGTCTCAAGTCATGAGGACACATGTTTCAACCATATGAAGTGAGATAAAAGAAAAAGAAACCTAAGTAAACTTAAGCTAGGTGGGAATAGTTCAATCCTAGAAAGGTGATTAGCTAATTAGGTATGATAATGACTCTATTTACATTAATAGATAACACATTATATAAATTTTTTCTCTTCTATGATGAGGTATTTTGGTTACCGGCGATCCCTAGGAGCTATGGGGTTCAATCATCAACTCTAACATCTTTTACATCCTCTACAATATATTTTTGGGTTTTACAATGATATTTACTTTTAGTTTAATTTCATTTTTGTACTTTAACATGGCATATTTCCTAGCATTATAAGCCCACTAAAGTGGGGGAAAATTATAAAACATAAAATATAAAATTTTATATCCATGCAATTTCACATTACATTTTGGAAGGTCTATTTTGGTGTTTATCTCCCCTAGTATACTTTTAGGTTCATTTGGCCCTTGCATTATCCTTTATCTACCCATGTTGTGAAGGTCATATCTCTCATGGTATCTTTATGTAAAATTATGCCTTAGCTATATTTCTAAGGTTAAAAGATTTTACCAAAGTCCTAAGCTATAGCAATTGCATAGACAACAACACACTATGCAAACACCTACATGTTGCATAGGAATCCATAATGGTGGGCATCAACTTTTGGGTCTAGGTCCCATTTCATTTGTTATTTTCTATTCTAGATTTAGTTTCTCAAAACTTTATTTTAGATAGTAGTTAATCAACATTTTCTTGTCTTTCACATTATTTTAGCTTAGTGAGATATATTTTTTCTAGTTTAAAATATATTTAAGATAATCTAGTTACTTTTTTATTTTATCTATAAAATAATAGAAAAAAATTAAACTCAAGATATTTGTAATCAAACACTAGCTTCATCCTAGAGTATTGTAGGAAAAATATCTAATTTAGAGAAAAAAAAAAGTTTTAAAAATTTAAATTATTTGCCAGGATTGTATAATGATGTAATGAATATATGAGTAGTCAATGGAGATTATATATGTATGAATGGTGTATACATGTATGCATTTATTTTGTCTTTCTTACTCTATAATCTTGGCACATATGTTCTAATTCAATTCCTTATACATCACATTAGGGTGAAATAAAACACTATAGATAAAAATAATACGTATCACCAATCTATATATTTTCTTCTCAACACTAAGCATTTATAATAATTCCCTTGTCATTTAATATTTCTATCTTAGATTTGATAAATTTTAACTTTGGGTGTCATTTATTTCTTACACATTCAATTAAACATCAAATTATAATGTGTATTTATTTTCTATATTTCATGATTAAAAGATAAATATATGTTTATTGTAGCCCTATAAACTTTGAACAATCTACTTAGAGTTTCCCCTTTCACTCATATAAACATTAAAATACATCCTACAAAATAACTAAAGTGTATAAATTAAATGCAATCCATGCCCTAAATAAATTAAGATTCTAAGTATAAAAAATTGATTGATGTGAGTTAAGTGAGGCTATCAATAAATATTTGCTAAAAATGTAAACGAGATGGATAAGATTTGTGTAATTTGTAGTCAATGAAATGCAGATTTTGATTGATGTCACATTGTGATAGAGACATGCAATCTTATATAACTAAAATTGAATAAAGGATCAAGGAGCTAAGATGATTGAAATATAAATGACTAATTGCTTGGGATTCAACCACAATAGTGATCCCATATGATTATTTTTGGATTGGTATGATTCTCTTTAAACCAAAATTTATCATTTTAACACTTGAAAAACCTATTTTCCTTATATAAATTTGAGGTGATGAAAAACTGGTAGTATCAGGGAGCAACATGAGATCTATTATACAAGGATTGAAGTTTAGATCTTCCTTATGCCTTACATAGACCCTAATGCTTAGTAACAAAGAGATAAAGTGTGGCAATGGATGTCTTTGATTTGATCATTGATATCTTATGGAGGCCCAATGTAATTTAGTAACTATGCCAAAGATGTATTTGGAGTCTTCCCGAGTGATGACCCTTGATTTGATTTATGATGGTTGTTGATGAACAATGCTAATAAATAAAGACTTATGTTTGATTCTTGCATAATGAGACATGCTTTTTAATACTTTTTTATTTCTAATTCATTATTGTTTCTTTCTTGTGAAAGTGTCATAGGGTGATGTTTTTATATAAATAACCTTAAACATATAATTCAGTTTTTTAGCATCCCAACCAATGAGTAATAGTTAGATTCTAGGACTATCAGCTTTGAAATACAATACTTGGTACTTTGGAGAAAGGAGATGTGATTATGCCTATCATCTCATCTAAAAAAATCATAATTATGATCTACTCTAAGATGAACCAATAGATAGAAATTACGTCAAAAAGATTCTAAACTAAAAATATCATATATCAAAATGATACTTCCATATTTGAAATCAATAAATATATATAAAAAAAACTTAAATTATGTATTAAATTCAAAAACATCAATCTAAAATAACTTAAAATAATTTTTTATACACTTTTCTACATTCCATCACAAAATTCCAAAACTTCAAATAGTAATGATGTAGTGGTGTGATTCTCATCCTTTAGATGTTGTGCAAGTGTAGGACTAGGAAATGAACCATATTAGGTAGATGGAGACGAGACATGGGAAATGCTAACCCACCGTTAAAGCTATACATATGTAGGTAGTGGCTCTTGTCACAACACCGTGGAAGCCTTTGTACCATTCCATTTTTCATATGGTGGAAGAAACAAAAGCGAGTAGCAACAAAACAATGGGGTACAAAAAGCATGAAAGATGGGGAATATGAACTATACCAATGGGGCAATGTATGGTATGAATACAAGGAAATTAGATATTCTGAAATAATTACGGGGCCACTCAGTGATCATTTTTGAAACCGGGTCAACCGGGGTGCCCACAAATGGTACTAAAGGCTAAAAGAATGAATGATTCAGCTCTCACTTTTGATCCTAAATTGCATTGGACCGTTTAAAGAATATTGTCAATATCCTTTGAGAATAGGTCAAGCGTTCCATAGAAGATAACACTCAAGCCCAATCAAATTAAAACAAATTTGAAGGATTTACGAATTCTTATCATAACCATCTACTATGTAATCTCTTTTGTCGAGAGGATAAATATGATTTATATGGAGGATTTTGTATTTTATCTTCGGTTATGAGTGAAGGGCTGATGTTGATATCTTTTTGTTTAAGAGCAAAGCATTAGGAGATATTCATTCTGTCAAAGTTGACCAAAGTATGATCTTGGCCTCATCCTTTGTCATACTTCCAAGGATTTGAACCTTGATGGATGAAATAATCAAGGAACATACCACTACCCTCATCAATGGTACTCAACCAATTAAACTACAACCCTTTGATAACATAGATTATTTTCATAATTTAATTATCTAATATAAGAAAGCGAATCTATACTAATACCTCTTCGGCTATGACTGAAGGACTGATGTCAGTACCTCTTTGGTTGAGAGCAAAGGATTAGGGGATATTCATTCTGCGAAAGTCAATCAAAATATGATCTCAACCTCATCTCTTGTGTCGTACTTCCAAGAATTTGAACCTTGGTGGAGGGCATAATTAAGAAACATATCATCACCCTCACCAATTGTACTCAACCAATTAAACTACAACTCTTCGATAACATAAATTATTTTCATAATTTAATTTACTAATTATTATCATACTGAACATTGTTTCGGTACGAGGAGTGGACGAATGTCTATTCTGTCTAATTAGTCTCCAAAATCTTCATTACACCTTTACACTTTTAAAAATTAATCTAGTTTAAAATTTAAATTCAGCATAGAAACATACGTTTTGAATTTATATCTTCAACTTGGATTAGATATATTGCCCATTCAGAAAATAGCGAGTGCAGGGAGTACTTCCAATCACTGCCCTCTTCTGACACCATGACTCCTCCTCCCTCCCAGGGACATTTGCCATCGCCTGTGCCTTATCTTATTGCTGGCCTGGCAGCCATGTTAGCTCTCATTGCCTGTGCCTTGACTGTGCTCATTTGTTCCTACTGGAAAATGATGGCCACCCGTCCTCATCAGGGCTTAGATAACATAACACCGCCTCCGCTGCATGAGATGGAAGATGAAAAAGTGGTGGTCATTATGGCCGGAGAGGACAAGCCTACCTTCTTGGCCAAGATCCAGCAGCTAGGTGGGTCTGTGCAGAAAGAATCTTTACAATCATAAGATCATTGTTTACATGAACAACTTCATGGTTGCAGTAGGGCGGTAGGAGTATTTGGATTGTCACATGAGTTGAATGAGTTTTGTAAGGAAAGTAAAGAATAACTAGTGAAAGAAACCGCAGCTTTATCTATTCATCTTTGGGGATGGATGATGTAATGACAAGGCTGTTATGTAAATTTTGTTTGTCTACACTTTGTTGCTTTTGTTTGATTTATTGCTTTTACCTTTATTGGAAACTTTACTGTACTGTATTGATGGCATAGCTTTCAGAGAATTATTCAGTTGTATTTGGTTTGACTCCTGCACAGAAATCAGGGATATAATACTGGAAACAGATCTTGTCATGAATTTTGATGCAGGCTTAGAAAGGAGGATTTTGGGTGGATATTGTTTATGGCATTTCAGATTTTGTTGCTGCAAAAGATCAGATTAAAAACAATTTATGATGCATTCTCAATCTAATCTTAGTCATTGAAAACAGAATAAGTAATAGAGATTATTAGGTTATTTTTTCAACTCTTTTTCATCTTGATGATGAATTTTAAAGTATGATCTGAAATGTTGATGTAAAATAAACTTGACACAATCGAATTCAGAAACCAAATTGTGTTGAAAAATTGATGTTTTTAATTAAGATATTATCAGATTAAGATTAAAAAAAAAACTATTATTCCACAGTCCCCATTTGATTTAAATATCAAATCATTTTACTTTTAAAATTTATCATAAGATTATTTATTAACAGATAGATAGTTTTGTAAAGAATGTTTTTTCATTGGACTTCACAGTTACAGGAGGAGAGAGGCCCAACAAACATACTTAATCTTCACGCTTCAACTCTTTCTGTGAAAAAGGTTATCAGAACTTGTGGTGGATTATAATTTCAATAGTGATTTCGACATTGGTAGGTAATGAGGTGTCAGATCTGGTTGCTGTAGGAAAAAATATCTATCTGAACTATTCATGTAGGCCCATCATATATCTAATGAATTTATTTTGTAGAGTTTCTAAGAAAGAGCTGATCAGGAGGACCTCTCATCAAACCTCCTGGTCTCCAGCTGTTTCCCCACTTAAAGTTGGTGTTGAAACGTTCTTCTAGCTAGGCATTGAAAACTATGCTGGATATATATATATATATATATATATATATATTTTTTAAAAACTTAGTTTAAAATTGAAAATTAAAATTTATACTTGTGGGGAAATAGAGCCATTTTATTGGTTAAATTATTTAGAAATGAATTTAATAAATAAGGGAATTTAAATATATAAGTTGACATTATACATATATGTTCATAAATAAATATAAAAATTCATAGAGAGGATAGGTGTATTTAGTTTGAAGATTTGATCAAGAATATTATATTGTAGGTGATGTTTTATGATGCATCCATGCATCCAACCGTTAGATGTGTATTTTACAACTCTTGATAGACAATAAAATTTATAATGGTTTGCGTCAGGTCAATCTTGCAATTATAGATTTGACCCTCACTTTTGTACACTTAAACCTTTTTCTATGTATTCAACCTTTTACTATGGATTTGAATGTAAGAACCAACTTTTGTAGAAATATGTTCACCTCTATTATTTTGAACGTGATGGTGTTGATAAGCATTAGTGTTGGTTGTTGTGCTAGGTGTGGGATGTGACCTTCTCCCTTGCTCTTGCCTTAGTCAAACCCTTCGATCAATTCCACTTTTTTGACTAGTTTGACATGTTAGGTATCCATACAAATGCCTAATCTATCCTTATGAATGTTGATGCTAATGCTATGCTAAGTAATGATCACATAATGCATAAATAAAATATTTATGGATGTGTCTTAAATTATTCAAATGAATTAGGGGTTTCCCTTTCATACAATAGCCTAACATGCAAATTTGATATTTCATGCGCTCATGTTGGAAAAGAATGACTAGTTGGAAATGAGTTAGCTTGGGCACACATTTAAATTTGCATTAGAAAGTTTTGGGGGTCAAAACAATATTTGTGATTTAGAACTAGGTTCAAAATTGTACAAATAGACTCAACCTAAGACATTTAGATGAGAATAATATAGGTTAGATCTAGATCCTTGGGATGCATGGAGTTAGGTTCAATCAAGGCTTATGTCATTTTTCAAATTTTATGCAAAAGTACACACCACTTTCTTATGATAGTTATCACAGTCAATGGGACAAACCAAAGAGTCCAAGATGAACGTGGAAAATGCTAGATACACTTTTTCACCATTTGCATCATTCCCTCACTTTGACTTGTATGTGAAATACTAGGACCCATTCATGCTAAAGTTAAAAAGTAATCAATGCAAAAGTAGATAACATACACATAAAAATGATAAGAATATGGACAAAGATATTTGCATGCAAGTGGTAACAAATGTTTAATCTTCATACCTACAAGAACAAACTTCTATAAGTAATATTTGATACAAAAATGAAATAGGCATTAACAAGTAGTTAATAATATATTAACAAACATAAAATAAAAATTAAAAGAGAGTAATGGGGGTTATGAAGGAGCCAACAACAAAAGGTTAAAATGATTGCAAAGGAGCTTGTAAACATAAATATGAGATGTATGGTTATGGAGGAACCTTGAAGAAGGAATAGTAATTGTGTTTGTGAAGGAGCCTACACCAAGAACTAACAATTGTGGCTACAAAGGATAATTGATATAGGAGGATCTCAAGAGCTATGCAATCTTGCATTGCCCATTTTTATTGTTTTCTTTGTATTTTTTAAGTGTTTTGTACATTTGTGGACTTCAAGATAGAGTTTGGAAATGATGATTTAATAGTAGATTTCATTGTCTTAGAATATTGCAATAGTAATAGAAAGCTTTTTAGTGGAGTTATTATTTTTGTTCAAAAGATTGAATTTGGATAGAGTTCCAAGCAAGTATGTAGTAACACATATGGTGAATTTCATGATCTAAAAACTTTAATGAATCATGATGGTTATTTATGTCTCTTTCTTCATAATTTGGAGTGGTATAACCTTTCAAATATTTGAGTTGGATATTTTAAAATATTCCAAATGTAGAACAACTAGAATATCCTATGACTTGTGGTAAGAAATGACTAGGACCGTCTTGATTCTTATTCAACCTATTTCATGATGCTAACAAATCATAAGGGTTCATTATTTTGTCGAAGTATGTAATGAAAGTTGTGAATTGTAAATATACTTTTGGAGTCATCCATATTGGTTGGGATTATGTTTGTAATATGTTCACCCTAATTGGGATGATATCATAATCCAGGTTCTCATTGTTGGAAAGATGTGATGATTTTTCCTTTGAGATTGCCTATATAAAATAGGTTGATGGAACCAAAAAGAGGGTTATTTAATAGTAAATAATACAAGTAGCCTTAGATTAAGGTGAAATATTAGAAGGCCTATTAGAATAAGTGTCATACTCATTACAATCTCAATGTTCTTTTTACAATTATTTATAATTTTCTATCCCCACATATTGAGAAAGGGGTCAACTTCCAGACACATTTAAATTTATATTTGAAATTTTGGGGGTCAAAATAAAAGTTTTGGTTTAAAACTAGATTAAAAAATACACACATATTCAACCTAGAACATGGATTGGGAATAATATAGATTAAATATAAGTCTTTAGAAATATGTAATGATTTTGTTGCAAGTATGTGCAGTGTATGTTGTCACTAATATCAATTGATCTATGTTGACATTGCATTGATGCCAATCTTGTTGATGCTTTGATTAGTTACATTATGTTGTCATTAATAGTATCAATGATGTCAACATCTAGTGTTTCTTTGATGAGCATGTGTGTTCATGTGGTTGAGTTGAAGGTGTTCCAGATGGTGAGAATGTGTTTGTGGTGCTTGGCTTCTAAGTTCTTTTGAGAAAATTTGAAGAAAAGAGAAAATAGTGTGGTTGAGAGGTGTTCAATGTAGCAGAGTAGTGATATTTTTTTCTCCACATTTCTTCATGGTTGAAGATCTACTTGTTTGGTTTGGATATGTTGATTAGAGGTGTCGAGGGGTGTTATGTCTAGAGTTTCAGGTTCTATATCATTATACAGAGAAAGTTGTGTTCACCAGTATGTGAATAGTGTATTGCAATGGTGTCTGGGAGAAATGTTTTTACTCCAAATTTCTCCATAGTATGGTTTATGGTCTTGTGGATCTAAGGGTGTGTTTATATTGATCACATCTATCTTTAGTTTGATTTGTTTAAATTTTGGTGCTTCACATTGTTGAATTCATGAGTTACAGTATGTGGAAGATTAATTAGGTGTACATGATGAGTATGTTCTTTAGGAGAAAGTTATTGCAAAGGAATTTGTTGGATTTCAAGGTGTTTATGGAATATTCTAGATTGTGTTCAAGTGATGTATGTTGTGCTCAAGTCATCTTTGGATCAAAGGAAGCATGTACCTAAATGCTTAATGGTGTTTACACAAGTTTGACTGACCTTAGGTGTTTACACTAATTACGGAAATGATTCAATGTTTGTGGAAGCATGGCATGGTGTATATGTATGGTTTTGGTCCAAGTTAAGGTGTGGTGTGATCTATTTTCATTCCTTCCACTGTGGGAATGCTTAGTGTCGACCTAATTCAAATTTGCATGGTTGAGGTGCATAGTTGACCTTGTTAATTATTTTCAAGGTTGAGGATGGTATAAATAAGTATTGATTTGATGGAGAATTGAGTGGGGAAGTGTGTGATGCAAAGTGCAGGGTTGTGAAGTGCAAAAGTGTGAAATTTAGTGTGAGCTTTAATGAGTTAGACTATTGGAAGCAGTGAGCAGAAGGTGTCTACATTCTTCAGAGAGGCTACGAATGTACTAGTGATGTTGCAGTGGATCTTTCTATTACTTTGAGATGTATTTCTCATTGTATGTTCTATATTTCTTCTTCTTCTTTCAAATTTGGTTGTGATCCCTTCGGTAGTGACCCTATTGTACTCAGTGTTGCAATTAATTTATATTGTGAGCTAATCCTCACCAAATTTTTTCCCTTCTTGGGTTTTCCACGTAAATCTAGTGTTCTCATGTGTTTGGATGTGTTTGCATTATTATTTCTCATGTTTGTATTCTACTAATGCATGATAAGGATTTAAATGATTTCTAAGGCTTTAAGGACTAATGTAGATCTGAATGTTAAAATTTTTTTTAATGTTTTAATGTACAATTGATTCACTCCCCCTCTTAGTTGTCTTTTCCATACAAAAATTGGTATCAGATCAAGGTTCCTTGGAAGAAAGCTTAACTGCTTGAGGTAGATCTCGGATGGCACACAAGAACGGGGCTCCTTTGTTTGATGGATCTGATTATGCATTCTAGAAGACTAGGATGGAAGGTTTCCTTGTGTGAACCTAAGAATTTTATCCTACTCTAACGTGCAAAATAACTCAAAAATGCAAAAGATAAAAGACTAAGGACACCTCGAGATTAGCCAAAAGAGTGATGAAACAAGAAGGAAAATGGATAAAACAAGATGCAAATGATTTCACCTTCCTTGCTGTTGACGACTCCTTGATTGGCCCTTGCTTGGGATGATTTTGTGTGCTCCTTAGATGGCTTCTTGAGTGGCTAAATGCAAGATTGAATGTGCAAAATGATGGCTAGATGATAGTGAAGGAAAATTGGCAGCATGTAGTTATCAAATGGCTAAGTGTCGAAAATGCCCTTGAGGAGGGGGTATTTATAGAAGAATTTGAATTCTCTAGAGAATTCAATGGTCAAGATTCATCCAACAAGGTCAAGATGAAGGGCTATGGTGGGTTGAGAATCCACAAGCCCTCACATCTTGACATGTGGATGGTGAAGTGGCCAAGAGAAGATGAGGTGTAAATGAGGTGTCAAAAAGGTACATGAGGTGGAGGAAGGACAAGCACCTTGGGGAGTGAAAAGATTTCCACAAAAATGGATTTATTGTCCCCAAGTGGGAGTGAAAGGGACATTTGAGGAATTTTGGAATTCCTCAAAAATCTACATGGGAAAAGGAAATATGGTTGGGGATATAAATGTGAATTAAAAATTCACATTCTTAGGAAGATCTAAAGGGTAAAAGTTGGGCTCCAAAAAGGTGGGACTTGGTCACATGTGGAGATTGTGACAAGTCCAAGGTTCTAGAAGCCTTGGAAAGATGGAATGTGAATTAAAAATTCACATATAAAAGAGGGGAATCTAGGATATATAAATGTGAATTAAAAATTCACATGGGAAAGGGGGATTCTAGGAGGAATAAAAAGGAATTAAAAATTCCTTGGGGGATGGAGGGAGTTGACCAAGGTACTGATTAAGATTAATTAATCAGTAATTAGAAGATAAATGAGGATTAGAAGCCAACTTGCAAAAGTTGGAGGATGTGACACATCCTAATCAAGGATTAGGCATGTGCACATCCTAATGAAGAAATTAGGAGATGGATTAGGATTAGATGAAAATGACATGTGAGAAATTAAATAAATGTATTATTTATTTAATTTATTTGATGAAAGGAGGATTAAGGAGGGTAAGGTATTTAATTATTAATTAAATACCTTAGGGATTTGGCATAATTAAAGATATTAATTAAATAATAGTAATATTACTTAATTAACTCAGATAAGAGGATGCTTAGACGAAAAGTGATAAATTTGGATAAATTAAGTGTCCAAATTTGGATGTCTACACCTTGTTTCACTAGGGTTTGGAGTTTGGAAGTCTATTGAATCTAAATATATTGTGCCTACAAATGGTTTGATCACTAATGATGAGATCAAGGCCTATGAGAACAATGTGAAAGCAAGGTATGCTTTTTTGAGTGGTCTTCCTAACACTGAACTTGTGAAAGTTATGAATCTTAAAACTGCTAATGACATCTGGAAAAAGTTGGAAAGTATTTATGGAGATGCAAAAGTCAATAAAGCTAAGATTCAAAACCTAAAGATCAAGTTTGAAACCTTGTGGATATCAAAGGATGAAGATATTACTAGCTACATGCAGAAAATGGATGGAGTTGTCAATTCCATTAGAGATCTTGGTAGAACTCTTGAAGATGATGCAGTGGTAAAGAATGTGTTGATAACTCTGCTTAAATCCTATAGTTATAAGGTTTCTTCTATTGATGAATTTTAGAATCTAAATGATTATTCTAGAGATCAAGTACTTGGTACTTTAACTACTTTTGAATTAAGAGAGTTTGGTTCAAGTGTTTCAAAGAAAGAGACTACTTTTAAATTTGGCAAAGCAAAGAAGAATGAGGAATCTAATCTAGATGAATTTGATGAGTTGGATGCAAAATTTGTGAGGAAATTGAAAAAAGGGTATTAGAAAATACAGAGGTAAGTTTCCTTTCAAATGCTTTAACTATGGAAAGATTGGTCATTATACTTCAAGATGTCCTATCAAAGATTCAAAAAATAGACCTAAGGAGAATAAAGGTAAATCATATAAGAAAATCTATTATGTTAAAGAAGATGCCAGTATATCTAATGATGAATCTGATTACCCTAATGATGAAGATGATGAATTCTTGTTCATGGTTCTAAACTAACTCTGAGATTTGTATGAAGGAAAGTACTTTGGTAACAAGATCAATGGTGATTGCTCTTCATGCTAGGGAAGAGAAGAACAACTAGATCATTGACAATGGATGCTCAAATTACATGACAGGTGATAAGAGTAAGTTTGTTAAGCTTGAAAATTTTGAAGGTGGTTTAGTTAAGTTTAGTCATGATACATCTACTAAGATATGTGGAAAAGGTTTAATCAGTTTTGATGGAAAGCATAATACAAACGATGTTCTTTATGTTAAATATTTGTGGCATAACCTTTTAAGTGTAGGAAAAATGTGTAGAAAAGGATATAAATGTTTCAGGAAAATGGTTGTGAGATCAAAAAAGGCTCAGGAACTGTGATTGTTGCAGGAAGAAGGATGTATGGGAATGCTTATCAACTTAAAGGTGTTAAGGGTATGTGTTTTATGACTCAAATTAATGAAAGTTGGCTATAACATAGAAGAATGTGTCACATCAATTTTGGTAGCCTAGTAAGGATAAGTTCAATTCAAGATGTAAGAGATTTTCCAAGGATTACAAAGCCTATCAATGCTATTTGTAAGGAATGCCAAAATTGGGAAACAAGATAAAAAGAGTTTCAAAGTCAAAGAACAATCTACTACTAGTCCTTTGGATTTGGTGCATATAGATCTTTGTGGACTTACTAGAACTAGAATATTTCAAGGTGATAAGTCATGCTACTAATTGATGATTATTCTAGAATAACTTGGGTTACTTTTCTCAAAGAAAAATAAAAAGATCTCGATAAGTTTAATGCATTCAAAGCTATGGTTGAGAATGAAATGGATATGAAGATCAAATGTTTGAGATTTGAAAGAGGTGGAGAGTTCACCTCCAATGATTTTAACACTTTTTGTGAAGAT
Source organism: Sequoia sempervirens (assembly GCA_007258455.2). Lineage (NCBI taxonomy): Eukaryota > Viridiplantae > Streptophyta > Pinopsida > Cupressales > Cupressaceae > Sequoia > Sequoia sempervirens. Next base: position 120,303,515 of record VDFB02379711.1, read on the forward strand.
CAAGGAATAAAGAGGTATTTTCCAACCCCTATAACTCCTTAGTAGAATAGAGTGGTTGAAAGGAAGAATAGAAATATTCATGAAGCAATGAGAACTGTGATGAAAGAAGCTTACCTACCAGAAGTCTACTAGAGAGAAGCAATTCATACTATAGTCTACATACTTAACATATTACAAGAAAAAGAAAATTGTTCAAAGACTCCTTATGAGTTATGGTATGGAAGGAATCCTACTATCAAATATTTCAAAGTGTTTGGAAGCAAATGCTATATCAGGAGAGATGAAGAGAGCTTAGGAAATTTTGATGCAAGATCTAATGAAGGTATCTTCCTTGGATATTCTACAAAAAGAAAAGCTTATTGGTGCTACAAAAAGAGGCTGAGAAGGATTATTGAAAGTGTAAGTGTCAAAGTGGATGAATATTTATATAAAAGTCTAGTGATGATAGATGGATATGAATCAAATGAGTCCTCTTGTAGAGAAGAAGAAAAGGACAAAGGTAAGGAAAATGAAGTACTAATTGAAGTGGAAGAAGCTCTAGAAAGGATCCCTAAGACTCCTAAGTATGTGTAGAAGAATCACTTTGAAGATCAGATCATTGGTGACAAAAGAAAAGGTGTATTGATAAGAAGAAAGGATGCTATGACAAAAGAACAAGTAAACTTATGTTTACTTTCCAAATTTGAACCTAAAACTGTGATTGAGGCATGCAAAGATGAGCATTAGATCAAGGCTATGGAAGAAGAATTGATGCAAATTGAGAAGGATCATACTTGGGAACTTGCCCCAAGACTAGAAAACACAAATGTGATTGGAACTAAGTGGGTGCTTCAAAATAAATTGAATGAGAGTGGAGAAGTTGTTAGGAATAAGTCAAGGCTTGTGTGTAAAGGTTACTCACAAGTGGAAGGAATAGATTTTGAGGAGACATTTTCTCAAATGGCAAGGATGGAAGATATTAGGATGTTTTTGTATTTTGCAGCACACAAAAATTTCAAATTTTATTAGATGGATGTGAAGTATGTGTTTTTGAATGGTGAGTTAGAAGAAGAGGTATACATTGAACAATCGAGAGGATTTCAGTTATCAAAAAAACTTGACGTGGTATGCAGATTGAAGAAAGCATAATATGGATTGAAGCAAGATCCTAGAGCTTGGTATGCAAGGTTGGATAGGTACTTGTTACAACAAGGATTCAATAAAGGTACCACATATAGTGATCTTTATTTCAAAGTTGAAAAAGATCAAATCTTGATTGTAGTTGTGTATGTTGATATAATTTTTGGAGGAAATGAAGCTATTTGTAAGATATTTATAAAAGAGATGCAGAAAGAGTTTAAGATGTCTATGTTTAGGGAGATGAATTTATTCCTTGGACTACAGGGTAAGTGCACCAAGATGGTCGCACTTTTGTGGCCAAACAAGAAAAAAACAAGACATAACGCGTTCGCGTTATTTATTTTTAAAAGAAAAAAAAAAAGCAAATCCAAATATTATTTCTCATTTCGTTTTTTCTGTGTTTTAGCTCCGCTCATGGCCAAAAACCCTGTTATACACACTCACGTTCTTGGAGAGGTGATTTCTTCAAAATTCATCAAGAGCAATTGGATTTCTTCACAAATATGGCGCCACGACGACGAAGAGATGCAAGAGGTAAGTATTGTTTGGTATTTGTTTTGAATTTGTTAGTTTTAAATTGATTTTGTTTGTTTTAGTTTAGAAATGAATGTTTTTTTCTTAATTTGTAGGAAATCCTCAACAAGAGGAGGAAAATCCTCAACCAAATTAGCCTCAACAACAAAATCAACCTCCCCCACCATTCTCTCAATACCCTCCTGGCACTCAAGAAAATTTGAGGAGTGAAATTGAAAACAATAGAAAGAAGTTGGGGATCTTATTAGTAGGTTGAGTGATCAAAATTCTTCAACCACAGAAAGAATACATCTAGCAGATTCATTGGAAGGATTTGTTAAAAATGTAGATGCAATTACCCAACAAATGTCACGGATGGCAAAATAGGAGGCAAACTATCGAGGGCATATTATGCGGAGACAAATTATCATATAAACAAGTAAAAGATTTAAAAAGATTACTAAAAGATTTGTGCTCTCTATTCAACGACCCTAGAACAAATCAAAATCTCACCCTCAATGCAAGGAGGTTTCCTATTCATTGGTGCCACCACCAAGAGATTAGGAACCATTTTTATGACAGATGGTATATGGTCTTTGATTACCCACCGTGCAATAACTGTGAAGTCCCCCAATATTTTCTTAGGAAATTATACTGTGAGTTTATATTGAACCAAATCTCAAATTATTTTGATATGAGGGAGTTTCATGGGAGAGGTGGGGGGTCAGCACAGGATAGGCCCGATGCACAGCCGAATCCTACATGACAGGGGAGACGACCTCTCTCTAGGCCGCCTCGTGAGAAGATTGCGATGCCTACAATTGCAAAGGAGAGTGTTGATGTAGAGACTTTGCAGGCGATCACATCCTTGACTCGGAGTGTCATCCACCACGCTAGCCCCATTGTACAACGCAATCCAGGGGAGTCTTCAGGTGGTGGCCTTCGAGGCCATGTGTGTCGATCTTGCGGAGGCACTTGTTCGTATGACCCTACCGGCCCTCAGGAGGGTGCTACACAAGATCCATATGCTTCTACGCAGCCTGATCCATATGCATCTATGGGGATGGAGAGGGCGGCTGACATTCTGCATGATGCATATGGTATTGGCCCGGTCGAGGTAAAATTGAACATGTTCATTGAATTTAGTTTATTAAATTTCGATTGTGAAATGCAAGATTAACTAATTTAGTTTTATTATTTTAATAAAATTGTAGGAGTCCATGATGTTGACCCTGGGTACCTGATCAATCTACTTATTTTGTAGTACACCTCGAGTGGGGTATGTAAAGGGAAGTTGTAAACAATTATAAATTTATTACGTAATGTTAATGGCATTGTTTTCACGAATGGTATTTTAATGCGATTTTGGGATGTTAGTGAGGGTGTTGTTGGAGGTTTCAAGGAAACACCTCTGAGTGCAAGTAGATTTGCTCAAACTTTCACTGAGGTAATATAGAATAAAGAGAACTTAAAGTTAATGAATTCTAAGTTTAATCTAGATTTGTGTATATATAGTCATAAGAGTATATGTGTTCACTAGGTTGTTATTTGAAATCTTTTAAGAATGGTCCTACCATGATTGTTTGTCTTAGAATTCCTACACTAGCAAGCTATATATAATAAAAATTTAACATGGAACTGACAAAGGTAGAGGTACATTCTACTCCATCCTATATAATTTTTTGTGATGTCAACGTAACCAAGAATAAGACTATGGATGTCCTACATGATGTCAATGTAACCAAAAATAAAAATTCTATCCTCGACCCTATCTATCAGCCAAGACTCCTTCAATATCTCCTAGATGCTTGGAGATGCTTAAGACTAGGTCAAAATACCCTATATTCTCTTCATTTGTTGCATAGCTCATCAATTTTCCCTATATGTTCTCTAACTAATCATGATTGCATGGAAAGAAGTTATAAGTACTCATTAAACTCTCAACTATTGGAGCCTCCTCAAACTTTTCCATAGGACGTGGAAAATGCTTAGAAATGATGAAATTCCCTAATAGGGTGTGGGAGATCTTTTAGGAAAACATTTGACACTAATTTGATCCATTGAATTCTTCTTCATTCTTATATATTCCTCAAATATACCTTGCAATACCCCTATCATACCTAGATCTACTACATTCATGTCCTTGTTAGCTAGCATGTAGGTGATATAGTATGGTCCTTGAATTTTTATGTCTTCTTTTTTCATTTTTCTATACAATCCTCTTTTATCTCACTACTAGGTCCTCACATAAAAAGAAAAGAAAAACATTACTTCTTTTTCTCATATAAGGCCCCTAAGGTTTTAAACCCTTAGATGCAAGGATTCAAAGCACATCAACCATCTGAGGTACAAATGAATAAATCAAAAGATGATGTAGCAATGAAAGAGTTTGGAAAGGTAGAGAGCTACATTGGTGACTTCGGAAGAAACTTGACTTTCAAAAGAAACAAAGCCAATTAGGCTAGCCGGACATGTGGATCGGACAACATTTGGTGGAAGAGGAAGAAAGATGACTATAGAACTACGGAGGCCCACCATCTTGGATTTTGATATTCAACCATGAGAGAAGAGAGAGAGTTGATATCATGTATCAAGGCATTAAACATGCATTCTTCGGCCCGATGGATAAAGGAGATGATTACTTTTCTTCATTTTCATTTTGCTTAACCATATCCGCGGTGTAGAACCATGAACCAAGGATGTCGGTTTTATGTGGAGGTAATGGATGTGGTCCAAACTTTAGGAGGGGGCAAGAAGGTCAATGTATGATCTTGATGAATGATAGAAGAGGGGGTTGATTGAGGACAAACTAGGGGCACCTAGTCCTTGAGTAGGGACCTATAGGTTAGATTGGTGAAACAAAGCACCAGGAGTCTTACAAGGAAAGGCCTAGAGCAGGTACATACAAAGAAAGGCTCCTGCCTGCCTGCTCCTCTTCCTCTGTTTGAACCTCCTTGAGGTCCTCTACCCTGGTTATATCCACCTCTTGTAGATGTTTCACCTCCATGCTCTATGAGTTTTGACTCTCCTTGGTTTCTTTGAGGTCATTGCCTCTACCTTGGTAGCCATGCTGTCCTCTTTGATCTCTGATCTCTGCCTTTGCCTACATACATGAAGTGCGATCTTGCTTCCTCACCTCCCTCTCTTACGATCTTTAATGCGATTGATAACATTGGTGCACTATTTTGGGGCTAAAGAGAACCATCTCCTCTTGAATGTTCCACTTCAAACCGTTGAGATACCTTGCCACCTTGATACTTTCATCCTCTGTGACATTGGACCTCATGCAAAGTCTTTGAAACTCCTCAGTATAAGAACTCATCTCCTGATCTCTTTGCCTCAAACTTTGTCTCCTCTTATGCAACTGAATTTCATAGTCTTCAGGTAGGTATGCTTCTTTCACCTTGGCAACCATTCCCTTCCAAGTAGAGATAGGTTGCTTTCCTTCCTTCTCCCTCTCTATCTAAATGAATTTCCACCAAGTTAAGGTAGAGCCTCTTAGTCTTGATTTAGCCACCTTTACCTTTTATTAGCCGGTGGCTCCATCACACTCAAAATGGTTTCCATTCCCTCTATCAATCCATAACTAAATCAGCCTCCATCTTTCCAGTAAACAGTGGTACTCCTTCAAGTGATTTTCCACTCAAAGCCTTCAATTATTTCAAGAAGGGATCCTCCTTCAATATAGGATCAGGTTCAGGGATTCTATCCTCCTCTGCAACCTCTTCTTCTTTTGCTATTCTTCCATCAAACCGCATAACATTCAGTGCTTGCTCAAGTTGGTCTAACTTCTCTCTCAATACCCTATTGTCTTCCTCTATTTCTTCAACCCTCTTGGCCAACTCAGCATTTGTCACCATGATGCTAGAACCACTAGACTCTTTCTCTGACATACAAGATCAATCCCAAATCTTTTGCTTGCTCTGATACCAATCTGATAGGGAGAGGGGTTGGAGGAATCAATCACTGATTCCTGCTCTAGGCCTTTCCTTGTAAGACCTCCTTGGTGCTTAGCTTCACCAATCTAACCTATAGGTCCCTACTCATGACTAGGTGCCCCTGGTTTGTCTGACCAACCCCTCTTCTATCACAAACTCCAACCACCAAGTCACCTTGGTTCATTTACCTAACTCTTCCTTAGCTACACTATACTAAAGACCAATCTTCCTCAACACTCCATCAACTCTTAGGGAGTAGGTCTTAAAGGCTTCAAACTGTCCTCAAAGGTGTTTGAACAACCTCCAAGACTTCAACTTCCCATCGCTCTCACCAATCAGCACAGCTAGGGTTTTGAAAGGCTAAGTAGCCCTTGAGCCCCTATTAGGTCTCCTTCCCACCTACAAAACAGGTTAGAACTCACAAATCTCAAAGGACTTCCCACTCTTTTTCCAAGGTTCTTCGTTCACATGGACAACACTCAAAGATTCTTGAGGTCTTAGCCTTCCACTGTCCGTACAAAGCTCAAACATGAAATGGAGCAAAAACTAGGGGTTTAAGCCTTCCCTTGACAGTTAGCAAACTTCCAATTTGTTTACACACCAAATGGATAGATGGAGCCTCCTCCTTCATGTAGTAACAAGGTAACACACCACCCTACCTCCTCCAAGAAGAAAATCCTCAATGGCTCAGCATCCCTACAAGATTTGTGACCTGCACAACAAGTTTTTCCTAGCCAAACCTGCACTGGCTCACCTAGGGCATCACTTTGCTAGCAACTCCTGCACTCAAAAAAAACCTACCAACTAACATATGTACAAGCATGGTGTCTAGGCACTGTTTCCAAAAGGCTGTATGGTTTGTACGGTGGAAAAGTGCTCTAGCACCCCATTTACTCAACACTGCCTGTTTCAGGCTAGCAAGCACAAAGAAACCAAAATATTTAAAAAGAGACAAGAAAATGATTGAAAGAACTATCTAAAGGCTACAAAAAAATTGTACTAGATTTATTCTACATCCTACACACAACACAAAACCAGATTTAATCCATTAGAGCCTTCTTTTAGACCAAAAAATAGAAAATTTCACTCAAAAAACTGTTTTCCTTCAATTTCCAACAAAACAATCCATACAAACGTACTTTCAACCTTGCACAAAGGTCGAGGAAATCTTTAAATATGCTTTCCCAATAGTTATTTTTCCAATGTGCCCTTCTTGGCCACTCAAACTCAAAAGGAGCATGTTTTTGCAAAAATTGTCAATAATTGCAAAAACCTCCATTCCTAAACTTTGGACTAGAACCTTTTTGTTTCTCACCCATGGTCAACATGACCTTATTAGAAAACATCATTCCAACCACAAAAATTCCTGAAGGCATACATCTAATTCATAAACTCATTCTATACTTCCACATTTTGCCTAGTGTGCTCTCTATTGCTTCCTAGGTTCTCTTGCACCAATGAAATTAAGGAAGAACAACAAGAGAGGAATAGGAAAAATAAAATCAATACATAGTTTCAAGGATTTTTCAAGTGAGTAAGAGAGCTATGGGAGAAAACTCATCTAAAATATTTTGAACTAGAGTTTTATATACCATTTAGAGCTTGGAACCATGGAGTTCATGCAAATCCTCTAGCACATTGTTCCTATGGTAAATTGTTTGGTAGAGTTGGTGGAATTACCTTTCTTAGTAATCACTATTAGTGAGATTGAGATTGTTAACCTTGAGAGAGTAGGACTTGGGAAAAAGGGATTTGATATGGCTGTTGTTTTCAAATAATTAAAGCGAGATGTATTCCATATGTACACCATTCCTGAATCTTCACTTGATGGCATCAAGGAATGGATGAACTCCATGGATATAAAGTATTATGAAAGTAGAATGAACTTGAACTGGCAACCAATTTGTATGACTATTACTGATGATCTAGATAAA
>VDFB02379711.1:120311118-120321576 GCA_007258455.2 Sequoia sempervirens
TCCAAATATGTTTTTTTTCTCAAAACCATGTTGGGGCTTAATCCAACATTAGAGGAGAAGTTGTGGGGTTGTATTGGTTGCAAGTTAAGTCCATAAATGATGAAAAAAATATAACATTCATGTCACACAAGCAATGTTAATGTAAACGTTTGATGAGTTGATATAGATGCAAATATATACATATAGAATATTTGTAAATCAAATTGTGTTGTGTGTATTTCCTAGTTGATTCTAATGACCTATGAAGTGTCTAGAAAAACATGTCCAAAGTAAATTTGTTTTGTATGGCATGTAGGATGACATGATAATAACTAGTTTTTGCATGGTTTAGTTTTGGAGCACAAGATTTTATTTTTGAGTGAGGTGTACTATTCTATGATGTACAACCTAGTCTAGGGTGCGAGATAACCTAAGAACCTTGACTCTTTTGGATGAAGGAAGTATGTAATAGGATTTGGCTAGTGAATTCTAGAGAGTCAATTCATGTGACAAATAAATTGAATTGAACATTGCATGAATATGTTTGTGGTATGTTTTCAAACTACATAAAACAAAAAATTAAATGTATAATATATGCACCTTTATCCCTTACATTATTGTCAAAATTATCTTAAACAATCCTTGGAACTAAGATATTTAAGCTCATTTATGAATTGATAATATAACCTATTTTAATAAACTTAACATACAATTTTTGCAAAATCCTCATGATTATAATTATTCAAGAAATAAAGTTTTAACATTACATAGAATTACTACGAAGAAAATGATATTCAAACATGAACTTATGATTATTAGTTTTGGGATTGTTACCAAAACATCAAACAATTAGAAAATACACACTAAACATTCTTCGAAGGTGATCAAAATTTGCATTCATTTGAATGAATGATGGAATCATTACCCTTGAAAAAATTTATATAATGATGCAAGAGTATTCTTGAACAACTATTAGAATAATAAAAATAAGATAATTATTTATCACTTTTGAATATAGATGAAATGTAAAATTATCATTGATTGTTTAATCATTAGACCGTTTAAAATTAGAATAAAAAAAAACAAGTCAATAGATAATGGAGAGGAAATTTATGAAGGCCCACTCCATGAATCTGAAGCTTTATGGATCAGGTTGTCCATTACATAGCAGAATATCTGATTATAAAGAAGCAACAAGACCCCATGATTCACAGTAATACAACCGTGCAGAAAACAAAAGGGACGTCCTTTGTTTTTTATATAAGATGTAACGTCATACAGTGGCCTAAGGACTAGCTTGTGCGCGTGAAAGGCAATGAACATCAAATGACACTGAAATAGCCGTACTTTTACAGAAAAAACAAAGCAGTGTAAATTGAAAGCATCCGCCTATCAATGGCCGAAAGCTGACGTTTGATAAAGGAGGTGGTGGAATGTTTGGCGACTTTAAAAACAAGCCAAACGAATAAGAAGAAAAAGATATGACCCTTTCCACACGTTTCACTCTTGTTAAAGATGAGGCCCAAAAGAATACTAGGAAAGACAACTTTGAAATTGGGATTCACTCCATTCATATTTGCTTTTTCAGTGTGATTTGAGATATGTCATTTAAGCAAGTTGAACGAATCAATGAAGGAAGGAATGAAGGAATGAATTTTAATGACGTTCATGAGATCAAGTGGTCCAAGGGACCAAGTAACACAGCATTAACACATTTTCAGATTTCTTTTGATGTCGACTCTTCTATTGTGTATCTTGACTAAGAAACTTGTCATTTTGTGGAGTCTTGTGTCCTCAAATAGCCCATTCAAACTGCCCTCCTTCAAAATGTTTTCAAATTGAATACAAATATCCTCATATGCCGCACAATCAAAGATGAAGTGTCACTTAGTTTCAAGCTTAGAGTGTGTTGTTTAAGTCGAAATGAAGAGTAATATCTCATTTGATAATATGTGTAATGGTGAATTAGTATATTTATTTATTTTTAATTTAATTTTGCATCTATTTTGATGGGAATGCTATAATGTCATAATATATTGTTAGGTTTCACTTGTAGTTTAATCAATATCTATTTTTATTTACCATTATTTTGCATTGATTCTCATACATTTACTACATATTTAATCTTATTTCACCAAATTGGCATTTTGATTTTCATATATGCACTCTCCACCTTATCTCTATATATATCATTTTTTTGTGGCTTAGGATTGATCTAGGTCAATCTTAAAGAGTGTGGGAATGATCTTTGGATAAGATTAAAATTCAAATTCAAACTATTCATTGTGAGTCAAACAAGCACATGTTCCATGCAACATGTCGCTATGTTATGGCATATAAAGATATCCATTACATAATTAATTATACCTAGTGGATTTGTTCAAGTGCACTTCAATTCTAAAGGGAAAAAAATAAATCAAATTTGAATCATCATCGTATATGATATCTACATATTAGTGAATGTTGTATTCAATCCTTCTCATTGTTGTTTACTTAGTGCACAAAGGGGTTTAACTTGGGATAATCCATTTGCCTATCGATTTGTCAAGCTCTACATTGGTATCTCTAGACACAACCTTATCAAATTTAAATATCTAAAATTTGAAACCAAATAGATTCTTAAGCACATTTTTTCTCACATTAGTTATGTGTAGATTATATTGTGTCATATTATGTTCACAATTGTCAATATTGAACTCTTATGGCTTCTTATCAATTTGCATCATTTTTTGGTGTTTATATATCTTAATTGTTAACACTCAGGCCATTATCTAGGTCCCACATGTCCATGCATATCTTGTTTTTTATTAGATAAGAAGGAAAATGGCCCTAATCCAATAAGTTCGGAACAACAAAAGCTTAAACATTGAAACAACAAAAGGGCATGCAGGCCCAACAAAACAACAACACTAAGACCAAAAATAACAGACAACAATAGGAAACACCAAACCCAAACTAACATATCAAACTCCAATTAGTGATTAGAGAGTCCAGAGACTTCTCCCAAACCTCCTTGTCTAGTAGATACTTTTTATTCTTATCATTTTTGCTCTAATAGTCTTTGCCTTTGGCTAATTTCTTTTTTTGTTTGTTGATTTTGGACTACCCTAAAAGTGGTCCCATAATTTCCTTTCTATAATTCCCTTAGTAAGCTATATGAGTTTAGAAAGGGAAAATTCCATTCATTTTAGCTTATTCTAGTTGCAATTGGTTTTTCATTTTCTTTTCCAACTCCTTCACTTTAATCTAAAGTTTCATGATTTTAGGAATTTCCTTTCCCTTAGCATCATATTCCACATTTGGTGGAGGCATCCTCTTCTCTTCTTTTTCCTTCTTAGTTGCCAAGGCTTGAGCCATCCTGGTAGATCTTCAACCACCTGACACATTAGAGCCACTCTGAATCACCCCATATTTGTCTTCTTCACCGCCTTCTACATCAAACAACCTCAAAGAGATGAGGGTTTTGCATTTTGGTGCCTGTGCGGATTTAGCGCTGCGGGGAGCATTACGACGCTGGAAACATTGCTTGCGCAGGATTTTTCGCGGCGGGGGGCGTGCAAGGAACGTTTCATAGTACTCTTGGCAGAGGGGATAGGAGTATGGTGATGAGAAATAAATAGGATCTAATAACAATTGTTGGAAAACTCAATCTCTATCCAAATATGACTTAAATGGGTGAGATACAAGGCTTGGACTACAACATGAAAATATGAAGCTCATATATAAATATGAAAATTAAGTTGTCTTAATATGGAATTACCATGATTAGACCCATCTTCTTTACAATGCCAAAAATCAGCCAACATAACATTCTTATAAACAACCTGCAACAACATTCTTATTCTTATCCAAATATGACTTAAATGGATGAGATACAAGGCTTGGACTACAAAAACATGAAAATATGAAGCTCATATATAAATGTGAAAATTAAGTTGTCTTAATATGGAATTACCATGATTAGACCCATCTTCTTTACAATGCCAAAAATCAGCCAACGTAATATTTAGTGATAGCACAACAATATCAAGGAAATATTTTTTCTTGCTTCTCACTCCTCTGTTTGTGTTTGAACAGCCTACATGCATGGTGGATTCTACATTGGGGGTACCCCATGGTTCCCCACTATCCCCTCCTAACTCGAGTCTCTCCCAGTTGCATGTGGACTCGTGTCCCTTGAGAGCCACTCCTGGTGTGTCCGATTATGTGGTTCTCATGATTTCGAGTTAGTGTAGGTCATCTGTAATTCCAGTTTTGTCTGGTGTGGAAGTGCCAGCAGTCGAGGTCCTTCCTGAGGTTAAAAGTTGGAAGGATGTGCTAACTAATGGTAGTCAAAGTACTAAGAGCCCCTCCCCTCACCCTGAAGAGGAAGTCATTGTCTCAGGCACTGATTTTTCTATCTTTGATTTAGTCAATGATACGATTCTTTCCTCAATGGAAAACACGGTCGTGGGTCGTTTCCTCTCCTTCCGACCTTCTGTGGATATGGTCCGGAGATGGGCTGCTACTAAATGGCGCCTCAAAGGAAGTGTGGACATTTGTGCTATGATGGGTGGGCTCTTCCTTTTCAAGTTCACGACTTTGGATGATTTGGTTGTGGTCCTCTCTTCTGGGCATTGGGTGTATGTGAAGCAAAGTCTGGCCTTATGTTGTTGGAAGCTAGGTTTTAACCCTGCTATGGATCTTAATAAATTGGCGTTGGTTTGGGTTTGCCTGCCTAGGTTTCCTCTGGAATATTGGGATGAATCCATTTTCAAATGCATTTGGGATTCCTTGGGCCAATTTATTACTTCAGATTCCACCACTTAGTCCAAATCCAAGTTAGTTTTTTCCTACTTTTGTGTTAATATTGGTGTGCATGAGATGCTTCCTAACTTTCTGAAGCTATGCTCTAAGTTTCGTACATGGGTTCAACCAATTTGTTATGAGAATATTGTGGTTTACTGTCAGAAGTGTGCTAAACCTGGCCACCTTATCTCTGATTGCAAATCTTCTTTTAATTAGGTGCCTAACTCGGGAGACTCTGTTGCTTAAGATCACTACCCCTTCGAAAAAGACATTCTGAAGATTATCGACTCCCCAACCAAGTCTGTCCCGCCAATTTTGGATGACCCCCAATCTTTGGGGTTCCTTCTAGTGGGGTGGATATTTCATGTGCAAACCTAGTTTTGGTTCCTATTGCTCCTGTTTTGGCTGAGAATTTGATCATTGGTAGGGACCTGTAAGTTGGTGTTGTATCCCTTGGCCAGGCTCTTTGGGGGGATGTGGTTGTTGGAGGCTCCCTGAAGGATGTGGGGTCTGACCTTTTTGCTGGGACTAGTGTGACCATGAGTGAAGAAGGTGAAATTTTGGAGGAAATGGTTACTGAGGTTAAAGAGGAGACAATTTTGAACTCGGTGGTTATGAACCAGGAGAAAACTTTGGAAGAGGATATTTGGAGAAAGAAGGTGGATGTGGGTGGCGACTATAAACCAAGAATGCCCAGCCAATGACAAACCAGGTAGAGAGAGACAACAACTGAGATAGCCATTGACAAATAGAGGACATTGGAAGTGTCCTCAAAGAAGGGTAAAAAATTAAGGTTATGTCCTGGAATGTGTGAGGGTTGAATAGCTCTCATAAACAGCTTGCACTAAAGAACTATGTTTTAGAACATAAGATGGATGTTTTACTTTTACAAGAAACCAAATGAAGAAAGAAAATTTTGATAATATTGCTAAGTATATATGGTCGAGTGCCATTTACTCTTAAATAGTGATGCTGAGGGTGCGTCTAGTGGTCTGGCTATGTTATGGAATCCCTCCAGGATCAATGGTTCTGAACTATTTCACTGTCGAAGTAGTGTGGGAGTCTTATTTTCTTACCCAAGTGGCTCTTGGTCACTTATTAATGTTTATGCTCCTAACCAAAGAAATTCTAGAAATTCCCTAAGGCAGGATCTCCCTGACTGGTTAAAAAATTATAGGGGGTCTCGCTAGTTGGTGGTGGGAGACTTCAACTCCCCCTTATATCCTTCATAGAAAAGTGGTGATTTGGTGGATTATTCTGATAGCATGGATGATCTAGCGAACTTCCTAGGTACTACTGGCCTAATTAACATTGACCTATCGGGTCAAGCCTATACCTGGACCAACAAGCATCTTGGGGTGGATTTCATTCAAGTTAGATTAGATAGATTCCTTTACTCCAACAACTGGATGACCATGCTCAATGCTAATCTTCTTGCCCTGCCTAGGACTGTTTATGACCACAACCCTCTGCTACTGGTCATGAATGACCATTCTGATGTTGGACCTTTCCCCTTCAATTTTGAGATAATGTGGAATTCCCATCTTGATTTCAAGAATAAAATTGTTTAATGGTGGAATATTCCTGTTCGTGGCTCCCCCATGTTTAGGATCTTTTATAAACTTAAACACATCAAATGCATGGTGAAAGGATGGAACAAAAGAGTTTTTGGGGATGTCTTTTAGAATAAAAGAGTTCTAGGGGATAAGTTGAAAACTATCCAAAAGAAGATGGAGGAAAGGGATGTTAGCTTACCAACCTGCAACCAAGAAAGAGAGAGTCGAAGGGAGTGGGAGAAAATTTTAAGGAAAGAGGAAATTTTCTGGAAATAAAAATCTCAGGTTCAATGGCTGCAAGAAATGGATAGAAATACCTCCTTTTTTCATGTTTTTTCTCTAAAACACAAGAAAAGGAATCAGATAACTAAGCTACATAATGAGCAAGGGGTTTTGGTCAATACTCCCACCCAGATCAGTCTCTTGGTGGTGGACTATTTCTAGAAGGCTTATTTGGCCCCTATTGAGGCTCCTAATCCGACTTTGGACAATCTACTACTGGACCCTCTCCCAACCATCATTACCCAAAATGATAACCTTAGCATCCTCAATTTTGTCACTCCTAAGGAAGTCCAGATGGCTACTTTTAGCATGGGGGCCTACAAGGCTCTTGTCCCAAATGGTTTCCCCCCGACCTTCTTTCAGGTTTTTTGGGAGATTGTTGGTGGGGACCTTGTCTTGGCTGCTCATGATTTCTTCAAATCTGGTAAGCATAAAATTTATATCCATATCAACTAAATTAATCCTTAATATATTATAATGATTTAGCATGAAATCAAATAATAGAAACTAAAGAACATCAACACCATTCACAATAGAACACCAGATTTATGTAGAAAACCCAAGAAAGGAAAAATAACGGTGAGGATTAGCTCACAATATAAAAGTAATTGCAACACCAAATACAAAATTCTCACTATTGGAGGGCTCATTCCCCAAAAGAAAGAAGGACTCACTGCCAAAGGCTCACTACCAGATTACATAAAAGAAGAAAGAAGAATGTTACAGTGTGAAATCCATCTCAATCCAACAGAAAATTCCACCATAACATCACCAACACATTTACAACCTTTCTAAAGATTGTAGAAATATTCTACTTACTGCTTGCAGTAGTCTAACTCATTAAAGCTCACACTGCACTTCACAAATTTGCACTTCACACCTCTACATACACACTACTCACAATCCTCCATCAACACAACACTTATTTATACCTTCTTCAACCTTGAAGATATTCTCCAAGGTTAGCTATACACCTCAACTATGCAAATTCAAATTAGGTCGACACTAAGCATTCCCACGGTGGAAAGGAATGAAAGCGGACCACACCACATATTAACTAGGATCCAAATCATACGTATACACCATGCCATGCTTCCACAATCATCAAAGCAAATCCACAATTAGTGTAAACATCCAAGGTCAACAGAACCTATGTAAACACCAATAATATTTAAGTACATGCTTCCTCAAATCCAAAGACAACTCACAAACCACACACAACACTTGAACACAATCTAGAATATTCCATAAACACCTTGAAGTCCAAAAAAATTCTTCACAACAACTTTCACCTGAAGAATGTACACACCCAATACACTCAGACAACCTTCCATACACTATAACTCAAGAAACCACCTTGTGGAGCACCAAACTACAAAAAAATTCAACTATAGGTAGATATGAACCTCATCAACACACTTTCAAAACCACAAAAACATAAACCAAACTATGAAGAAATATCGAGCAAAACCATTTCTCCTAGACAATATTGTTTCATAGTTCACACATTGGTGAACAAAACTTCTTCTGCAACATTGCAACTCAACTGTACATCCATAAATAGAATCTTATAAAAGCAACACTCAAGGTTGACACCAGTAGAACTTACTAATGACAACATAATGAAATTAATCAAAACACCATATAGATAACTTCTCAACCATTACTAGTTGACATCAATGACAATACCAACTACTCATACTTGCAACACTAATGAATACATAATGCAACTAATCAAAGCATTGACAAGATTGAAATCAATGCAACAACAACATAGATCTATTGACATCAATGAAAACACACATTGCACATACTTGCAACAATCTCCCCCTTTTTCATTGATGGCAACACATGATGTGAAAAACCATCAACAACAAACACAACAACTCTAATCACAAGCACACTGCTCCATACCACAAAATATTTTTCTTTTCCCCCTTACATCATACTCTCTCTTTCACATAGCTCTCTCTTTTTCACATCACTCTCTCCCCATTTAAAATCAATGGAAAAGGGTGGAACATCTTTCTCCCTTTAACATTAATCATGTACTTGTATTTTCTTACCATTCTTCTTCAACATCTTTTCCTTTTTACTGCTCTGCATACTCCCCCTTAGGAGCACACAAAAAATTGTACCAACCAACAACCACTGCAAATATCCTTTGACACAACTGAAAAAAGAAAACACCAACCTACACCAACACTTACTCACTTAACAACAACAACCAAAAATGCAACTACCTACTCCCCCTGAGAGGTATCCTCCAACATTAGTCCAGAACAAAGAATGAATTTTGAAATCCATTGGAATGATGCATAACCTTATGCATCTAGTTCAAAGAAGGAGGGGCAATAAACCCCAAATTCTCCCAGAGATACTCAAAATTATCCTTAGGAAGAGCCTTCATGAAGATGTTTGCAACTTGATCCTTAGTAGGAACATACTCTAACTTCACCTCATTCTCTGCAACCTTCTCCCTCAAAAAGTGATATCAGATTGAAATATGTTTTTTCCACAAATGCTTACTGGATTCTTTGAAATATTGATAGCACTTATATTAAAAATAAGATAGAAATAGGTTCATCATATACCACTATGATATCCTTCATTTTTTTCTTAATCCATAACACTTGTGTGCAACATGATGCTACAACAACATATTATTCATTTGCAGTAGATAATGACACTAAATCCTTCTTCTTACTTAGCCAAGACACCAACCTACTTCCAAGAAAGAAAGCACCACCACTTATACTCTTCTATTCATCACACATCCTACCCAATTTGCATCTATATAAGCAATCAAATAGAAATAAGTATCCTTTGGATACCATAAGCCATGTTCCAGAGTGCCCTTCAAGTATCTAAATATTCTCTTTACTATTGCAACATGCGATTCTTTGGGATCTTCTTGAAATCTAGCCACAAGACAAAATGCATGCATGATATCCAATCTAGTAGTAGTTAAATATAGTAGTCCTCCAATCATTGATCTATACTTTCTCTTATCAGACTTAGGAGATTCGTCACTCTTGCTCATCGTGCAACTAGTAACCATAGGATTATATACCAATTTAGAATCTTCCATTCCAAACTTCTTCAACATTTCCTTAACATACTTTGATTATGAAATAAATATACCTTTTTTTATTTGATTGACTTGTAGGGTAAGTGCACCAAGATGGTTCCCAAAAAAGGGGCTTAAGTGGCCACTTTTTTTCTGAAATCAGGAAATACTGACCTTGGACATGAAATTGAGGATAGCTACACTCAAAAAATTTAGATGGAACAAAAACAAGGACCGCAGTGCTCCGAGTCTACTTTCTAAACTACTAATTTATTTTGAAAATGGTTGAGATTAAGGGGTTCAAAAGAGGGACACACACAAATTGTTGTTGTTTCTATCAGAAAAATATAACATAGCAAGTCTTGTGTGACCCGAGCACGGTGGACTTTTTTGTAGTATTTTTAAAATCGCTCCAATCAGAAGTTAGATAATAGTATGTAGTAAGGACTGGATTTTTTCTGATAATTTTTTAATGAATATTTGATTTTTTATTAATTTTCTAAGTGGGCACTTCCTAAAAAGCAGAATTTTGGTCGTGCTCCCCCTAAGTTTTTTTGAAAGTAATAGATTTTTATTTTTTTATTTTTTCACCTAGGAATGGAGTCTAGTTTCTAAAATGTAATTTATTTCAAATTCTCGATGAACGGTTAATTTATAGCAAAATACCAAATAACGCTTTTGAAGAAAACGTAACATACAAAACAAAAGAAATTATGGATGAAAGGTTAACATTGTTAGAAAGTGAAAAATTTACATCGCTAGAAAGCTAATAAAGAACCTAAC
>VDFB02379711.1:120321676-120450635 GCA_007258455.2 Sequoia sempervirens
GAGTCAAGTCAAGGTGTGAATCTTTTGAATGCCTTTTTTGCAAGGACGAGGGTCTTGATTAAACAACACTTTGGGGAGAAATATTAAAAATAGTAAACTAGCTCCAAAATACAATCTACAAAGTGCATCTAATAGATTAAGCTCAATTTTGATGGAACTAGAAATTAAAATGCAGATCTGAGAAAGGGAAAATGATGTGCACGAGTCACCAAAAGTGCTTTCTCAAAGGTAACTAAGGACTCATTCTCCCTATGGCGATTGGGTCTTGGCTAGGGCTCTATAAAAATGGTTTTTGGGTTCTCTCATGTTGTGTCTGCACTTCCAGATCCCCAATTTTCACAGTCGGATAGTTAGAAATAAATCTTGTAGGTGAGTTTCTATGAAATTGCAATAATGATAACAACAAATGCAACTTTGGAAACTTTGAAAATTTTCTCTCCAAGAGATCTTCCACCTAAAATCTGCAAACACACATCAAGAGGGAAAAATGTTTTATTGTTGGTGAATGGGGGTTTGCCTTGGTCAACCCCCGTTTTGGTAATTAAAACTTGTAATGAAACAATGAAACATGAAGGAATGACGAATGAACAAAGCAATGCCACAACTCACCAAACCTTGTTTGAACCTTGGAACGTAGATCTGCAACTTGCATGAAATGAATTCAATGGATGTGTATATTGATCTTGAAACTTGATTTGAAACAATGCCTTTGAATGCTTGAATGGATCTTGAACAGTACATCAACAAATTAGCTCAAATAACATGCATGGTGCAAGTAGACTTTGACATGATAATGGATCTTGATTGCTGCAATAATTCTTCTACAAATATACTCTTGAATGCCTTGAAATGCTCTTTAAATGCTCTTGATAGTGCTCTCGATTGCTTATATGACACTTTCTCATAAAATTGCTAGGATGCTTGAAATTCTTAGGATGGAACTTAGTGAAATGACCTCGTATTGATACATATGCTAACATTAATTCCCAAAATTTAAATAACACAAGCCGACATGTGAATACACATTTGAAATCATTGAAATACCAACAAAAACATAGTAAAAATTTAGGTCCTAGGCCTAAGTGAGGACCCATTCGCCCAAGGGTGAATGGGTTCTAGGTCACTTACCTAGGACACACATTCTCCAATGATAAATGTTATGTTATGGCATTAATGAATGTCGGGTTTTCCTCTTCATAAATTACAATTAATTAGGCTTGGATTTGAATTAAAGGGGCCAATTAAGGAAAATTAACCTCAATTAATTAAAAAGCCCTAGATGAGTGTGAAAATGTAAAGATACACCTTACAACACCAAAAATAAGGCACAATTAAGTCCATTTTATTTAATAGGGCATCAATTAGTTCATTTTATTATTAATTATTCCCAAATTAAGTGTGAAAAAGGGATACTTTTTCCTAAACTACAAAACATTATTTTAAAATTGGTTAATTAGTTATTAAAAATAATTTTCAATTTATATTTATTAATTAACATATTATGCATAATTTCATATTTTTATTATGCCATATCGATAAGGTTTACGTGCACTCAATGATTCAACTCAATGCTTGATAAAAATAGTAGCATATACAACATTAGCAATTGTTTAATGTCTATCTAGTAGTAGAAACTGAAGTTTTTTTAATTGAGAAAATAAATATTACAAATAATTTGAATACATTAATGAATTTTAGTTTTGTATTGATTTTTAAATGAAGGAATACACAGAGGCAATGCAATATATTTCTTAAAAACAACTCTGCATAGAGTTGAGTTGGAAAGTTCTCATATTATCAAATCATTCTATCAGCCTTTGTAGCGTGCTCTACTATTCATTTGATGGAAGTGAAATTTATTCTAATTGATAGTATCTGACTTGAAAATTCATTAATAATTCATGGAACTTGACTTGAATGCTTCAATCAAAGTTGCATTTGAGGTTATCAATAGTTTTCTAGAATCTAAATAGTTTGCCTCATTTGGGTTTTGAGGAAACTAGTCTTAATCAATCTTCCTTGTATCCTCCTTTCTAAAAGTATCCTTTCCTATGAATCACTTTTTTATGTCAAAATACAAGGGAAAAGAAAGCTTTGTCAACTTGTGTATGGTTTTATCTAACTTCTTCATCTTTTTTGCAGCTTGATCCAAAAATTCCTCTATTTCACGTAGTCTCAAACACTTTTCAATGATATGTGATTCCTTTATTGAGGCATCAATCCAATCATGAATTCCTTTGGATTTCAATTCATTGTCATTGTTTATGTAGACTATTTGCAAAATTTAATTTGTAATTTTATCTCTTAAATTCATATTTATGTTGTCAACTATGTATTTTTTGAGCTTCTTGTTACATACTATCAAAGAATCAATCAATTGAAACAATTCACAGAAATGATCAATCCTTTGCATTAGTTCCTCCCAAATCTTTTATTTTGTATCCCTCATTGTTTCTCTACAAAATATAGTTAACTTATTCTAATAAGAATTTATTTCATTTTGTGCTTCCCTCAGCTGTATCGACAATCTTTCATTGGTTTTTATTTATTCCTCCAAATTTTTTTTTCAATGCTTTTCATTTTGTTTATGTTCTTCCAAATTGATTTTTAAATTATTTGTTGAGTCACTGGCTTTCACCAGTTTTTATTTTTATTTTTTTGAAGTGGATTTTCGTCATCATATTTCTTGATGCTCTCATCTAACTGTTGCTTTAGTTTCACCTCTGTTTGTTCATATTCTTTTTTCTAATTCATTTCTTTTGTTATCTACTTTTTTTCTCTTTGCTTTCTCATTTGCTAGGTCTTCTTGTAACTTTTCTATTTGAATCTGCAACCTATTTTTCTCTCTCTATTGCTTTATCAATGATGAGTACACTAATGCATTACTCTTTTAAATGATATATTAATTTTATCAAGTAATTTGAATCGAGAAAAATCCATTTGGATATTACTCACCCCAAATTCAGAGCAGTGCATCTAATTCTCTAGGTCTATTTTGAACTTTGGGAACAACAATCATGTACTCCATGGTTTCTATATTTGGGTCAAATGAGGGTAATACCCTAGTTTTTGTAGGCTCTGAATTTACAGTAGATGCAATCTCTATAATTTTCTTCCTTTTTACATTTTTTTATTTCTTTCTAAACTTAGCATTATAATCAAAACCTAAGGCTGTAGACATAATTGAATGCTTGAATGGAGAAGGAGTACTTGCAATTGCAGTGATGGGAACATCTCTAATTATCTGAGACTGAGGTTGAGGATTAGCCATTGTTGTTACAGTCACACAGGAAATTGGAGCAGTTACTTTTGAAAATGGAAATAACTCCTTTAGGGTGAAAATTAAGGTAGTGTTACTAGTAGTTAGACTTGGACCTACCATAATCCTTTGCTTCTTTAGAATACCTTGATCATTAGGTTTCTATGTAGTATATTCTACTATTGGTCTCTTGTGTGCAATTTATTGTTGTAGCACATTTTGACCACTGCTAGTAATATTAACCATACCATCACTACTAGTGGTAGTGCCAGTTGAACGATATTTTCCACCATGTCTTGGTTGTGATTGTATTTGACCATGAGGATTTGAAGTAATAAAAAAAAATGTTTCAATTATCCTTATATGCCCTTGAGATTTTTTAGTAGCTCCAATGCCTTAAAAATCACTAGGTTTTCTTTGGCCTATCTCTATTGGTGCCCAAATTCCTCATCCTTTGGACCCCAAACCACCACCTTGACAACCCATTTTTTGGCTATGTTTTCTCTTGAAGTATATGTTTGTTTTGTGGTCTCACTTAAACCACGTTTGACTTTGCTTGCATATTGTACACTCTATTCTTCCCTATCATTAGACTCATTATCAGTGTGTTGAACTTCAAAGGGATGCTCTATATTCCAAAAATTACTAAAATCATCTTATGGGATCTCTTGAAACATTACACTAACTATTTTTGGTTCACCTAGATCCCTCCTCATAGACCAAAAGGTAGTAATTTTTTATTGTGTCTGATTATTTTGTACAAGACCTTCTTATAGAATTTGGTATTTTTTCTAAAGTAGATGATCAACCACCTTTTACATAAACATTATCATACCTCCTGATTTGCTTCTCTGTTTCTCTCTGTTGGTGCAATGCCATTATTTCTACTAATAATTGTTCAAAAGAAATACCTTTCTCGGTAGTATTTTCCTCCGTTAATTTTTTATCTCATCCCAAAAATTCTTGTTTTTCAATATTTTTGGAAAGGGTATACTTTCATGTTGAATTCTACTTGTAGCATTCTTATTGGCCACAAGCCTTGCTATAATGATGTCACATGGGTCATATTCCAGTGAGAGGTAGTATCAAATTAAAAAAAAAATGTTCATGTACCACAATGAATGCTTTTCTCTCAAATGTGAGCCCTCCACATGAAAAAGGTAAAGAAGGAAATATGCTCCTCTTTTGCTAACTAAAAAAGTATAGTTTATTTGTACTCTCCATCCACCATACATATTCCAATGCAAAATCCCTCTTTGTCACATGTATTGGAAGTTTATAGGGCTTTACTCTCGATCCATAAAATATTAGCACAATATATTCTTCCATGAAGTACCAATCAACCAACTGTATTTTTTATCACAGTTGAATGTAATTTCCACAAGACTCCGACAATCTAGGCATTGGAGTATTTTTAATTGCTTGATACAATGAAGACAAAAAGTAGTCTACAAAATGATTTTAGTTCCTTCGATTATCATGCATCCTTATCTTAGTGGTCCAATCATATATTGGAGCCACTATTTTTTTCCTTAGCATTCATATAGGTCTAAATTTGAAGCTTGTTGGCTAGAAACATTCCACTAAATTTGAATAGAAATAAATAGAAAAATTAGGTTGTGAACCTAAATGTCTTAGTGGAACCTCCTTTAATCATTAATTTTTTTTTTTCATGGATTCTAAAATATGCTCAAGAAAGTTATATTTGATAGGTGGAGTAGCACAATTGATATTATATACCATTTCAAGGAGGCTTGCACCTACTTCCCAATTGCTATCCATTTCCCAGATCTTTGGTTTTCATGATTTTTATAGTGTTGGAAAGCTATTTGATATCTATTCACATCAATTTATCCACTTTTTTTATAATCTACCCTACGTGTGTTTTATTTAGTTTTTCATTATCTCACATTCTAGTTGACCATTTGGACATCTTGACACCTAAAAATACTTTATTTACATGATATGAATTCATTTTTGTTGATTGATATGGATTGATATTATTGTTATCTAATTTATCATTTTAGGAGGTATCATGGGTTTTTTTGTTCATTATTTTGTGGTAATTATCAATAAATATAATTATGAGTATTGGAAAAATAAAATCTTGATACATCTCAAGTGGCTTATTATTTTTGCTGATCTTTATGGACTCATGCCTAACTTGACACGCCAAGGAGAATATTAGCAAGGAGTAATATTAATGATCATGTTGTAGAATTAATTTTTTGTAGTGTTGATTAAGACACTATGTGTGCTATATTGGACCTTGATTATCCCTTCTCACTTTGGATCAAAATTGGGGAGATGTTTTGATACCCTTATATCTCTCTATTTACAAAAATCCTACTATTTATTGGCTCACTCCCCATGATGATGCAAATAACATACTCTTTGATGATGATACTTTAGAGGAGATTGAGTATTATAGATCTTGCATGTTTTGATGGTACACAAAATTTTCTTTCTTCCACTCCTTCTATCAAGATCATACCTCCATCTATTGTTTCTATTGATTAGATTAATATCACTCCATCCAATGTCGAGCTTTTGATTTAATGTAGCATAAAATTCATATTATTCTAGATACAACTACTTGGAATTAATATCTATCAGACATTTCATCCATGTTTGTGGAGTCTCATATTTCTGATTTAGAGAATTCATTTGAGGATTTTCATCTCCTCCTTAGTGAAATCCCTATCAGCATAGTCTTTAGAACTTGTTCTACATCAATCTTCATAATATTTTTGATTGGCAACACCTGATTCTAGCATGTGGAAATTTGAGTAGTTTTAGAGACACACATCTAGAATTTTTTTCCCTATTCATCTAGATTATAGGAATGGATTCTACAATCACTATTGGATCTATTTATTTCTAAGGGGATGCATATTATTTGTAGGAAATGGATCATTTTCTATCCTCAGGCTATCATCATTGGTACATGAGCTACTTGTTTTCTTGAGGGGGGTGAATTCATACTCTACTATTTTTCTTCTATTGGGAGTTATTCATTATACTTATGTGATGGAAGTGGTCATTGAGGGTCATAATGAGTCCTCATTTCCTTCTTTCACTAGTACATATTTATTTTATTTTTCTCTCTTTTGGAGAGGATTATTTTTCCATAAGATTTTCTCCTTTTCTGTGATTATGAGATTTGTATATTTGCATATGGATACCTCATTAGGTCTTGTGGCCGAGACTCATCCATACATTCATCATTAGCACATTTTAGAAGCCACTTTGTAAGTTGTAGTTAAGGGAAGGTATTAGAGTAAAAGGGTAAATAAGCTAAATAATTATTAATTAGCACCTATTTACACTAGCATGCTTAATCTTACTTAGGTAAGTTGATTTTTATTTCGTCATAGAATTAGGATACATGTCATGATATAATTTAATAATCATCTAGGGTTTTATCTTTATCCTTTAAAAATGATAATTCACTGTATATTATATCAAATTATTATTATTGCACCAATAGAATTCTTAGGCTTGATAATATTGGAAAATTCCAAGATCAAAGAGCTTGAAAAACATTTCCACAAGTGAAAAAAATAAGCACAATAGTATGTCTATAAATATACAATGAAGAGTGTGTAAATACAATGATCAAGCCTTGCATATATAGGCAAGGATGAGGAGGTGAGAAGGTATGAGTGAAACTCTAACTACCCCTCCAAAGGTGGGACACTTGTGAGCTCACTTGACAAGTGTGTGAGAAATTTTCAATAGGTGTCTCAATTCATGAGAACATATGTCTCAACCATATGAAGTGATAAAAAATAAAAAGAAACCTAACTAAACTTAAGCTAGGTGTGAATAGGTCAATCCTAGAAAGGTGATTAGCTAGCTAGGTATTAACTCTATTTACACTAACAACCTCCCTTAAGTGAAACTTAGGGAGTAATGTATGCACTAATGATGAGTCTTGTCTACAAGGCCATTTTAGGTACTCATGTACAAATTTATCATAAAGTGGAGTAAAGGAGAAAATCCCAATGGGAAATAAAAACCCCTCTCCAAAAGAGAAATGATGGAATGGGATAAAATTTACAAGTGAAGAAGATAGAAGAAGGACTCATGATGACCCCCCCAAGGAATATTTCTATCACATAAGTATATGAAATGTTCCCCCCATCTAGGAGAGAAAAATAAAGACTATAGAGCCCCCTCATAAGATCATAGAACTTGCAGTACTGAGTGATGCTTGAAGAAGAATGCATAATGTGATCCCTAAATGTCAAACAAAATTTATTCCTTGTGGAGGAAGATGAACTATAGATAGGTGCATAAAATATTCCCATGTGAGAAGAATGGAAGACTTTGAATGATGCACAAGATCCAAAGACAATGGTGATATATCTAAAATCTGCTCAAGCTCTCTATGTGCAGGCTGATGTAGAACAAAAACCAAAGATGAGGATCAATTAACAACAACATTGATGTGGTTATCATCAAAGGTGCCTACCAAATTTGTAAAATGGGATTCACTAAATAATTTTGATATGCCATGTAAGTAATCATACCAATCAACTGTAGTGGAAACACAACTATGAATATCCTAAGTTACCTTGAATCAAAAGAAACCAATGGTGTAGGAACACTCAATACAAAAGAAGTAGAATATGAAGGAGATGTAATATTAGTTTATGGTGAAGGAACCAATGAGGAGGATAGAACTCCAAGGTTCAAATAAAAAAATTGTATATCCTTATACATGTTAAAGGTATCGGTGTCATGTATAATCAAGCTATCATCAAAGTTGACAAAACTTAAGGAAGAAAAAGAATACAATCTAGAATTATGATCAATATGACCTATGGCAATGATGTCTCTACTCCACAAATCTCTGAAATGTGGTGTGAATTAAACTATTTTTCTTATGCCACTGTGTAATCTAATAAATGGAAAGGAGGTTATTGGATAAGGAAGGTACATAAATTACATCATTGAATGTTCCTTATCCAATTTCAATAGATCCTTTTCTAAGAGCTGACATATAGGATATTTTCACCATGAATGTCTGTGGGAATGAACAAGGCTCAAATGTAGAAAAAAGTTCCCTAGATGCAACCATGTGGTGTGATGGCCACAATCAAGAAGCTACTTGTGTGATGTGTTGTTTTCAAAAGAAATGAGTGTTGTACCCTTATTATTATCCTTTAGTGAAAATGTAGATGATGTGGATGTAGAAAGGGAAGAACCACTCGTCTTGGGAAATTGAATTTTAGTTTGTTGAAGGAGATTCTTCAAGTCATCAATTTCCTTTTAATAACATTGGTGTTCTTCATACCCTAGTCTATTACAATAAGCACATTTGGGATTGTCCTTAAAAATTTCCCCTTTTGATGAGGGAGATGAATCTAATGAAGTGTCTTATTTTGATCTCTTAGCTTGCTCCTTAGTTTTTTTCTTCCCCTTAGATGATTGAGAAATTAATGCTTGACTTTTTGAAGAGGTGATAGCATCCATAAAGATTAATTTAGATTGTTCTCATGTGAGTCTATCACAAAAAATTTCAAAAGAAGGCATTACATGTGTCATTCCAAGAGCATCCATTGTAGAATAGAAAGATGAATCAAACATTTGATAATGACCTTTTAACTTTGAAAAAATCAAGAAGACACATTCCTTGTTTATTTTTGTTTACCACGAACTTGAAGTCTAGAAAGAAAAGACTTAAATTGAACCAAGAAATATTCAATATAAGAGAAGGCATTAGGAGATAATGTTGTTGTACATTGAATTTCTATATATGTGGAAATTATGTGGTGTTAACAAGTCAAATTTTGGATCCATGATGCACACACAACAAGAAACTTGAATTGTTCCTTACTAAACCCCCCCAAAACTATATTAGATATAAAATGTAGACCACCCCAAAAAGATGCAAGACAAGATTAACAAGATTTTGTGAAGTTTGGAAGCCGAATCACCCATTACAACTCATGGGGGTTTTTATAAATATTGAAGAATAGGCTCTCTATAATTTTGACTTTAAATATATAATTCTTATGAAATTTTGATGAAATTCAAAAAAAAATGTCAATTATAGACAAGCGAGGTGAAAGTTATGCCCTATGAAAAATTGCATATATTATACTAATTTTTAGAGGTTAAAAAATAGATTAAAAAATTATAAATTTAAAATCATCTTGATGCTAAAATATCGGTGATGGAACTAGCTTCCTTTCAACTATTAATACTTGAAAAATAGACTCCCCATTTGTTAGTTATGTAAAAATGAAAAAAAAAATCCCTTTACTTGTGGGCTATCACTAATTCACATAAAAATGCTTATAGTTTAACCAAATTGCTAGCTGGTAATGGTTAACCACTAGAGGTAATAATAATTGCAACATAGAACATAATATGTTAGCATATAAAGCTTTAACAATATGAATACAAGTGTTTTTAAAGTAGGTGGAAATAATGTTGAAACCCTTATGTGGCCACATTAATGCATCAAAGGTCATGTAGAGTCCTTTCTTTGGACGTTGTGAAAGAATGATGAGTGTAGCTGAAGATTGAGTGAAGCTAACACTTAGAGATTTCAGATCAATGCATGGAGAGGTTGACCTAGTCAAGCAGGAAGAAATAAAATTAAAATGAGCCCATGTTGCTCTCAAGGTCGTGTGGAGGATCAAAGGGGTTGCGTGGAAGTGGAAGCTTTGACCAAGACTTCAAAATTATCTCTCCATATCCTTTGTAAATTAGGAAATTATTTCCCTTAAACATGCTTGCTTGTGAGAATGCATAGGTCGATGAGGATTAGTGGTTTTGGATAATGGTGGACAACTAGAACTCCAACACCACTTGCAAATTGGACTTGAGATTTTTTTTGACTCTTTTCCAATAGAAGAGTAAGGGTGGAGCATAGGAATAGGTAAGAGGACTTGGAACACTTCATTATGCCCATGATGAATGCCGAAGGGAAAACACATTAGCGATGGAAAAACTAATGAATTCCAAAAAAGAGGGTTGAAAGGGGTTTGTGAGAAGTGGCATGAGGCCACTCAATACTCCTCCAAACATCCCCGATCTCCTCTCTTTGAAGAAAAATATGTATGTTAACTTGCAATGTCACCCAAAATCAAAATATAACAAAGCTCTAGAATAGATGTACATTGAGCCCTTTAAAGACATTAAAAGGTCACAAAATCAAGTAAGGAATCTAAGGTAGTAGAAAAACTTCCTACACTAATCTTGAGAGGAGTCTAATACAAAACTTTACAAATATTTACAACAATTACATAAACTTAAACAAAAATAAACATAAATATCATGCATACCACAACATAGTGATTTACATGGGAATTCCCTTTCGAGAGAAAAATGCCTCTCCAAAAGCCGCCCAATATATTATTCAAAAATCATGAATATTACAATATACTTGTAGAGCAAGCTTCTCACAAGAGTATCACCAACCAAAGATCTAGAGGCAACAAGACTACTATTAGAATCTCATAATACATCACAATGCACAGTCATAATATAATGCCCTCATAAAATAGGGTTTACTTCTAGGGCAAGACAAGCCAACAAAATATCCACCGTCAAATTTGACACCTAATGATGAACAACCTAGATTTACAATAATAAAATATACATAAAACATGGATTTTAGGGGTTTTCCCCCCAAACCCTAAAGGGGGTACCCCCTTGCACCCCCCACACTTACCTATCAATAATAAACCTTTTGTAATTGAAAGATTGAGACAAATTTTCCCAACAAAAATAACTTAAGGAATGCCATATGTCAATATTGTTGAGGTCATGTGGGCTGAAAGAGGTCACAGTGATGCCACCAACGGTGGTGGTGCTACTTAGCTAAGTGAAAGGGTTGAGCACCCACAACCTTCTTCAAATAAAAACCTTGAGTCATTTGTAAGAAAGGAAACTACCAACACAAAATAGGTTGAAATGGCCAAAAAATCTCTTGTAAATAATATTGACCCAAACTAGCAAATGGGTAGAGGGTAGATTGGCCCTCTGCAAAAAAAAATTCAATTTTTTACAACTTTTTGGTACAATAGGTAGTGACAAAAAAATGAAAAAAAAAAAAAATACTTAAATTGATGAAATGAAAGATATATTTTTGTTTCCCGAGTCTTCTACATGCAATGACAATGTTTGTTTGGCTCTATGACGCTCTATTGATAGGGATATGTGTGAGAGTCACCTCGATGCGGGATGGAATGTGCTCTCATGGATCTAATACCATGTTGGAGAATGCCAAGATGAGAGAGCTTGAAACAAACTTCCACACGTGAAAAAAATAAGCACAATAGTATGTTTATCAATATATAACGAAGAGTGTATAAATACAATGATCAATCCTTGCATATATAGGAAAGGATGAAGAGGTGCTAAGGTAGGAGTGAAACTCTGACTACCCCTCCAAAGGTGGGACACTTGTGAGCTCAGTTGACAAGTGTGTGAGAAAGTGTCAATAGGTGTCTCAAGTCATGAGGACACATGTTTCAACCATATGAAGTGAGATAAAAGAAAAAGAAACCTAAGTAAACTTAAGCTAGGTGGGAATAGTTCAATCCTAGAAAGGTGATTAGCTAATTAGGTATGATAATGACTCTATTTACATTAATAGATAACACATTATATAATTTTTTTCTCTTCTATGATGAGGTATTTTGGTTACCGGCGATCCCTAGGAGCTATGGGGTTCAATCATCAACTCTAACATCTTTTACATCCTCTACAATATATTTTTGGGTTTTACAATGATATTTACTTTTAGTTTAATATCATTTTTGTACTTTAACATGGCATATTTCCTAGCATTATAAGCCCACTAAAGTGGGGGAAAATTATAAAACATAAAATATAAAATTTTATATCCATGCAATTTCACATTACATTTTGGAAGGTCTATTTTGGTGTTTATCTCCCCTAGTATACTTTTAGGTTCATTTGGCCCTTGCATTATCCTTTATCTACCCATGTTGTGAAGGTCATATCTCTCATGGTATCTTTATGTAAAATTATGCCTTAGCTATATTTCTAAGGTTAAAAGATTTTACCAAAGTCCTAAGCTATAGCAATTGCATAGACAACAACATGCTATGCAAACACCTACATGTTGCATAGGAATCCATAATGGTGGGCATCAACTTTTGGGTCTAGGTCCCATTTCATTTGTTATTTTCTATTCTAGATTTAGTTTCTCAAAACTTTATTTTAGATAGTAGTTAATCAACATTTTCTTGTCTTTCACATTTTAGCTTAGTGAGATATATTTTTTCTAGTTTAAAATATATCTAAGATAATCTAGTTACTTTTTTATTTTATGTATAAAATAATAGAAAAAAATTAAACTCAAGATATTTGTAATCAAACACTAGCTTCATCCTAGAGTATTGTAGGAAAAATATCTAATTTAGAGAAAAAAAAAGTTTTAAAAACTTAAATAATTTGCTAGGATTGTATAATGATGTAATGAATATATGAGTAGTCAATGGAGATTATATATGTATGAATGGTGTATACATGTATGCATTTATTTTGTCTTTCTTACTCTATAATTTTGGCACATATGTTCTAATTCAATTCCTTATACATCACATTAGGATGAAATAAAACAATATAGATAAAAATAATATGTATCACCAATCTATAAATTTTTTTGTCAACACTAAGCATTTATAATAATTCCCTTGTCATTTAATATTTCTATCTTAGATTTGATAAATTTTAACTTTGGGTGTCATTTATTTCTTACACATTCAATTAAACATCGAATTATAACGTGTATTTATTTTCTATATTTCATGATCAAAAGATAAATATATGTTTATTGTAGCCCTATAAACTTTGAACAATCTACTTAAAGTTTCCCCTTTCACTCATATAGACATTAAAATACATCCTACAAAATAACTAAAGTGTATAAATTAAATGCAATCCATGCCCTAAATAAATTAAGATTCTAAGTATAAAAAAAAGATTGATGTGAGTTAAGTGAGGCTATAAATAAATATTTGCTAAAAATGTAAATGAGATGGATAAGATTTGTGTAATTTGTAGTCAATGAAATGCAGATTTTGATTGATGTTACATTGTGATAGAGACATGCAATCTTATATAACTAAAATTGAATAAAGGATCAAGGAGCTAAGATGATTGAAATATAAATGACTAATTGCTTGGGATTCAACCACAATAATGATCCCATATGATTATTTTTGGATTGGTATGATTCTCTTTAAACCAAAATTTATCCTTTTAACACTTGAAAAACCTATTTTCCTTATATAAATTTGAGGTGATGAAAAACTGGTAGTATCAGGGAGCAACATGAGATCTATTATACAAGGATTGAAGTTTAGATCTTCCTTATGCCTTACATAGACCCTAATGCTTAGTAACAAAGAGATAAAGTGTGGCAATTGATGTCTTTGATTTGATCATTGATATCTTATGGAGGCCTAGTGTAATTTAGTAACTATGCCAAAGATGTATTTGGAGTCTTCCTGGGTGATGACCATTGATTTGATTTATGATGGTTGTTGATGAACAGTGCTAATAAATAAAGACTTATGTTTGATTCTTGCATAATGAGATATGCTTTTTAATACTTTTTGATTTCTGATTCATTATTGTTTCTTTCTTGTGAAAGTGTCATAGGGTGAAGTTTTTATATAAATAACCTTAAACATATAATTCAGTTTTTTGGCATCCCAACCAATGAGTAATAGTTAGATTCTAGGACTATCAGCTTTGAAATACAATACTTGGTACTTTGGAGAAAGGAGATGTGATTATGCCTATTGTCTCATCTAAGAAAATCATAATTATGATCTGCTCTAAGATGAACCAACAGATAGAAATTACATCAAAAAGATTCTAAACTAAAAATATCATATATCAAAATGATACTTTCATATTTGAAATCAATAAATATATATAAAAAAACTTAAATTATGTATTAAATTCAAAAACATCAATCTAAAATAACTTAAAATAATTTTTTATACACTTTTCTACATTCCATCACAAAATTCCAAAACTTCAAATAGTAATGATGTAGTGGTGTGATTCTCATCCTTTAGATGTTGTGCAAGTGTAGGACTAAGAAATGAACCATATTAGGTAGATGGAGACGAGACATGGGAAATGCTAACCCACCGTTAAAGCTATACATATGGAGGTAGTGGCTCTTGTCACAACACCGTGGAAGCCTTTGTACCATTCCATTTTTCATATGGTGGAAGAAACAAAAGCGAGTAGCAACAAAACAATGGGGTACAAAAAGCATGAAAGATGGGGAATATGAACTATACCAATGGGGCAATGTATGGTATGAATACAAGAAAATTAGATATTCTGAAATAATTACGGGGCCACTCAGTGATCATTTTTGAAACCGGGTCAACCGGGGTGCCCACAAATGGTACTAAAGGCTAAAAGAATGAATGATTCAGATCTCACTTTTGATCCTTTTAATCCTAAATTGCATTGGACCGTTTAAAGAATATTGTCAATATCCTTTGAGGATAGGTCAAGCGTTCCATAGAAGATAACACTATAGAAGATAACACTCAAGCCCAATCAAATTAAAACAAATTTGAAGGATTTAAGAATTCTTATCTTAACCATCTACTATGTAATCTCTTTTGTCGAGAGGATAAATATGATTTATATGGAGGATTTTGTATTATATCTTCGGTTATGAGTCAAGGGCTGATGTTGATATCTTTTTGTTTAGGAGTGAAGTATTAGGAGATATTCATTCTGTCAAAGTTGACCAAAGTATGATCTTGGCCTCATCCTTTGTCATACTTTCAAGGATTTGAACCTTGATGGATGAAATAATCAAGGAACATACCACTACCCTCATCAATTGTACTCAACCAATTAAACTACAACCCTTTGATAACATAGATTATTTTCATAATTTAATTATCTAATATAAGAAAGCGAATCTATACTAATACCTCTTTGGCTATGACTGAAGGACTGATGTCAGTACCTCTTTGGTTGAGAGCAAAGGATTAGGGGATATTCATTCTGCGAAAGTCAATCAAAATATGATCTCAACCTCATCTCTTGTGTCGTACTTCCAAGAATTTGAACCTTGGTGGAGGGCATAATTAAGAAACATATCATCACCCTCACCAATTGTACTCAACCAATTAAACTACAACTCTTCGATAACATAAATTATTTTCATAATTTAATTTACTAATTATTATCATACTGAACATTGTTTCGGTACGAGGAGTGGACGAATGTCTATTCTGTCTAATTAGTCTCCAAAATCTTCATTACACCTTTACACTTTTAAAAATTAATCTAGTTTAAAATTTAAATTCAGCATAGAAACATACGTTTTGAATTTATATCTTCAACTTGGATTAGATATATTGCCCATTCAGAAAATAGCGAGTGCAGGGAGTACTTCCAATCACTGCCCTCTTCTGACACCATGACTCCTCCTCCCTCCCAGGGACATTTGCCATCGCCTGTGCCTTATCTTATTGCTGGCCTGGCAGCCATGTTAGCTCTCATTGCCTGTGCCTTGACTGTGCTCATTTGTTCCTACTGGAAAATGATGGCCACCCGTCCTCATCAGGGCTTAGATAACATAACACCGCCTCCGCTGCATGAGATGGAAGATGAAAAAGTGGTGGTCATTATGGCCGGAGAGGACAAGCCTACCTTCTTGGCCAAGATCCAGCAGCTAGGTGGGTCTGTGCACAAAGAATCTTTACAATCATAAGATCATTGTTTACATGAACAACTTCATGGTTGCAGTAGGGCGGTAGGAGTATTTGGATTGTCACATGAGTTGAATGAGTTTTGTAAGGAAAGTAAAGAATAACTAGTGAAAGAAACCGCAGCTTTATCTATTCATCTTTGGGGATGGATGATGTAATGACAAGGCTGTTATGTAAATTTTGTTTGTCTACACTTTGTTGCTTTTGTTTGATTTATTGCTTTTACCTTTATTGGAAACTTTACTGTACTGTATTGATGGCATAGCTTTCAGAGAAATATTTCAGTTGTATTTGGTTTGACTCCTGCACAGAAATCAGGGATATAATACTGGAAACAGATCTTGTCATGAATTTTGATGCAGGCTTAGAAAGGAGGATTTTGGGTGGATATTGTTTATGGCATTTCAGATTTTGTTGCTGCAAAAGATCAGATTAAAAACAATTTATGATGCATTCTCAATCTAATCTTAGTCATTGAAAACAGAATAAGTAATAGAGATTATTAGGTTATTTTTTCAACTCTTTTTCATCTTGATGATGAATTTTAAAGTATGATCTGAAATGTTGATGTAAAATAAACTTGACACAATCGAATTCAGAAACCAAATTGTGTTGAAAAATTGATGTTTTTAATTAAGATATTATCAGATTAAGATTAA
The DNA here is from genome assembly GCA_007258455.2 of Sequoia sempervirens. NCBI lineage: Eukaryota > Viridiplantae > Streptophyta > Pinopsida > Cupressales > Cupressaceae > Sequoia > Sequoia sempervirens. Next base: position 120,338,341 of record VDFB02379711.1, read on the forward strand.
AAAAAAAACTATTATTCCACAGTCCCCATTTGATTTAAATATCAAATCATTTTAGTTTTAAAATTTATCATAAGATTATTTATTAACAGATAGATAGTTTTGTAAAGAATGTTTTTTCATTGGACTTCACAGTTACAGGAGGAGAGAGGCCCAACAAACATACTTAATCTTCACGCTTCAACTCTTTCTGTGAAAAAGGTTATCAGAACTTGTGGTGGATTATAATTTCAATAGTGATTTCGACATTGGTAGGTAATGAGGTGTCAGATCTGGTTGCTGTAGGAAAAAATATCTATCTGAACTATTCATGTAGGCCCATCATATATCTAATGAATTTATTTTGTAGAGTTTCTAAGAAAGAGCTGATCAGGAGGACCTCTCATCAAACCTCCTGGTCTCCAGCTGTTTCCCCACTTAAAGTTGGTGTTGAAACGTTCTTCTAGCTAGGCATTGAAAACTATGCTGGATATATATATATATATTTAAAAGACTTAGTTTAAAATTGAAAATTAAAATTTATACTTGTGGGGAAATAGAGCCATTTTATTGGTTAAATTATTTAGAAATGAATTTAATAAATAAGGGAATTTAAATATATAAGTTGACACAGATATTATACATATATGTTCATAAATAAATATAAAAATTCATAGAGAGGATAGGTGTATTTAGTTTGAAGATTTGATCAAGAATATTATATTGTAGGTGATGTTTTATGATGCATCCATGCATCCAACCGTTAGATGTGTATTTTACAACTCTTGATAGACAATAAAATTTATAATGGTTCGCTTCAGGTCAATCTTGCAATTATAGATTTGACCCTCACTTTTGTACACTTAAACCTTTTTCTATGTATTCAACCTTTTACTATGGATTTGAATGTAAGAACCAACTTTTGTAGAAATATGTTCACCTCTATTATTTTGAACGTGATGGTGTTGATAAGCATTAGTGTTGGTTGTTGTGCTAGGTGTGGGATGTGACCTTCTCCCTTGCTCTTGCCTTAGTCAAACCCTTCGATCAATTCCACTTTTTTGACTAGTTTGACATGTTAGGTATCCATACAAATGCCTAATCTATCCTTATGAATGTTGATGCTAATGCTATGCTAAGTAATGATCACATAATGCATAAATAAAATATTTATGGATGTGTCTTAAATTATTCAAATGAATTAGGGGTTTCCCTTTCATACAATAGCCTAACATGCAAATTTGATATTTCATGCGCTCATGTTGGAAAAGAATGACTAGTTGGAAATGAGTTAGCTTGGGCACACATTTAAATTTGCATTAGAAAGTTTTGGGGGTCAAAACAATATTTGTGATTTAGAACTAGGTTCAAAATTGTACAAATAGACTCAACCTAAGACATTTAGATGAGAATAATATAGGTTAGATCTAGATCCTTGGGATGCATGGAGTTAGGTTCAATCAAGGCTTATGTCATTTTTCAAATTTTATGCAAAAGTACACACCACTTTCTTATGATAGTTATCACAGTCAATGGGACAAACCAAAGAGTCCAAGATGAACGTGGAAAATGCTAGATACACTTTTTCACCATTTGCATCATTCCCTCACTTTGACTTGTATGTGAAATACTAGGACCCATTCATGCTAAAGTTAAAAAGTAATCAATGCAAAAGTAGATAACATACACATAAAAATGATAAGAATATGGACAAAGATATTTGCATGCACGTGGTAACAAATGTTTAATCTTCATACCTACAAGAACAAACTTCTATAAGTAATATTTGATACAAAAATGAAATAGGCATTAACAAGTAGTTAATAATATATTAACAAACATAAAATAAAAATTAAAAGAGAGTAATGGGGGTTATGAAGGAGCCAACAACAAAAGGTTAAAATGATTGCAAAGGAGCTTGTAAACATAAATATGAGATGTATGGTTATGGAGGAACCTTGAAGAAGGAATAGTAATTGTGTTTGTGAAGGAGCCTACACCAAGAACTAACAATTGTGGCTACAAAGGATAATTGATATAGGAGGATCTCAAGAGCTATGCAATCTTGCATTGCCCATTTTTATTGTTTTCTTTGTATTTTTTAAGTGTTTTGTACATTTGTGGACTTCAAGATAGAGTTTGGAAATGATGATTTAATAGTAGATTTCATTGTCTTAGAATATTGCAATAGTAATAGAAAGCTTTTTAGTGGAGTTATTATTTTTGTTCAAAAGATTGAATTTGGATAGAGTTCCAAGCAAGTATGTAGTAACACATATGGTGAATTTCATGATCTAAAAACTTTAATGAATCATGATGGTTATTTATGTCTCTTTCTTCATAATTTGGAGTGGTATAACCTTTCAAATATTTGAGTTGGATATTTTAAAATATTCCAAATGTAGAACAACTAGAATATCCTATGACTTGTGGTAAGAAATGACTAGGACCGTCTTGATTCTTATTCAACCTATTTCATGATGCTAACAAATCATAAGGGTTCATTATTTTGTCGAAGTATGTAATGAAAGTTGTGAATTGTAAATATACTTTTGGAGTCATCCATATTGGTTGGGATTATGTTTGTAATATGTTCACCCTAATTGGGATGATATCATAATCCAGGTTCTCATTGTTGGAAAGATGTGATGATTTTTCCTTTGAGATTGCCTATATAAAATAGGTTGATGGAACCAAAAAGAGGGTTATTTAATAGTAAATAATACAAGTAGCCTTAGATTAAGGTGAAATATTAGAAGGCCTATTAGAATAAGTGTCATACTCATTACAATCTCAATGTTCTTTTTACAATTATTTATAATTTTCTATCCCCACATATTGAGAAAGGGGTCAACTTCCAGACACATTTAAATTTATATTTGAAATTTTGGGGGTCAAAATAAAAGTTTTGGTTTAAAACTAGATTAAAAAATACACACATATTCAACCTAGAACATGGATTGGGAATAATATAGATTAAATCTAAGTCTTTAGAAATATGTAATGATTTTTTTGCAAGTATGTGCAGTGTATGTTGTCACTAATGTCAATTGATCTATGTTGACATTGCATTGATGCCAATCTTGTTGATGCTTTAATTAGTTACATTATGTTGTCATTAATAGTATCAATGATGTCAACATCTAGTGTTTCTTTGATGAGCATGTGTGTGCATGTGGTTGAGTTGAAGGTGTTCCAGATGGTGAGAATGTGTTTGTGGTGCTTGGCTTCTAAGTTCTTTTGAGAAAATTTGAAGAAAAGAGAAAATAGTGTGGTTGAGAGGTGTTCAGTGTAGCAGAGTAGTGATATTTTTTTCTCCACATTTCTTCATGGTTGAAGATCTACTTGTTTGGTTTGGATATTTTTATTAGAGGTGTCGAGGGGTGTTATGTCTAGAGTTTCAGGTTCTATATCATTATACAGAGAAAGTTGTGTTCACCAGTATGTGAACAGTGTATTGCAATGGTGTCTGGGAGAAATGTTTTTACTCCACATTTCTCCACAGTATGGTTTCTGGTCTTGTGGATCTAAGGGTGTGCTTATATTGATCACATCTATCTTTAGTTTGTTTTGTTTAAATTTTGGTGCTTCACATTGTTGAATTCATGAGTTACAGTATGTGGAAGGTTAATTGGGTGTATAGGATGAGTATGTTCTTTAGGAGAAAGTTATTGCAAAGGAATTTGTTGGATTTCAAGGTGTTTATGGAATATTCTAGATTGTGTTCAAGTGATGTATGTTGTGCTCAAGTCATCTTTGGATCAAAGGAAGCATGTACCTAAATGCTTAATGGTGTTTACACAAGTTTGACTAACCTTGGGTGTTTACACTAATTACGGAAATGATTCAATGTTTTTGGAAGCATGGCATGGTGTATATGTATGGTTTTGGTCCAAGTTAAGGTGTGGTGTGATCTATTTTAATTCCTTCCACTGCGGGAATGCTTAGTGTCGACCTAATTCAAATTTTCATGGTTGAGGTGCATAGTTGACCTTGTTAATTATTTTCAAGGTTGAGGATGGTATAAATAAGTATTGAGTTGATGGAGAATTGAGTGGGGAAGTGTGTGATGCAAAGTGCAGGGTTGTGAAGTGCAAAAGTGTGAAATTTAGTGTGAGCTTTAATGAGTTAGACTATTGGAAGTAATGAGCAGAAGGTGTCTACATTCTTCAAAGAGGCTACAAATGTACTAGTGATGTTGTGGTGGATCTTTCTATTACTTTGAGATGGATTTCTCATTGTATGTTCAATATTTCTTCTTCTTCTTTCAAATTTGGTTGTGATCCCTTCAGTAGTGACCCTATTGTACTTAGTGTTGCAATTAATTTATATTGTGAGCTAATCCTCACCAAATTTTTTCCCTTATTGTGTTTTCCACGTAAATCTAGTGTTCTCATGTGTTTGGATGTGTTTGCATTATTATTTCTCATGTTTGTATTCTACTAATGCATGATAAGGATTTAAATGATTTCTAAGGCTTTAAGGACTAATGTAGATCTGAATGTTAAACAGGTTTTTAATGTTTTAATGTACAATTGATTCACCCCCCCTCTTAGTTGTCTTTTCTATACAAAAATTGGTATCAGATCAAGGTTCCTTGGAAGAAAGCTTAACTGCTTGAGGTAGATCTCGGATGGCACACAAGAACGGGGCTCCTTTGTTTGATGGATCTGATTATGCATTCTAGAAGACTAGGATGGAAGGTTTCCTTGTTTCACTAGGGTTTGGAGTTTGGAACTCTATTGAATCTAAATATATTGTGCCTACAAATGGTTTGATCACTAATGATGAGATCAAGGCCTATGAGAACAATGGGAAAGCAAGGTATGCTTTTTTGAGTGGTCTTCCTAACACTGAACTTGTGAAAGTTATTAATCTTAAAACTGCTAATAACATCTGGAAAAATTTGGAAAGTATTTATGGAGATGCAAAAGTCAATAAAGCTAAGATTCAAAACCTAACGATCAAGTTTGAAACCTTGTGGATACCAAAGGATGAAGATATTACTAGCTACATGCAGAAAATGGATGGAGTTTTCAATTCCATTAGAGATCTTGGTAGAACTCTTGAAGATGATGAAGTGGTAAAGAATGTGTTGATAACTCTACTTAAATCCTATAGTTATAAGGTTTCTTCTATTGATGAATTTTAGAATCTAAATGATTATTCTAGAGTTCAAGTACTTGGTACTTTAACTACTTTTGAATTAAGAGAGTTTGGTTCAAGTGTTTCAAAGAAAGAGACTACTTTTAAATTTGGCAAAGCAAAGAAGAATGAGGAATCTAATCTAGATGAATTTGATGAGTTGGATGCAAAATTTGTGAGGAAATTGAAAAAAGGGTATTAGAAAATACAGAGGTAAGTTTCCTTTCAAATGCTTTAACTATGGAAAGATTGGTCATTATACTTCAAGATGTCCTATCAAAGATTCAAAAAATAGACCTAAGGAGAATAAAGGTAAATCATATAAGAAAATCTATTATGTTAAAGAAGATGCCAGTATATCTGATGATGAATCTGATTAGCCTAATGATGAAGATGATGAATTCTTGTTCATGGTTCTAAATGTTGGAACTAATTTTGCTAACTCTGAGATTTGTATGAAGGAAAGTACTTTGGGAACAAGAGCAATGGTGATTGCTCTTCATGCTAGGGAAGAGAAGAACAACTAGATCATTGACAATGGATGCTCAAATTACATGACATGTGATAAGAGTAAGTTTGTTAAGCTTGAAAATTTTGAAGGTGGTTTAGTTAAGTTTAGTCATGATACATCTGCTAAGATATGTGGAAAAGGTTTAATCAGTTTTGATGGAAAGCATAATACAAACGATGTTGTTCATGTTAAAGATTTGTGGCATAACCTTTTAAGTGTAGGAAAAATGTGTAGAAAAGGATATAAATGTTTCAGGAAAATGGTTGTGAGATCAAAAAAGGCTCAGGAATTGTGATTGTTGCAAGAAGAAGGATGTATGGGAATGCTCGTCAACTTAAAGGTGTTAAGGGTATGTGTTTTATGACTCAAATTAATGAAAGTTGGCTATAACATAGAAGAATGTGTCACATCAATTTTGGTAGCCTAGTAAGGATAAGTTCAATTCAAGATGTAAGAGATCTGCCAAGGATTACAAAACCTATCGATGCTATTTGTAAGGAATGCCAAAATTGGGAAACAAGATAAAAAGAGTTTAAAAGTCAAAGAACAATCTACTACTAGTCCTTTGGATTTGGTGCATATAGATCTTTGTGGACTTACTAGAACTAGAATTTTTCAAGGTGATAAGTCATGCTACTAATTGATGATTATTCTAAAATAACTTGGGTTACTTTTCTCAAAGAAAAATAAAAAGATCTCGATAATTTTAATGCATTCAAAGCTATGGTTGAGAATGAAATGGATATGAAGATCAAATGTTTGAGATTTGAAAGAGGTGGAGAGTTCACCTCCAATGAATTTAACACTTTTTGTGAAGATCAAGGAATAAAGAGGCATTTTCCAACCCCTATAACTCCTTAGTAGAATAGAGTGGTTGAAAGGAAGAATAGAAATATTCATGAAGCAATGAGAACTATGATGAAAGAAGCTTACCTACCGGAAGTCTACTAGAGAGAAGCAATTCATACTGTAGTCTACATACTTAACATATTACAAGAAAAAGCAAATTGTTCAAAGACTCCTTATGAGTTATGGTATGGAAGGACTCCTCCTATCAAATATTTCAAAGTGTTTGGAAGCAAATTCTATATCAGGAGAGATGAAGAGAGCTTAGGAAATTTTGATGCAAGATCTAATGAAGGTATCTTCCTTGGATATTCTAAAAAAGAAAAGCTTATCGGTGCTACAAAAAGAGGCTAAGAAGGATTATTGAAAGTGTAAGTGTCAAAGTGGATGAATATTTATATAAAAGTCTAGTGATGATAGATGGATATGAATCAAATGAGTCCTCTTGTAGAGAATAAGAAAAGGACAAAGATAAGGAAAATGAAGTACTAATTGAAGTGGAAGAAGCTCTAGAAAGGATCCCTAAGACTCCTAAGTATGTGTAGAAGAATCACTTTGAAGATCAGATCATTGGTGACAAAAGAAAAGGTGTATTGATAAGAAGAAAGGATGCTATGACAAAAGAACAAGTAAACTTATGTTTACTTTCCAAATTTGAACCTAAAACTGTGATTGAGGCATGCAAAGATGAGCATTAGATCAAGGCTATGGAAGAAGAATTGATGCAAATTGAGAAGGATCAGACTTGGGAACTTGTCCCAAGACTAGAAAACACAAATGTGATTGGAACTAAGTGGGTGCTTCAAAATAAATTGAATGAGAGTGGAGAAGTTGTTAGGAATAAGTCAAGGCTTGTGTGTAAAGGTTACTCACAGGTGGAAGGAATAGATTTTGAGGAGACTTTTTCTCAAATGGCAAGGATGGAAGATATTAGGATGTTTTTGTATTTTGCAGCACACAAAAATTTCAAATTTTATTAGATGGATGTGAAGTCTATTTTTTTGAATGGTGAGTTAGAAGAAGAGGTATACATTGAACAATCGAGAGGATTTCAATTATCAAAAAAACTCGATGTGGTATGCAGATTGAAGAAAGCATAATATGGATTGAAGCAAGATCCTAGAGCTTGGTATGCAAGGTTGGATAGGTACTTGTTACAACAAGGATTCAATAAAGGTACCACATATAGTGATCTTTATTTCAAAGTTGAAAAAGATCAAATCTTGATTGTAGTTGTGTATGTTGATGATATAATTTTTGGAGGAAATGAAGCTATTTGTAAGATATTTATAAAAAGATGCAGAAAGAGTTTAAGATGTCTATGTTTAGGGAGATGAATTTATTCCTTGGACTACAAGTCAATCAAATAAAAAAAGGTATATTTATTTCATAATCAAAGTATGTCAAGGAAATGTTGAAGTTTGGAATGGAAGATTCTAAATTGGTATATAATCCTATGGTTACTAGTTGCAAGATGAGCAAGAGTGATGAATCTCCTAAGTCTGATAAGAGAAAGTATAGATCAATGATTGGAGGACTACTATATTTAACTACTACTAGATTGGATATCATGCATGCATTTTGTCTTGTGGCTAGATTTCAAGAAGATCCCAAAGAATCGTATGTTGCAATAGTAAAGAGAATATTTAGATACTTGAAGGGCACTCCAGAACATGGCTTATGGTATCCAAAGGATACTTATTTCTATTTGATTGCTTATATAGATGCAAATTGGGTAGGATGTGTGATGACTAGAAGAGTATAAGTGGTGGTGCTTTCTTTCTTAGAAGTAGGTTGGTGTCTTGGCTAAGTAAGAAGAAGGATTTAGTGTCATTATCTACTGCAAATGAATAATATGTTGTTGTAGCATCTTGTTGCACACAAGTGTTATGGATTAAGAAAAAAATGAAGGATATTATAGTGGTATATGATGAACCTATTTATATCTTATGTGGTAATATAAGTGCTATCAATATTTCAAAGAATCCAGTAAGCATTTGTGGAAAAAACATATTTCAATCTGATATCACTTTTTGAGGGAGAAGGTTGCAAAGAATGAGGTGAAGTTAGAGTATGTTCCTACTAAGGATCAAGTTGCAAACATCTTCACAAAGGCTCTTACTAAGGATACTTTTGAGTATCTCTGGGAGAATCTGGGGTTTATTGCCCCTCCTTCTTTGAACTAGATGCATAAGGTTGTGCATCATTCCAATGGATTTCAAAATTCATTCTCTGTTCTGGACTAATGTTGGAGGCTACCTCTCAGGGGGAGTAGGTAGTTGTATTTTTGGTTGTTGTTGTTAAGTGAGTAAGTGTTGGTGTAGGTTGGTGTTTTATTTTTTTAGTTGTGTCAAAGGATATTTGCAGTGGTTGTTGGTTGGTACAGTTTTTTGTGTGCTCCTAAGGGGGAGTATGCAGAGCAGTAAAAAGGAAAAGATGTTGAAGAAGAATGGTGAGAAAATACAAGTACATGATTAATTTTAAAGGGAGAAAGATGTTCCACCCTTTTCCATTGATTTTAAATGGGGAGAGAGTGATGTGAAAAAGAGAGAGCTATGTGAAAGAGAGAGAATGATGTAAGGGGGAAAATAAAACTATTTTGTAGTATGGAGCAGTGTGCTTGTGATTAGAGTTGTTGTGTTTGTTGTTGATGGTTTTTCACATCATGTGTTGCCATCAATGACAAAGGGGAGATTGTTGCAAGTATGTGCAATGTGTGTTTTCATTGATGTCAATAGATCTATGTTGTTGTTGCATTGATTTCAATCTTGTCAATGCTTTGATTAGTTGCATTATGTTTTCATTAGTGTTGCAAGTATGAGTAGTTGGTATTCTCATTGATGTCAACTAGTAATGGTTGAGAAGTCATCTATATGGTGTTTTGATTAATTTCATTATATTGTCATTAGTAAGTTCTACTGGTGTCAACCTTGAGTGTTGCTTTTATAAGATTCTATTTATGGATGTACAGTTGAGTTGCAATGTTGTAGAAGAAGTTTTGTTCACCAGTGTGTGAACTATGAAACAATATTGTCTAAGAGAAATGGTTTTTCTCGATATTTCTTTGTAGTTTGGTTTATGTTATTGTGGTTTTGAAAGTGCATTGATGAGGTTCATATCTACCTATAGTTGAAGTTTTTTGTAGTTTGGTGCTCCACAAGGTGGTTTCTTGAGTTATAGTGTATGGAAGGTTGTCTGAGTGTACTGGGTGTGTACATTCTTCAGGTGAAAGTTGTTGTGAAGAAATTTGTTGGACTTCAAGGTGTTTATGGAATATTCTAGATTGTGTTCAAGTGTTGTGTGTGGTTTGTGAGTTGTCTTTGGATTTGAGGAAGCATGTACTTAAATGTTATTGGTGTTTACATAGGTTTTGTCGACCTTGGATGTTTACACTAATTGTGGATTTGCTTTGATGATTGTGGAAGCATGGCATGGTGTATACGTATGATTTGGATCCGAGTTAATATGTGGTGTGGTTTGCTTTCATTCCTTTCCACCGTGGGAATGCTTAGTGTCGACCTAATTTGAATTTGCATAGTTGAGGTGTATAGCTAACCTTGGAGAATATTTTCAAGGTTGAAGAAGGTATAAATAAGTGTTGTGTATGTAGAGGTGTGAAGTGCAAATTTGTGAAGTGCAGTGTGAGCTTTAATCAGTTAGACTACTGCAAGCAGTAAGTAGAATATGTCTACAATATTTAGAAAGGTTGTAAATGTGTTGGTGATGTTATGGTGGAATTTTCTGTTGGATTGAGATGGATTTCACACTGTAACATTCTTCTTTCTTCTTTTATGTAATCTGGTAGTGAGCCATTGGTAGTGAGTCCTTCTTTCTTTTGGGGAATGAGCCCTCCAATAGTGAGAATTTTGTATTTGGTGTTGCAATTACTTTTATATTGTGAGCTAATCCTCACCGTTATTTTTCCTTTCTTGGGTTTTCTACATAAATCTGGTGTTCTATTGTGAATGGTGTTGATGTTCTTTAGTTTCTATTATTTGATTTCATGCTAAATCATTATAATATATTAAGGATTAATTTAGTTGATATGGATATAAAATTTTATGCTTACCAGATTTGAAGAAATCATGAGCAGCCAAGACAAGATCCCCACCAACAATCTCCCAAAAAACCTGAAAGAAGGTCGGGGGGAAACCATCTGGGACAAGAGCCTTGTAGGCCCCCATGCTAAAAGTAGCCATCTGGACTTCCTTAGGAGTGACAAAATTGAGGATGCTAAGGTTATCATTTTGGGTAATGATGGTTGGGAAAGGGTCCAGTAGTAGATTGTTCAAAGCCGGATTAGGAGCCTCAATAGGGGCCAAATAAGCCTTCTAGAAATAGTCCACCGCCAAGAGACTGATCTGGGTGGGAGTATTGACCAGAACCCCTTGCTCATTATGTAGCTTAGTTATCTAATTCCTTTTCTTGTGTTTTAGAGAAAAAACATGAAAAAAGGAGGTATTTCTATCCATTTATTGCAGCCATTGAACTCTAGATTTTTGTTTCTAGAAAATTTCCTCTTTCCTTAAAATTTTCTCCCACTCCCTTCGACTCTCTCTTTCTTGGTTGCAGGTTGGTAAGCTAACATCCCTTTCCTCCATCTTCTTTTGGATAGTTTTCAACTTATCCCCTAGAACTCTTTTATTCTAAAAGACATCCCCAAAAACTCTTTTGTTCCATCCTTTCACCATGCATTTGATGTGTTTAAGTTTATAAAAGATCCTAAACATGGGGGAGCCACGAACAGGAATATTCCACCATTAAACAATTTTATTCTTGAAATCAAGATGGGAATTCCACATTATCTCAAACTTGAAGGGGAAAGGTCCAACATCAAAATGGTCATTCATGACCAGTAGCAGAGGGTTGTGGTCATAAACAGTCCTGGGCAGGGCAAGAAGATTAGCATTGAGCATGGTCGTCCAGTTGTTGGAGTAAAGGAATCTATCTAATCTAACTTGAATGAAATCCACCCCAAGATGCTTGTTGGTCCAGGTATAGGCTTGACCCGATAGGTCAATGTTAATCAGGCCAGTAGTACCCAGGAAGTTCACTAGATCATCCATGTTGTCAGAATAATCCACCAAATCACCACTTTTCTATGAAGGATATAAGGGGGAGTTGAAGTCTCCCGCCACCAATTAGCAAGACCCCCTATTATTTTTTAACCAGTCAGGGAGATCCTGCCATAGGGAATTTCTAGAATTTCTTTGGTTAGGAGCATAAACATTAATAAGTGACCAAGAGCCACTCGGGTAGGAAAATAAGACTCCCATACTACTTCGACAGTGAAATAGTTCAGAACCATTGATCCTGGAGGGATTCCATAACATATCCAAACCACTAGACGCACCCTCAGCATCACTATTTAAGAGTAAATGGCACCCGACCATATATACTTAGCAATATTATCAAAATTTTCTTTCTTCATTTGGTTTCTTGTAAAAGTAAAACATCCATCTTATGTTCTAAAACATAGTTCTTTAGCACAAGCTATTTATGAGAGCTATTCAACCCTCACACATTCTAGGACATAACCTTAATTTTTGACCCTTCTTTGAGGACACTTCCAATGTCCTCTATTTACCAATGGCTATCTCAGTTGTTGTCTCTCTCTACCTGGTTTGTCATTGGTTGGGCATTCTTGGTTTATAGTCGCCACCCACATCCACCTTCTTCTTTCTCCAAATATCCTCTTCCAAAGTTTTCTCCTGGTTCATAACCACCGAGTTAAAAATTGTCTCCTCTTTAACCTCAGTAACCATTTCCTCCAAAATTTCACCTTCTTCACTCATGGTCACACTAGTCTCAGCAAAAAGGTCAGACCCCACATCCTTCGGGGAGCCTCCAACAACCACATCCCCCCAAAGAGCCTGGCCAAGGGATACAACACCAACTTCCAGGTCCTACCAACGATCAAATTCTCAGCCAAAACAGGAGCAATAGGAACCAAAACTAGGTTTGCACATGAAATATCCACCCCACTAGAAGGAACCCCAAAGATTGGGGGTCATCCAAAATTGGCAGGACAGACTTGGTCGGGGAGTCGATAATCTTCAGAATGTCTTTTTTGAAGGGGTAGTGATCTTAAGCAACAGAGTCTCCCGGGTTAGGCACCTAATTAAAAGAAGATTTGCAGTCAGAGATAAGGTGGCCAGGTTTAGCACACTTCTGACAGTAAACCACAACATTCTCATAACAAATTGGTTGGACCCATGTACGAAACTTAGAGCATAGCTTCAGAAAGTTAGGAAGCATCTCATGCACACCAATATTAACACAAAAGCGGGAAAAAACTAACCTGGATTTGGACTGAGTGATGGAATCTGAAGTAATAAATTGGCCCAAGGAATCCCAAATGCATTTGAAAATGGATTCATCCCAATATTCTAGAGGAAACCCAAGCAGAAAAACCCAAACCAATGCCAATTTATTAAGATCCATAGCAGGGTTAAAACCCAGCTTCCAGCAACATAAGGCCAGACTTTGCTTCCCATACACCCAATGCCCAGAAGAGAGGACCGCAACCAAATCATCTGAAGTCGTGAACTTGAAAAGGAAGAGCCCACCCATCATAACACAAATGTCCACACTTCCTTTGAGGCGCCATTTAGTAGCAGCCCATCTCCGGACCATATCCACAGAAGGTCGGAAGGAGAGGAAATGACCCACAACTGCATTTTCCATTGAGGAAAGAATCGTATCATTGACTAAATCAGAGATAGCAAAATCAGTGCCCGAGACAATGACTTCCTCTTCAGGGTGAGGGGAGGGGCTCTTAGTACTTTGACTACCATTAGTCAGCACATCCTTCCAACCTTTAACCTCAGGAAGGACCTCAACCGCTTACACTTCCACACCAGACAAAATTGGAATTACGGGTGACCTAGACTTACCCAGAATCATGAGAACCACATAATCAGACACACCAGGAGTGGCTCTCAAGGGACACGAGTCCACATGCAACTAGGAGAGACTTGGGTTAGGAGGGGATAGTGGGGAACCATGGGGTACCCCCAATGTAGAATCCACCATGTGCGTAGGTTGTTCAAACACAGACAGAGGAGCGAGAAGCAAGAAAAAATATTTCCTTGATATTGTTGAGCTATCACTAAATATTACGTTGGCTGATTTTTGGCATTGTAAAGAAGATGGGTCTAATCATGGTAATTCCATATTAAGACAACTTAATTTTCACATTTATATATGAGCTTCATATTTTCATGTTTTTGTAGCCCAAGCCTTGTATCTCATCCATTTAAGTCATATTTGGATAAGAATAAGAATGTTGTTGCAGGTTGTTTATAAGAATGTTATATTGGCTGATTTTTGGCATTGTAAAGAAGATAGGTCTAATCATGGTAATTCCATATTAAGACAACTTAATTTTCATATTTATATATGAGCTTCATATTTTCATGTTGGTGTAGTCCAAGCCTTGTATCTCATCCATTTAAGTCATATTTGGATAGAGATTGAGTTTTCCAACAATTGTTATTAGATCCTATTTATTTCTCATCACCATACTCCTATCCCCTCTGCCAAGAGTACTATGAAAATAAAACTCCTTGAAAACAAAAAATCTACCCCCTCACTAGATAGTCAAAAAAAGAGTAACCCTAGTATTACGGGTAAAGTGGGGTCAAGTAAAAAGGGTAATGTTTCCTTAGCAGTTAACACTCCCTCTCCCCTACAAGAGCTACTTCTAGTGAAGTCTCCACCCAAAAAAAGAAAAGACTTGGACCCAGGTCAGAGAGCTGCTAAGCTAGACAAAGTCAAGAAAAAAATCAAATGTGCAAAAAACCCTCATCTCTTTGAGGTTGTTTGATGTAGAAGGTGGTGAAGAAGACAAATATGGGGTGATTCAGAGTGGCTCTAATGTGTCAGGTGGTTGAAGATCTACCAGGATGGCTCAAGCCTTGGCAACTAAGAAGGAAAAAGAAGAGGAGAGGATGCCTCCACCAAATGTGGAATATGATGCTAAGGGAAAGGAAATTCCTAAAATCATGAAACTTTAGATTAAAGCACGGAGGAGTTGGAAAAGAAAATGAAAAACCAATTACAACTAGAATAAGCTAAAATGAATGGAATTTTCCCTTTCTAAACTCATATAGCTTATAGTTGAGGGAATTATAAAAAGGAAATCATGGGACCACTTTTAGGGTAGTCCAAAATCAACAAACAAAAAAAGAAATTAGCCAAAGGCAAAGACTATTAGAGCAAAAATGATAAGAATAAAAAGTATCTACTAGACAAGGAGGTTTGGGATAAGTCTCTGGACTCTCTAATCACTAATTGGAGTTTGATATGTTAGTTTGGGTTTGGTGTTTCCTATTGTTGTCTATTATTTTTGGTCTTAGTGTTGTTTTGTTGGGCCTGCATGCCCTTTTGTTGTTTCAATGTTTAAGCTTTTGTTGTTCCGAACTTATTGGATTAGGGCCATTTTCCTTCTTATCTAATAAAAAACAAGATATGCATGGACATGTGGGACCTAGATAATGGCTTGAGTGTTAACAATTAAGATATATAAACACAAAAAAATGATGCAAATTGATAAGAAGCCATAAGAGTTCAATATTGACAACTGTGAATGTAATATGACACAATATAATCTACAAATAACTAATGTGAGAAAAAATGTGCTTAAGAATCTATTTGGTTTCAAATTTTAGATATTTAAATTTGATAAGGTTGTGTCTAGAGATACCAATGTAGAGCTTGACAAATCGATAGGCAAATGGATTATCCCAAGTTAAACCCCTTTGTGCACTAAGTAAACAACAATGAGAAGGATTGAATACAACATTCACTAATATGTAGATATCATATACGATGATGATTCAAATTTGATTTATTTTTTTCCCTTTAGAATTGAAGTGCACTTGAACAAATCCACTAGGTATAATTAATTATGTAATGGATATCTTTATATGCCATAACATAGCGACATGTTGCATGGAACATGTGCTTGTTTGACTCACAATGAATAGTTTGAATTTGAATTTTAATCTTATCCAAAGATCATTCCCACACTCTTTAAGATTGACCTAGATCAATCCTAAGCCACAAAAAAATGATATATATAGAGATAAGGTGGAGAGTGCATATATGAAAATCAAAATGCCAATTTGGTGAAATAAGATTAAATATGTAGTAAATGTATGAGAATCAATGCAAAATAATGGTAAATAAAAATAGATATTGATTAAACTACAAGTGAAACCTAACAATATATTATGACATTATAGCATTCCCATCAAAATAGATGCAAAATTAAATTAAAAATAAATAAATATACTAATTCACCATTACACATATTATCAAATGAGATATTACTCTTCATTTCGACTTAAACAACACACTCTAAGCTTGAAACTAAGTGACACTTCATCTTTGATTGTGCGGCATATGAGGATATTTGTATTCAATTTGAAAACATTTTGAAGGAGGGCAGTTTGAATGGGCTATTTGAGGACACAAGACTCCACAAAATGACAAGTTTCTTAGTCAAGATACACAATAGAAGAGTCGACATCAAAAGAAATCTGAAAATGTGTTAATGCTGTGTTACTTGGTCCCTTAGACCACTTGATCTCATGAACGTCATTAAAATTCATTCCTTCATTCCTTCCTTCATTGATTCGTTCAACTTGCTTAAATGACATATCTCAAATCACACTGAAAAAGCAAATATGAATGGAGTGAATCCCAATTTCAAAGTTGTCTTTCCTAGTATTCTTTTGGGCCTCATCTTTAACAAGAGTGAAACGTGTGGAAAGGGTCATATCTTTTTCTTCTTATTCGTTTGGCTTGTTTTTAAAGTCGCCAAACATTCCACCACCTCCTTTATCAAACGTCAGCTTTCGGCCATTGATAGGCGGATGCTTTCAATTTACACTGCTTTGTTTTTTCTGTAAAAGTACGGCTATTTCAGTGTCATTTGATGTTCATTGCCTTTCACGCGCACAAGCTAGTCCTTAGGCCACTGTATGACGTTACATCTTATATAAAAAACAAAGGACGTCCCTTTTGTTTTCTGCACGGTTGTATTACTGTGAATCATGGGGTCTTGTTGCTTCTTTATAATCAGATATTCTGCTATGTAATGGACAACCTGATCCATAAAGCTTCAGATTCATGGAGTGGGCCTTCATAAATTTCCTCTCCATTATCTATTGACTTGTTTTTTTTTATTCTAATTTTAAACGGTCTAATGATTAAACAATCAATGATAATTTTACATTTCATCTATATTCAAAAGTGATAAATAATTATCTTATTTTTATTATTCTAATAGTTGTTCAAGAATACTCTTGCATCATTATATAAATTTTTTCAAGGGTAATGATTCCATCATTCATTCAAATGAATGCAAATTTTGATCACCTTCGAAGAATGTTTAGTGTGTATTTTCTAATTGTTTGATGTTTTGGTAACAATCCCAAAACTAATAATCATAAGTTCATGTTTGAATATCATTTTCTTCGTAGTAATTCTATGTAATGTTAAAACTTTATTTCTTGAATAATTATAATCATGAGGATTTTGCAAAAATTGTATGTTAAGTTTATTAAAATAGGTTATATTATCAATTCATAAATGAGCTTAAATATCTTAGTTCCAAGGATTGTTTAAGATAATTTTGACAATAATGTAAGGGATAAAGGTGCATATATTATACATTTAATTTTTTGTTTTATGTAGTTTGAAAACATACCACAAACATATTCATGCAATGTTCAATTCAATTTATTTGTCACATGAATTGACTCTCTAGAATTCACTAGCCAAATCCTATTACATACTTCCTTCATCCAAAAGAGTCAAGGTTCTTAGGTTATCTCGCACCCTAGACTAGGTTGTACATCATAGAATAGTACACCTCACTCAAAAATAAAATCTTGTGCTCCAAAACTAAACCATGCAAAAACTAGTTATTATCATGTCATCCTACATGCCACACAAAACAAATTTACTTTGGACATGTTTTTCTAGACACTTCATAGGTCATTAGAATCAACTAGGAAATACACACAACACAATTTGATTTACAAATATTCTATATGTATATATTTGCATCTATATCAACTCATCAAACGTTTACATTAACATTGCTTGTGTGACATGAATGTTATATTTTTTTCATCATTTATGGACTTAACTTGCAACCAATACAACCCCACAACTTCTCCTCTAATGTTGGATTAAGCCCCAACATGGTTTTGAGAAAAAAAACATATTTGGAAATAGTTTTAAAACACAAGAAGGGCGTCTCAAAAGTTCACATTAGTAGCAAACCATGCCACATGAAATTTTGCATGACATGACCTTGTTTAGGAATAGGAAATACAAGGTGGTCATGCTTGTAATCACATAAATAAAAGAAAAAATATGTTACAACCTTATGATATTTTCTTGATATTTTAATTTTTATGCTTAACACTTATTGCAATGAGTTGGTGGATCAACTACATAGTCAAATAAATCACCTCATAAAAAATATCTAGAGGTATGTTCCTCTTTAATCACTCATTTTCTTAGTTCTATCTAGGTTTGATTTGATTAATGATATTATTTGATTTGTTTACTAGATCTACATCACATTGCATGAGATAATGGATTTTATTTTATTTTCTCTGTACATAATTGTTGATCCCAACATTGCTTACACCACCTATATCTTATCCCTAGAATGTCCTCTATTTATTTTCTATTTCTAGATCTTTCATAGTGTGCATTCATTGATAAGTTTTATATTTTTTATTGTTTAAATAGCCTTCTATTCCAAAGAAGTTTTCAAGGTCCATAGTTCCTTTTTGGAAAGGTATTAAGCTATACCATTCCATCACAATGACTTCTTCCAACATCCTCACGATTAAAAACATAATAAAATCAATTATTCTCAATGATGGGGAAACATATGATTGAATTGCTTTGAAATAAATAAAAACTAAAAGAAAAATAAAAAGGCTACAAAATATCTAGTCTCAAAGAAGGATCTTTCAAATGAGATGATGATCTATGATTACCATTTATAGTAGATGGGATTAGATTCCTACATATGATTAAATGATATGTCTTTGACATGTTTAAAGGAAACCAACATCATTTTATGTACACTAAACCCCTTGTTGGTGCTTCTATACCTTCTCATTCCCATGCATCTTAGAGAAACATTTTCATGGTTCAATTAAATAATCAACAATGAGAATATAGAATCACAACATAATCATGAGAAAAACAGTAAGAAAATAAAGAAAAATAGAACATATATTGAATTATATAAAATATCACAAATATATAGACACTTTACTAATCATAGAACCTATCAAATTAAAAACAAAGAAATAGAAAAACTCCACTAAAGTAGACTTTGTGTTACAATCTACCTAAAGGATGAAAAAATCACATTGACTTGGAATGTATTTGATAGAATTCTATAAAAATATGTGATCTCTTTTTCAAAAAGGATACCAACATCAATTTATAGACTAAATTTACAAATGTATGATTTTAAAAATGAAGCTAGACATCTAAAACCCAAGTTCAAGAATATCATACATTAAATAAAATTAATTTTGCATATAAAAGTAAGCTTGCAAGCCAAGATATTTTATAGAAAACAAGGAATTGAATATCTTACATAAGGTCAAAATTGGATCATGTGTGAATGAGTGAATTAGGAATAGAGATAATGTGAGACTCTGCCCTTATGTGATCCTATTGAGTCTATGTATCTTTGATGATTCTTGTCCAATATTTTATGTGCCTCTACGTTTGGATACTATACTTGAGTTTATGAGTGATGATCATTCCTATACATCAATTATGTTCATATGCTTGACTATTATTGGATAAGGTTAATTGAATAATTCTATCTATCTAATGGTTATCATGATTTCTCTGTAATAACCAGATGTA
This sequence comes from Sequoia sempervirens, assembly GCA_007258455.2. Lineage (NCBI taxonomy): Eukaryota > Viridiplantae > Streptophyta > Pinopsida > Cupressales > Cupressaceae > Sequoia > Sequoia sempervirens. The sequence continues at coordinate 120,357,740 of VDFB02379711.1, forward strand.
TTAAGTTATAGGGGTTGTTGAGAAGATTACTTAGATGATGCATATTTATTATTTTCATGGATGGCATTTTGATATACTTATGGATGCTAGATCTTATTTTGATTGTTCAATTTCATATGTTATCCTCTGATGAGATCATTTTTTATTGATGTATTTGTGAATGATGAATTGTATATTTTATTCTATGGTTTTTAGTTGATTTTGATAAAATGTTATTGTCTATGATGGATTTATACTTTGGATATTGTACTAATGCATTTGTTGAGTGTAGAGGTGGATTATAATGTCAATGGATGATGGGTTCATTTAGCCACTTTATTTCTTCCAATGTGGTGTAAAACCTAGGAGTCTTGAGGTCTATTGGCCATGATGTTAAAATTTGTGATTTTTAGTCTTGTGTGATGATGTGAAATTAATTATGTTCTTTTCTTGTGTGAGTTTTAACCTTGCAATTTTTTTAAGTGATTTTAAGTGATTTTAGGAGGTCTAGGTTGTATTTTATGTTTGGTAAATTAGTTTAGGTATAGGGTATATAGGTTAGAAGGTTATTTTTGTCATTTATAATTTTTTTAAAGGTGTTTAGACCCTCCTTTTTTCCCCACTTACAAAAGTGGCGAAAATAGGAGGTAGTTGGGTGGTTGACTTAGTTACAGTAGTAGGAAGTTACTCCTTCCTTCTCTTTAAAAATATTCTTTCATGGAGTGGAAAGGGAGTTGATTGCTCATTTTTTCTTCTTTGTGATTTGTGATCTTGTTTTGAGTTCTTGAGGAGAGAGAGAGAGAGAGAGTGGGAGTGTGTGGGAAGAGGAGGAGAGAAAGGTGAAGGCTTGGAGGAGAAATATTCTCACCCAAGGATTGAAGGGCACACAATCTACTGAGAGGGGGAGTGAATTAGTAGATCTAAGTTTTTTTGGAATCCTTCACTTTTTCTATTGTTATATAGTTTTTCCAACATGAAGAGCACTTAATCACTTAAGAAATTAATCATAACACAACACAAGATAAAACCAAGTATACATGGAAACCTAATATGGGAAAAACCATGGTGAGAATAGTTGCTTGAATCTATTGCCCAAATCCAACCTCAAAATGTAGATATATAATAAGTGAGATTATAATATGAAGTATGTTGGAAGTTTGTGTTGTCATTGATGTCAACAAATATTTGTTTTTGCATTGATGTCAACCTATGGAGATGCTTTAATTGGTTGCATTATGTTGTCATTAGTAGTCTCACTGATGTCAACCTCTAGTGTTGCTTTGATGAGCATATGTTTGTGGATGTTCAACCTCTTGTGTGGTTGAGATGATAAGAGGAGTGTTGCAAATGTTGAGATGGTGTTTGTGGTTTTCCAAGTGCTTTTGAGAAAAATTGAATAAAAGAGGAAACAGTGTGATAATGAGTGTTCAGTGTGGCAGAGTGGTGTTTAGTTCTTTGCTCCACATTTCTTCATGGTTAAATATTTTCTTGTGTGGTTTAGATATGTTGATCAGAGGTGTTCAAGGGTGTTATATCCAGAGTTTCTTATTTTGGATTGTTCAAAAGAAGTTGTGTTCACCAGTGTGTGAATTATGGTGCAGTAGTTCCTTGGAGAAATGGTTTTGCTTCACATTTCTCATCTTTTTGGTTTATGGTTTTACGGATCTGGAAGTGTGCTTGCAATTTCTATATCTATCTATAGTCTATTTTTTGTCTTTTGGTGCTCCAAAAAGTTGGATTCATGTGTTGTAGTGTGTGGAAGGTTAACTAGGTGTACAAAATGAGTATGTTCTTTAGGTTTATGTTGTTGTGAAGGATTTTTTGGATTTTAGGGTGTTGATGGAATATTCTAGATTGTATTTAAGTGTTGTGTGTGGTCCATGAGTCATCATTGGATTTGAGGAAGCATGCACTAAAATATTTAATGGTGTTAACATAGGTTTGGCTGACCTTGGGTGATTATAATAATTATATATATTCTTTGGTGTTTGTGAAAGTGTGATGTGGTGTGTATATGTGGATTTATGTTCAATTTAAGGTGTGATGTGGTCCGCCTTCATTCATCTCCACCATGGGAATTCTTTGGTGTCGACCTAATTTGAATTTACACGTTTGAGGTGCATAAATGACCTTGTATATTTTCTTCAAGGTTGAGGATGTTATATATGTGTGATGAATTGATGGTGTAAGGTGTGTGATGTGAAGTGTTGAGATGTGAAGTGTGAAAGTTTGAAATTCAATGTGAGCTTTAATTCCTAAGACTACTGGAAGTAGTGAGAAGAAGGTGTCTACATTCTATAGAGAAAGTGTGAATGTTCTGGTGAAGCAGTGGTGGATCTTTTATGTTGCTCTGAGATGAATTTCTCATTATAACAATCTTCTATCTTCTTCTTTCTAATCTAGAAGTGAGCAATTGGTAGGTATCCCTTCTTTCTTTTGGGAAGTGAGCCCTCTGATAGTGAGCCTATTGTATTCTTTGTTGCAATTACTTTATATTTTGAACTAATTTTTACCATGGTTTTTCCCTTCTTGGGTTTTCCACGTAAATCTGGTGTTCTCGTGTGTATGGATGTGTTTGTATTACTGTTTCTCATGTTTTATTTTGTTAATTCATGATAAGGTTTTAAATTTTGCTAAGGGTTTACAAATTAATGTAGATCTGAATGTTAATGAGGGTTTTGATTTTTTAATGTATAATTGATCCATGCCCCCCTCTTAGTTGTCTTGTGCATTCAACAATTGGTATCAGAGCAAGGTTCCTTAGAAGAAAGCTTAATCTCTTGAGGTAGATCTGGGATGGTGCACAAGAAGGAGACTCCTCTATTTAATGAATCAAATTATGCATTTTGGAAAACTAGTATGAAAGGTTTCCTTATTTCTTTAGGGTTTGGAGTTTGGAAGTATGTTGGATCAAGGCATATAAGAACAATGGAAAAGAAAGGTATGCTCTTTTGAGTGGTCTTTTTAATTCAGAACTTGTGAAATTTATGAGTTTTAAAAGTGTCGGTGAGATCTGGAAAAAGATGGAAAGTATCTATGAAGGAGATGCTAAGGTCAAGCAAGCAAAGATACAAAATTTGAAGACTAAGTTTGAAACCCTAAGGATGACAAAAGATGAAGATATTACAGGATACATGCATAGAGTGGATGAAGTTTTCAATTCCATTAGAGGCCTTGGTGGAAAACTTGAAGAAGATGAGGTGGTAAAGAAGGTATTAAGAAATCTTTCTAAATGTTATAGTCATAAGGTTTCTGCTCTTGAAGAAGCTCATGATTTAGATCATTATTCTAGAGATTAGTTGTTTAGTGCTTTAACTACTTTTGAATTGAGAGAGTTTGGTCCAAGTGATTTAAGAAAAGAGATTGATTTTTGTTGTGCCTATAGCACACATGCCCTGTTCAGAATGGGGCCCCCCTCTTTTTGCTTTGCTGGGTCACTTTTACCTTCGCCTCATTTTGTGTGCCCCCTGTTTTGAGTCCTAAGTGGTCAAGGAGTCCTAGAGTCACCATTCTAAGTTGACCAAGTTTCACCGCCTTCAAAATTTCTAAGTCTTTGGCCTCTGCAGAGTTCCCTTGGTAGTTTTCCTTTAGACCTTGAAATTGCCGACTTTCATGCCACATGGGTCCGCCTCCATGGGCCACCATGTGCAGAACTCTGCCTTGTCTTCACCATTCCAAGTGGCCAACTTGAGACATCCACCCACCCTGCAGGACCCGTGGCCTTCGTTTCCGTTTCCATTCCGGTCTCGATCTCGACCAACCCTCGAATGTCATCCACTTCGTAGACCTCGACATTCCCACCACTACTTTGAATTGTGTGCCGACCAACCCTGGCTACCTTTGTACCCCATTAATGGTGGGAATTAAATTCTAAAAAATCTATAAATAGCCAATTTTGACAAGTCATTTTCACTGTCAGAACTTCAGAAGACTTTTCAGAGCCCCAACCATCACCGCCTCCGCGCCCGCAACATCTCTTCACCAGCTGAAGCATTATCATCTATAGTTCCTTCGCATTCTTCATCAAATTTTTCAGGTTGGTCTTCCATCGCCACTTGCGCCATAGGTTTTCTTTGATAATCACAAAAAAATTGTTAAAATCTGATGAAGGAAAGTTCAAAACTAGTTAGATGACACCATGACAAGAAAAACCCATGTTTTGAAACTTAGAAAATCTTTTGAAAACCATTTGTTGGATTTCTACAGAACTTTCGCTCTCCCAGGCCATTCTTGAGCTAGGGCAACCATGCCCTCGCGGCCCACATGGTGCTTGATGTCGTTGCCTTGCCTCTTATCTTTTTGGTGGAGGCGGAACCGAAATGGAAATTGAACTTGGAACCATCGGTTGGTTCCATGTCCAGATCCCATTCTGATCCCGACTCTGAGCTGAGAGTGGGAACTTCACCAAACTTTAAAACTAGCCGACATCTCCCTCGAGCCCGCCGCTACAGGTAGACATCCTTCCATGGCCATTCATTTCAAACTTAGCCAAAATTCATGAGCCCAAAAGTAAATGTCTCTCGGCCCTCGCGGGTCCGCAAGTGCGGGCCTCTATATGCAGATTGCCCTTTGCACCTGTCATTCAAAATAGCTGATTGAACCCATCCTCCCACTAGGCGGACACCACGTCGGTAACTTTCGTCCAATTTTTGAGTCAAAACGCCTAAGGGTGATAAACTGGCAGAAGCGAAATCGAAATGGAAATTGAACCTAGAGCCATCGGTTGGTTCCGAGTTCAGAATCCATTCTGATCCCAGTTTTGGGCTACACTCTTACCCTTCCGACAGAAGCGGATTTGGGATTGAACTTGTCCCATAGGTATTTTCATAAGAATTAATTCCCAAAATGATCTCACTTCTGATGAATGTTTGCTCCAGACTATGCCCTCATCCCTCTGGCAGAGGTGGAACCGAAATGGAAATTGAACTTGGAACCATCGGTGGCCCTAGTCTAGAATCCATTCCAATCTCGGCTCCGACCCTGATCTAGTTTCGATCCCAGTTCCAGGTCCAAAGTATATCCTTTTGCAAAGGTGGAACTAGAATGGAAATTGAACTTGGAACCATCGGTTGGTTCCTAGTCCAGAATCCATTATGATCCTAGCTCCGGATTCGTTCTGGTTCCTGATCCTCTCTTGGTTCCGCTTCCGGTAAATGCAAAAATTGACTAAGTATAGAGAGTCACCTTGAAGGAATAAATAATGGTATGAGAGATAATGATGATGGGGCTTTAATTGTGGGTGGTCATTTGCGGCGCTTCGTCCCTCCCTCGCCCTTTTGTAATTGTCAGTGACCTCTATTGGCCCGCTACGTGGGACCTGACCCCATTGCCTCCTTCCAACCATTTGTGGGTGAATAAGCCATTCCAGTGTTCACTGTGGACCTAATGATGTGGGCCTTCCTTGGCAAAGCTCCGTCCCACCTCCATCGTTTCAAACAATTGACCTCCAACACCTTCCCGCATCTCTAAGCCTACACCTATCCAAACCATTTGGACTTCAACGATAAAACGATACCGCCTTCCAAGATAGAAAACCCCACATTGCAGGGTGCAGCTTGCAGGATGTCGCCCGTCAATGTCGTTTCAAATGGCAGGACCTAAAATGACCAAGATAGCATCTGTTCCCACGCTCCTTAGGCTCGCATACCTGAATGACTAGGCCAACAATCCTGAAACCTCAAAATGATTTAACCCACATGCTAGAATGGCTTGACCTCCTTAATGAGCCCCACCTCATGACAAAATCCTAATGGGGGAAGAACCATGTTGGCCATCGTTCCCTAATTGTCATCCCTTTGCGACTACCTCCAAAATGGCTACCAACCTAGGGAAGTTCACACCCCTGGGCATGCATTGCCATATTTCCCTCCAGTAAAAGGCTAATGGTGATCTGAAAGAAATGTTAGGATCCTTGAATGGTAAATTACTTGATCTAACATTTTTTTTGCAAGATTTTGCTAATATCTCTCATGTTATACACTTGAATATGCTTACTGCTCCCTTGCTTGTAGGATATATGGAACCAGCTATAGAAACTTCAAGAGTATCCACAGAAAAGGAAAAGGGAAAGAAGCCAACCAAAGCACCAAGGGGAAAAGATGATAAATATTAGATGAAATACAAGTTTCAAGGGGTAGAAATCAACACCAGGGTCACCACAGACTGGGACAAGGTCTTAGATACTAACCTAGGACATATAGACCTCGATGAATTCAAGTAGAGGGTCATCATCAACCCTACTACAAAGAATGCTAAGAAGATAAGAAGAAGTGGGTTGGATAAGGCTGTTGGTTTCCTGCCTGCCCTCATAGCCCCTGAATTAGTAATGGCCTACCTACAGAGAGGCATATTAGGAAAGCACCAAAAGAATAGTGGATAAGGATGGTGATATACTAGCTGATTTCTCTACCAAGTCCATTGGGAAAGCTTTCCATACCCCCACCTTCGATGCAATGGAGGAGACATCCAAGGAATATGCTGAGAGTATGTGGAAGGCTGACCCTCTCAAGTGCAAGAAACTGATTAACCAATATTTTCTTAAGGAGAAGAGGGGAAGTGCAAATAAAGTGCCTCAGGAGCTATTTAGGAGTGATTTCTATGAGGATTACCATGATCTAGTGACCTTACTGAGAAAATTCATGGGCCTCCCGACTGCAGCTTTCTTCCAAGAGTGGATGTTGTACTTCATAGAAGAAATCATCAGAGGAGAGACTAAATTCTATTGGGTAGGAATGATTAGTAACTGCTTGCACAAGAAATTTGTGGCAATAAAGAAGACCTCACAATTCTACATGACCTCATATCTGGTCTATCTACTTGCTAATCATACTCAATACAGAGGTTCGTTTGTGGCACCGAGCCAAACTCCTGGGAGGGAACTGAAAGTCTATGATAGATACCCTCAGCTCCAATTCAGGAATTTCAAGAAGGATTACTATAGAGTCAATGATGCCTTCATCGGGCATATCATCAGACTTCTCATAGGTGACTTCAAAAAGAGAGTCACACATAGTGCCAATTCCTTCATCTGTCGGTTCAACTTTCTATTTATTCAGTTTCCTAAATTCACATACATCTTAATCGAGGGCTTCTCAGAGAGACTGTATAAGTTGCCTAGGTACCCAAATGACCGAATGGTATTACTTGAACTCTCCAAGCAATTGCAACATTCTCACAAGCTACTGAGCGACAAGCACAAGGTAGGAATTCCATATCCTCTTAACTTCAAACAAGGTATGTATGCAATCCCCGCATCCCAATGTGCAGAATACTCTGAGAAGGAGTTAAATGAATACAACTTGGAGCTACACACTGCTAGGCCATGGATGGAACCATATGGAAAACTAAAGAGGATGGTTGGAAACGAATATTCCCACCTCCACAATGTCAAAGACTTTTGGGAAAATTGCAGGGATGACAAAGAAGTGCATATGACGATATATTTTGTTAAGACAGTCAACTTGTTTCCAATACCAAATCAAGTTATGGAGGATGAGAACATAGTGATTGATCTGAGATATGATGTCATTGCCAATCTACTGCTACCCCTGATTGACTAGAACAAGGAAGAGGTCAATGACCTCGATATTCTAATGAAGCCCATAGAGGCGAGGACAAAACAATGGATTGATGGACAGATTGCTTAATTGAAACTGCAAGAAGCTACTTTAACATATGGTGAGCTCGAGGATGAGCTAGAGAGAAAGACCAATAGTGCCTCTATTGCTACTCCATCTAGAGAAACTTCAAAGTATCCTCTTACTACCTGATCGAAGAAGAGAAAAGAGGTGGTTGAACGTCAGCCTAAACACAAATTATACTCAAGAAAGGAATCAAAAGGTGAACCTTCTAAGAAGGCTAAGAAATTAGGTGGATTCATAGAGATTCCCACCATACAAGATGACCCACTCCACAAGGGAGGGAAAGAAGAGGTTGAGCAGCCAAAGTCCCCAGCTATTGCCTTTGCTCTTATTGCTACAACTACTACTATTTCCATTGCCCCTATGCTTCCACCTGCTTCTCAATCAATGCTTTCTTCTTCCCCACTCGTGATGGAAATTTCAGTTCACCTTACCTCCCCTCGCCTACTACACCAATCTTGGTGGTAGATTCTTCTTCTTCCACCACTTCTCCGCTCTCTTCCACTTCTATTTCTCCATCAATGACCCTTCCACTGGCCACTGCAACAATGACAATGTGCACCCTCTCATTCCCAAAAGATTTTTCCTAGCACATGCAAAACATACCAACAGAATTGTCGGGAGTTTTAATGAATCTGGTTGTGCAAGCTTCCCTAGCACAAGTTGTTGTCATCCTTCTTGTTTCTGCTCCTCCAACCGAGCCACCAAAAATGGAAGTGACAATGCAGATCTCCAAGGAGTTGGAGAGACAAGAGAAAGAGATAGTTAAAGAAATAGAGGAAGAAACTGATGATTATCATAAGCATCCTGAATATTAGCACCTGGTAATTGATGAAGTGGTGCATGAAGAAGATGGAACACAATCCTCTGAGGAAGACACCGAAGACCCAAGTTCAAAATACATTATGGAAAAATCTGATCAAGAGCTTGAGGAGGAACTTGCCAAACAACTCAAGGATGTTAGCTTAGAGGCAGTAAGGTTGCCTTCTAGAGAAAGGAAAGAAATAAATGAAGAAATGGAGGTAAAAATTGAACCACTAACTAGGGAACAAGATGAGAGCCCTAAACATGATGAAGAAATACCTCCTTCGCATGAAGAAGAAGATAAGCCTCAAGAAGAGGCTGAAACAAGGAAAAGTCCAGAAGCAGAGCATCACAAAAGGCACATGAGAGAAGAAGAAGAAGAGAAATCCTTTGAAGAACTTATAACCACTGAGTCTCCAGAGAAAGAAACTATATTTATTCAAGATTCAGATGAAGAAGAGGAAGAAAGGACAAAACAAAAGACTCCAAGCAACAAAGAAATGGAGACCCAACATGCTCGAAGAGAGGAAGGTGATCGTGAATCACCGAAGGAAGGGTCCCAAATTCCTGAATGGATGGAAAAAAATTGGAGAAGAAGACCCCTACCCTTATGGATCTGAAGGCAAGGCTGGAAGTCATTTTGACTTAGGCACAAATCAGCACAAAGAAAGAAAATAAATCGAGGGTGAGATCCCATTTAACAATGGATGCTTCAAGATCAAGGACCATGTAGATAGCTACTCCGGTGGTAGGAGAGGGAGTTAGCTATAACATCTCCAATATTGACCTGTGAATGGCCATGAGAGAACAAAAAATTGATCATCTTCAAGGATCATTTGCTACCATTGTGCATCAAATGAACAAAGAACAATCCACTAAGGAGGAATTAAAGGCACAAGTAGTGGAGCTAACAACCTATACCCAATAGTGGTCCTCTACTGAAGGGCTGCCCTCGATATCATCGACCACTCCTTTGTTGTTGTCCAAAGACCATATCAACAAATTGGAAAGGAGAAAGAATTGGACCAAGTCCATCGAGGATTGGTTTCAATGAGTCATCTACAATGAGCATATGGGTATCATCCATGCTATCAGAATAACCAACAAGTTTTGGGAAGTGCAAAAACAACAAGAAGGCACAAGAAAATTTTGCACTGACTTCCCAAAATTATATAGAATCACATACCCCAAGCTTGAGGCTATTCTAAAGATTCCTGAAGGAACCTAGGAAAAGGAGATTGCACTGGCAAAGGATGACCACTGGCTCGTGGAAACATGGAAGATGGGCCTCGATCACAGACGAGAGATTTTGGAGCGGGTGCTCCATGTGGTGGAGCTTGATATTGACTGGGCCAGAGAAATTAGAGCGGCCTGTGGGGAGTACTTAAAGTTAATGACAAATTTTGACATGCCCTCCTTCGAGTTGGATCCAGAGAAGATAAAGCCACATTTTCTCAAGAAAATGGAGGATGGATCCACCAATGCCCTCACGCCAGACTTTATGGATTTTGTTGCTTGTGCTTTTGCACAATCTGAGCAAGTGATAAAGAATACGCCAAAGTGTGACAACGATTGGGATGTGATCACTGGCAAGTCCAAGAAATTGAACTTTCAGGTGCCCCAATCTGAAAAAATAGAGTGGAATAAGCTTCATACATTGATCGGGACGTTTGTGGAATATGCTACTATGAAGAAGCATGAAGGGAATCCAGTGATTGATGATAATTTCCTCATAGTATAGCTACAACCCAGGTAGCTAGCTACAAGAAAAAATTGCTACAGTGCTGCCCACTAGAAGACAAAATAGGCTAGAAGACAAAATGTAATTTTATATCGTAATATATTTGGGGGTAGGTGAAACCCTAATTTGTAGTTAATCTAGGCCACACAATGAGATTAAATATTGGTCATTCATTTTTCTTTTTGGACATTATAAATAGGGGGTCTCTTATTTTCAAGAGAGAGTTGAGTTGTTGTAAAGGCATGCTATTGGAATTTTAATAGAAATTCATTCATTTTGGTGGATTGTTGAGTTCCTTTGCATGTTGCATGATTCTTCTTCTCATAGTTAGTGAATTTGAGTAGATTTACTTTGCTGATTTAGGAATTTAGCTTTCTTTAGTGGATTAGTTAGTGTTGTTAATTGATGGTGAAGGATTCTACTATGTTGATTCCCTTCCTTGTTCACACTTTTTGTTGTTTATTGATGATAAACTACAATATAAAGCTAGTCTAAACATTATTTGAATGTTGCAATCAAATTCTACCTTTTATTCATGCTTTATGGTGAATGGATGATTAAAAATCTGCAGACCTCATAAGATTGCACTAGTTTCATGAGACTGTGAGCTAATCTAGTTAAGTGGGACTTAGTTTTAGGAAGGTTGTACACTGTAGCATCCTCCATTGTCACTGCTCATTGGTAGTTCCAAGTCTAGGAACTTCTCCCGTTCCCTGCCCTTTTGAATTTTTTTTTATAATAACGTAAGATAAAGTTCATTGCACATTGTAAAGCTAGATCTAAAGATCAAAGTGGAGTTTTAGACTACTGTCCTAAACTGCATTAATAGAGCAACACTTTAGAAATATTATAAACTCCATCCAAAGAGCCAATTCCCCTCCAACTTAACTTATGTAAGGCTACCCTGTGATTAACAACAAGATCACATTGAACCAACTGAATTATTCCAAGCATGTCATGGCCTGACACCTGAGAGACCTTGGGGTAGTTTCTTGCAACTTGTTTGTAGGAGATTTCCTTTCAAGAGAGGTAATGGACCTACGCATTACCTATGTTGAGAAGGTGCAAAAACACCTATCAACAATTTTAAAGTTGGCAAAGCAGAGAAGAATGAGGAATTTGATACAAATGAGTTTGATGAGCTTGAAGCAAACATTGTGAGGAGATTGAAAAAGGGCACTGGAATATATAGAGGTAAGTTACCTTTCAAATGTTTCAATTATGGAAAGATAGGTCATTTTGCTTCAATATTTCCAATCAAAGATTCAAATGATAGATTTAAGGAGAATAAAGGTAAATCAATTAAGAGAAGTTATTCTATTAAAGAATATGCCAGTATATCTGATGATGAATTTGATTACTTTGATGATGAAAATGATGAATGCGTGTTCATGGCTCTAAATGTTGGAACTAATTCTACTAACTTTGAGAGATGTATGAAGGAAGTTACTCTGAAAGAAGGTCATAATGGAACTATGGCGACTAAGGTAAATCAATTAAGAGAAGTTATTCTATTAAAGAATATGCCAGTATATCTGATGATGAATTTGATTACTTTGATGATGAAAATGATGAATGCGTGTTCATGGCTCTAAATGTTGGAACTAATTCTACTAACTTTGAGAGATGTATGAAGGAAGTTACTCTGAAAGAAGGTCATAATGGAACTATGGCGACTGCTTTTCATGTTAGAGAGGACAAAAACTACCACTAGTAGAATTTGGCAAATAAATGACTAGGTGACCAAAAATATTAGTCACAACAACTAAAAATGACTAAATTCTACTAATTTTTTGTAACTTAGCTATAAATGAGTAAATAAATGACTAATTTGGTTGTGGAATAAAAAAATATTTAGTAATACATATAAAAATTACTAAATAGTTAGTCACACAAATACAAATAAGACAATTTTTTTTTAAAAAAATGGGAAACAAAGGGCGGGAGTGTATTGTGCGCACGTGATTCATTATTTGTTTAGGTGCCTAGCACTTGACAACTACACTGAGGAAATTCATCTAATTTGGAGATAAATATTGTTTGGCTTGATTCATTATTTTTTAGCCTAGCAATTTTTTTTTTAAACTGCAGGAATCAGTCAGGTATCCATCCCCCTATAAATTGTAGTGCACTTGGTAAAAAAAATTCACATGACTGGTGGTGTTGGAGTGACACACCCTCTAATACCACAGGGATGGTGGGGAGACTAGACCTCGTGACCTCTTACCTACAACAAGATGCTTTAGCTAATTGAGCTAGGCCCACCGACCCTTTATCCTGACACTTGAAAACTACACTGGCCTGGGTATTGCAAGGGTGATAAAGATTGTTTGGATAGGACCTAGAGACTTCTAAAAAGGTGGGAAAGGGAAAGGAATTCAAAGTTTTCTGCAATTAATTTGAAGTCAGTGAGGCCTTCTGTAGTGATGTCAGATTTGGGGATGCCCCCTACAACAAATTCAAAGGTAATTTGAAACCCTCATTACATTAAACACAAAATCAATAGCTTCTGATTGGTAACTTACAGTAGTTACAATCTAGTACTCTTAATAATGTTCTTTTACAATCTTTCCACTGTTCTACTTCATAATGTGTTCAAGCTAAATATAATAAAATTTGGATGTTAGTGCCAAAATAGAATTTCCTCAAACAATTTTGATACATTTTCACTACAAGCACAAAATATCCTTGTGCAAAGTAAACATGTGTTAGATTTACCCACACATCAGGCATCTGAACAAAGATATTTCCTATTACAGCTTCTTGTACCTATGTAAAAATTTCCTTTGCAATATCAAATTGACCTTTTTTAGCTAGCACAATGGCTACCCCATTTGTAGCATAAACATTTCCTAGTCTTTGTGCCAACACTTTACAATATAGTTCTCTAGCCTTCTCAAGATGTTGTTCCTCCACCTTTGGATCCCTCCTCTCATTACAAAAAATTGCAAAATAATTCCAATTTCCAAGTGAAATGTCAACAAAAGAATTCTTTGCATCCGATTCACTTTGTGCAACTTTAATTGTTCCTTTTTCTTTAAGCTAGACATTTATTTTCAGTTCCATTTTTCCAAGCATAGATGAAGCATTTGATGAGTTTTTATCCACCTTATAAAGTGCATCCCCAATGAATTCTAGGCTTATTTGGATCTCATTCTGAGCTTGATCCATGGCTACAAGATGTAGATATGCATCCACATAATCAAGAAACTTGAACAATATTAGCCTATATAAAAGATTTATTTTTTCAGTATCATGTAGTTGTTCAAACAACCTAGCAATATTAAATAGTGTTGTGACTTTATCCCATGGTAACTCAAGTGAAACACCACCTTCTTCTAGTCAATGGAAGAATTCCATATCCTTAAAGAGCATAGGAAAAACTATAGAATTTGCACTGGGGCTTTTATTTATGAATTCAACCCAAATTCCATTTCCTAATACCTCCATAAAATTTTGTTGAGCCAAATCTGGCTCATCACACTCAAAATGAAGAACCCCAATGTTGTTTAACAATTCAATGAGTGTTTCTCTGCTCTTCTTCAGAAGAAAATTTGTTGTCTTAAGAGAATCTAAGGCTACACTGGGGTCTGATGATATTAATAACTCACCCATCTTGATAAATGCATGGACATCACATGGATCTATGCGAGTTGCCTATCTTAAAATTTCCAAATCCTTCTCTATCTACCCTTACTGAGCATATATATGGCCTATAACTTTTAAGCTCTCACAATTCTCATGGTGGACCTTCAAAACCTTTTCAAAATTTGTGAGAGAACTCTTAAGATCCCCCAGCTTCAATTGAACCTGTCCACAAAATCTTGTGGCCTTTGTCTTTCCTTGACTGATTCCATGTAGTAGTGGTCAGTGGTGTCATAATCACCTTTACTATGATAAGATCGCGTAAGATTATAATATGAATGAGATTTCATGAGAGAGTAGTCAGTTGAAACAAGAGCTATCTCAGTCAACTATTCCACAAGAAAATCCTACCTTGTGAAGAAAAAATGGTTTGCAAAATGATTTGATTCCATTGCATAGTATGGGTATAATTCAAAGGCTTTACACATCGTTTCTATTCCTTCATGAACACTACCTTTTTCACTAATTGTGAGAATCCTACAAGTAAAAAATGCACAAAATTGACCATAGAGATTTATGTAGAGGCAGAACATCATTTCCTAATGCCTCCATAAAATTTTGTTGAGCCAACTCTATTTCATCACACTCAAAATGAAGAACCCCAATGTTGTTTAACAATTCAATGGGTACTTCTTCTTTGATCTTCTTCAGAAGAGACTTTGGTGTTTTAAGAGAATCTAAGGCTGCACTAGGGTCTAACGATATTAATAACTCACCCATCTAAGTGATAAATGCATGGGCATCATGTGGATCTATGTGAGTTTCCTTTCTTAAAATTTCCAAAGCCTTCTCTACCTGCCCTTGCTGAGCATATATATGGCCTACAACTTTTAAGCTCTCACAATTCTCAGGGTGGACCTCCAAAACCTTCTCAAAATTTGAGAGATAACTCTTAAGATCTCCCAACTTCAATTGAACGTTTGTCCACAAAATCTTGTGGCCTCTGGCTTTCCTTGATTGATGCCATGTAGTAACAGCCAGTGGTGTCATAATCACCTTTACTATGATAAGATCATGCAAGATCATAATATGAATGAGATTTCATGAGAGGGTGGTCAGTTGAAACAAGAGCTGTCTAAATCAACTGTTCCATAAGAAAATGTTGCCCTATGAAGAAAAATGGTTTGCTAAATGATTCAATGCCATTGCACAGTATGGGTATAATTCAAAGGCTCTATGAATCTTTTCCATTCCTTCATAAACACTATTTTTTTCACTAACTGTGAGAATCCTACAATTAAAAAATGCAAAAAGCTGACCATGCAGAGATTTTTCCCCATTTCAAATAGCAAAATTGCCAATAAAATGCATTTAAAACCTACAAAAAAATGCAAAAAAAAATCATGTTGATTTTTGCACCAAAAAAAAACCATGAGACCATAGCTTATTTCTCACTATTATACTTTGATAGATTATTTCCAAGCATCCATAGCTTTTTTGAAATCACCTATTTGAGGATTTTAGCCATAGCAGTAAGATAGTGAACTATTTGATATAATGCTTTGGCAGACATGTATGAAAAATGTGGTAGCATAGACAAGGCGATGAACTTTGGAAAAAAAGCCTCAAAGAAATGTGGTCTCATGGTGATGGAATTCCATGACAAGTGGATTGTTATGGATTGTCATGGCATTCCATCACCATGAGACCACATTTCTTTCAGGAATTTTTTCAATCAGTTCACTGCCTTGTCTATGCTATTTCTAACTATTATGCTTTGGTAGATTTTTTCCAAGAATCCATAGCTTTTTCAAAAGAACTTGTTTTAGGATTTTAGCCATGGCAACAAGGTAGTGAACTGTTTGATAAAATTCTTTGGTAGACATGTATGAAAAATGTGGTAGCATAGACAAGGTAGTGAACTTTTTGAAAAACTTCGTCAAAGAAATGTGGTCTCATGGAATGTCATCACAAGAAAATGCATTTGACAGCTGCTCCTAGTTATTAGTTATGCAATGTGAAGTAACTGCTTAACTGCTTAGGTTGACTTTGTAAAAACTATATTGTAATTGAAATTATGTCATCTATCAGCATCTAGTTATTAGTTATGCAATGTGAAGTAATGCTATGAGTTTGAAAGATGTCCAATGTAATGTAATCAACAATTTGAAAATAAACTACAAAAAAACTATTTTTTACAATTCATTAATTAAACTTTGTTTTATTTTCTCTCTATTTCCATGGGAATGCATTTCAATTAAAAAAAATAGTTTTTGTCTCTTATTCTACAATTTTTACATTTTGTCATCTATCAGCATCTAGTTATTAGTTATGCAATGTGAAGTAATGCTTTGAGTTTGAAAGATGTGCAATGCAATGTAATCAACAATTTGAATATAAACTACAAAAATCTATTTTTTACAATTAATTAGTTAAACTCTCTATTTTATTTGCTCTCTATAACTCTATTGCTATGGAAATTCCTTAATTCAATTTTAAAAAATAGTTTTTGTCTCTTAGTCTACAATTTCTTACATTTTTCCATATATCAACATCTAGTTATTAGTTATGCAATGTGAAGTAATGCTTTGAGTTTGAAAGATGTGCAATTCAATGTAATCAGAAATTTGAATATAAACTTCAAAAACCTATTTTTTACAATTCATTATTAAACTCTCTATTTTATTTTCTCTCTATAACTCTATTGCTATGGAAATGCCTTTCAATTAAAAAAATAGTTTGTCTCTTAGTCTACAATTTTTTGTTGCTATGTGTAGAACTTTACAAATGGATCAACGTCAAAATTTGAATATGGATCAATACCATGCATTTGATGAGAGAGTAGTCAATCGGAGGGACATGGAAAAATATCCATGTCCACGCAATGACTGTCTTGGTGGAAAGGTGAGAAAAAGAATTCTGATTTATTGACATATGATAAGATATGAGCATAGTGGTATAAGCCCTTGGGATTACAATTATTATGAATATATGGTAGAATTGCAAAGTGTGAGAAATGAAGAGGAAATCAACATAGATGAAGTGGCACCAAACATAGATGAAGAGGCAACAATGTTAGACGAAGGGTTTGAAGTTGATAGAATGTTGAATGAGGGTCTAAACAATGATTGGGCCAAGTTGATGGAGGATGATTTAAAGCCTGTGTATGCTAATTGCAAGTTAAGTCGTTTGACAAAAATCCTTCAAATTCTTAACTTGCAAGTGGTGTTTGGTTGGACAAATGAGAGTGTAGATCAATTATTGGAATTATTAAGTTCATTGTTACCACCTGACTCCACATTGCCAAAAAAATGAAGCCAATGTAAAAAACAAATCACTAGGCTAGGCTTAGGGTATGAAAATATCCACACATGTGTGAATGGTTATGTATTATTTTGCAAGAATCTTGCAAGTGAGAGTGAATTTCTGAAATGCCATGAAGCGAGGTATAGACAAGGGTTGAAATCAGTTGTGGTTCCTAGAAAGGTTCTTTGCTACTTTTTGGTAATCCCACGATTACTCCGAATGTATAGGTACAGAGACATTGTTGAACTTATGCAACGACATGCCCAAAATAAGATCACTAATGGAAAACAATGACATGTGCTTGATTCTAAGACGTGAATGAAATTTGATAACATATGGCCTAATTTTTCTCAATATCCTCGTAATATAAGGTTGGGTTTGGCTCTAGATGGGGTGAACCCATTCTCAGATCAAAGCACTAAATGGTCAACTTGGCCAGTGTTTTTAATAAACTATAACTTTCCTCCATGGTTAGCAACTAAACCATTTTTCTTAAAACTATCATTGATTATACCAGGAAAGAAAAGTGTGACTTCAGATACAATTGATGTTTATCTAGAGCCATTATATGATGAGCTAATGAAATTTTCGAAAGGAATTAAAACAATTAAATCTTTAAGGGATGGTCATTCAATCAAATTCACTTTAAGAGATTCCTTAGTGTTTACGGTTTATAATATTCTTGCATATGGCACATTTTTTGGTCTTAGTGTTCATGGATACCATGGATGTCTTGCTTGGAACTTTAAGGATTTTGTGAGGCACTCAAGAAGTTTGTGTAAGTGTATTTATTGTTGACATCATGCGTACCTTAAAATGGATCATCCATATCATCAACAAAAAACACGGTTCAATGGTTAAGAAGAGAATCATGAAGCACCATTGCTAATAACAGGTGATTGCATTGTTGAGAATGGACAAAAAAGAATGTCATTTATTGAAAATGATGGGATTGCTAGTAGTAGATATGATCCATGTAATGAAAGCGGTGTAAAAAGGTTATGCATATTCTATAAGTTCTCATACTTTAAGGATATAGCCATTAGGCATACTGTTGACTTTATGCTTACTGAGAAAAATATAGCCTATGTTATTATAGAAACTCTTTTTGGTGCTTTTGATATTATTTCATCACATGAAGACTTTTGACAACTAAAGATTCATTGAAATCTTTGGGTTGAAAAATATGATGATGAAAAATATAGAAAACCTAATGCTCCTTATGTCTAGACAAAAGAACAATGTGCACAATTCTTACAATTGATGTATCAGACTCGCTTTCCCACTGGATATGTAAGTAGTAGTATTAGAAGCCAAACTGACATTAATGGCTTAAGAGGCCTCAAAACCCATGGCTATCATGTCATAATGGAGAATATTTTACCTATTATGGTAAATATATTAAGTTTGGAAAAGGGGCCAAGATTGGAAGTTATAAGGTTGGGCCTAATATTAAAGAGAATGAGTTTACATGTATTAGATCCTTCGAACTTTGATAGTTTGAGGGAGGAGGTTGTTGAAGTCCTTTGTCTATTGGAATGGGAATTTCCACCAACAATATTTAACATTTCTATGCATCTTTTGATACATCTAGAATATGAAATAGAGCATTGTGGCCCAGTAAGAACGAGATGGATGTATCCTATAGAATGATATATGAAGGTTTTGAAAAAAAATGTTTTTACTAGGGCAAAATCGGAAGGCAACATGTCTAAGGGATATTCAATGCAAGAGGCCATGGGATTTTGCACATAATATATGAAGGATTTTGGAAATTTCAATCGGCGTGTATGGGATGATGAAGAAGAAGAGACAGCTGCAGGTGAAGTATTAGAAGGAAATGGATGTCGCTTCAAGATATCACATCAAGAAAGAAGTGGAATACATGCCTATATTCTTCAAAATACATCTTTTTTTGATAGGTGGCGTAGGTAAAAAAAATTACACAATAATTTATTTACTCAATTGAATTTACACATTTATATGATTAATCTTACTATTTGTACATTAATATTCTATGTAGAAAATATGAAGAAGACAATCAAGCTTGGATCCAACATCGAGCTCAAAAGTGTAGACATCATGCTGATTTGATTGGAGGCTATTCTTCTCCAAAATTTGAAGAATGGACTACTAATGTAGTCAATGATGCAAAAGAAGAAGGTCAAGATATAACAACAAAGGAAAGTGATCTTTCACAATCTCCACATTTATGGGCTATGCTTTTCAATGGAATGTGGGCCTATGCTAGTCATTTAAGAGTGGAATAAAAAGACAAAGGAAAGAAAAATTGTGATTGTGTTGTTAGTGTTGAATTTCTTCGTGAAAATGAGAATTTTTTTTATGTTGGATTCATCCAAGAAATTATTCAAGTGGACTATGGTGAAAATAGTCCTATATTATTAAAATATAAGTGGATCTGATCATCTGAGTAAAATTGATGAGTATGCATTTGTATGCGCAAATGCAAGACAATTTTTATCAGAGATGGATGAGTTGTATGTTTCCCCTCTTCAAATTAATCAATCATTTCTAATTGATGATATAAGAAGCCCAAGATGGTCGTATGTCATTCAAAAAGAGTTTTGTTCAAAATGAAAATTCATGGAAGTTGTTGATCTATAATGCCTGATGGGAAATATTTTAATTTATAAGAAACATTTGAAGAAGTGGATGAAGACGATGATGGAGTGTTTGAAGAAGAGATTGGGAGAGAGAATGCATTGCATGTTACAGATGAGGATGAGGAAGAAAATCAAGCAAATGTAGGCAGGAGTGATCATGATTCTGATCTTGTTGGAAATGTGGATGATTATGATGATGTTTTGTCACCTTAAGAGGTTAGCTTGTCACCTAAACTTTTGTTATATGTATGGTGTAATTTATTATTGAATGTAATAAAGATCTGAGTATAGGTATTCTTATTCATTGTTGTTTTATTGATACATTTCAGAATGTAATCATCATTATTTTGATGGTACATTATATACAAAACCTTAGATGTCCACTACTGATTTGAAGTGCATTTAAAGTTAGTTTCAATCATTCTTCTTAGTTTTCTTACTTAGGTTGAAAATTTGAAATTAATTTTTTTTAGTTAGAATATAATTTCTTATATGTCCTATACGTTTTCTAGATGCAAACATATAATGAACATCTGTGATTTAATAATACATATAGATATCTTAAAATTTAGATGAACTAAGCCTCCTCATTACAAACAAAGAAATGATCTCTTGGGTCTGAATGACACTAAAAACTAAAACTAAGAGACTACAAAATTAGAAAATTGTTCAATCTTTTCAATAAAATGATATTTAAAATACTACATTCACAATAAAATCCAATACCGCACTACCACAACAGTCAATAGAGGTATGCGAAGGATGGAAAGACATATAGGTCAATGTACAAATGCTTACCACAATACCATGTCAACCAAATATGAATAACATGGGGTGGTAGTGAGAACATGTTAACAACTCAAGTAAATTGCAGCCCCACAAGGGGTAAATAGTGACACTACGGTATGGTGGTGAACAATCACTCAACTGCTAGAATTAACCCATTGTCCTGCGGGAGTCCAAAGGGGTGTGCGTGGGGTGGCGATACTACTAACCCTACCATACTGCTACCTCACAATGGTCTTAATATGATAGAGCAATATGGTGATGAACAATCACTCAGCTACTAGAATTAACCTAATGTCTCATGGGAGTCCAAAGGGGTGTGTGTGGGGTGGCGGTACTGCTAACCTTACCATAACGCTACCCCGCAATGGTCTTGATACGATAGATTGATACTATAGTACTAGCTATAAAAGCATTTAAATCGTTAGTGGAAATGATTACACCTCTAAACATGAACCATTTGATTTCCCAAGATAAAAGGCATGTATTCAAACTTGAAATATGGATAGATTATGAAATATTTTGTACAAATTGACATTAATAGTGAGGTGACCAAGCTCGATAGAAAATATTACTTGGGACTCAATGACATTTTTTCAATCATTCACACAACTTAGCATACTGGAGGCAAGGGAGTTCAAGGGGGAAGACTCTACAACTATTATTTTGTCGGGTAAGTTCACATAAACGCTCTACAGCAAGTGTAGACAATTAAAGAAATCAAGTAGGAATAAATTCTTCATCATGCCACCCAAAAGAAGTCAACTTGCAAGTGAAAAGGAAGATTCCATAGTTTCTAAATCAAATAAGAGGTCCCTGCAATAATCCATTTTAGATGTGTTACCTAATTTTGTAAACAAAGGATTCAAAAAGTTGTTTAAATATACAACCCATGGATGTAGAGACCCAATTATCCCTATCTCATGGTGGGATCTTTTTTGGTACTTCTATGAAAAAAGGGATGACAAGATTCCAATTTTGAATCCTTGGACCTTATATTTGGCCAAATTGATAGTCCCAAATGTCTTCGTAGATGTTGAGTCTATTAAAGTATTGGCACAATATTATCATCTAGCTACTAGGACTATAAGAATGCCAGATGGTTCACCATTAGTGGTGCTGACTAAAGAAGTAGTTATAGAGTCCTTTACGTTAAACAAGCAAGCTATCACTAAGATCGACTTGGACATAAGTGAGGATTATAGGAGATTGAGAAAAACCTACAAGAGTGATGAACTTCCTTTACACATGAAAAGGGGTGTAAACAATAAGATGATACCTATCTCCCCCTCCCAAATTGATCCATTTTCCATAGAAGACTTCCAAGTATATTTCAAAAGAACTTATTTTGTTTTGTGCCAAGTGCTTGGAATATATGTTGAAGAGAGGATGCCAATCTATCTCATGATGATGGAAATGGAAATACAAAATATTGAAGTGAACATTGAGTATGACTTTGTTGTTGAAATTGAGAAAGGGCTACATGAGATATTTTTGGAAGTAAGAGAGTACTTAGCTCCCATCACTTTCACGAAATACTCTTTGTTGTTTCATTTAATATTGTACTAAAATAGAAAGAGATGGTTTAAAATAATGTGTTTGGGAATGACTGATAAGGAAGGGAATAGGTTGTCTGTACAAAACTAGTGTTACATCTAGGATAGTAGATGTAAAAATAGTGATTATGTAATATTTCATGATGATTTCGTAATAAAGGTAATGGCCAGTCTTGGTCATATTTCACCAAGATTTCCTAATACAATTATGAAAGTATTAAGACCTTTAGCATTGAAGCCAGAGCAAGGACACACTCACAATTTTAGTGACCAATTCTTCTTACTAGACCAAACAATAATAAGGGTCTATGGGTTTCCTCAAGCCCCACATGTTTTACCTAAATTTGTTTCTATTCAAATTGCATTTTTAGAATTTATGTGGAAAATGTTATGGATGGAGCAAGATGTTATAAAAAGACAGAAAAAGGGGACATTCCTTCCTAACCTAATTGAATGTGAGGAGCTATCCATAGGGTCTGACACTCTTGAAGAACTGCAAAAGTATTTGAAGATGAGGTATTCATTGAAGTCATGAGGAGAAAGGGTCTTTGATCTTGAAGGGAATATAATTTTATAAAGAAGACACTTCTCAATAGAGCTGGGATTACCCATGTAATGGATTATGAAGAAGATGTAATAAGAAATTTCTTAATACCTCATGAATTTTTTCAGAGGAAGAGGAAGTGGGAAATCATAAAGAGGCTTGAGGAGGAGAAGAAGAGAAGGGACACTAGATTCCAAGGATTCTATGTTGAAGAAGTGTATCCTATCAAAAGGATAAACTTAATAATTAACAACTTTGAAAGATTACATGTTGAACCAGAAAAGAAACCTGAGGGTCAATCTTCAAAACCCTCCAACCTTCCCATCAAACCAAGTGGTATTGTAATCATAGAGCCCCTACTAGAAATGACCATAATACAATTAGAAGTATCTCCTAAGCAACCAAGTCCTAAAAGGAAAAAGACACATGGAATGGCCCCCTTAGTGGCATATGAAATAAGTGTAGGGGATACTAAAGAGGTAGCCGATGTACTTTTGAATTTTAAAGATGATGAAGTTGATTAGCCACCACCTAAGCTTGCAACTGATGCTCACAAACTAGAAGAAAGAGTGGATGTACATGGTCATAATGATCAAGAAGTGCATGATGATGAAAGGGTGATTTCTTCCCTTATATTTATTGAAGACAATGACTTTATTCAAACTCCCGGGTTTAAGGATTTTTGGATTAAGATGAAAATGAAATAATTTGAGGAGAGACTCCAAATTAATAAGATGGGCACTAAGGATTCATAGCATGACCAGATTGTTGCCCAAAATTGGTCTTAGAAAGAAATATACTAATTATTCTTGGGATGGAGTTAAAAAATATATTCTTACTAGATCAAGTAAGAATCCAAGAAGATCGCATGTTGGTTTCTAAATTCAATTTTGATGAGGGAATGAATGGCACAGGAACTTACAATCCAAGAATTGAAACCCTAGCCTTTTGGACAAAGAAAAAAAGAACAGAAAAATCAGTATTGCTTGATGTTGTACAAGAAATGAGAGGGAATTCCATGGTAAAGACACTTCAAGACACATTAGCATTGGAGGAAGCTACTATAATAATGCACTCAACAATGTTTACTAGGGTTGCGGTTAACGGTATGGAGCTTAGATTGGTAGAATATGAGAAAGCACAAACTGATCTGAATGATGAAGTGAATAGGTTATTCATAGAAAATGTGAAATTGAAATATAATTTGAAGGGAGAAGGTCCTTCCCAAAGCACAAAATTAACAGTATACCAGCCCCCTACCATCCAGAATGATACAGGTGCAATCACTATTGAAGAAGTAAATGTGCTAAAACAAGAAATTGAGAAGTTGAAAAGGACTAATGAAGAAACAAAGGAAGGAGAAAAGAGAGAAACCCTTAGGGTATTGGAAAATATCTTAGAGCATAGGGTTAAACTAATAATGGAAAAAATAGAAAATGTGTGTGAATGTTATGTCTCCTTGTCACAAGCAGTTGATTAGATAAAGGCCCATGTACCTATATTGGACCCCTTATTCAAGAAATGGCAAGTTGTACATCACACCTTAATAAATTTGTGCAAAATTTTACAAAGGAGTGTTGAGGCCCTCATAGCTTTAAAACCTACTGAGCAAATGATCTAAATAGTCACAAATGAATTTCAATACATATATGTAGAAGACCAAAAGATCAAGGAAAGAATGGATTCATTTCACACACTAAAGAAGTGTTTCATGCCTAAGATACTAAGGGATGATGATCAACTAAAAGGCTCCAAGGATTGGATATATGAGTTTAGCGAAATTGTTTCCAACTGACTCACTAATTTATAGAAGGATGGTGATATAAATATGCATCACCTCAATTTAACCTTGGATGGAACTGTAGACATGTAAATTATGATAATTAATCCTATACACCTGATCCCAATTTTACTAACACTAGTTTGTCCTAAATCATCTCCTTTGCTAACCATTTAATCGAATAATTTGTCACATTCCATCTCTTAATTAAATTAATTAATTTTATTTGATTAAGTCATCATTTCCCTTTTAATTAAATAATTCATTTTATTTAATTAATCTCAAAGGTCATCTCATTTAAATTAAATAAATTTATCTTTACTTGATTTAAAACTAACACCATCTTCTTTAATTAAATAAATCAAAATCTTATTTAATTAAGTCTAAATTCATTTTCTTCTCATTTTGATTTAAATTAATCCAAAAGTCTAAGTCAAAATTGTCAAATCAGCTAATCTCCCTCTTAATTAATCAAATCTCGATTAATCCTAATCTTAATCCATCCAATCCTCTAGCTTTTGCAACTTGCTCATGAAAATCAATTTAATTAATTAATAAATCTTCAATTTTCATTCAAAAAGGCATCAAAGTGGGAATATTCTCCAAGTTTGAATTCTTCCCCCAAAAGTACTTTTACATCCAACAAGGCATTAAAGGTCTCTTACTTGTCCTTTTCTTGAGCCAAGTGGCATTTAATTCATCTTTCATCTCCCTCCAACTTGTCACTTCTCCAAATTTGAATTTCCACCTAATTGCATTAATGTGCACATTCATCCAAATGTGCTCCACCTTTGTCCACTCACATGTTGACAAGTGGAATTATGCTATTGGTTGGTGTTTGATCCCACATTCATCCATTTTGCTTCATCCTCCATCATTTTCTTCTATAAATAAGAGGCTCTCATTTGGATTTTGGATCCACAACTTCATGCAACATTACCATCTTCAAGTTTCTGAGCAATTTTCATCCATTTTTATCCATTTTCATATTTTCATAGTTAGGTTATGTAGGAATTTCACCAAGGAGTATCAAATCTTCAAAATCGATCATCAAGCTTGCAAGGAATTGGGAAAGGGCCATTTTCCACATCAAAATGGCACCAATTCCCCCATGGGATTGAGAGTTTGTTTGCATTAAATAAGATTTGATAGCCTTTATTTGTGTTCTTCATCTCATTTCTTGTTTTTTTTTAATTTCAAATGAATTTCATGGGGAATGTTGTTTCTAACTTGCATATTGGACTAATTGTGTGTTTGTTCTTTGTGTTTGTGTACGTCTAGGATCACCATTCACATTTTGCATTTCAAATGAATTTCATGGGGAATGTTGTTTCTAACTTGCATATTGGACTAATTGTGTGTTTTTTCTTTGTGTTTGTATAGGTCTAGGATCACCATTCACATTTTGGTGCTAGAAGGAGGGAAAGAAATTGCAAATCTAACATATTTTTTTTGATAAATTCCGTTGTTTTTTCGTTAATCCTCGTTTTAGTGCATCTGTGGTATCTTTTGGCACATCTGCGATATATTCTGGCGCATCCATGTTTTGTTTTAGCATATTTGAGCACTCTTTTAGTGCATTTGAGCACTCTTTTAGTGCATCTGAGCACTCTTTTAGCACATTTGGTCACTGTTTTAGCGCATCTAGTCACTGTTTTAGCGCATCTGGTCACTGTTTTAGTGCATAGGGTCTCTGTTTTAGCGCTTTTATAGTCAGTTTAAAAATGGCCATATCTTGGTCATATGAAGGTCTTTTTTGAAGCCTTTTTTTTAAAATGGGGTAGAATTTCATAAGCTATGCAATGGCTTAGGTGTTTATCAAATTTTAGTGGAGTTAAAATTTTCAATTTTACATCTAAAGTCAAATCACATTGTAACTTGGTCTAAGTTTTAGGGTTTTTATTCTTAATAATTCATCTAACCCTTATATCTTCTTGTTTCTTAATCTAATCTAACATTTTGAGCAACTTTGCAGTTTAGGAAATCAAAGAGGGAAGGAGGAAACAAACACAAAGGCTTTCTATGGCATCATCACTTGATTATAACAAGTGTTTTTAAACACTTTGGGATCAATCATAATCCCATTTTAAGGCTTTTAATCTCTTCAAGTTTTAGGGCTCAAAATAAATTTTGTTTGGGTTTTAAAATGAAAAAAAAAGGGGTTAAAAAGAATCTTAGGAACTTACTACATTTTGTTTTGGACTTAACAATTGAACAAACAAATATCACACTTCAAAGTTGGTGCCTAAAAAGAACTCATTTTCTGCTTTGAAGTTAAAATGAGCATGTGTTTTTGTGTCTTGTAATATTTTTTGCAAAGTAATCTCATTTAAAAAGGCGTATGTGCTTCTCTCGCACTTCATGGTGATCTTGAGAATCAAAAGTATTTTTGGTGAAATTAAGTTGTATAAAATATTTCCTCCACACTTCAATTTGGATTCTTAAAATTGAACAAAGTTTTCTAGTGTGAGTGGAGTATATCGCATGTGTTCTCTCTTTGTCCATGTAAACAAATATTGATTGAACTACGGATGTTCTTTCTTACTTTTCTTTACTATTAGAGGGCTTGCTTGGTGGGAAAAAGTAATCACCCCAGGGAATGACCCAACCGAGAACACGTAAAGCCAAGCGACTTCCACCCGGTATATAAGTGTGGGTACTTGAGGAAAGTTCAAGTATCACGAGGATTGTTCTGACAAGAAGGGAAGCAATGGTATCTTTCCATATGGATGATCCCCCATGAACATAATTCCTATACTAGAACCTTTTGTTTAGAGGCCCAAATCCTTATCTATTTGTTGGTGCAAGAGGTAGGACCTCTAAAGCTGCCCCACATTTTTTCAGTTCTTGGTAGAGATGAGAAGTATGCCATGGGAGTTTCATGGGTACTAAAGCTTGGATGACCCATAGAAGTGAGTTTCATGGAGGGGAGCTAGTGTGTTCAAGCTTTTAATCATCCACCAAGAATAAGCGTAGTTGGATTTATCTAAGTGGGGATTCAAAAAATATTGTCTCTTAACTATATAGTTGTGCATGTTCTTGGAATCAAAACACTTTTATTGGATCTTAAACATTGGAAAAAAAAACATTCAAACATGATCATCAAATTTCAAACCCTTTAGAGGAAGCAAATACCTTTGAAAAATTCAAGTGTTATTGCTTTCCCTAGGGATTATATCCTTAGAGGCTTCAAAGCATTTGAATTTACATCTCAACTTGCTCTCACTAAAGTCAACAATAGGAAACTTTTGCCTCAATTTCCTTGATTTCCACATAATGGACTTTGTGGGATGAGAAGAAATTGGGACATTAGACATTTAGTTTGGAAACCTAATTAAGAATTGTTTGTGGTTAAAAGAACTCACTAAGAAAATATTAAAAAAAATTGGACCCCACACATGTGCTCTTTTAAATGATTTCCCAAAATATCAAAATCCAAAAGACAAAGTCCAAAGGTCTTAGTCAGCTCACAAGAAATGGTTGTCTATGCTTTACGAATTTAGAGAAAGATTGACCTTCAACTTTTACAAACATGCATCAAGGAACAATCCAAATTTGTATTCATTTTACTATTGTCAAAATCCAAGTCTATTTCAAAGGTTTGAGTATCTCACATAGGAAGTATTAGCATGTTCTTCAACACCTTGATCTAGTAAACAAAGTCTCTCTAAGTATCTTAGGATCAAAATCAAAACTTTCATCCATCCTTCAAACATCAAATCAAAATCACCTCACAAACAACTCTTGGAAATATTGAAAAAAAAAAATTATACTAAACTTTGGGCAAATCCTTGAATCAAATCAAAATCATCTTGTTTGATTAGGTGTGTGTAGATGAATCCTTGTTTACATAGTCAAATTATCATCTTGTGGACAAGTTTACTCTAGGACAACATCCAACCTCCTAGAGTTTATGAGTTCATTATCCAAACTAAATCCAATCAAAATCAAAATCAAATCAATACAAAATCAAGATCAAAAATCAAATCAAACATCAATCTAAAAGTCCTAAAGTTTAGCATCCTCCTCAAGGTTTCCTAAGAGTTCCAATAATTCACCAATCATCCATCTTTCAATATCTCATCACCATCCCTGATCCTTAATATCTTAGACTTTATTTTTTGTACCTAAATTTTAGATCAATCCAAGGAATTAAAGGTTCACCTCCCATTCCTAAAAATTGATCCTCATTTTATGGTCCAAACTAGATCTCAACACAAGAAGAACATAGAAATTAACAAAGAAACATCTACTTCAAGTGACTTGAGTCAAACCGCTCCCAAAATGAACCCCATTTGGTCTAGCAATCCCATGCCCAATTTTCCTCCACTTCCACAAGATCGTCAAGAGGAAGGTGGCCAAGTGGAAGATATCACCAACAATGTTTTAGGGATGACTCAAGATGAGATTATTGCAATGGTCCAAAATTTTGAGACTCACAAAATTGTCAATGCCATGATGAAACTCAATCCCTCACAATACATGCTAGAATTGGCCAAAGAAGGGGCTAAAATCCCTTCCGACTATGATTTAAGCACTATTGTGGAGAAGCCTCTTGGGATCATGCCCCCAATATCATCCACACCTTCATTTCAAAGCATCACTCAAACTATCCCAAAAATCACATCATCCATTGCTCTAACTCCACCAATTGTTAACAAGGGGAGCTCATTGCTTCATGCATTACAAACACACCCACTTGTGAACAACCAAGATTTGGATGTGAACACCATCTTGGGTCAATTTTTCCCATTGAATATCCGCTACACCCATATGTTCTGCTCACCTTTCATGACCCCAATAACCCATCATCTTTTCACGCAACACCGACATATCCTCTCAACACACAAACCTCTCTCCCTATGACCTCACAAGGAGAAGGTGGGCTATTTGAACCAAGGGGCATCTTTGACCCCTCATGATCATCATTTCCACAAGGGAACACAACACCCATTTTTCCACCACTACCACCTTTACCATTAACATACACACTACTCCTCAGTTTAGGGAAACCCCCTTTACCACTCCCCAATCAACAAAGTCAAAACAACCCCCCAATCATCAATCAAAACATCATACCAAATACTTCGATCTTTCCATCAATATCACAAAAACAGGTGGCAACCATCAAAGAAACACAAGCAATCATCACACCATATGTAAATAGGGTCTCTCAAGGACCAACCATATCAATCGCACCATCCATTACACAAATCCCCATCATCAATACAACAACACCCCTCATCACGCCAACAAACACCATGCCAAATACGCCACCACCACCGCCACCAAGACCAAATGTGACCAACCAATATAGCATCACATTGCAAGCAACAAAATAGGCCTATCAAAAGGAACTTCAACAATTTCAAGTGCAACAAGCTCAAAACACACAAGCTACACAACAAGCTACTCAACAAGCGCAAGCAGCTCAAGTTGCACAACAAGCACAACAATCACAACAGGCTGCTCAAGCTCAACCTTTATTACAACAACAACAAGCCACCCAAGTTTCCCAAGCTATGCAAGCGGCTCAAGCTGCACAAGCCGCACAAGCTGCACAGGTCGCCCAGGCTACACAAGTTGCCTAACAAGTGCAAGCTCAAGCTCAAGCACAATCCCAATATCAAGTTCAGAAAGTGCAAGTACAAGCTCAATACTAGACACAATTGTAAGCATCCCAACAACAAGCATATTAGCAAGTCCTGCAATAGTACCAATCACAACAAGAAGCAACCCAATTACTAGCCCAACAAAAAGCATTGTTGGCACAGTAGCAGCAAGACCAACAACAAGCGTTGTTGGCACAACAAAAACAAGACCAACAACAAGTGTTGTTGGCACAAAAAAAAATGTAGGCATATCAACAAGCCTTGATTGCACAACAGATCTTGCAAAAAACTCCCACCAACATACCCAACACTCCACCCATCACTCAAACACCTCAACCACTTCAAAGCACGTTCACTCCACCTCCTGATCTGCAAAATGACGTGACAACATAAATCAACTTGCTCTCGCAACAAGTACTAGATCTTCATTCAGGGAAGACCACAAAGACACCAAGCAACTTGTGTCCCTATCCATTCGATAGGAGCCTTGCAATGGTATCGTTACCAAAGGGATTTGAAATTCCTAAATTCAAAAAATATCGTGGGATGGGAAACCCTAATTATCATATCAGAGAATTCTAGGTACATTGCATGGAGGTCGCGTATGATGATACATATTTGATACAACTATTCCCTCAAAGTTTGGCTGGCCCCACCATGGAGTGGTTCTCTTGCCTTCCTCTTGGCATCAAAAATTTCCAAGAGATTATAGACGCATTCATAAAAAACTACGCATTCAATATAGGTATGAATGTTAATCTAGAGGAACTATCTACTCTTAAAAAAGCTAAGGGGGAATCATTTGATTCCTTCTTGCAAAGATGTTGATCCAAGGCCAACAGGAGCAAATGGGCCATGCTAGAAGAACAACAAGTTTGCAAAATCATTGCTAATCTTGAGAAAACCTTGGCATTCTACCTTAAAATGCAATGTATCACTATGTACGACCATTTGATCCCCAAAGCACTCAACATCGAACGAGCCCTTATTGCACAAGGGGCGACACCCATGTACCAAGAACATCAAGATAGTCGCCCATCCATTAGCTACAATGAGAAACATCACATGTGGGCGAAGAACAAAAACATCATCAATGATGGCATGGTGGATTCCAAGGTCATAATCAATGCTCCAAAATGAAACACCCAAACATACCAACAACTGCAAGGAAACAATTGAAACAACACGCAAGATAACGTAGTATCACAACAACCACCAAACAATCAAATCAACAATTTGAACAATCAAGGGG
This sequence comes from Sequoia sempervirens, assembly GCA_007258455.2. Lineage (NCBI taxonomy): Eukaryota > Viridiplantae > Streptophyta > Pinopsida > Cupressales > Cupressaceae > Sequoia > Sequoia sempervirens. The sequence goes on from VDFB02379711.1 coordinate 120,388,949, forward strand.
GACCAACCCTGTGAAACAAAAATCACCCCAAGCGAAAATATACCACCCTTGGGGAACCAATTGAATTGGTCATGAAGAAACTGGTAAACGAGAACCTCATCAAGATTCCCATCTATGAAAATTATCAGGAACTCCAAGTGAAACCACCATGGTACAATGAAAACCACCTTTGTGATTTTCACAAAATCAAGGGGCACACAATAGCCAGCTGCATGAGGTTGAAAAATATGATCCAAGACCTCATCAATGACAAGATCATAAATGTTGAGCAACTAGCTAGAAATCAGGACCTAAAAATATACACAAATCCGATGTCAGATCATAACCAAGGAAACAACCATGGAAAGACCAAGTATGCCAATGTGAACCATGTGTATGATCGTGTTGTCGTATCTATTGATGAAATGGTCACTATTATTAATATCAAAGGAGCCAAAGCTATTTGTGGAGTCACCACACGCGGTGGTAAGGTCACCATTGTTGGACCATCACAGCTACCTAGGGCATCCACCTCCAATCTGAAATCCATTCCTAATGGCTACAATGTCCTAGACCAGTTGAAAAGAACCCCCGCTCAGATCTCCATCATGGAGTTGTTGAAGATATCGCATGCACATAGAAAAATCCTAGAGGAAGCATTGGCTTCATCCACCATGTCTGCAGATCTTGATGCTAACCAATTCAAAGCTATGGTAAAGAATATCACCACCCCAAGTCTCCTAACATTCTCCTATCAGGACTTCCCCACCCAACCATCTCACAATCATACACTCCACCTTGAAGTCCTATTTCATAAAAATAAATTCAAAAGGGTCTTGGTGGATGGGGGTGCAGGTCTAAACATTTGTTCCCTCAAACTAATAAAGAATTTGGGATTCTCAGAGGATGTCATTGAAAAGGGTAAGGGAATCACAATCAGAGCATATGATGATCAAGAAAGAGTGTCTCATGGCACTATTTAGCTCCCTATTCAAGTAGGGCCAACCATTATGGAAACCACATGCCAGGTCCTTGACCTTGATTTTCCTTATAACATTCTCTTGGGGCATTCGTGGATCCATGGGATGGAAGTTGTTGCATTAACCTTCCATCAGTGCATCAAATTCCCATATCCAAATCAAGAGGTCACGGTCCACGATGATCCCGAGCCCTTTGTCTATTGCAAGAACCTTTAAGAAAAATACTATAAAATCCCCCAAGTCCCAAAGAACGATGAAGGCCCCACAACTCTGTATGTAGACCCAGCTACATTAGCCTCCACTTTTGAGACAAAGACACCCTCCATTCCTGATATTTCTGAAATCAAGGTCATTATCCAAGACAACGGGTGTGGGGATTATAGAATGAAGAAAAGTGATTTTCTCATAGGGGAGTTACCTCAATCTCCTAGGACTCATAGGCAACCCCAATCAGCTAAAACATCATCCCATACCTTCAAAGCAAACCCCTCTAGATTCAGGTCTTGGGGAGATCAAAGTCAGGAAATAGTAGATGAAAGAGACATATCCAATCTCCTATATCAAGATGAAAGGAATGTGCCTAATCTTCTAATGGATGAGAGTAGCAAAGGCCAAAAAAAGATGCTTAACATGGGTTACAATAAGAATAAGAATCTTGGGAAGAATAATGACCTATTAGAACCCCTTGTTGCTAAGAAGCGTATAAGAAATCTTGGCCTCGGATGTACCCCTCCGAAGGTAACCATACTTGGAAAAGCGACCCCAGTTAAGAAGGTCAAAACTCCCCCTCAACTATCAACACCCGCCCTTCAGTTACCAATATCCACAAGTCGAGTCATAGATAACTTTACCTTTGATGTAACCAATGTATGCAGTGATGAAGATCCCATAACTGACTTACCTATGCTCTTTGAGGATTCCTCCCTTCTCATGATTAGTACCTTGTCTTTTGAGTCAACCAATCAAACCCATGAAATAAACCTATTCTACCCTCAACTCATCGATTACAACCAACGAGGACCACCAATTTTGGACACATTTGAAAACGATGAGGCACTTTCAAAATTCATGGGATTGTGGGATACGCTACCATACAGAGATCAAAAGGTTGGGTTTGACATCACACTAGACACACATTCCTATTATGGGGAAAGGATTGAATCCTTCAGTCGCAAAAGTGAAAATATGAGAATAATCTCTAGGTCTTTGAGTGAAAACCACACTATGGCACTCTCTAACCTGAAAAACAATAAAAATAAAGGATGCATCTAATGATAAAAACCTCTTTAAGGTATTGGAGGATGAAGGATTCAATCTTCCCCTTAGTGCAATTCATCAGGAGAAGTCAGCGGTCCTAGCGGAGAAGTGCAACCCAATCAACCTGTGAATAGAGGAAATACCACACATAACATTCTATGTAGAGTCACTTCTCACAGAAGAATAGGAACTTCTAGTTGTGTTCCTAAAAGAAAGAAAGATAAAATTTGCATGGACCTATGTCGATATGCCTAGGCTTGATCTAGACGTTGTGGTTCATCACCTAGCTATGTATCTTGAAGCACAGCTAAGAAAGATGCATCCCTAGATTACATTGTTGGTCAAAATGGAATTACAAAAGCTAGTAGATGTAGGATTCATATGGCCGATCGATTATCCAGAGTCGGTCTCAAACCTTGTACCTATTTCAAAGTCCACTGGGGGCATCTGCATTTGCACAGACTTCAAAGATCTAAACAAATCATGTCCCAAGGATGACTTTCCACTACCAAACATCGACATGATTATGGATATGATGATAGAACATGAGATGCTATCATTGATGGATGGATTCTCAAATTAAAACCAGATCATGATAGCCAAAGACAACTAACATAAAATGACCTTCACTTTCCCATGGGGGACATATTGCTAGAATATGATGTCATCAGGTTGAAGAATGTAGGAGCTACCTATCAGAGGGCCATGACACTGATATTTCATGATATGATTCACAAAACTATGGAAGATTACGCGGATGATATATTGTCCAAATCAAATAAAAATGAGATCACATAGCAGCATTGGGCTCTATCTTTGATAGGTTAGAAGAATACAAAGTCAAACTCAATCCAAAGAAGTGTGTCTTCGGAGTACAGTCAGAAAATCTCCTTGGGTATATCATTTCTATGAGAGGGATTGAGATAGATCAGGCTAAGGTCAAGGAAATTCTCAAAATGGAGGCACCAAAAACATTGAAAAAACTAAGAGGCCTATAAGGAAGACTCCAATCCATCCATTGATTCATAGTGCAACTAGCAGACAAGGTTGTCCCCTATTCTCATCTACTCCACAGGGGGAAACATACAAGTGGGATGAGAAGTATGATCAGGCCTTCAACAAGATAGAGTACTTACTCACACCAACAGTCCTCATGCTGCCAATTCCAGGAAAACCTTTGATCTTATACATATCAGCAACAACGACAGCTCTCGGTGCTCTCTTAGCACAACATGATGAAAATGGAAAAGACAGAGCTATCTACTACATCAACAGAACTATGGTGGGCCATGAACTGAACTATGTTGGAGTTAACAACCCAAGATCTTCAATCTGCAACGCCAAAGAACCTCCACAAGAGATAGAGAGAAGCAACAATGGAAGATGCTATTCCACCAAACAAGGATTGCAATATGATACAATATGATCAATGCAATACTATACAATGCTTTATGCCATCTATTAACAAATATGCTAGAGATGCCTTGCTTATAAAGGCAAGGATAAGAGATAGGATAAGACAAGATCATGACAAGTGTCTTAATCCTATCACATGAGACAACTAACTCATAACTACCTAGGAAAGTGGAAATTCTAGATAAGACAACTAATACTTATCTAGATATGACAACTAATATCCTAAGTAAACTTAACATGTGAATTAAGTCCCCTAAGTCCCTAGTAAAGGAATAAACTAGGTACAAGACTTATTCACACCAACACCCCCCCTTAAGTGCAACTTAGGGAGGTACAAACCAATGCAAACATGCAAAAGATGGGTCCCGACAACTAGGCCTGATGAGGTACCCATGTACAAAACAAAAAACTCTCACAAGCGGAGAAAAGGAGAAAAACCCTGTGGGAGAAAACTCCTCTCCAAAAGAGAGAAAAGAAACAAAGAAAACTAATGAAGGAAGGAGGACTCCTCAAGACCCCCCAAGGACAACTTCCTTCACCCCAAGCATCGATCGCAACTGAAGATAACGAGGCGATGCCAAAGGTTTAGTGAAGATGTCTGCAACCTGCTGATCTGTAGGCAAATACTCCAAGCTGAGAACACCATCCTGGATGAGCTGCCTTATGAAGTGCATGTGGATCTCAATATGCTTAGTCCACTGATGCTCCACTGGGTTGTGTGAAATATGAATGGCACTCTGATTGTCACACCAAAGAGTAGTGGGCTGAGTGGACGAGAATCTGAACTCAGTCATCAACTGATGAAGCCACAAAACCTCCTGACTAGCCAACACGGCACCTCGATACTCAGCCTCTGTCGATGATAATGCAATAGTTGTCTGCTTCTTGCATGACCATGCAATCGGACCAAAACCAAGGCAAAAGACAAAGCCAGAAGTAGACTTCCGATCATTGACATCACCAGCCCAATCTGAGTCAGTGAAGCCCACAATCTGAGATGCACCTGAAGTGTAGTGAATGCCAAAATGAGTAGTGCCCTGAATGTATCTCAAGATACGCTTGGCGGCCTTCCAATGACTCTCATAAGGCTCCTGTGAGAAGTGAGAGACAAGTCCAACCGCAAAGGAAATATCAGGACGACTATGTGTCAAGTATAAAAGACTGCCAACCAACTGCCGATACAAGGTAGGATCAACTGTAGGAGTAGTGCAACTAGAAGACAGTACAACACCTGACTGGAATGGAGTAGGGGCAGGCTTGCAATCAGCCATGCCAAATCTCTGAAGCAAATCAAGAGCATACTTCTGCTGAAAAATGAAGATCCCCTCAGAAGTCTGATGAATCTGAAGGCCAAGGAAGTAATGCAAAAGACCAAGGTCGGTCATATCAAATCGCTCCATCAATGCTCGTTATGTACTCTGAATCATGGAAGTAGAACTCCCTGTGAGAATCAAATCATCCACATAAAGCACAAGTATAAGTAGATCCTCTCCATGTCTCTGTGTATAAACTGTGGGATCAGAATGGCAGCGAGTGTAGCTAGAAGCAAGCAAGAAACTATCCATCTTCTCATACCAAGCCCGAGGGGCTTGTTTGAGACCATACAATGAACGTCGAAGCCTGCAAACAAGTGAAGAGTCTTGCACAAAACCTGGTGGCTGCTCCATATAGATCTCCTCATGAAGATCCCCATGCAAGAAAGCACTCTTCACATCCATCTGATATACTGACCATCCCTGAGATGCAGCTATAGCAAGGACAAGGCGAATAGAATCCATCTTGGCAACAGGAGCAAAGGTCTTGGAATAGTCAATCCCTTCAACCTGAGAAAACCCCTTTGCAACAAGACGAGCCTTGTACTTGTCAATGGAACCATCTGCTGCATACTTGGTACGATACACCCACTTGCACGAACCAACTTTCTTCCCTTGGGAAGAGGCACAAGATCCCAAGTATGATTCTTCATCAAAGAAGAATACTCATCATCCATAGCACTATCCCACTCTGGAATACCTGAAGCATCTGAAAACTTCTGAGGATCATCTAAAACTGCATGACTCAAAAGACTAATTCCAGAAGTCTGAGAACGAGTGCGGTGAGTGTCTGTGGGATCACCAACAAGAGGACCAGCCTCCTCAAGAGTAACTCGAGCCCATCGTGGCCTAGTGGGTGAGTGAGGAGGAGGTTCATCAAGACCATCATCAAAGTCTTCCTCAAGTAGCAAAGTATCATGAATTGAAGAAGACTGAGTAGGTTGTGATGAAGAAGAAGTCGAAGGAGGATCTAGTTGGGTGAAGGTCTCAGAAAACTGAACATCGCGTCGGAAATGAACCTCTCGTGTGTCAGGATCAAACAATCTGTATGCCTTCACATCCTCACAATAGCCAACAAAGATGTAACGCTGACTCTTCTTCTCCATGGATTTACGCCGACCATTCGAAATGAATGCCCAAGCCTCACTACCGAAAACTCTGAAGAAGGATACATTAGGCTTGCGATGAGACCAAGCCTCCTCAGGGGTCATATTTCGCACTGCCTTGTGGGGCATATGATTCTGAATATAGTTAGCACAATTGATAGCTTCGGCCCAAAAAGCGGGAGCCATGGACCTAGACTGTATCATACAATTGGCCATTTCCCTGAGAGTCCTGTTCTTTCTCTCCACCACACCATTCTGCTGAGGAGTGTAAGGAACTGTGTGCTGATGAAGAATACCATGTGCACTGCAAAAATCCTGAAATGCCTGATTGACATACTCCCCCCCATTATCTGTGCGTATCTGTCGAAGAGAAAAACCTGACTGCTTCTCCACAAATGTTTTGAAAGTTTTGAAGTTGGTGAGGACTTCACTTTTGAGCTTCAGAAAATAGACCCATGTCCGGCGAGAAAAGTCATCAATGAATGTTAGCACATACTTGGCCCCTGAAAAAGAAGGAGTTGGGAATGACATAAGATCACTATGGACCAACTCAAGGGGTGTGGTTGCACGTGTAGCATGACCCTTAGGAAAAGGATCTTGATGTTGCTTGCCAAGAACACATCCTTGACAAACACCATCTGTGCAAGTGATCTTTGGAAGACCAACCACTAAGTTATGTGCTTTCATTTGCTGAAGATATCTATAATTCAAGTGCCCAAATCTCTCATGCCAAAGCTTGCTCATTGAATCAGCATGAGCAACAAAACATGACCCTGATGAAGACTCAAATCCATCAAATCGATACAAATGATTCTCATGATCAACTACCCCTGTAGCAACAACCTTCTCAGGATCTTGCAACTGTCTAATAGTCACATTTTGTGGAGTAAACTCAACTAACTTCCCATCTCCAGAATGACAAATCTGATATATGGAAAGAAGATTCGCTGAAATATCAGGAACAAGAAGAACATCCTCAATGCACCCATCTAGCATCTGAATGGAGCCTGTCCCCAAAACTGGAATCTGTGAAGAGTTCCCAACTGCAATCTGAGAAGTAGAAGTATGAACTATGGAATCAAGAAGATCACGTGAATTTGTCATGTGATGTGAGGCACCTGAATCAAGAATCCAACTATCTGAAGGTAAATGCATAGCTCGTGCAGAAAGAGCTTGCCCTTTGCCCATGGAAGAAGGCTTAGCCACTGAAATATTGTGCTTCTTCATAGCTTCCTCCAAGGCCTCTAATCTCTTAAAGCAATGAGATGCATCATGCCCAGTTTTTCCACAAAATGAACAAGGATCTCCTTTCTTTTTCTTGGACTTGGAAGAAGAATCTCCAGAGGTAGAAGAAGAAGGAGATTGAGTGGACTTTTGATTGTTCTTTGGCTTCGGTTTGGAGGGATTCTCACTACCAGAAGATGATTCTGCTTTGGGCTTCTTCTTATTCTTTCCTTTACCCTTGGATGATTGAGCCATTAGAGCATGATTCTTAGAATTAGGTAAGGCATCCAACTGAATTAACTTGGCCTCTTCCCTAGTAAGACGCTCACAAAACAACTCAAATGTAGGCATTTTGTAATCTTTCCCCATTGCATCCATAGTTGAATAGAAAGTAGAAGAAAACACTTGATAAGGGCCCTTTAACTTAGACAGAATCAAGAAGATACATTCATCACTAGATACATCATGTCCACATCCTTTCAACTGTGACAAAATCATCTTGAATTGAGCAAGAAAATCTTGCATTGAAGGAAACGTATCTGGAGAGAGGGATTGTAGTTCTACTTGAAGTTGCAAGGTTCTGAAATGATTTATTTTACCATACAATTCTTCAAGTTTTTCCCAAACATTCTTAGGTGTTTTGCACTCCGAAATATGAAACAACAGATTATCAGATACATGTAAGCCAATGAGCCCTTTTGCTTCATCCATTTTACATCTATGGACAAACTTTTCATAATCCCTTGTAAATTCAGGTTGTTCTGCATCTAACATTGGCCATAGACCCTTAGATTGTAACAATTGAGTCATTTTTAGCTTCCATGTATGATAATTGTGTGGAGTGAGTGGTTCAATTTGCCTTAGATCCGCCATGAATTACCAAAAGAAAAGGACAATGTGGCACTTAAATTGTGCCTTTCACCCCCCCAGAATGTATTAAAATTGATTTTGCAACCCCCCCAGCAAATTACAATGAACAAATTTTTGCAATTTTTCAAGTGACAAGCTCAAATCAACCGTTTATAACACACGGTGATTTTTACAAATTTTCAGGAAAAGGAGCTTGCAAAGCTGAAAACAGAGGTTACAAACAGATTCCTTGTGATTTTCTGATCAATTTCAAAAAAAAAAATTCCAAATTTCGACTTCGTTGGCAAAAGTTACATCAAGAACAAGCAATAAATGCACTTGTACCTTCAAGCTGAAAAATCTGGCAAAAAATGGCAAAATCTGGAAAATTCACCTGCACCACTATGAAGTTCGTCGAACCAGCTTTCCAACGATATCTCGTTTGCAAAAAACCGACTTCGTGGCGAAAAGTTATGCAAAAATGAAAAAAAGGCCTATTTTAGGCACTTTGAAGGCTAAACAGGTGCAAAAAATTGAGCCCTCAGGGGCTGGCTCCTGGTCACCCACGTGACTGCGGGCTGGGCTGGTTCAAAAATTCCGCCGGTTTTGTTTTAACCGCTAGCGGTTTCCAGTTGCTGGGGCGGTTTAGATGACCGCTAGCGGTCTGGCTAGCGGAGCGATCGGCGGCGGCTGGCGGTGGAGACCGCTGGTGGCTCCTGGTGGCTATTGGCAGTGGAGGCCACTGGCGGTTGTCGGTGGACTCTTAATAACAGACCGCAGACTCTTAACAGTCTGTGGCCTAAAATAAAAGCCGACAGACCAAAAATATACAATGAAATGCGCTTTTTGAAGCGCTTAAAATTTTTTATAATTTTTTTGAAAATTTTCAAAAATAAAAATGCCTACCAGAAAAGAAATTAAAATTATTATTTTTTTTTTGAAAAATTTTCTGACGACACGCGTACGTGCGCAGGGGGGTCGTACGACCGCCTCTGCTAATTTTTTTTTGCCCCGAAGACAACTTTTGTCTAATATAGGCATATTATATATCAAAAAAATCAGAAATGGCCACCCGGACGCAATGGAAGACTTATTTTTGGCTCAAAGTGCACCTGTAAAAATTTGTTCACCAGATCTGAGCTCGAAACCCTTCTTTGCCAACGCTGCAAATGGCGACAAAATTAAGTGAAACAAAAGCCAGATCTGACTTTTTCGAGCCTCCTGGACGCAATGGGACAGCCTAAAATACTACCACTATAGCCAAAAGCGCTGCAATCACCAGATCTCACCAAAATGCAAGCATGCAATATAGGATACAAGAACTCAAAAAATGACAATAGAAATTGATGAAAACTCTCTAATAAAGAAATGGAAGGGGCTTGCCAGATTCAAAGCTCTGATACCATGTTGGAGTTAACAACCCAAGATCTTCAATCTGCAATGCCAAAGAACCTCCACAAAAGATAGAGAGAAGCAACAATGGAAGATGCTATTCCACCAAACAAGGATTGCAATATGATACAATATGATCAATGCAATACTATACAATGCTTTATGCCATCTATTAACAAATATGCTAGAGATGCCTTGCTTATAAAGGCAAGGATAAGAGATAGGATAAGACAAGATCATGACAAGTGTCTTAATCCTATCACATGAGACAACTAACTCATAACTACCTAGGAAAGTGGAAATTCTAGATAAGACAACTAATGCTTATCTAGATATGACAACTAATATCCTAAGTAAACTTAAATGTGAATTAAGTCCCCTAAGTCCCTAGTAAGGGAATAAACTAGGTACAAGACTTATTCACACCAACAAACTATACATCCATTGAGAAAGCTTGTCTAGTGGTCGTGTTTGTAGCACAAAAATTCAGGCATTACATGCTAGCACATCAAATAAAGCTCATTGCAAAGATAGACCCACTCAAATATCTGCTTTCTAAAGAAATGCTTACAAGGAAGACAACTAAGTGGGTCATGATCCTGATAGAGCATGACATTGAGTATGTAGAATGCAAGTCCATTAAAGGACAAGCAATTGTAGATCAACTAGCAGAGGCACCGATATACTTAGAGAACCCACTTGTATCAGTATTCCCCGATGAATCAATATTCAACCTAAGTGTAGCAGATCACTGGAAAATGTACTTTGATGGATCCTACATGCAACATGGGTTAGGAGCAAGGATCTTCTTCATCACCCCACAAGGGGATTGCATACCAAAATCATACAAGTTGTCATTCCCTTGCACAAATAACATTGCTGAATATGAGGCTCTTGTCATAGGGTTGTGAATTGCAGTGCAATGGTAGATCATGGCACTCAAGGTCTACAGAGACTCACAACTCATAATAAACCAAGTAAACTATGAGTATCAAACAAAGGAACACAATTTGATTCCCTATAAGAAACTAGTGGAAATCCTCAAGGAGCTCTTCATTGATATCACATTTGAGTAACTACTAAGAGAAAATAACAGAGCAATAGATGCTATGGCTACAATTGGATCACTATTAGAGATCCCACACAATGTTCCAAAGCAAGAATTCCTCGTAGAGAAGCTTCTCGTGCCTACATTCAAGGTACCAAAGTTTGAATTTGTGTGCAAAATCATTGGTCCTGGTGATTCCTGGTACCATGATATATACACTTACCTGAGATTAGGATTCCTCCCTACCAACATAACCCCAAACCTCAAAATAGTCTTTGTCAAAAAATCATCCCCTTTTTTCATCCTAGGAGATACCCTATACCGTAGAAGCATTGAAGGAACCCTTTTATGTTTCCTAAATTTTGAGGAAGCTTTGACTACCTTGACCAGGGTACACAACAACATTTGTAGTTCACATTCAAGTGGTATGACCTTGGCCAAGAAACTATTGAGGACGGGGTACTATTGGCCTACAATGGAAAGGGAAGCACATGATTATGTCAGAAGGTTTTTGCAGTGTCAACAACATGGGGATCTCATCCATGCACTAGCTTAGGAGCTCCACCTGATTGTTACACCTTGGCCTTTTTCACAAAGGGGGCTCGATCTTGTTGGAAAAATTACCCCCACCTCATCCAATGGACATAAATGGACATTTATCATCACTACCACTAAATACTTCACAAAGTGGGTAGAAGCCATTCCCATGACCTATATCATAGGAAAGCAGATATCAAAGTTCATCCTAAACTACTTAATTTTCCACTACAGTGTCCCTCAAGCCATTATCTCATATAACAGGACACCTTTAAAAAATGAGGATGTTTGTGACCTATGCCAAAATTTCAAAATCCAAAATCGCTTTTCCACTCCATACTACCCTCAAGGAAATGACCAAGCTGAGGCTATGAATAAGACCATCCTAAAAATCCTCAAGAAAACAATCAATGATGCTAGTCATGATTGGCACCTCCAATTGAATCCTTCCCTATGGGCCTACTGAACAAGTATCAGCACACCAACAAGTGCCACCCCCTTCTCCCTGGTCTACAGATCATAAGCCATACTCCCCATCAAGATCAAGCTCCCGTCCCTAAAAATATCATTATAGAATCTCATCACAGATGAAGAATATCGGGTGTCAAGATTAAACGAGTTGGAATTACTAGATGAGTGGTGCATGGATGCTTTAAACCATTTGCAAGTCTACCAAAACCGACTCAAACAAAGCTACAACAAGAAGATCGGGAGTCAGATCTTCCAAGTCGGAGAGCTTGTGCTGAAGGAGAATCAAAAGATTGTTCCAAATCCAGAAAGCAAGGGAAAGTTTGAACCCAATTGGTTGGGACCCTTCGTCATCACAACAAGCTACAAGTCAAGGGCATATTAGCTATCAACACCCAAAGGAAAACCTCTATAGGAGCCCATGAACAACTCCCATCTCAAAAAGTTCTATGCCTAATGTTCTAAGGTATAAAACCAAAAATACAAAAAAATAAAAAAACACAAAAATCCAAAAAAAATAGAAAAAGGATTAAAAATAGTAAAGAGAAAAATCGTCCTCTAGTGAAAACCACTTCGGTGGCGCTTTGGGCAAGTACCTTGGAGAAAACCTAGAAAATAGGGCCTTTTGTAAATAAGCACTCTCCATCCACCCAGATATCCATGGCTCATTCTGCATCATTCATCCATTTTGTATCATTCATCAATTGCATTTCATATCTCCATCCATCACCCATCTGCATCCGCATCATAGCTTGGTCTTGTGTTCATGTAATGATCCCTCCTAGTACTACTCGGCCCATTCTTAAGGTCAATTTGTCATGCCTTTATCAGAGTAATCTATTCCTCCACGCTGGGGGCATGTTCTCATCGGATCGGATTGGTGTACATTCTTGAAGTCTTCCTAAAATCCAAAAAATCCAAAAACATTAGAAAATCAGAAAATCCAAAAATATTCATAAAATCAGAAAATCCAAAAAACATTCAAAACATATCAAAATCCCAAAAATAGGTCAAAAAGTTAGTAAAAAAAATTCAAAAACAGAGTCGTTTTGTTGAACTACATCATCTCTGAGCTCTGAACGTAGGCAAGGTTGATCTTTGATCATCCCTCGAGACACTTAGGTTAGTCCTTTAGGAGTCCATCATAATAAATTGGCAATCCATTTGTTCATATCTCATCAATAATCAAGTTTGTGATAGTCGAACTACATGGTCTCTGCATGTATAATGTAGGCAAGGCTAATCTATTGATCAACCCTCGAGGCCCCTAGGATAGGTCTTTAGGTTAGTCTTTTGGTAAAAATATTAGAAAGCCCTAAGACATTGAAAATCAAAACATTTACAAAACGTATTGAAAATACCAAAAACAACCTCAACATTTCAAAATACCAAAAACATTCAAAAAACCCAAAAAATCATCCATCCCCATCTCACTTTCACCCACAATAAACATCACTCATAATAAACAATCTTCATCCTCAACTTTGGTGAAACAATCAGAAACAAGTCTAGCAGGTTAAAAGTGAAAACTCAAAATGTCAAGGTCTCAAGTCTAGGTTAGTAAGTAAACAAGTTGGTCAACTCTTGGTACTAATAGCTCATCATCTAGTTTGTCCCAAATCATCTGATAACATCATGTCCTAGGATACATCCTTCCTACAATGGACATCAACAACAGGCATCATCATAGTTTAGTCTTGGCTAGCAGTATGAAGAACATTAGCTTGTTTGTTTACTTGATCTTTGTCTTTTTGATTTATCTTATTGTGCTCATTCCAATGACCTCTCAATGATGTCCAAACAAGAGATTTAGAGAGAAATGAATGGAGCAATGATCATTATATTTTTATCTATTGTGTTTGTTGGATATTCTTATAATATAACCTTGGTCATTCCTACTTTGTTTGGTCTGTAGGGAGGCTATTTTAGGTGTCTTTTTGACAACATAGGAAGGCTCACCTTTCTATGTTTTGGTCTGAGATGTTTGAAATATTTGAACTGCATTCTAAATAGGGTTTTTTATGCCAAGTGTGAACAAGAATACTCCTATATGATTGTCAAGTCAAATTCCATCTCACTAGATATAACACCATCATGTTTTTCTATACCTTCATGCATCGTACCTATGTGTGTTATCAAACATAAGGTAAGTAGTCCTTTTAAAATCCCAATTCTTGATAAGAAAATCATCATCATCATCATCATCATCATCATCTCTAATAAAGTCTCGTAGATAATGGACTTGTTGGATCTTGTTTTCATCACCTCATTTCTTCTATCCTCTTTTCACGCTAACATAATATCATGTCCATCATGCATCCACAAACCATTAGCATACATACATCTGATAATCATAGCATATCATATCATCCATGTCACATGCATTGCATTATCATTTAAGTGTTTAGGATAATATAGATTGGTTATTCTAAGCATCTGAAAACCATCTCATTTGCATCATCATCATAACCATCCATACATCCATCTTGAACCTCTTTGTTGCGAGATCAACCCTCAAATCAAACTTTTCGCTCGATCTCTCAAGGGGGTAGTGTACCAGTATACTTCTTTCCGCTGGGACATCTAGAAAAATAAAATAAAATTGAATTTTGATCACGAAAAATTTATTCTTTGAACCAATGTAGCAGGTACATTGCTTCAAAGAGGGGTAAAATGTAGACATGTAAATTATACTGATTAATCCTATACACCTAATCCTGATTTTACTAACACTAGTTCATCCTGAATCATCTTTTTTGCTAACCATTTAATCTAATAATCTGTCACATTCCATCTCTTAATTAAATAAATCAATTTTATCTGATTAATTCATCATTTCCCTTTTAATTAAATAATTCATCTTATTTAATTAATCTCTAAGGTCATCTCATTTAAATTAAAATAAATTTATCTTTATTTGATTTAAAACTAACACCATCTTCTTTAATTAAATAAATCAAAATCTTATTTAATTAAGTCTAAATTCATTTTCTTCACATTTTGATTTAAATTAATCCAAAAGTCTAAGTCAAAATTGTCAAATTAGATAATCTCCCTCTTAATTAATCAAATCCTGATTAGTCCTAATCTTAATCCATCCAATCCTCTAGATTTTGCAACTTGCTCATGAAAATCAATTTAATTAATTAATAAATCTTCAATTTTCATTCAAAAAGGCATCAAAGTGGGAATATTCTCCAAGTTTGAATTCTCCCCCCAAAAGTACTTGTCCATCCAACAAGGCATTAAAGGCCTCTTACATGTCCTTTTCTTGAGCCAAGTGGCATTTAATTCATCTTTCATCTCCCTCCAACTTGTCACGTCTCCAAATTTGAATTTCCACCTAATTGCATTAATGTGCACATTCATCCAAATGTGCTCCATCTTTTTCCACTCACATGTTGACAAGTGGCATTATGCTATTGGTTGGTGTTTGATCCCACATTCATCCATTTTTCTTCATCCTCCATCATTCTCTTCTATAAATAAGAGGCTCTCATTTGGATTTTGGATCCACAACTTCATGCAACATTACCATCTTCAAGTTTTTGAGCAATTTTCATCCATCTTTATCCATTTTCATCCATTTTCATATTTTCATAGCTAGGTTATGCAGGAATTTCACCAAGGAGTATCAAATCTTCAACATTGATCATCAAACTTGCAATGAATTGGGAAAGGGCCATTTTCCACATCAAAATGACACCAATTACCCCATGGGATTGAGAGTTTGTTTGCATTAAATAGGATTTGATAGCCTTTATTTGTGTTCTTCATGTCATTTTTTTTTTTTTTGCATTTTAAATGAATTTCATGGGGAATGTTGTTTCTAACTTGCATATTGGACTAATTGTGTGTTTGTTCTTTGTGTTTGTGTAGGTCTAGGATCACCATTCATAGGAATAATTGCACTCGATGTTGGATACTCAAAATTCATCACGGATGGAGAAGGGTTATTAGACAGTAGATGGAAGAGTCACTTGACCAACATAGGAAAAATCTAGGAGTACAAATGGCTTCATGATTACACAATGTACCAATGGGAGAAGACATATCTATCTCCCCTAGAAGAATAGGCCTTTCATTGAAGTACCAAGCCTTGCAGATACTATCATGGAGAGAGGACCTTGTCAGATCTAAATGATCATGAGTACCTTACGATGAGTAACAAACTTATGTATCTTGTGAGTTCTCTGGACTTCAACATTTGATGATTTCTCTTCATTTATCATCTTTCATTAATTTATGTAGTCCTATGTAAACAATGATAATTAAGAGTTTTTTATTTATGTTAAAAGTGGGTAACTAAAAAGACACTTTTTGACATGTCAGTTAGGACAAAATTTTGAAACGTATTGTAAAATATTTTTGAAGATCAATAGAATGAAGTTATAATTGGTGGTCAAATTCTGGTTTCAATTGTTTGTTGAAGTGAATTAATGAATGCTATCTTGTTGTCTCTAGTTTGATCTTTCCTTGTTACTTAAATCAATAAATCAAGGGTATATATGTTTTATCATAACACATTTTTTGTCAAACAATTCATTTTGTACTACATTTTGGTTTCAAATCCTTGGTAATTATGGTTAGTTTCATTATATTCAAATTCTAAATTTTGAGAAATTATATACAGTAAATAGATTGATGGTTGTTTGTATAGTGAAATCAGCTCTCTTAGAAATTAACTAAAATATCTTGTCTTGAAATATCTATAAGGATTATTTTAATTAAAGAGGATTTTGTGGTTATTTTTGTAACAATGATTTTATAGTGCAGCTAGCTTGCTATTTTCATTCAAGATACAAGTCATCAAAGTAAAGCACATACCAAGAAGATGGTATTCTAATTCAAACCCTCAACCTCACTTAGTTTAGTATGCTTACATGGGGATATCAAGGAATTTGCTAAGAAATTAATATATATCATTTGTTGTTTGTGAAGGAGAATCTATGAAATCCAAAAAGGTAGTGGATCAATATCTAGTTTCTTCAGTAAAGATGATGTCACAGTTGGGAAACTTGTTGTGAAAGATCAAGTTAGTAATTTTTGGATGTTAAGGCTTCCCAGTTGGATATCAAATATCTTTTCTCATCAATTTAATTTGGAATTTATGTCTAAATGGATTCTTTCATGGTATAGTTCTTTACCGAGACAAAACATGAACCAAGGTTGACATTTTTGTTGTCTAAGTCTAATGGAATTCTTGGGCTTGGTTTCCAGGGAATTTTTGTTGATAATGTTGTTCCAATTTGGTCAGTGTTGATAGCCTTCATTCTATAATGTCAACTTCATTCTATAATTTGAGCGTATCACCTTTTTAAACTTTGAACAAGGATCTAAAATCAAGGGTTCATTATGCATATTTCAAGCCTATGTTGAATACTCTATTTAAGGCATTTGTTGACAAGGCTACAATTTTTTAATTGATTTATCTTTCTACTGTGTTTGGACTTACTTTTGTAAACTTGCAATATACAATGGACTTTTATTCTTTCTGAATTGATACTAATAGTAATTTTGTTGGTTGTATTGAGGCATAGCTTCATTCATGGTAGAAAAGGTAGCACCTTATTACTCATATTAGATGGCACGTTGCATATAAAGGATGAAAGATTCTAGGGTTATTGTTGACTGCATCAAGAAGGATAGAGCTTCATATATGGGACACAATCAACACTCTCCTTCTTGGATTCTACACATTACAGCTTGCGCTCTAGGAAGATTTCCCACGTTGTAGAAGTTTAAAGAGATGAAATGGGCATGTGCTCGCATTGAAGGGCTCCAAGCATGTGTTTCCATCATTGCAAAATTTTTTTGGAAAAGTTTCTTTCTTATCATTTTTGTGCATTGTAACTCAGATTTTCTATCTTGTGACTGAAAAGAAAAATTGCAATACTCTATTTCTAAGCATTTGTCAAGCAAGATAGACATTTTAGACTTGTGCAAGCTATAAGAACACCTTTCTTTTAATAAAGTTTAGTGATTTTTCCTTCTCAATGGTTGTCTTATTGTGTGCAATTGATGGTTGATGTGTATTTCTATGTTTTATGTTTAAGTCCTCAAATATCAGTCAATTCAAATGACTAAATATACTACTAATTAAATAAATATACTACAAATTGATAGAAATAAGTGAATAGTGAATAAATATGACTAAATATATGACTAGTGAAATCAGTGAATAAAAATGACTAAATATACTACCAAATTGATCAAAATGATGATTAAAATTAATGACTAAATACACTACCAATGCACAGAAATTAGTGAATAAAAATGACTAAATAAGTGACCAATTAACAACAATCAATGACTAAATTAATGACTAAATATATCAATGAATAAAAAATGACTAAATAAGTGACTAGATTACAACAATCAATGACTAAATCAACAACTAAATAAGTGAGCAATTAAATATATCAATGAATAACAAGACTAAATAAGTGACCAGATTATAGCAATCAATGAATACAAAATGACTAAATAAGTGACCAAATTACAACAATCAATGACTAAATATACTACAAAATTGATCAATCAAAATAACCAATAAAGGACTAAAAATGGTTTATCAATCAATTTGGTTGTGTTCTAAATGACTAGCAATAAACTACTAATGGTCACATGATCATGTTCAGTCATTTATATTTAATTTTTAGTATTTTTTAATCATTTATTGTTTGTTTTGTACTAGTGTATTTGATTGTTGATAACGGGTGCTCAAATCACATGACAGGTGATAAGAGTATTTTTTTTAAACTTGAGAGGTTTGAAGGTGGTCCTGTTAAGTTTGGAGATGATACATCTACTAAGATATGTGGAAATGGTTTAATCATTTTTTATGGAAAGCATAATACAGATGATGCTCTTTATGTTAAGCGTCTCTTGCATAATCTTCTAAATATAGGAGAAATTTGTAACAAAGGATATAATATTGTATTTCAAGATGGTGGTTGTGAGATTAGGAAAGGCTCCGGAACTCTGGTCATTGTAGGAAGAAGGATAGATGGAAATGTTTATTAGCTTAAGGGTGCTAATGGTATGCGCTTTATGACTCAAATCAATGAATTTTGGCCATGGAATAGAAGAATGTGTCACATCAATTTTGATAGCCTAGTTAGAATTATCTCTTCTCAAGTTGTGAGAGATTTGCCAAAGATTACAAAGCCTATAAATGTAATTTGTAAGGAATGTCAAGTTGGGAAGAAAACAAGAAAAAGGTTCAATGTTAAATAATAATCTACCATAGGACCTTTGGCTTTGGTGCATACAGACCTTTGTGGACTTACAAAAATAAGAATTTTTTAAGGAGATAGGTATTTCATGTTATTGATTGATGATTACTCTAGAATGACTTGGGTAAATTTTCTCAAAGAAAAACTAGAAGCTCTAGATAATTTTAAGGCATTTAAAGCTATGGTTGAGAATGAAATGGATATGAAAATTAAATTTTTAAGATCTAACAAAGGTGGAGAGTTCACCTCCAATGAGTTTAATAGTTTTTGTGAAGATCAGGGAATAGAGAGACATTTGTCAGCTCCTAGGATTCGTCAGTAGAATGGAGTGGTGGAAAGGAAGAATAGAACAATTCAGGAAGCAACAAGGACAATGATGAAGGAAGTAAATCTACCATATGTGTACTGGAGAGAAGCAATTCATATTGCATTCTACATACTTAACAAAGCGCAAGCAAGGAAAAATAGTTCAAAGACTCCCTATGAGTTGTGGTATGGAATAACTCCTATTGTCAAATATTTCAAAGTGTTTGGAAGAAAGTGCTATATCAGAAGATATGAAGAAAATTTGGGAAATTTTGATGCTAGATCTGATGAAGGAATCTTCCTTGGATACTCTACAAAGAGTGAGGCTTACTAGTGCTATAACAAGAGGATAAAAAGGATTGTTGTAAGCACAAGTGTCAAAGTGGATGAAGACTTACATAAAAGCTTAGTGTTGATAGAAGGATATGAATTAGATGAGTCCTCTTACAGAGAAGACAAGAAAAATGATGGTAAGGAGAAAGAAGTTCAAATTGAAGAGGAAGAAGCTCAGGAAAGGATCCCTAAGACTCCTAAGTATGTGAAGAAGAATCATTCTGAAGATCATATCATTGGTGACAAAAGAAGAGGTGTATTGACAAGGAGAAAGGCTACTATGATAGAAGAACAAGTAAATTTATGTTTACTTTCTAAAGTTGAACCTAAAACAGTGATTGACGCATGCAAAGATGAATTTTGGATCAAGGCTATGGAAGAAGAACTAATGAAGATTGAGAAGAACCAGAATTGGGAGCTTGTTCCAAGACCAACAAACAAGAATGTGATTGGAACTAAGTGGGTTTTCCAAAACAACCTTAATGAGAATGGAGAAGTGGTTAGGAACAAGGCAAGGCTTGTGTGTAAAGACTACTCACAAGTAGAAGGAATGGAATTTGAAGAGATATTTTCTCTAGTAGCAAGGATGGAGGCTATTAGGATTTTTTTGGATTTTGCAACACATAAGGATTCCAAAGTTTATCAAATGGATGTGAAGTCTACATTTTTGAATGGTAAGTTGGAAGAAGAGGTATATATTGAACAACTAAAAGGTTTTTAATTATTAGATAATCCTAATATGGTCTGCAAATTGAAGAAGGCATTATATGGACTCAAGCAATATCCCAAATCTTGGTATGCAAGATCGGGTAAGTACTTGTTGCAATCAGGGGGAGAAAGTGTTGTCATTGTGTTGTATGTTGGTGTTGTCAAAGGAAGTGAAATCTGAGGTTGTGGAGAAATTTTTGTCCCTTATAGGTGTTGCCTTTGGGGGAGAGAAAGTATATGTGATTGAAGTCAAAGGGGAAGCAAATAAAATAAAATATGTGTTGTCCTTTACCATTGATGTTAAAGGGGGAGAGATTTAACTAAAAAACCATATGAAGAAAGGGGGAAACAAGTCCTATAAAAGAGAAAGTGTTGGAAAGAGTTGATTCTTGTGTAAGGGGGAGCAATGTGCACTAATGTGCAATATATGTTGCTTGATCAGAGTTGGAGTTGTTGGTTTTTGTTAATGTTTTTCATCTTATGTGTTGAAATCAATGACAAAGGGAGAGATTGTTGGAAGTTTGTGTTGACATTGATGTCAATAGATCTTTTTTGTTGCATTGATGCCAACCTATGGAGATTCTTTGATTGGTTACATTATGTTGTCATTAGTAGTCTCACTGATGTCAACCTCTATTGTTGCTTTGATGAGCATATGTTTGTGGATGTTCAACATCTTGTGTGGTTGACATGATAAGAGGAGTGTTGTAGATGTTGAGATGGTGTTTGTGGTGCTTGGTTTCCAAGTGCTTTTGATAAAATTTGAATAAAAGAGGAAATAGTGTGGTAATGAGTGTTCAATGTGGCAAAGTGGTGTTTAGTGTCTTGCTCCACATTTATTCATGGTTGAAGATCTTCTTGTGTTGTTTTAATATGTTGATATGAGGTGTTCAAGGGTTTTATATCTAGAGTTTCATGTTATGGATTGTTCAAAAAAAGAAGTTATGTTCACCAGTGTGTGAACTGTGGTGTAGTGACATCTGGGAGAAATAGTTTTTCCCCAATTTATCCAATTTGTGGTTTCTATTTTTGTGGATCTAGAAGTGTGCTTGCAATGTCTGTATCTATCTTTAGTCTATTTTTTTTGTGTTTTGGTGTTCCACAAGGTTGGATTCTTGTGTTGTAGTGTGTGGTAGGTTAATTGAGTGTATAGAATGAGTATGTTCTTCAGGTGTATGTTGTTGTGAAGGATTTGTTGGATTTTATGGTGTTGATGGAATATTCTAGATTATTTTTAAGTGTTGTGTGTGGTCCATGAGTCATCTTTAGATTTGAGGAAGCGTGTACTTAAATATTTAATGGTGTTAACATAGTTTCAACTGACCTTGGGTGTTACACTAATTGCAGATATACTTCAGTGTTTGTGGAAGTGCGGTGTGACATGTATATATGGATTTAGGTCTGAGTTAAGGTGTTATGTGGTCCACTTTCATTCCTCTCCACTGCGGGATGTTTTAGTGTTGACCTAATTTGAATTTGTATGTTTGAGGTGCATAGCCAACCTTGTAGATTGTCTTCAAGGTTGAGGATGGTATGTATGCGTTATTAATTTATAGTGTAAGTTGTGTGATATGAAGGTTTGAGATGTGAAGTGAAAATGTAAAAGATGTAGTGTGAGCTTTAATGTCTAAGACTACTGGAAGTAGTGAGCAGAAGGTCTCTGCATTCTACAGAGGGAGTGTGAATGTTATGATGAAGTAGTGGTGGATGTTTTTTGCTTCTCTAAGATGTATTTATCATTGTAACAATCTTCTATCTTCTTCTTTCTAATCTGGAAATGAGCCATTGGTAGTGAGCCCTTCGAAAATGAACCTATTATATTCAGTGTTGCAATTACTTTATATTGAGAACTAACCCTCACCATGGTTTTTCACTTCTTGGGTTTTCCATGTAAATCTAGTGTTCTCATGTGTATGGATGTGTTTGCATTACTGTTTCTCATTTTTATATTTTTTTAATGCATGGTAAGGGTTTAAAGGTTGTTAAGGGTTTACAAATTAATGCAAATATGAATGTTAATGAGGGTTTTGACGTTTTAATGTAGAAATGATTCACCCCCCCTCTCAATTTCCTTGTGCATTCAAAAAAGTAGGAACCAACCTACTAGAGATACCAATCCCCTATTGAGTATGTAGGCACCAACCTACTAGAGACAACAATACCCACCAGAAAGAGACACTAATCCCTACTTGAACAATATAATAGGTAGAACACCAGTCCTACTAGAATGCCAAGATAAAGTTGTCTAATCTGAAATATAACTTTGAAATGTACTAGAGTCACAACTAACACTCTTCCACATTGAGAATGATCTTTTGATATTGGTGCTCCCTCTTTTCTTCACAGTTTTGTAGTCAAAACCACCTTACTCGATCATTTTCAATACAATTGATAAAATCATACAACCATCTTCTTAGATATAATGCATCTGAACATTTGAAATATATACATGACACTGCATTGACACTCTTCCAAGTCATCCAGGGATCCCTAAATAACTAGGATGACATAAGGTAGACCTAAATTCAATCTACATGAAACATGTAATACAACGATCCAAGCACAAACTTCTTACTGCTAAAAGAACTTGATGTCATGTGCCACTATAGGAACCTTAAGTAGGTCCTATCCTCACTCCACACACAAGATTTGTATTATTCATTATACTAGTCGTTACCCCACATGCTTTGAACTTTGAACATGAATAGAGAACCTTCTGACACTTCAAAATTCTTGCACACTAAACATATCCTCTGAAAAACTTAAGAAATTGATAAAATAATTATAGACATACTCTCCTAAACCATAGAAAAATACTATATTTTTGCATGAAATGCCTACCATTTTAAGAAATCTCTCTACCTAAAAGATATCCATGCACAAAATTTTAGACCACCACACTCATACTGACTACATACTTTGCATGGTATAATAAACATACAATACACAAAAAATCCTTGAAAGGAAGTCATGTCTCAACAAAACTTAACATATGTTACTTGATATAAGATCTAAGTGATAAGAAAAATTCGTCATGATTATTACTTCTAGATACATATCACTTTAAGTTAAGGTGAATATAATGACAATTCAAGTACTCCTACAATCTCTTTCATCTTTTACAACCTTCACATTTGAAGCCTTGGCACCCTTTTACAACAACTAATAGTATCCTTTGACAATCCTTTGACATCAATGACAACCTATGTTCAACAATATCCCCCTCTGTCATTGATGGAAAACAACAAAATTATAGGTACCACCACACTAGCTTTCAAAATGATTTCATGGTTGTATCATCTTCTCCCCCTATGAAAGATATGTTATTCTTAGATTGTTCTTTCTGAGCAATTCATCATTTTGAGTTCACTCACTCCTCAATTTAGCATTTTGAGCTTACTTTCCCCCCCTTTGGAATCAATGGCAAAGGATCAACAATACCTATGCTAACATCCACTTACTACCCCTACAAGGAGGTACCATTTTTTAAACCTTCTCCACATTTACCGATACACTGCACCAACCAAAAACTTGTTCCCTAGATAGAGTCCCCCTAAGTCCATGCTTCATTGCTTCTAAAATTATTCTGCAAGACCACCAATCCTTTTTGTGGAAGGGAGACCAAGCTCCCCCTCACCATGTGCTTCCTCTTGATTCAATAGGAGGTATAAAAAACTCCCAACTTCTACCGAAGAAACTAAAATATCTCCTTAGGAAGTGGCTTTGTGAATATATCTACAATTTTCTCCTTTCTATCAACATTCTTTATTCTTACTTCATTCTCTGCAACCTTTTCCTTCAAGAAATGATACTTGATTGCAATGTTTTTTGTTCTTGAGTGCATCACCAGATTCTTTGAAATATTTATTGAATTGGTGTTATCACAAAAAGTAATGATAGGTTCTTCAAATTCAATCTTCTTTACCTTCAAATTATGCTTCATTCAAAGCACTTGAGTGCATCATGATGCTACAACAATATATTCTTCTTCTGTTGTAGATAGAGAAATTGATTCATGTTTCTTTCTAAACTAAGACATTGAATTGTCACCAAGGAAGAATACACCACCACTTGTGCTCTTCCAATCATCAACACATCCTACCCAATTTGCATCTATGTATGTAGCCAAAGTGAAATTCTCACTCTTTGGGTACCACAATTCAAAATATTTAGTGGCCTTCAAATAACTGAATATCCTCTTCACTGCTTTAACATGAGTCCTTTTAGGTGTTTCCTAAAACCTAGCAACCATTCCCACTACCTGCATAATATTTGGTCTAGATGTTGTCATACACAACAAACTACTAATCATGGACCTATACAAAGTCTAATCTACCAAAGCAGATTCATCATCTTTACTTAAATTACACCCAGTAACCATAGGTTTTGAAATTGGTTTGCAATCTTCCATCCTAAACTTACTTAGTGCTTCCTTTATGTACTTATGTTGTGAAATTAAAACACCTTTATTTGATTGTACAATCTACAACCAAAGAAAGAAAGAAAATTCTCCTAACATAGACATTTAAAATTCATTCTACGTTGTCTTTTGAAATTCCTTGCATATGTCATCACTGCTTCCTCCAAATATGAGGTCATCCACATAGACCACAACTATCAACATTTTTTCTCCTATTTTTATGGATAGATTTCTATCTACACATCGTCTCCAAAAATTTTGTTTCCGCAAGCATCCATTCAACCTTGAATACCAAGCTTTGAGAGCTTGTTTGAGTCCATACAAAGCCTTCTTCAATATGAAAACATAATCCAGATTGTTAGAATATTGAAATCCTTCCAATTTTTCAATATAAACCTCTTCTTCAAGATGTACATTCAAGAATGTTGATTTCACAACCATCTGGTACACATTAAAATTCTTGAATGTTGAAAGAGCTAAGAACATCTTGATTTCCTCCAGTCTAGCCACTGGAGAAAAAGTCTCTTCAATTTCTATGCCTTCAACCTGAGCATACCATTTACATACAAGCATTGCCTTATTTTTGATCACTTCACCTTCTTCATTTAGCTTATTTTGAACACCCACTTGGTTCCAATCACATTCTTTCCTTTAGGTCTTGAAACAAGTTCCCAATTTTCATTTTTCATTATCTGATTCAGTTCTTCCTCCATAGCCTCTATCTATCCTTTTTCTTTGCTTTCTTCTTTGTAGGACTTAGGTTTTATCTTTGATAGTAATGCAAAGTGTACTTGTTCAATATTTTTCTCAAGTCTCTTATGGGTATAAACCCCATTGCTTTTGTCTCCTATGATATAGTCTTCAGAATGATTCCTATGAACATAATTTGTGGAGTTTTTGGCATGTAACTTATTTTGAATCTTCAATACTGTTGTGAATTGGTTCTTCATCATCTTCTACTTCCAAAATACTAGTAGAATGAATAATCTCATCAACCCTCACATTTTCACTTTCAACTATCTTCTTCAATATTTTTTTATAACATCTGTAAGCTTTACTTCTTAAGGAATAATGAAGGAAAATACCTTTGTTTGATTTAGAATCAAACTTACCCAAATTTTCTTCATCTCTCTTGATGTAGCACTTGCTTCCAAATACTCTAAGGTGTCTTACTGATGTTAGTCTTCCTCTCCATAACTCAATGGATTCTTCTCAGTCTTGCACCTGATCTGAACTCTATTCAAAATATATACAACAGTCTATGTAGCTTCTCAACAGTACATATCTGGTAGATTTTCTTGACATGGCATAGTTCTTTCCATATCTTGTATAGTCTTATTCTTTCTTTCTTCAACTCCATTTTTTGTAGAGTTCTAGGAGTAGAGAACTGCCTCTAGATCCCATGCTCTTCACAAAATCTATCATACTTCTCAACAATGAATTCTCCAACTCTATCTTATCTCAAAACCTTGATTGACCTTCCAATTAAATTTTCTACTAATTCCTTGAATGCCTTAAACTTATCAAAATCTTCTAACTTATCTTTCAGGAATGTTATCCAAGTCATCCTAGTATAATAGTCAATGAGCATCATGAAATACCTATCTCCTTGTGGACTCTTAGTCCTCATTGGTCTGCACAAATTTGTATGAACCAAATCTAATGGCTTTGATGTGGAATAATCCTTAGTAGGATATTTACTTCTTCTTTGCTTCCCTTCATGAAATGGATTGCAATAGATTGATTGGAGCTTCTTAATCATTGACATATCTCAGACTAGTCCTTTTGAACGAATATTTACAATATCATCAAAATTCATATGTCCTAACCTTCTATGCCAAAGTTAGCTTTCATCTTTTTGCATAGTGAGACAACTCTATCCATTCAACTCATTGAGATGATAAATGTCACTGTCTATCCCGCTTCCTTTCACAATCAATTCACCGGTACTTGATTCCCCGATTTCACAACCTTCAGCACTAAAAGATAGATTTTAGCCTTTGTCACACATCTAACTAACACTTAATAATTTGTTCTTTAATCCTTCAACATACAAAACATCATGTGTTTGTTTTACCACCATCAAGACTTAAAGTACCCTTACCAAATATTTTGGAAATTGAATTATTTCCAAGGGTCACTAAACCACCTTCAAATTTCTTGAAATTCATGAACTTACTCTTATCTATAGTCATATGACTAGAGCAACCACTATCTATGATCCATAGGTTCTTCTCCTTTTGAGCATGCAGTGCTATTTTTCAGAATTCTTCTCTTCAAGAACCTTCTTTGAGACCTTTCTTGATTCAAGAGTTCTACTCTGTGACTTTTTTCTCCCACTTTTTGACAAAGGAGGACTCACAAAATTCTTGTATAATTCCTTGCAATGCGTTCATTTTTTTTGTATTTGAAACAAATGATATTAAAGTTGTACAGAGGTGCAAATGCATTATTGCTAACAAAATTATTTATTCTTACTAGAGCTCTTCTACAGTCAACAACCTTATGAACAAAATCATTTCAATTAAAACATAACCAGAGAAAGGAAAATTTGACCCAATATTGTATCCATGTCTTTTGGATCTTCATATTTTGTTCTATACTTGAATAAATCCATCATTGCATCTCATGCTTTCATCACTTGCGATGGTTCTTTTAGATATTGAACTTTTGGAGCCTTTCACTTATGGACTTTCCTTAGTGGTATTTTAAAACCATTTTATCACTTTCTTTTGATCATAAAAACCCATTCTGGTTTTGGCATATGAAGCTCTCTAACTTCCCAAAATCTAATCTAGGGTTTTATAACTTTTACCAACTTCATCTACAGCTGCTAGTTTGCTTTCTCAAGCTCTTTTCTTATTGTCACAATTTTTGCTTCCATATTTTCATAGTCTTTATCTCTTGATAGAAAATTTTTTGTCACAACCTCTTCAACTCTTTATGCTTCTTCAATCCAGGTCTTTAGTTCAACAATCATCTTGTCTAAATTCTTCAATTCCTTATATACCTTTTCTTTAGCTCTCACTTCTTCAAAAATTTGGTTCTTTAGTCTCTTGATTTCTTTTCCAGCACACATCAATTATTCCATACAATCTACCTCTTCTATATTGTTTATGGAATCCCTTTCAGCATCTCCATTAGTGGTCTCAACATCCATGAACAAACATAGCTTTTTGTTTTTCATCTTTGGATACATCCTCGTCTTCTTCTTCAATGGAGTAGTCTTATTCCTCATTAGTGTAAAAGCTTTTATGTTTCCTCTGATCTCTAAACTTTCTCTGAAATGACTTATTTCCATTCTTTTTCTTAGGATTTTTCCTACTTCACCACAATTGAAACATCTGAAAGGTATTTTTCCTTTGTACTTACCAAAACCTCTTTGTAGCTTCCTAAAAAAATTTGCTTCTTTTGAATTAGATGCAAAATCAAAATCTTGATCAACCTACTTCATAAACACTCTAAACGAAACCTCTTTCCTTATAGACTCTTCACTCTCAAATCTCATCCCAAATGCAGTTAAAGTTCCATTCACTTCAATCAATTTTAAAGTATTCAAATACTTAACTTCTTTAATAGCAGATATTTTAGGATCAAACCTTCTGGGGAGAGATCTGAGCACCTTATTTACAACAATATTCTCTTCCAAACTCTCACTAAGACCTTGGATATGATTGATAACTTCATCAGCTCAAAGCATGAATGCATCAATGTTCTCATCTTCTTTCATCTTCACACCTTCAAACTAAGCTCTGTAAGTTTGCAATTTTGCCTCTTTAACTTTGTCATCACCTTCATAGATTGTATCCAGTTTATCCCATATGTATTTTTTTATTCTACACTACATCACTTTCACAAATTTAGAATTAGTCGATCCATATAGAATAGCATTACTTGCCTTAGCATTGAGTTCACAAGCCCTCTTTTTGACTTTATCCCTAGGAGGTTTTTGAGGAGGTTCATATCCTTCTACATCTGACATCTAGACATCCATTCCCAAGTCCATCAAATGGGACTCGAACCTAACTTAAAAAAAATAAAAAATGATCCACCAAACATTGGTGCTTTATTTCTAGAGACTCCTCATTCCATACTAAATCTACCTTAAGCTATTAAGCTTCTACAAAGGAACATGGCTCTTATACCAATTAAAGGGTACACAATCTAGTGAGGGGGGGGGTGAATCAGTAGATCTAAACAATTTTGGAATTCTTCACTTTTTCTAATATTATATAGTTTTTCAATATGAAGAGAACTTAATCACTTAAGAAATTAATCATATCACAACACAAGATAACACCAAATATACGTGGAAACCCAATATGGTAAAAACCATAGTGAGAATAGTTGCTTGGATCTATTTCCCAAATCTAGCCTCACAATGCAAAACTATAATAAGTGAGATTACAATATGAGTTAGGCACCAAACTATTGGAGATACCAATCCCCTATTGAGTTTTTAGGTACCAACCTACCAGAGACAACATTTCCCACTGAAAAGAGACACTAATCCCTACCAAAACAATACAACAGGTACAACACCAGTCCTATTGGAATACAAAGATAAAGCTGGTGGATCTGAAATATAACTTTTAAATGTACTAGAGTCACAACTGACAATCTTCCACACTGAGAATGAGATTCAAATACTAGTGCTCCCTGTTTTATTCATAGTTTTGTACTCAAAACCACCTTACTTGATCACTACCAATACAACTAATAAAATCATACAACCATCTTCTTACATATAATGTTTCTAAACATTTAAAATATATACATGAAATTACATTAATACTCTTCCATATCAGCTAGGGATCTACAAATAGCCAATATTACATTACATGATGTGTAATACATCGGTCCAAATACACATTTATTTTCACCAAAAGAACTTGATGTCATGCACCACTACAAGAACCTTAAGCAAGTCCTATCCTCAATCCACACACAAGATTTGAATTCTTCACACTACTAGTCATTACCATACATGCCTTGAACTTCAAACAGGAATAGAGAACCTTTTGACACTTCAAAATTCTTGCATGTTGAACATTTTCTTCAAAAACTTAGGAAATTAATAAAATAATTGTAGACATACTCTCCTTACAAACCGTAGAACAATACTACATATTTGCATGAAATGCCTACCATATTAATAAATCTCTCTACCCAAAATATATCCTTGAACAAACTTCCAGACCACCACACTCATACTAACTATATACTCTACATGGTATAATAAACATACAGTACACACCAACTCCTAAAAAGATAGACACATCGCTACAAAAATTAATATATGTTACTTGATATAAGATCTGATTGATAAAATAAATTCTTCATAATTATTAATTTTGGATACATAGCACTTTAAGTCAAGGGGAATATAATGAAAATTCAAGTACTCCTACAATCTCTTTCATCTTTGACAACCTTCATATTTGATAGCCTTGAAACCCTTTTACAACAACAAACAATAGCCTTCAACAACCCTTTCACATCAATGACAACCTATGTTCAACAAGGATTCTACCATTAGTGGGATAATGTGATTTGAGGTAGGATGGATTTCTTTATTGATTTAAATGATTATTTTTTTTAGAAAAAGGTGCAAGGATTGTATTTATATTATATAATAATATATAATTACAAAAAAAATATAGATTTCAAAGATAGATTCTATTAGAAATTATCAGTCACCCATGTTGCTGATATTTTTACAAAACTACAACTATATAATTGTTTTGAAATATAATTGAGAATTAACAAACTAGTATAATTCTCATTGTAGCAAAGGGCTTGACAAAAATAATAGCCAAAAAAATAGTGTCAACTTATAACATCATAGATTTTATCTATTCAAGAAATTTTTTATAGTTCTAAAAGTGAGAGACACTCATTCCTCCATGTGGCAGACTTCAACTTTGTTTTAATCTTGTTGCTCTTGTAAAATTTTAGCTTGTGGAACTTCGAAGGAATGTGCCAAATTTGTGTTGTTCAAAATGGAGATGATGAAATGAAAGTGGTGAGAAACATTTGGTACAATGAAATTTGGAGGGTGATGTTCGTGAACCAGTAAAAATGCAATGGCATGGTATTTTACTTTGAATTTTTCTACCATATCCTCCCCAACTTCTCCTGCATTTCATTCAAGGGTAGTATACAAGTATCTTGGCTTGTTCATCTCAAAAGAATTCTTTATGGAATCATAGAGAGATGTGTATGCCCTCCTGTGCAAGAGGAAGTGTTTGGGAAATAAACTCCCAACATACCCCTATCCTTTCCAGAGGTCATAGGACTAGGTAACTTTTAAAAGAGCATTATCTTGTAGAAAAACCTCATTAACAACTTTGTTTGCAATCAATTGAACAAACCTGTAGCATTGTAGAAAATATAGTAAATTTGAAATGAAAATTGATAAGAGTTAGGATGGAAACAACAACCTGGTTGCTTGTGGGTGAATAATTTCCTCTCTAATCACCCACTTGATGCACTTTCTAAGTGAAGGGAATTGAGATTTGAAAACTTGTTGGAACTAAGCATAATTCAAACACCTGGTGAAAGGAATTTCCCAATCGTTGATAGTGAAAAATTACTTGTAATTCTGTGGATAATACTCCATTGTTAAATTTTGGAAAAAGCTACAAATGCTAAAACCCACTTGTATCTCTCCAACACTGGATGTAGAGCCTTGAAACATGTAGAAAAACCTGAGAAAAAATAAAACATGGAGAGCTCCTTTTCCTTGAAGATTTTTTTTTGAAAATGATGTGAAGAATTGAACCCAGGGCAATGTTTAAATCATCTGCTTAACACACTCGGACATAATTTAGTACACTAGATTCGATGAAAACTTACTAACCATGTCTTATCAACAAGCAGTGTGAAGGTTAACACAAGCAAAGGATATGTTTGATATTTTCTATTAGTCCCCATAATTATTACTCTTTATGTTTGGTACGAAGGCTTGTGAGAATGGATTAATAGTAAGTATATACTTGGAGTACAAAAAGTTATATTTTTAAATAAAACACATGACATATGATTAGCTACATGCCTCAACACGTAGATGATTTTGGATATATCCTTCATCATTGAATTGACATTATATTATCTATCACCCTTTAAATTTAATTTAGCCAATATTTAGAGATGAGCCTTTAATTTTGATAAGGGTAAATCTAATTAGTTAACCCCCTTACCATTCCAATGTTTTGTATTATGAAATTGTAGGACCAATTTTAGATCTAATTGTTATTAATTTTTGCTTCCTGCATAAATTAATGAAGTTTAAGGGGAATTACTTGCTGGAGTACAAAATTTTTGGTGTTAGGTTATCCAATGATTTTTTTTTTCAGAATGAAAGATTGTTTAGGTTTGGTTTGTCAAAATCATTCAAACAGTTCAAATCAAACTGATTGAAAAATCCTAACAAAGCAAATACTAAACAAATTTCATTCAGAGAACAAAATATTCAAGCTGAATTACTCATTATATAGTGATTGTTACTGCTGATTATCAGAAAGGAATTGCAGATATAAGAATAGGAATGCAAGAAATCATTCATTTTTTATTACTAAACATATGTTCTAAAAATAGTTGCAATTTCATTGCTTCAAATTGTGTAATTAGAACAAACTCAGATTGTTGATCATAAACCATTACATATCATAAACAAATGATTTATTGAGAAAAATGTTCTGTAATCCCACACAAGTTGTGGGAGTAGCCTGATTTGATTTCTTAATCAAATGCTAAATAAAAGTAAAATGTATATCACACAACTGAAAATAATGTAACAGGGAGAGAAGGTGATTTGTCATTTCCTGGAATGACAAATCATCGTCGTAGTCAGGTTGATCTTGGTTCAGCTCTAGTATCAGGTTCAACTCCAACTCCAAGGTTTACCTACAAAATTGTGAAGGGTGGTGTTAGAGCAATGAGGAATCACATTCTTCCTTATCCCTACATTACTAATAGAAATGAAATTTACATCTTATCAGGCATTCACTAGATGATTAACTTTGAAAAATGTAGAGCATCAAAAGGAACCATTGAATCTATTATTTTGACTAATTGGTTTGTTTCATGTGCAAAAACAGGAAACGTAACATTGTTGATCATCATATTACAATATGAGTGAGGTTAAATGAGGCTCCCACAAGGGTGGAGCCCAACTCATTTTAAAAGTTGTGCAGTGAATTCATCATGAGGGAAACGTAGTGTTTAAGGTTGTTATATCAACTGCTCAAAGATAGTGAATAGGCATACATGCCAAATTCATGAAGCCTCTTCAAGGAATGACAGAGGGAAGAAAATAACAGTGATATCAGCAGAGTATCAATCATAAGATCAATACAATGTTTTACAAAGGTTCCAAAGAACAACCTCATATAAAAGAAATCATTGCATTATTACAATAAATGCAAGTATTTCGTGTATTTTTTAAATACATAGGCTCTTTTATTCCAGAGTTTTTCATGCTATGAAGAGAACACCAAGAATCAATAAGCTGATATCAATGAATATTATAGTGCTCAAGACATCCACAACAAGATAATGAACATTTTCAAACTTCAAATGGATAGCAGCATGGTATTAATAAAATGAGAACCAAGGAAAAGAGAGCATGATTTTTAGCATTTTAACGAATATTTTGAAGAAATCAAATAGAATGCAGCTACAGGAATAATTGTTGAGACTTATACAACTCTGTTTTGGAAGTTTTTAGAAGGAAATATAAACAGTGGGATGTTCAACTTGTATTTCTGAAGCAAAAGTTATGATGAAAAAACTACAAGATACAATTGTAATAGAATCATGCTATTTTTCATAAATGAAAAATAATACTTCTACTTTAAAACTTATGGAAAAGCTTAGCCAGAGGATGGATATCAAAATATGCAGACCCAGTCATAAAAAATACAATGATTTTTGCTAAGAATGATAGCTCTGGACTATCAAAGTGAGTTGGTTTATGAGATTGTGAGAGACCTTCACAATGCTACAGGGCAAGAACTAAATGCAAATCAAGTTCTCAAGGAGATCTGCAAGGCATATATAAATACTTCTGTTGTAAAATACGTAGAAAATGAAGAATATAACATAGAAAATGAAATCAATATAAGAAATACATAGTCGATCCCTACTCATTTTTTTTGTAGAAAATGCAGAGGTAAAATGAAAGAAAGCTTTCTCAGAGAATTTACTTTTGTTTTTGGCTATAGAGTACAAAAACCAAAGACTTGCTTATTATTTAAAGCTTCTAAGAGCTCGAAATAGATTATTCATGGCAGCTAGAGGAAAGCCACTGACATAAAACAATTACAAAAGCTTTCAAAAACACACAAGAATCTTACAAATCTCAAGAAAAATGATACTTACACTGTGTTTTTTGCATATGGTCTTCAACAATCTGTAAGAAATGAAGCACATAGACAAAATTTCAAGTTCAAAAATAGTTGACTAGGGTTCCCATGTTGGCGGCGCTTCTCATCAGCAAAGAAAAATGAAATAGAAATGAAACTCTATCTTTGGTTTTAGGGTTTGAAATCCTATAAGGAACTCAATGGCCGATGAAAGAAGTGAAGGCATTTTTTCCTTAAGTTTAAAAAAAAAAAGACTTAATAGTATTTGATGGGTCATGGCATTAATAATGCCTTTTGATTTTATTTTTGAAATTTCTCTTAAATATTTCATAAGGCTTCGAACTTAGCCATTTAATTTTGTGTATTTGGCTTTAAACATAAGTCTCTAGTTTTGCATTTTTGGGTTCAAAATTGTATAACATTTATTTAAAATGATAATTATAAATAATTTTCAAATAAATGTTATTGTTGAATGTAAAATTAAGTGCCTTATGTGGTAATGCAAAATAGTGAATACATTCTTTGCATTTGTTTCAATTGTAAATCTTTGTTTAAATGATATTTATAAATCATTTTAAATAAAATATATTTGGAATGCAAGAATAATGGTGCCATTAAATATTTCAAAGGCTTGGTCAATAGGAGGTCAAAGGGAGCATTAAGAGCTTTGCTTGAGTCATTGAGATGATTGAGGAATCAATGCCAACACATGGAGGAAAATCAGGAGTTTAGAGCCCCTAATTAGTAGCTAACTTCAGTTTTGAGTTCCTTTTGACTTGACTTGAGTCAAGAAGTGATTTGAGGCCTAGAACTGAAGTCCACATTCAATTATGATCCTCTTTTTGAGGGATTTTCATTTTCATACGACCTTTTGGAGTTGTTTCCAAATTGACTACTCCTTATGCATGCTTGGAGGAGTTTTCTTTTAGACACATGGTGATTTGAAGGAGGGATGGAATTTTGACAACACATCAGTTTTGGAGCCAAAATTCAAATTTGAATTTTGAAGGGCTTTTCTATATATCTTCTCTTCTCTCATTATTTTCTCTAGTTCTGAGTTTGGAGGTTGCAAGAGCAGATTATTCCTTGCTTTGTAACTCATTTTCTTGTGAGTTCTACAGATTTGTAATGCAGATACTTCTTATTTCTCAATAAAGAAGATTATTTCCTTCTCTATTTTCACATGTTCTTTAGTAATTGTTATGAGTTACAAAATTAAATATTGAATTCTTTCATTATTTTATTAATTCCTCCAATACTGAATACATAAGATATTATGTCATAGTGTAGGTTTCAGTTTGTGCTTTAAGTCTCATGTTTAGGAATTTTGTGAAAACATTATTGTTTTCCTTACTCTTAGCATAATTCCAAGCCTTACCTTAGAATCAATTATGCAGGCTTAAGTTTTTGAGTTGTGATCACATAGCTTTATTGAGTCTTTTGTAAGTTTATCAAAGTTGCAAGTCATTTTGACAATTGGTCAATCACCTTACTTTCCTGTTTTATTTTTACTTTATCCTTCTATCCTTTACCTCTATTAGAAAAAATAGTTTTACAAGAAAATCCAAAGGGAACCAACCCAAAACCTAGAGGTCTATTCTCACCATAGGATACCCATAGCTTGAGAATAGTCCCATGTGCACAGGATTTATTGAGTTTTTCAGCTTAACTTCGGGTGCAAATCCTTGTGTTAACAATTTTGGCATGCTTGGTGGGACATTGAACTATTTTATCAGTTCAAAAAAGAGCTTAATTTGCTACTATAACAATGTGAGCAACAGTTTTCAGCCTTCAAGAAGAAGAAAATTTTCACACTTGGCAACTCCAGATCTTGGTTTTAGTAGTTTTAGTGAGGAAGCATATGAGAATTTATCAAAGAAGATCAAGAGAAAAGTCTATAGAACATTCAAAATTACCAGCAAGAAGTACCAAAATTGTTAGGACAACAACAAGCCTTGTTTCGTCCTTCAACAATCCACTATTTGTAAGTTCTACAGTTCAAATTTCTACTAATTCTACTATTTCTAGTAGTTCAACTAGTGATATTAGTTCTCCATTAATTATAAATATGGCTCATCCTCCACCTAGGAATCAACCTTTTGTTTCATTTGATCAAGGAAGCCCCTTAAATTTAGCCTAGCATAATGATATTCCAGCTGCAACCCTTAAAAGTTTACCTTTCTTCACTAGTGAAGATCATACAACAACCATTGAACACATTCGAGATGTGGCATCATTGTGTGGTTTGCATCACATAACTGAGCAAGACATTGTAGTAAGGATCTTGGTAGCCTCTTTCAAAGGTAAATCTTTTCAGTGGTTCAGAGGGTTACCAGTGAATTCAATTACAACATGGGATTAGCTTGGAGAGAAGCTGAACAAAACATTTGAAGATAAATCATACCATCTTTCATTGGTGGAGCAACTCACTACTATCAAGAGAGCACCACATGAACTTTTTATGGACTTTAATTAAAGATTCAAGAATACCTGGAATCGAATTCCAACCACGGTAAAGACATCTAATGATCATGCTTTTTTGTACTATTTGAAAGCATTAAATAGTGACATAGCACTTTTAATTCAATCTTTGGGAGGAGATACATTACCAGCAGCATTTGATATTGATGTTAGGGAAGAAAATAGTTTGATTCAAGCTGGAAAGTTAGCCCCTAGGCCTCCTATGCCTTATTTTTCTGACATACAACCAATTATCCCAATTTTTCCACCTATTGTAGCTGTTGTTCCTGCATTTCCAACCTTTAATTCACAAGTAGCAGCTCAAGAGCATGCCATTCCTAACTAGTTTCAGGAACTAGTTAGCATAAAAGACAAAAATGAGAATATTTAGAAGACCTTACAAACCTTTGGTAATGAGCTGGTTAATATCAAGAAGCATCAAAATCAGCCACCATACCAAGCCCCTTACCAAGCTCCGTATCAGTCCAATCCTCATATTCAAAGGAGGAATTTACATCAAAGGCCTTTCCAGCCTTACAACACCAGTGCTCCTAGTTCATCTAAAGAAGTGGTACCTGTACAAAACAACATGGCTGCTGATTACGAATGGTTTTTTCCATGTAATCAACCATATAACTAGTCTACCTATTCCAATGGAATTCTTAATCAAGCACTAATGGTGCAAAGTAGTGTTGTTGTTTTGAATAATTCATCTCAGGAGGCTCATGAACAACAGTTTGCTCATGCAGAACAGGGGAATCCAGATGTCACTTTCATGAATTGGCAAGGTGAGGAGTTTTGTGGAGTCAACAATGTACAGAATCAATCAAGTAACCCTATAGTAGCTAACACAAGAAGTAAGAAAAGGGCTATTGAATTGGGGCAGCAAACTGATGAAGATAGAAGCCAGCCTTCCACAAGTTCACAAAATGGTCAAGTTCTACCAAGAACACAGTCTGTGGTTGGAAAAGATCAGCATGGCCAATCAACACAAGTTCAAAAAAATGTTGCTATTCTTAAAGGACAACAAAAGGTTGGTGTTGGTAATTTTAATATTTTAGAGCATATGAAGAATACTAATGTTAGTGTTTCAATGTGGGATTCATTAGCTCTTCCTGGGAAAAAAGATCTCCTACATGAAGCTTTATCAAAAATTTCTTTGTTTGATGATGCATCTGATCAACAACCTGCTAAGGTTGTGCTTACCAATGACTCACTTGAAAAGAAAGAACAACCTACCAAGGTAGTCAAACCACCCCCTTTCTATGTTTCTTTAATTGTTGGCCAACATTTAGTTCATAACTGTATGATTGACTCTAGGGCCAGCAGTTCTGTAATTCCCAAGAAAATTGTAGACAAGTTGGGAATAAAGTATGAGCCATTAGAAAAAGGGGTAGATCAACTAGATGGTATTGTTGTTAAAATAGTTGGAGTTATTAAAAATCTGAGTCTTACATTGCACGCATGTCCAAACTTTTCAATACCTCAAGATGTTTATGTCATAGAGTTGTCTCCATACTTCACAATTTGTTTGTCTCATGATTTCACAGCTAAGATTGGAGGATATTTGTCCTTTGATTGGTCTCATATGTTATTTAGGACTAGGTATAGAATCAAAGTCACTATCAAGTCAGAACCTATTGCTAAAAATCATATTGAGCCATATAATCCAAGTGTAGTTAATGTAGCAATTGCTGTAAATTGTGCTTTGTTTGATCAAGAAGACATTTCTATTGCCAATGAGACTACTACTCAGATAGAGGATATTCTAGATACTCTGTTGGATGATTGGGCAGCATAAAATGTTCAAAGTTCATCAAATGAACAACTTGAAGAGGTAAATTTGGGAGTTTATATGATGCATGAATCTGATTCTATTATGCCTAATCTGGAAAAAAGTGTTGAACAATAGTCAGATCAACAAACAAATGAAGTTTGGAAGCTATTCTTTGATGGTTCAAGGAGTAGAAATGGTGCTGGAGGTGGTTGCATGCTTATTTCTCCAGCTAGTGGGAAATATTATTCTGCATTTAGGTTCACATTCAACTGTACCAATAATACAGCTGAATATGAAGCTTTGATTCATGGTCTTCAGTGGGCAAAAAAGAGAGGTATTTGTTGTTTACAAGTCTTTGGTGATACAAAACTGATTGTTAATCAAGTTAGATGTATCCATACTACTAAGAATGACCTTCTCAAGTCATATAAGCATAGAGTATGGGATCTTATTGATGATTTTCAAGCATTTAATTTGTTGTCAATTCCCAGAATTAAACATAATCATGCTGATAGACTAGCAGCCATAGGTGCTCAGTGTGATATCCCAAATGATATCAGTAATTCAAGAGAACAACAATATGTAAAATTTATTGTTAGGTCATCAATTCCTAACAATAATGAACATTGGCAAGTTTTTGATAGTGATTAGCAGATCATCAATTTCTTGAGAGAAGAAGCAGAGTTTTCCAATGATAATCAAGAGAAACTCAAACAACAATATGAAGATCATATCATACAACTAAAAACCAATAAACTGCCCAAAGGCTTGGTTACTTTGGAATCCATTTTCAATACAAATGATCAAGTCAGAAAGGAGAAAGCCAGTTTGTAGATTAAAGAAGATCATTATGAAGGTGTTGAGATCTTCAAAGATAAGCTTTTAAAGCTTGGTAAGGTATGCACTTTAGAAGAAAGGCATTCTTTTATTTTGTTATTTCAAGAGTTCAGTGATTTCTTTGCATGGGAATACTCAGATCTGAAAGGTTTTGATCCTTCTATTACCCGACATACAATTGAACTTGAACCAAATGCCAAGTCTCTAGTTTTTCATTTTGGGGTTCAAAATTGTATAACATTTATTTTAAAATGATAATTATAAATCATTTTCAAATAAATGTTATTGTTGAATGTAAAATTAAGTTCCTTATGCAATAATGCAAAATAGTGAATACATTCTTTGCATTTGTTTCAATTGTAAATCTTTGTTTAAATGATATTTATAAATCATTTTAAATAAAATATATCTGGAATGCAAGAATAATGGTGCCATTAAATATTTCAAAGGCTTGGTCAATAGGAGGTCAAAGGGAGCATTAAGAGCTTTGCTTGAGTCATTGAGATGATTGAGGAATCAATGCCAACACATGGAGGAAAATCAAGAGTTTGGAGCCCCTAATTAGTAGTTAACTTCAGTTTTTAGTTCCTTTTGACTTGACTTGAGTCAAGGAGTGATTTGAGGCCTAGAACTAAAGTCCACATTCAGTTATGATCCTCTTTTTGAGGGATTTTCATTTTCATACGACCCTTTGGAGTTGTTTCCAAATTGACTACTCCTTATGCATGCTTGGAGGAGTTTTCTTTTAAACACATGGTGATTTGAAGGAGGGATAGAATTTTGACAACACATCAGTTTTGGAGCCAAAATTCAAATTTGAATTTTGAAGGGATTTTCTATATATCTTCTCTTCTCTCATTATTTTCTCTAGTTCTGAGTTTGGAGGTTGCAGGAGCAGATTATTCCTTGCTTTGTAACTCATTTTCTTGTGAGTTATACATATTTTTAATGTAGATACTTCTTATTTCTCAATAAAGAAGATTATTTCCTTCTCTATTTTCCCGTGTTCTTTAGTAATTGTTATGAGTTAGAGAATTAAATATTGAATTCTTTCATTATTTTATTAATTCCTCCAATACTAAATACATATGTCATAGTGTAGGTCTTAGTTTGTACTTTAAGTCTCATGTTTAGAAATTTTGTGAAAACATTATTGTTTTCCTTACTCTTAGCATAAGTCCAAGCCTTACCTTAGAATCAATTATGTAGGAATAAGTTTTTGAGTTGTGAACACATAGCTTTATTGAGGCTTTTGTAAGTTTATCAAAGTTGCAAGTCATTTTGACAATTGGTGAATCACCTTACTTTCCTATTTTATTTTTACTTTATCCTTCTATCCTTTACCTCTATTAGAAAAACCAGTTTTACAAGAAAATCCAAAGGGAACCAACCCAAAACCTGGAGATTTATTCTCACCATAGGATACCCACAGCCTGAGAATAGTCCCATGTGCATAGGATTTATTGAGTTTTTCAGCTTAACTTTGGGTACAAATCCTTGTGTTAAAACTAATTATATCCATCAAGTTCTCATTCAGATTGTTGGCCTTCTTATCAAAGAAAATTTCTAATTGTTATTGATCACAACCAATATTCACTAACAATTCCACCAATTTATTGTCCTCTCTATAGGTGTGATTGATTTGATAAGTTGTTAAATTTTCCATTATGCCCCAGGACTATTGCAAGATATAATGTAATTTCCAATTATGAATCCTTCTTTCTTTGCAATAATTTATGATCATGTGTGTATCTCCTTCAATCTGAAGATTTGAAATCTTTAGTTCTAAATCCATTTGAAAACCATAAAGAAGAGCTTGTGCTTCAACTAGATATTGTTTGTATCAAAAGGAAAACTAACATATTTGGCTCTAATGAGGGTACCCTTACAATCTCTAATGACCATGCTCACTCCTGAAATACTAGGATTCCCTCTTGAAGCACCATCAAAATTTAATCTACAATAACATGAAGGGGGTGGTATCCAAGATTCCTTAGACCTATCAATTTTTATTTTCATTGGCTGATGTTGAATTCCTTTGAAAGGAAGAGCAAGATAACTCCAATTCTTCATTACATTAGCATATTGATTAGTAAAGATAGAACCTGCATTCTTTGTTTCCTATACATGGGTATTAGTTATCTCAGAAACAAATTTTTCTATCTTTGACAATATCTGCTCTATATTTGATGTTTCTTTTCTAAATATGCATTTATTTCTTTCCCACCATATGTTCCAGATCACCATTGCTGGAACCAATCACTAGATGCTAGCAAATAATGAAGATTTATACAAGATAGGATAACTTGTAAATAGCTCCCAAAGAGTACAAGGTAGGGGAGAATACCAACTAAGATTTTTTTTTTTATGAATGACCAACAGTCTTGAGAAAATTTGTAGCCAATGAGCATATGATTTATATCTTCAAAAGCTTCACCACAAAGTATACATTTGAAAGGATCCACGATTTCAATATTATCCAACCTATCACTTGTTAAGATCTTATTTTTTAAATCCAACCAAGCAAAACAACTAGCCTTGGGTAGGAACATTGAGTTCCAACAAAAATAAAGTGCTCTATGAGTTGCAAAATATTATCCATTACTAGTAATTTCTTTGTATTACTGCTTTATTATATATCTTCCTATTTTGGAAGGAGCCCATATTATTTTATCAAAAGAATTTGATTTAAATACCAAACTAACCTTTAGGATGTTTTCCAAATTTCTCTTTTAGTCATATGGGATTGGGAAGTTTGAGAAGTCTTTCCATTTAACCCTCCTCATTGAAGCATCTATATTTTGAAACTAATCCTTAACCTTTGTCCCCAACTTGCCGACAATGTGTCCTCTACAATTTGAAAATCCTGAAGAGAATTCAAGGGTGGATGTCCATTCCAATAATTTTTTCAAAAAAATGCCTCTTCTCCATTATGTATTTCCCAACTTATGTATGGATTAATCACTTTTCTACAAGATATCAGAAAGTTCCACATTGTTGATCATTGTGGGGGATTAGAAATAGTGATTATCCTACTTGGGGAAGCATTATCCAAATATTTTTCTTGCATGAGGCTTTGCATACATATGCCACACTAGTTTAGCACCCAATGATAAGTTCCTTACAGACATATTATGTATGCCAGCCTCCCCCCCTTTGAGTTTTTGAACACAAAGCTTGTCTAATGAAATTAATGGCATTTCCTTGGAATTATCAATATTACCTTTCCACAAGAAACCTCTTATTAACTTCTCAATTTCAGTTAAGATTGATTTTGGAGCCTTTAATACTTCCATATATGAATTTGGAATAGATGACAACACTGCTTTAATCATCAAAATCCTTCTTGAAAGAGAAATTCATCTTCCTTTCCACGATGCTATTCTTGATTGAATGCTCTGAATTATTTTAGTCCAAAATGTTACTTTGTTTTCCCCTGTGAAAAATGGTATTCTAAGATACCGACAAGGCCACTCCGCTACTTGAAAGCCCAATAGTTTCACCATTTTCCTTTTAGTAGCTCCTTTTATGTTTAACACATAGATATTAGACTTATTTGCATTTACTTTTTGGCCTGATGCAACAAAATATTTTTGTAATATTAGTTTGATTTATTTAGCTTCACTCAAAGATGCTTTACCAAACAATACAATGTCATCCACAAATAGAGAATGGGTAACTATAATATTGGTGAAAGATTTATCCCTTGCCATAAACCTTGTGAATGAGCCCTTTGGAAAAATCTACTTAACGCTTTAGCCAAAATAATGAACATAAATGGAGACAAAGGGTCTCTTTGACGAACTCCTTGAGATGAGCTGAACAAACCTACTAGAGAACCATTGATAATTATAGAGAACTTTGCTCCTAATAAGCATGATAATATCCATTTACACCATTTATTTTCTAACCCAAAATTTTTTAGGACTAAACTGAGGAATGACCAGTCTACCCTATCATAAGCCTTCATCATATCCAATTTGGCAATAATTTATGGAATATTATATGAGTTTATGGAATGCAAAACCTCATGAGAAACTAGTGCACCTTCTTTCATTTCCCTACCGGGAACAAAACCCCCTACCCTTCTGATATTATCTTTGGAATAAAAGAATAAATCCTAAGATATATTGCTTTTGTAGATATCTTATATATCATGTTACACAATGATATTGGCCTAAAATATGAGATTTTTTTTGGTGATTCAACCTTGGGAATTATAGCTATGTGTGTAACATTGAATTGCTTCAACATGTTTCCCAATTTTTTAGATTCTTCCATTGCATTGAGTAGATCTAGACAGATAAATCCCAACACTTTTGAAAGAAGGTAACTATGAAACCATCCAGGCCTGGAGCTTTATTATGCAACAAAGAAAAATAATAGATTTCACTTCCTCTAAAGTGAATGGCCTCATTAACTGATCATTATCTCGTTACGAATCAGCTTTGGTATGGCATCTATTAGATCCTCCCTTTCCCTTATAGACTATGATTGAGATACGAGAGCATATAACAAATCTAAAAATAATTATACTTTCCTTCTAAATATCTAATTCCTTTGTAAGGGAAGCTCCTGTCAAACTATCTTGAATTGAAAAATTGGAATTTTTGTCTCTTTTAACCTGAGTAGAGATGTGAAAAAAAATGTATTCCTATCTCCTTCTTTTAACCATATCTCTCGATATTTTTGCGATATTTTTGATGCCAATAAAATTCTTCCCTTGATAGTAGTTTGACCCATTCTTCCTATAACAATTTCTATTGTTCAAAAGCAAGTGGATCCATTCCTTGTGAAGTTATATGATCATTAATGTGTGATAAATTTTTAAAAACTTTTTCCTTCTCCTCAAAGATATTCTTGGAGACTTTCACATTCCATGTTTTTATTTTCTGCTTAACATACATTATTTTCTTATAAAACTAAAACATTCTTGAGCCTCTTACAAAAGGAGCACTTATCCACCATTGATTAAGGAGTTGATGAAAATCAGGGTGCCTAAACCACAGTGTTTCAAATTTCAAGGAAGACTTATAACTTGGTTAGCTGATTTTCCTGATATGATCAAAGAGATAGCAAATTGATCAAATTCAGATAATGGCAAGATCTGAGATGCTAAGGAATAAGCATCTAATAACCAATTTGGGGAAGACAAAAATATATCAAGGTGTTATGCAATCTTCAAGAAGCTTTTCCTTCTATTTTTCCATGTAAACTTACCTGTACTAGGATGAATAACAAGAAGAGCATTATCCTAAATGAAAGAATTGAAATCTTCCATCAATTTTTAAGGAGGAGATATACCCCCTTTTTTCTCCTAGAGAAAAATAATTGCATTAAAGTCTCTAGCTAACATGAGTTTATCTTCTCCTAAATGATCTAGTGTACTTTAAAGTATCCCAAAAAAATTTCTTAGCAGCTGTTGGGTTGGCCCATACACATTTATGAGCCAAAAACTTAACGCAAAGTGAGTAACTTTCATGAGTTGCTAGTTTGTTCATTCGTAACAGTTTCCATACACATTATTTTAGCATTCCATAATGTGATCATCCCCCCTCATGCTCCTATAATAGGTGAATGTGAAGATTTCCATTTTGACCACTTCTTGATTATTGTTTGAAACACATCA
Source organism: Sequoia sempervirens (assembly GCA_007258455.2). NCBI lineage: Eukaryota > Viridiplantae > Streptophyta > Pinopsida > Cupressales > Cupressaceae > Sequoia > Sequoia sempervirens. The sequence continues at coordinate 120,433,594 of VDFB02379711.1, forward strand.
TTTGATATCTTAGATTCTTGAATTAACACTATGTCTGCCCCACAAGCATCTAATTGATGCTTGATTTGGGCCCCTTTTTAGGGGGATTAATACCCATAATATTCCATGAGACTATTTTCATTGTGATCGAGGATAAAAACAAGCTCTCCTTAGTCTTGGTCCCTTTCTTGAAGAAACATTAGCAATGCAGTTCAAAGTTGATTGAATGTTTGCTCCTATTTCCTCTTGAATTTTTAGTGCATGTAATTTTATACCTCTTTTGCTAGAATTTTTATTAATAGCAAGTTGTGAACTAGGAATTTGAGAAATTGAGAGAAATTTTTAGAAAAATAATTTACTTTCCTACTTCCATTGCTACCTCCTTTTCAATTTCCTCAATTAATTTTAGTTCTTCATTTTTTATTATCTTATTCGCCAACTCTTCAAAGTTTCCTTCCTCTACCATACTCTAAAAAATCCATTAACTCTAAATCATTTGAGCTAGTCTACTCCATAACAAGTGGATGATTGTCCAAAAATGACCCATTTTGATCTGTATACTTAGAGTGATCCCCTTTCTTCACAATTAAACTCATGCAAAAATAATTATCACCACCTTTTACAGACTCCTTATTTCCTAACACTAAAGACCTAAAAATTTCTTCCAATTTTTGCATGCTAACATAAGGCATTTGAGGATTATATACATGAATTGAATGCCCAACTCCTAGTAGTTGGTGAGATAATCTTTTAGGCAAATATTTTAGAAAAAAATGAAAACTTTTGGGGTTCTTATTTTGAGAACACTTTCATAAAACTAGTTTCACTTGCATCCATTGGATCACCTGAAAGTCTCTAAATCTGAATTTTCTTATCATGTTGTAGTATAGAATGTACCCTTTGGATTCAAAGAGACAAAAAATTTGAACTTATTGAGTGAAACCCTTGTATTTCCAAAATTGTTTTAGAGTTAAGCTTGGTATTCTGTACCTCTAGACACTCCCTAGAGAAATGACCCATACAATAACATTTTATACAAACATTTTCAGGGGTTTCAACAAAAATAATTTATATCCAGACCTCATTCTTGGATTTAATATGCATTTCTCTAAGGATTTACTTCCTAGCATCAGGCAATACACAAACCCTAATTGAGAATCGTGGATTTATAAAAAAACCCATATCATGTTTTAGAAAGATCCCCAACTGGTTTGCCAATAGTTCTACAATTTTTTAGCTCTTTGTATTCTAAAGGAAAATATTGGAGTTGGACCTAGAAAGGGATAAACTTGATTGTATCAAATTGAGGGTTAAAATTTGGAGACCAAGGCTAAATGAATAAATGAGGTCCCTCAAAGACCCATGAATTAACCTTATAGACTTCATCTCTACAAGCTTTAGAAGAAAAAAGCACTACAAAGAAACCCTTTCCCTGATCTAGGTAAAATACCTAATTGGCCCCTTCCTATTTTAAAAAAATCAAATTTCACAATGTTTCTAAATTGGGGATAAGATTTCAAAACTTACAAATTAAAGCTTTCCCACAAAGGTCTTGGATCTATAGATCAAGAATCTCTTATGAGAAAATTATGTTTATAATCCCCCTTTAAAAAAAAAAAAGGTGCAATGTACCCATATTATTAGGGGTAAACACTTTTGATTGGAGCTATGAATTGGGTACAAGAAACCGTGCAAGAAACAACCAAACCCGCAAGTGCATTGGCCTAGTGAAGGCACAAGGCCTGCGACCACTTTGGCCTAGTGAGGGTTTGAACCCTGATGGTTGTCACTACAACCAAGCAACTTGACCACCAAACCTCACCCTTATCGGAAATTTATAATCCCCTTTTGATCACTCCTCTTTGTTGTGCATTTTTTTGCACACATGCCCCACCAAAGGTAGGGACCCCCTCTCTTTTCTCTCGCTGACTTGTTTCTACTCCCAATGGGTCATTTTTGCTCCTACCTCATTTTATGTGCCCCTATTCCAAAGCCTAAGTTGTTCACGTGCCTTAAAACAATCAAACATCCCTTGACCAAATTCCCCTATTTGAATTTCACTAAGTCTTTTTCCTTTGCGAAACTTGGCCTACGGGTTTCCCTTGAATTTTTTCCCTGACATCTATCGAGCCTTGTGGACTTGCATTTATGAGTCTCCTCTTGTAGACCCCTATTATCATTATGTCGCTAGCTAGCGACTAAACCTTAACATCTTCCCACATGGCGGGTCCCACATCAACCTTTACCACCGCATCCATTGGGCATTGCAGACCAGAAACTGGGGGTCGCCTCCTACTGGTTGCCGCTTGTGCTTCACCACTAAGTAGTGACCGACTCTCAGTTTTTGCCTAAATGGCGGGCTCTACATTTGGTTTCTCCGTTCTTGTCATCGTCGTGAGCGGAACAAACCCAACACACTTTGAAAATTGGCTAAGTCCAATTTTTTTGTGAGTCATCGCATGCAGCTTGCCATTACCCAATCGTCATTGATAATGGCAGAGCTCTCACATTTCCTCGCATTGTAGACTATACACCCGCTGCACCGGCTCGAGTTGCACATTCCACATTCATTACTCATGATCACAATCTTGGGGTCTGAAGTGACAAATCCACCAATTTAAAATGATTATGTGGATCCACCCTCGTAGGTTTCCACTAGTGGAAATTCGTCACTTGGTGGCTATTGTTTCAATGGTGGGATCCCGGAGTCACTCTGCCATGTGGATCCCACATATGTCATTTCCCCAGGGAAAAATATTGAGTCTACTAGCCAAGTTTTGAGTCGAAACTCGTTGGTGATTCCATCCCTGTGGGCCACTGTCGGTGGGAATCCATTACCATAGTGTCGTTCCTTAATGGTGAAACCTCACCGATTCTCTGCTATGTGGACCCGGAGCTTGCCAACACCATCAATTCAAATCGCACAGAGACAAGCTTTAAAGCAATTCCCATTAGCAGGCCCGCTCATGCGGATCGCCATCATTGGAATGCCATCTTTGCAAAGCTGCTCCTTGGTGGAGAAAACCCAACGGTAGCCTGGCCCGCAGCTCCCGCACACTCTTCCCCACCATAGACCTTTCACTTGAGGGGATTGCTACCATCCTCATCATTCACACACAACATTCTTACATGGAGTTCCCGCATTATTTTCCCACAATGGTTTGGGAATAGGCATCATGAAAGCTAGTGTGGTTTGAATGTTAAATGTTGTGGGACGTCTGTAGCAATAATGATTTAGGGAATCACTTTACCATTTGGTTTTGAGGGGGAAGCATGCTAATGGCTACACAGGAATCACTCATTAGGAGGTATGGATAAGTTTCATAATCTTTGAACGGAGTCTTAATGATGAACTTGAGAGGGAAGCATGAAAAATTGGAATATGGCCAAGGGTACAAGAAAGAGATATCAAGTGAATATGACAATGGAAAACTACTTTGTGGATGACATCCTCCCTTGCACTGTTAGAACTCCTTGTGTGGGCTTTTGTCCCAACGATGTTGTTTCTACTATGTCCCTTCCACATCATTTCCCCTCACCTAGTGCACTTCACCATCATTTGAGAGTAGCACCATGAGATCAAAAGTGGTGCACCATTGTAAATGGGGGGAAACGAATATGATAAAGCCTGCTCAATCGACATACACCTCTACATGGCAAGTTCAACATTAAATAATAAGCAGAAACGAGGAGGCATGAGGCGTTTTGAGAATAATAATGCTTTAAGGTGATGTTGAATTATAATAAAGAATTATGATGGGAGAATATGATCTACATGATATGTAATCCCATGGGAGAGGGTTGGAATAGTGCTCGATGCAATGGAGCCTCACAATGGGAAGAGTAGGCAATGGGCCTGATTGAGTAAACTCAAAATCCTTGTCATTATAAATTAGTAATTCTTCATAACAAGGTAATGGGATGTTTGTAATCTGGTGGTGGTTCTACTTGAATTTTATCACTAAATAACATATTAAAGCATTACATAAGCACAAATATGGGTAATGAAGTGTAATGGAAACATCAATCGATTATCTTCCACTTTGGGCTCCTTGCGAACCTCTATTCACCTATTTCGCCTGCACTCCATTGCCATTATTTATGAAGGTTGGTGAGAATGAGTCATGAAAATATGGAATCATGGATGGCATAATAGTATATCACATGATCTTTTTGAGGATTCTGCAAAAGGGAGAAGTGTCCAATAGTTATGTTTTCTAAGAGGTTCACAAGTAAATTATTTGCTGGTATTTTTTGTGCCGGAGCGTATGGTTGGTAGAATATTGATGAAATATTGGAGGAGTGCCTTGTGGGGCTAGTCATGTGGGTATTCGTTCACATTCATTTGTTATCTTTGAGCCATCCTAACCTTGGAATTCCATAATTCCCTACCCACATTTCACTTGGAATACATCTCCAATGCGGGAGCCGCAGTTCATGACATCATTTAAATGACTCTTCTTCAACTAATGCCTGCATTCATGCTTCTAGTATATTGCTCACTCATATTTCCCACTGCAAATAAATGGAATGACATTGTGTGATAGTTTTGCAAAACAATCACGGCCCCAAGAAAATGGTAGGTTGTCTCAAAGCGGAAAAGCGAGGGCACAAGAGAGCATCTGCAGTACGTTCATTTCCTCATAAGCATACCAATATAAGTTTACATTTAAATTGGTGAATAGCCAAGTAAGATACTCGAAGGAGGTCCCAACCTATTTTGAATGCAAGTGATAGTAAAAATGAATTGAGGATGGCCTATGTCCACCCATTGATTTGCGCATCAACCTAGAATTAAGGGGCAATGAGCTCACAATGTTGGAAAATTTGGTGTTTCCCAATCCAACGAGTGGTGTGGATCATGGCCCGCTATAAATGTCTAATGGTTGGTAAAGTAGCACTATAAGAGAAGGTGTAGCTCTCATCAATTAAGGTGAGCTACTAGTCCAAGTTATAAATAGAATATCACTAGGTGATATCGATCGAGGTGTATGTATGTATGTGAGAAATTTGTGCATGAAACTATTGGGCAATTAGATATGGTTGGGATTGTGGTTTTCATCACTAAAGTCATCTTGCACATGGGTGGGATCACAAATTTTGGTTGTGGGCTTTCATAGTGCAGGTGCCGCCACCTCTCATGCCATCCTCTTAACGACATTACCATTGCGGCCTCCCGCATTTGGCACCCCGCACCCCATTCCCTGTAGCGACCTTCCACATACCATTCTCCACCCACATTCTCTGCAAAAATTTGCTAGGTGGAAGCCATCACTCATTCAACCATTCCTAAATAGACTTTCTTAACGACATCTCCACGTCTGTCTCCCGCACAGTGAATCTAGGTTCTATCCCCACATCATCAATAATCCTTATGTACTACTATTTTCAAAGGTGGAATGGAATTGAAGTGCATTCTTCTATAGGGTGGCCTTTGGGTTACAAGCAAGAAATGAAGTAATCTATGATTCTATGTCCAGTGCATTTATCGAATCTCATAGTATATGAAGGATGATTTTTTGTAGGCTTGTAAACCCACAATAGAAGAACATAGTGTAAATAACAATGGGGACGTAAAATGGTCTCATCAGAGTACATATAGGTTTGGGTGCAAAGACTATTCTTGAGAGCAGAGCAGGTAGTATGGAGAGCATTATTCGCCTAAACATGAGCCCCTTTGTGATCGTCTCCGAACATTTGAAGCCTCCAATTTTATTAAGCCTATGCAGAGGCCTATTGATAGCAATTGTTGTTGTGTTGAAGTACTTTTGGGATCTCGTGCATTGGTCATTGTCGATGGTGCAATGGGTGTTGTGAGTTGTTTGACAATGTGCTTGCCAAGGAGAGTTGAAGAAATTTGTAATGGAATGGGTAACATAGGTGGGCTCAAGAAGGCAGTCTCAGAGAATTGTGAAAGAGGTGGAAATTTTTCCTATGAGTCTAGAGCTTATCCATGCCGGTGGGTACCTTTGAGTAGACTTTTGATGCTTTAATACCATTCTTTCTAGTGCCAACAACATCAGCTCCTATTCCATCATCTTCCACGCGACATTCACGTTTGGTAGTTCCACAACTTTCCCCACAAATGAAGAAATTTTTTCAAGAGTGGTCCCTTAGGAATATAGTGTTGTATTTATATACATGGCTATTTTAGCAGAACCAGGAAACTTAAATGATAGTGCAAGAAGGAGGCTAAATTAAACAAGCACGGGGAAAGAATTTCACTTGACGGTGGGTTATGCTTCTCTCATGTGCTATCCTCTAATGACATCTCCTCATTCCTGCCTTGCAAGAGTTCCACAGATTATGTACTTGCAGACCCCGCTGTGCAGGTTGACGCTCCCTCATTGCCATTGTTTATAGCATCACCCATTCAGACATCCGCACCTTGGAACCTCAACCCCCATTTCTACACGACAAAGGAACTCACTATCTCTGCAAATATCAATTTTTTACACTCGTCCTTCTCAAATGATTCACAAATTACGCACTTGTCCAAATCAAGACTTGTCAAAAATAGGACTCACTGCCTAATGAGGGTTAGCCACCCAGAGGGATCACTACCATAGAATTACAAAGAAGATAGAAGAGATTTTTTACAAAGAGAAAACTATCTCAATGCAATAGATATTTCCACCACAATTCACTCACACACTTGCAGACATGCCTAAATGATAGAGTACACCTTCAGCTCACTGCCTCCGAAAACTCACCACTTGAATTTCGTACTAATCTACTCAAACTGGCATCACACACTCACTATTTTGTATCTATCTTGCGTTTATCTTGCTCTTTCATTCATCTATCTTTCTCTTGCATTCATCTATCTTTCTATTGTATTCATCTATATTGTTTCTTCCACAAACATCTCAACTTATATTTATACTGTCTTCAACTTTGAAACCCATCCAAATTCGGCCACACATCATTTTTATTTACAAATTCAAATTAGGTTGGTGCCAAAATATTCTAAGGTGGAATTAGAATGAGGGTGACCTAAACAAATACTTAATGAGGACCTAAATAAGTCCCAACACACTTTGCAAGAAGTGTTTAACATAAGGTCGACCAACACCAGTGTAAAACACGTAGAACAATTAAGCACACACAACCTTAACTCGATCGAATCTTCCAGATAAAAAATTTAACCTAAACATGACCTCACCAACTTACTCTCAGAACCACAAGTCTTGAAACCATAATTCAGAGAAGTCCGAAGCAACTACATTTCACCCGAACCTCATCTAGACACACTAAAATGCACAGTTCACAATTGGTGAAAATATCTCACACTGTACAATTATCCAAAAGCCTAAAATCTAGATATAGAAACTAACAATCATGAAAAACACCTCAAATCCTCACCAGCATAGCAGCACATCTTGGAGAAAAACTTGGAGCAAACACTGAATACCTACAAACCTTCTTTATTACAATTTTCTCAATATCCTCAACATATACAACCAATAACCAAATTTCATGACATTAATGACAATGGAAACCAGTTGAAAACCAATTGAAATTGATGACAACACCAACATAATTGCAACAAATTCTCTTAAGGATTATGCCTCAAGTTTGAAGGAACAGATTGAAAAAAAAGTTGAAACAAGGTTTGTAGAGAAGAGGCTACTAGAGTTGTAGGAGAGATGTGCATCAACACATAACAAAGTGGAGACATGCTTGAAGGATGTAAAGGAATGTGGAGATGAGGCTAAGACTTTTTTCCTATATTGCATGAGGTGTCCAGATGTCACTCAAGGCATTAAGGACTTAATGGACTCAATAGAGTCACAAATAACAAATGCCTCTAGTACCTTTGATCTGGCTAAAGATAGAAATCACACCACTTGGACTGCCATCATAGATCTGCAAAATAGATTTTTCACTTTACAAATGTAGAAAGAAGACATCGTAAGGTGGTTTGGACAGCTTGAGGACTTGGTGAATACCAATCATATACTAGTGTCAAGTTCCCTAGCTGATGTAGAGAAGCTTACAAAGATAAATCCAAATCCAAGCACTCTGGATGAGGGAGAGAATATAGTAGAGCTAGATTCATTGTACAGATTGCTTGCAGCAACTAAGAAAACTTGGAATGAAGGGGAGTCTGCTTGGAAAGCTATTCTTAAGGAGCTTGAAGGTGCCTCCCCCTCTCAATAAACATATTTTCACCTATATGTTCTTTCATTGTTTCAGTTGTTTCCAAGTTTTTCATTGTACATGCAGATGGATCAGATTTTTTTTGGGTTAACTCCCTAAGTTGCGATTAGTACATCTCATTCGGTTATTTACCTATGCATCAAATTTTGGAGTTCACATGTGTGTTATTGGCACACCCTTTGTCCTTGATGTCCAAGGGGGAGAAGTTTGATGACAAAATATTTTTGGAGTATGTTGAGATGATTGGAGATAGTGTGTGTTTTGAGTTTTTCTAGATTCATTTTTGGCACATGTTTCCATCAATGACAAAGGGGGATATTGTTGAAAGAATGAAGAAGGAACCCCTTAATTTGTTGTCATTGATGTCAACATTGATTGTTTATATTTACTCTAATTTAGTAAACAAAATTCCTAATCTGATATTTTGGTCCACATTTGCTCATGTGATAAGATCTATTTATGCAGTGATAATATTAGTTATTCTTGATCATTATGTGCATCTATGTTCAATATTTTAGTTGGTTTGGGTGTATAGTTTGAAAGTTACAAGTGACAGTAGTTTGGCATACAATTTTGGCTATATAAAATATATTTGGGTATGAGTAATCCGGTCCACATTCCTCCGATGTTAAGAGTCAGACTTTGCAATTTTGGGATATTTCTTATAGGTGTAAGTATATTGTATATTCTATCTAGCATATGGTTATATGATCAGATGGATCATTGGTGATTGACTAGTTGGAATATTTTGTGAATAGGTCTAATTCCTATCCGACCTAATGTTTGATATATGTTGCACTGATTAAATATGTATTACAGATGTTAGTGAGATATAATTTAGGTCCATGCCAACCTATCAAGTGTTGAACATTTTTTCAAGTGTGAGATGTTTTTGATTCATGTATGGAGCCAACAAGGTAATTTTGATTTAATATAGGGCTACATAAAATTAGGCTGACCTAATTGATGTATGTGGATGTATTGGGTATATATGTAAGACTTTTTGATGTTGTAGGAGAGTGACAGTATATGTGATGAGATGTGAATATGCAAACTTTATATGTATGTATGGTTAGAATTATTGTAAATATATTGTGAATATTGAGCGACTGTAAAGCAGAGAAGTGTTTTGTATTCAGAGCTTCAAAGGAACTGAATTCAACACAAGGAAGGTGCATTTTGTATCAGTTCACATCTTGGTTGTGTGGCCATTTTGTTTTATATCTATCTTTGGCTGTGAGCCTTATTAGATAGTGTATCTTGGAAGTGATCCTTTGTAATATCTTATAACCGATTATAATATATTGTGAGCTAATCCTCACCATGGTTTTTCCCTTTTTGGGTTTTCCACGTAAAAATGCTGGTGTTCATGTGTCATGTTATCTTGTGATTATTTCCTTCTTTCATTCATTGTTATAGTTAGATGTGTTTTGCTAATTGGATGGATTATGATCAAATGGTTTAATGGAATATTGATTCACTCCCCCTCTCATTATTCTAGGTGTTCAACATTCTATCTCTTTCATGCATCCTCTTTAGAAAAAATGCAAAGAAAGCAACAAGAGCATCATCTTGTGACTTTGCATCACCAAGACTTCTTATAAAATCTATAATCCGATGAGAAAATGGTCTACCTTGCAACCATACCACACTTTTGGTTCTGGGGAGTTCCTTGAGGAAATAGAATAGTAAACACACAACCAAGGTTCCATAATTAAATGCATACTTCTTCTCCTTGGTTTGTTTCAAGTTCTCCATCAATTGTTGTATTAACAATTCACAAAGATCATAAGTAATTCCTTTTTCCACCATTTTATATGCCACATTGATTGCACTAGTAGATACACAGTTTTCTCTATTTGTGAAGTAGATTTTATAACCAATTAACATTGTTGCATACTCAAAGCTGAATTTTTTTATTGTGTTTACAGTTAGAGTTCTCTTATCATAAGTTGCACCTATGAGTTCTATTACAACCTAATTATTAATCAATTTCAGTATTGGAACAATTCTGGTGGAGCATAGACTTGTAACCTCTCTAATCACATCTTTTGTTATCATTCTAGGAATGTCAGTCCAAAAAAACTTATCATGAATCTACTTAATGCCATCTTGACCGATATATGATAAAAGAAAAAATTTAGAAACCATTGCCATACATTAAGTTTCTTTGCGACTAGATTTTGGTATTCTGGTTTTAGGGAAAAATCATCTCCAATAAGCTCTTTTACACATACATCTCCTAGCTTAGTATGATCATATTCCTCAATATTTACATGAATGTAAATCCTTATATCTTCGGTAGGAAAAATTCCATATGGAACATGTAAAAATGCTCCTAATGTGTCATCTTCTATGGATTTTGTAGGGTATTTCTTGAATTTAGGTTGTGACCTCTCAATAACCTCAATTACCCTTGGTGTAGCCATTGAAAAATGAGTTCAAATTTCTTTCAAACAAAGTTCTCAATGAAACTAGGGAAAACAAGGATTGTAAATATATTTTCTTTCGCTTGCCGAACTAGGGTTTGAATGCACCAAATCTAAAATCACCTTGATCATCCCAAATTCTTTCTTCCCTGCTCTGCTCCTTCTCAAATGATTTTTGTAAATGAATATGGATAAGTAAAATCACTTATAACCCTTGTAATTTGACATAATTTTGCATTGAATGCTTCATTTAATAAAGTTGGCAAACCTTTCATTATGTGCACAATCACCTTCAACTACTCTACAATCTTTTGCATTTCAACATTTTCTTTTGGGATCTTCACTAATAGATCAAGAATGTTGATCTACATCACATATCTTCGTGATGAAGCATCAACACTTCTTTTTTTGGTAGGGGATAAAAGTTTTTCATCAAATCTTCCCCTTAGCCAAATCTCTCAACTTAGTTTCTAGAGGAAACATCTATATCAGATGCTAGTACAAATTCATTCTTAACCTTGGTCTCTTCTTTCTTTCTCCAAATCTTATCCATTACCTTCTTTTTTTTTGTAAGATCAATCTTTTATATTGATTCATTCTTCTTTACCCGATTATCCTTCTTCATATTTTTGCTTCTACAAAACTTGGAAATATGTCAAAGCTTATTACAATTCTAACATATGAGATTCTTCTGATCAGTATTCCTTCCATTCATTCTAGATCTGCATTGATTAGCTTTATGGAAAAATGCATAGCATGTATAACAATAGCATTTGAAATATTGAACCATTCTACCATTATTATAGTCATTCCTCATTTGACTTCTGCAATCACTAGCTCTATGACCAAATTTCTTGTATGTAAAACATTGACCAAAACAAGGTGGAACATTCTAATTCATTTTTCTTCTACACTCCATTTACTTATGTCCAAATTTATTACAAGAATAAAAAAAACCATTAACATATGGGTACCTTTGTGTATTTGATTATCTAAATGGTGGTATTCTAGTTTCATTCCTTTGATTCTAGATCTACTTGCCATTGTTCATCTTGTCTTTAGCATTTGATGTTTGATCTAATTTTGAACTTTCACCCTTTTCAAATTCTAAACCATCTTTATGTTTAGATCCTTTCTAATTTTCAATCATTTCATCAAGCTTTGTAGAACTCATCTTGAATTTGTCTTCACAACTCCTTGATTTTTCTAGATCTGATCTCAAATTCATAACTTCTTGTTCAGGCTTTATACATTCCTCATTTTTATTTTCACTATTACATTTCTAAGACATTCCTCAATTATTTTCTTTTCTTAAAATTGCACCTTCAAACCAATGATGGTTTCATTTGCTTACTTCAATTTTTCAATGAATTCCTTATGCCTTTCTCTAAACTTCTTGATTTTCTCTCTCAATTATCTAATGCATACATCTACTTCATTGAAATTTCCTATCAGATCTTTGTTTTCACCTTCAATCCTTTCAAGGTCTTCAAGGGAAACTTTGAGTTCTCCATCTTTGTCAAGCATGCAATCTTCTTTTAAAGATCCAACAATAGGAATCTCTTTTGGAGGAGTAGGTAGTCTTCTAACAACCATGTGTTCAACCTCCAAGATCTCCCCCAAGTGGTTAAGCTTCTTCTAAGGAACCAATATTTGATACCAATTGTTGAACACCCAAAATACTGAGAGAGTGGGGTGAATCTGTTGGAGTACAAGACCACTGAGAGGGGGGTGAATCAGTGGTCAAATTGAAAATAAAATCCTAAATAATAGCCCGCATTAATGTATGCATATAAATCCATTGAGATCACTTCAAACATCATAGATATTTAATGTTGAGTGAATCAAAATCATATGAATCAAATCAAGATACTTGAACAAGAATGGCTTCTAAAACTCAATTTTCCAAACAATCAAGGGAAGTCATGACACAAGGATTATGAGTGGAAAACCCTAAAAGGGATAAAAAACCACTCTAAAAGATTCACTTTATGAATGCCTCATTGGAAAAACAGAAACCTCACTAGTTACATTTAGTGTCTCACAGAAAAACCCTTCACTGGTATTAGACTAACAATCTGTCCCATTGACATATATACAACACTTTTCATAGTTTTAGAAGAAATAAATATAGAGGACTACTCTAATTCAAATCACTCCACTACTCTATCTCTATTTCTTTGAATGACAAAAATATAAGATAGTGACTTTCTCTTACAATGACAAACTTCACTCAATTAGACAACTCTTTATTCCTCTTCTTGTTCTGAGCATATGCACATTGTTCTAAACTCTAATTCAAAAACACCTGTACTCATTCTCATATTACATAGGTCTATGTAGAGAAGAGATTAAACTTGAAAAATATCTATTATTCAAAAACTCCTTCTCTATACCCATGACACACACAAAAACTAATAAGATAATATTCAATGCATTATAGAAAATTCTCGTAGATCCTTTTCTTTGAGTCACATTCCACCATGAAAGGAATAAACTCAATTGATAAACCAATCAAAGTTTCTATCTGTGGTAGTATGATTACTACATCCTCTTTTACACATTCTTTCCACACATATTTTCATATTAAAAGAACATCATATCACTACATTCCTTCCTCATCACATTGATTTCACTCTAAAATTCAAATACTCCCAAATGCATTCACTTTTTTTTTCCTTCCATCGTTGTTCCAATGTAGTTAAAAAGCTCTGTTAACTAACTCAAAAGTGAAGAATTCAAAATACCTCTCAAAGATGGATCATCGAGAAGTAACCGTTCATAAGTTTGAATATTGACCTTTGATTCTCCTTTAGCTGCCAATCCATAATTAAATATATGCCATTGATTTCACTTTAGGTGATTTAATATAAATCATTAACCTACTATGCGAATTAACCTTAAGAGTAGGGGCCGATTAAAAATGGACTTAACCCCTTAAAACAGTCAATTAAGTGAATTTCAACCTACTATAGAAAGTCACTTTTAAATTATAACATAAAGTGGATTAAGGATTGATGGTCATGTAAACTCTAGGTCTTTAGGGTATAGAAAGGACTTAGGATTTTAGTGGTGCTTAGAATTTTAGGTTATTAAGTATAAAGGTTCCTAATCCCTAAAGGAAGTTTACACCATAGCCTCAAACTTCCCATAACTCTGAGTGATACATGAAGAATGAAATTAAGGAGAAAGAAATAACAATCCCCTTTGACATCAATGAAGAAATAATGAAATGAATGAGCATGAACATGCATGAAACAAGGATGAAATGAATGATGAAGTAACTTTGCATCAATACCAACAAATTACATCAACCTAACCCATTCAACAATAAATCTATCCACCTTTGACATCAATGATAAACAATGCCAAAGTCAACAAACTCCCCCTTTGGCATTGATTTCAACATTCCAAAATTTGCTCCTCCCCTTATGAAGATAAAACTACCTGTTCATTGCACAACAATTGAAAGTAAGATCACTAGTTCAATCAAGATAGAGTTGAGATAAATAAAACTCAAATCTATTATCAAAATTTTTACCACTGCACCACTGTCCAAGAAAATCACTGCCCAAATGCACACTGTTCACTGTCACTGCAACTACAAAGAAAATACAATGAATGCTCACTGTTCACTATCACTACAACTGAATGCTCACTATTCAATGTAAATAAAATGTTCATTCACTGTCAAAGAAAATTTCCATTCATTTTCATTGTTCTTAGTGAAGTGACTTCTCCCCCTTTGACAAAAATTCCAAAGGAATAAAGAACACATTGTCTCAAAGCAGAGAATGCACTGTCCCATAGATATTTACTGTCAAAGATATGATCAGAAAATGAAACAAACTGCACTATGCAAGAGATGCCAAACATCACTGAATGCAGAGAAACAATAACTATCATCAAGATCCAATAACACAAAAAATTCTATTAGGTCAAAGTGCCACTGTCATCAAGCAGTGTGTCATAATCTGCAAGGGTGCATTGTGACAAAGAACACTGTTATACTCATTCATCAAAACCACACTATCAAAGGATTAAGAAAATATTGTCATCCAGAGTGTCCAATAAGAAGAAGAATATCTGAAACAAAGAACTGAGAGAACCAATTCATTAAAAACTAGGGATATAAAAAAATGATGTTTAAAGCTCCCCCTAAAAACATGCATAAATTACTAGTGTTATTGAAGAGAGGTAAGGGAAAGAACACCAAGTTTGTCCCTTAAGCTTTCAAAAACTTCCTTTTCCAATGGATTTGTGAAGATATCAACCACCTGATGACAAGATGCTATATAATATAAAAAAACTTTATTTGTTAAAACTTTCTCCTCAAGAAATGGTTTTTAATAGCTATATGTTTGGTTCTTGAGTGCATAACAGGGTTTTTGGAGATATTGATTGCACTAGTGTTATCTAGTGCAGGAGCACCTAGCTTTGGTCATGTAAATGGGTTAGATGATAGTTTTTTATGTTTTTGAGTTAAATTTTGATGTAATAAGGTCTATTTAGACCATGGATAATGTTTTTTGTCATGTGGGGTCGGTTGTGTCATAAATTGTCATATTTTGTAAATGTTGCAAATGTTGCATCAACAACTTTGCAATATTTGTTGTGTTTGGAAGGTGAAAAGTCCAGTCATTCAAAAAGTATTTTGAACTATTTTTTTGGTTGGAAAACATTTAAATAGGCCTTGAGGAGTTTGAGGAAAAGTTCTAGAGTTGTAATTGGTGATTAAGTAATAAGAAACCTCTATTTTTCCGTGTGTTTTCATTGAATTTTGCTGCGATAGGAGTTTGTACGACTCTGTACTGTGTGTTAATGATTTGAAGTGCATTTAATTCGATGGAGGGATGAAATAAATATTTTTTGGTTTTGATTTGAACTAATTTCACAAGGTTTGAAGGATTTTAGAGCCAATTTGTTGAAGGCAGTCAGAAACCCTAAGCCAAGAGGGTTTTGATAGAAAAAATGGAATATTGAACCATTCCACTGGTGGAAACCTCTGCAAATTAGTGGAATGGCATTAGTTAGGGTTTTTTTCATGTTTTTAGGTTTGTAGATGCATGGGATGGAGGTAGGGCAGTGTTTGATCAAGCCCTGGCCTAATATCTCAATGTATTAGGCTTAGGAGTGTAGGATAGAAGTAGGGTTTTGATGATTGATGAGTTTGTAAATGTTCATGTTGATAAAAGTTGTAGTTTCAGACCCCACATGATCTAATTGAAGCCTTGGAATGGATTTTGGTGGATTGGAGAATGAATTTCACATAGTTGCTTTGTAAAATAGGGCTAATTGGATCTAGTTGCTGCGTAGCATTCAATTTTAGAGGGTGTTACAAAACAAGCACACTCCCAAATTTGATATGTTGCAAAATGATGAGGGCACAGCCCGACACACAGAAAATAACCCACAAACAAGAGAATAATTTTATTATTCAGAAAATGGAACTTCTTACATGCAGAGGATCTCAAATCCCCAAGTTCTATAGACAACACATGCAAGTTACAGAAAGCTACAGAATAACCCTTTCGCAATATGCGAGCCTGTCCCCAAAAAGTTACCCAAAAATTAGAAACCCGCCCATAAATAAAGTCAAGAACACGCTCGAAATCAGCTACGCCGATTTTGGCAAGTTTCGGGGCCAATTCGGGAGCTCTAAGTGCCTCAAATCTCACTCGGAAGATTTTCAGGTGCAAATTTGGGAAACTAAAATGCAATATCTTTCCACCCAGGAATAGAAAGTAAAAATCATAAATTGGGAATTTCATTATGGCTAAAAGGGTATCCAAAATGTAAAAACATCTAAGCCCGAGAAACTTGAAATTTAACTCTTTGGGTGATGCAAGATTCTTTGCGGATGCTCACATCGGTTTTCCTAGGGTAATTTGAGGGGCCCGTCGCCTAGGATGACGTGGAGAAAACTAAGCGGTCAGCCTGCACTTGACAGCTGGGATGAATCACTAGCGGTAGCTACTTTCCATTTCACGGATATTAAGTCTTTGCTTTGTTGCATTACTCCTTCCCACAAACTATCTAAGTTTTCTTCAATCTCATCTTCTGAGTAGGTAGTGGGATCCCACCTTTCCATCGTTGGTACTTCCTATGGCCTGTGATACTACATCGATAAAGGGAAGTGTGAACCCACGAGAATGTTGAATCCGTAAGCGCTCTACCTCATGTGCATTCCACAGATGTACCTCTAAAATTTGCTGGGACGAAGACTTCTCATCTTCAATTTTGTGACCTATATATTTCTGAAACCTTTTAACCTCAAAATGGATACATCACTTCATCACCAATCGAAACTCCTTATACCTCCTCTTTTGATCTGGCTTAGCCTTATACTGCATATTCATCTTGTTAATATATTCTCTTACCTTCTCATGTATATCCTTGATGTGTTCTGCAAAATATTTGGCTTCAACACTTATTTTCTTCTCTTGGTCCATCTTCCTCAATTCTAGAGGT
>VDFB02379711.1:120450735-120554585 GCA_007258455.2 Sequoia sempervirens
AAAAATCAAGAGAAGTCATGACACATGGATTATGAGTGGAAAACCTTAAAAGGGATAAAAAGCTACTCTAAAAGATTCACTTTATTAATGGCTCACTGGAAAAACAAAAACCTCACTAGTTACATTTAGTGTCTCACAGACAAACCCTTCATTGGTATTAGACTAACAATATGTCTCATTGAGAACTATATGTAACACTTTTCATAGTTTTAGAAGAAATAAACATAGAGGACTAGTCAATTTCAAATCACTTCACCACTTTATCTTTATTTATTTGAATGACAAAAAATATAAGACAGTGACTTTCTCTTACAATGACAAACTTCACTGAATTAGACAACTATTTATTCCTCTTCTTGTTCTAAGCATATGCACATTATTCTAAACTCTAATTCAAAAACACCTCTACTCATTCTCAGATCACATAGGTCTATGCAAAGAAGAGATTACACTTGAAAATATCTGTTATTCAAAAATTCCTTCTCTATACCCTTGACACACACAAAAACTAATAAGATAATCTTCAATGCATTATAGAAAACTGTTGATGCCAAAATTCAACAAGCAACAACCTTATGGGAAACTCAGTTAATAGGGGGACCAATTGCGCTAAATTGAGTGACCTCCATATTTTTAAAGAAGCCAAATTCTTTTGTAATTTTGGGGTTTTGGAATGGGAAAATAGAGTAGATATAAAAAATAAAGATCTACCTAAGGCGATGCACCAAGATGTAGATGTAGGCACAATAAATCTATCTTTTGGATAAGATTTAAGGGCCTGTTTAGCAATCTGCATGTCCCAGAATAACAAAAATCAAAGATGAAAACCTAAATAATTTATCCAACAACATAAAATAACTCCCATACAAATTTACTGAAAAGAAGAGTCAAAGACATGATCTAAATCAACAACTTATATTGAAATCATAGAAGTTCTATGAATAAACTACTCAGTACAGTAATGGCATAGTATAATGTTTTGTCAAATAGCTAAGAAAACAAAAAGGCCAAACAATAGCACAGTATGTGAGTCTTATACAATAATCTAAAAATAGTACAAAAGGCTTGGTGTCTTTTCATAATTGTTTTGTATGTTCCATCCTCATTTTCGGAAGGAAGAAGCAATATATATAGAAAATAGTCCTAGCGCTTGAAAGCTAGTAACATAAAAGATTCCTTCATCATGAGCAATGATGCCCAGGGCAATGATTTCCTAAGGCCATTGCAACAAAAAAATATTTTGAGCCATAGAACGCAATCACCCTTGAGCCAGATGCATCCTTTGCAAATCAGGGAAAACTTTAGTGGTGAATCTTCGCCAATTGGAAAATTCTAGGAATCAGCCAAGTCAAAATTGGCGAATTTCTCACACCCAACAAGGTGTCCAAATCACCTGGCTTTTATGAGCTATAGGTCCAATGCATGTCCATTTTCCAATGAGTTTTTTTATGAGGCATATTTAAGCAACAAATTCGACATTGTCAAACTACGCATTTCAATTGGACCGACTAATATTTTCCCTTGGAATCCTGAAAGCATTTAGTAAAAAAACCTACATTTTCGCCAATACCATTAAAACAACATTGTATCAGGACCCATTTCACCAATTAAAATTTACAAATAGTTGCTTGTGAAAACCCATTTCGCCAATTAAAATTTATAAATAGTTGCTCATGAGGACCTATTTCACCAATAACATTAAAAAATAATTACATTGGAGGACACATTTCAACTTGAAAATTACAACGTATCATTGTATAAGCAAGTGGGATTCACCAAATTTTTTATATACCATTTAAAAATCCTACAGAATTTTCCAAATGTGGAATCATGGATTGATATAAATACAATCGAAATTCGAAAGTGTCATTTATTATTACACATTTTGTTCAGTTTTGAGGTTCTACTTCTCCATTCGAAAGCCAACGAAAGCTGAAAACGTAGACTTCAAAGGTGAGTGATCATTTATTCATAGTGTTATTAGTTATAATAATAAGTTTTCTTTATCTCTTTTCCATTCTTGCTTCAACAAAGTGAACCTTAGAAGTTAGAACCAAACTCTAAAGTTTCGAAGTTTTCGAAACCTCCGACCCACCAAGTAGAAAGATGACCAAGAAAGACTTGCAACTCAACAAAGTGAACCATCAACCAAGTCAGGGAATCGGGAAGTTATGAAAATTTAGAACTCCACGACAAGGTTATAAAACTTTGAGGACTAGTGACTAAGGTTAGAAAAAGCCAAAAAAATTATATTGTATTCCATGGCATTGAATTTGATATGTGATTCTGCATCATTTTTAAAGAACAACACTTATCACACTACTTATAAATTCCTATTGCATTTGCATTCACACAATCTTTGATAAATAACTGTAACGAATATTATTAATCCATTCCTTGAATAGAAGCTAACAGTTCAACATCCATAACTTATAAGTTATAAGCTAACAGAAGCTAACAGTTCAACATAAATAACTTATAAAGGAATCCACCCAACTTAAACAATAAAAGCTTAAACTACCAAATCACCTAAATTATACTGAGAAATCCTTACGCATCCATCACCATAAAATCTTTATTCACAGAGAAACATTCCACAAAAATGAAACTATCCAAAAATCTATCATTCCAATAATAGGCAATCCACTAGAAAATATAGAGTTTCTTTTGTCTTGATAACGGTTTCTTGAAGACAATCGTTTTAGAAATTAAAATAAAAAGTCTTTGAAGTATCAAGAGAGCCAAATTAAAGAAAATAATAGAAAAACTAAAAACTAAACAACGTTCCCACTCCCATCACTGACTCTTTCGCTTTCAATTATTTCTTCCTCCTCCTTCAGTAATGCCTCTTGTGCCTTTACTCTTTTCCTGTATTCCCAGTACTTGGTCACAATTGTGGTGATGTTTTTGCTTCCTTGAGTTGTAGTAATCTATAACCTGGTTCTCCATGTGGCCAAAGCCTTTTCAGACTCAACCGACATCTGATATCTTTTCTCTTCTCCACATTTATAAGTCCTCAAGTGGATCTCCATTCCACTGAGTTTCAAGAAGGACTCCCATGTCATTGTAGCAGGATCAACTATTTCTTTCTTGAATATCTCTCTAAACTTCAGAGAGATCTCTTTTATATCTAGAATGTTTTCATCAAACTCATTAGTAATTTCCACTCCCAAAATATGACAATCTTCTTTAACTTCCACCAACATTTCATAATATTGTTCAAGTTTATTATTAGTTTCCTTCACCAGAATATCATACATATTCAATTTCCATTCCAATGAAACAGACAAGGAAGGGTCTAACTCCTTAGGATTATTCACAATTTTCTCACCAATTAATATCTTTGGATCCATAGAGTTCAATTCTTTCATTTCCTGAGCAAGCACATAGAGACTAGTTTGATCTTTTCTGAGCTACTGAAGTTCTGTTACTAACTCCTTCACCTTCTTAACAACTTGAGTGTAAAAGAGCACATATTTATTCATAAAGAAGATAGCCTCTTGAGATATTTTATCGACCCCCTTACAAGCATCTCTGGAATAGCTCAAATTCTTTTTAATTTTCTCTATGGTGAGCACATCGATGCCCTCTACCTGATAACTTGAGGCTTCATCAGATGTAGGAGTGGCCATGGAAGAAATAAAGTTACTCAATGCGAGGACTTGAGATTCTAGTTTTATATTTTCTTTCCCCTATTATTTCACTCTTTTAATCAAGGTCTTGACTAAATAATTGGCATGGTACACATCACCTTCCAGTGTTGGAGGCTCCATATCAACATGTGTGACTTTGTAGTCTTCCTCTGTTATTTCATCTTCATTTAAATCCTTCACATGCTCAGCAATTTCTAACATTTGATTTCCAGAAGTAGCATCAGTCACCATCCTTGACATCCTCCTAGATTTCTTAGGTTTTGAAGAGCTTTGAAGTAAATTTGAAACTATATCCACTCCAACTGTCATTGTAGGAATATGCTTTCTCCTCTTCTTCACTGCTTTTTTCAGCCATCCTGGGGAGGCTACTACCAGACCAGAATCTTCATTTCCACTAATAGTTTCTTTAGTAGTGTTAGGAGTGAGAGGTGGATTATCAACTAGAGCTAGAGAAGAGGGAAATTCAAAGTCAGGAAAGGGAGGAAAGATATTAGATCTTCAGTGATCTATTGAAAGATAGCTTCAGAATCTGTAGCCACAAGTTTTCATTGATTGGTCTTCTTCTTAGGGGTAGGAGAAAGAACATTTTCTTGTTCATAGATGCTCTTCAACTTGACTGTTTCTTCTGGCCTATCACCATCACCTCCTGAATGATAATTTGCACTAGAGGACCTCGCAGAGGGTTTCCCTGATGATACACTTGCATCAGATGCTTGCGTAGACCCCTGTTCATTCTTTTATGATGACTTAGGCTCCTGAACAGGACCAACAACTTGCCACCATTTCCCATCCAACCAGTCCTGGGTTCTTTTAAGCACTGGGGCAACACACACCCTCATATCTAAAATTTCACTTTGGCTCCAATCAACCCTAGGGTGGGATTTATCAGGAAATTTTTCATATGCAGGATCTATGATTGTTGAATCCTCAGCTACATTTTTAGGAATGTGAAATGATAGACTGAAAGCATGTATCTGTTTTAGCATTAGCCTCATATAATCTCTTCTCAAAAATTCCTTCTCATCGACACAATCTTCCCAGAAATATTTGATAGATGGTTGATGCCAATATAAGCTACCTCCACAGAGATTATGCTTCACAAAACCCTTACTATCAAAATTAGCTCTCATAGATAGATTATGGAGGTTATATTCCTTGAGAATTCCTTCAGCTCCCCTGTCCATCTGGTTTGTTTTGCATAGAAAAGAAGGGATCTCTAATGGGAAGACATACCCTCGTTTCCCCATGTTCGTATACTTAATATTAACCATGGCCATTTGTCGACAAACTCCCAAAAATATCAGTAAATCTTCAAGATACTGAGGTAATTTAAATGGGTCTTTCTCAAAATTCCCCATTCTTAGATAGGAAAACTTATCAAATTGGATATAAAATTTCCCAAATTTTGATACAAGAGAAATTGATTCAGGGGAAAGGCACATTTCTAGATTTCCATCTAGCTTCCTCACGACCTCCATTAAAAATGCATCATTAACATGACAAAAATCACCCATTCCAAATTGTTTAGTGAACTGAGGAAATAATTTATACACGAGAATATTAGAAGTTGGGGTTCCTTGTGGCTCCAACCCAGGCCAAAAGGACCTCTGACTACCTACAATGTACATCAGGAAAAAACACATACAAAAAGTAGCAGCCTTATGGAAATTAATTAATTGCTCATTCAAATGGAAGCAAATAACTTCAGCCCAGTCAATGAAAATGTCCTCATCATAGACTATCAAGATAAACCAGAACATCCAATCCTCAAATAACTCAACCTGTGGATTCCCAACAATGTGGTGCAATAAAGAAATAGCATCTACAATTTCTCCCTTAAAATGCAATCTTTTGAGTTTACTTGACAGTTGCGACTTACCTTTCTTTTCATAATTCAACCAGGTTTTGGCCATGGAGTTCTTACACCAGTCCTTATTCGCTTTGAAAAATTCACCTACCACTGCGAAAAACATGTCTTCTACAGGTTCCCTTTCTAGAATCCCCAACGCGCGAGAAACAACTTCAGGAGAAACTTCTGCAATTATAGTTTCGTTCGCAACTTTAATTTCCCATGTCTGCAGTATGTACCTTCTCGCACATGCACTTATCAGGTCCACACTCAACATAGCTTCTAGAAACCCTCTAGCCTAAGCTAGCCCACTTTCTAAGAGTTTTATATCCAATTCATACTTGTCATCCCTCTCTAGATGCACCCAAAATTTGTCTAACTTAAGAGGTTCGAGCGTCGTATCCCTTACATCGACCCAACGTTCACTCTGCATGAGCACAAACTCATGGAGAACAAATTTTTGCACATGAGATTCTAAGAAGTATTGGCCTTGGCAAAGAATGAGAATGGAGGCTAAAAGTTTGAGTAAAAAGAATGTTTTCACTTGAGAAGTACTGGCCTTGGCAAAGAACGAGAATGCAGGCTAAATGTCTGAGTACAACTTTGCCACCCACTTATGCCATTATTTTTTATAGGACGTGCTTTAAATGCAACATTCAATTTCATACCTCGAAAAGATAGCCTTTAAACCTACATGCTTTTGGAAATTCCTGAAAAGATAACTCAAGTTTATTCTGTACATAGCATTCAATGAGATGTCAGACGATGACACCTTTGAAAGGCAAGATAACTCGATCATGTCGCGTGGTCGCTGAAACTTGGAACCTCAAAACCAAAGTCTAAAGTTTCAATATTTTCAAAACCTCTGACCCACCGACTAAACCCACACACCGTAACTCAAAGGTTACGTATGCATGAACTTAAGTTACTCAACAAAGTGAACCAAGTTGGGGAATCAGGTAGTTATGAAAATTTAGAACTTTGTGACAATGTGATTTGTCACATGGTTATAAAACTCGGAGGCCTAGTGACTATGCTTGCTTCGATCCCTTATTTTGAGTCTACAATCATACACCAAATGTTCATCGAATGATTGAGTAATTTATGATATAAATAATAAACATGTGTTTTAAAGTTTTTTTATTTTTAACCATTAATGCGCTCCAATTATCAAGGCCTTTATAAAATGAATTACAATGTCACATTAATAGCACAACCATTAATAGCACTAAGCACAGTAACACTTAATGTTGCAATTGCAAATGACTTAATAAAAGGAATTACAATGTCATATTAATAGAACAACCATTAATAGCACAGTAACACTTAATGTTGCAAAGGACTTAATAAAAGGAATTACAATATCAAATTAATAACACAACCATTTACTTTATCACAACTGAATTACAAATTCACATTATTACATAGTATAAATACAAATGTAAGTGCAAGCGCCAAGCTTCTGTTGGATTGCTGGTGAAAACGTAAATGTAATACATGTCTATTGCTTTATGTTTTACTTTTAAATCTACATGCAATTTTTTTTTTTTGCTAGGTAAAACACTCCTAGGGGCAGCACCCTGTATTGATTATCAAAAAAGGATTACATAAGTTTCTATTTTTCAAAAAACCATCCTAAAGGCCTTTTCTATCAAGTGACCTTCCATGATCAGCTAGCCCACCTAGATTTTCATGCATTACAAAATTCATTACAAAATTGTCCTGACTCAATTACCCTATTACTGTTACTATTGTTATTCAACAACAAAAAGTTGAAATAATACCCAACCAGACTTTATCATTCATCATCATCCTCTTCATTTTCATCATCCTCTAACTCTATGTGTTTCAGGTACGCCTTGCAATTTTCAATCACCGGGTAGTCTGCTCGACATTTTTGGTGCGCTGGGATTTTGGCCTTTTCCTCTGAGTCCCTGGGATCATTCATAAGCCATTCTTCCCCATCTCCAAGGTCCCAATCATCATCATCACCCACTATAATTTCCTCTGCCAGAACTTCATCCTCTGCATATCTCATTTCCCACCCACACAGGAGATTGGTCGTCAGCTTTGCTGCCCCGAGGAGAAAGAAAATGCTACGGTCCCTTTCAGCCCACAATTTTTCAAATCCTTCTGGGTCGATGGTTTGGACCAAAGGAAAATTCATTACCTCTCTCCCTCTCATCCACATCATGTAGTAGTTCGGTGGCATGGATATTTTCCTATTCTCATCCACATTATCTAGCGTCGTGTCAATGTCACCCAGCCATGTGTGCACGAAGACCATTTGGGTCAATTTTTTTATTATCTCTTTCAAGACTCCCATATGCAAAAGGAATGCTAAGAACATTGTCGGAATCTCCATATTTGCTCTGGCTCTATGATAAGCCTTCAAAAGTTCTCGCCCAACCACCTGCTTGGTTTCCCAAAGAATGAGTGGATGGGTCGAATTCATCAACCCCTATAGTCGCTTATCAATTATTTCCCCTCTAAAGGCCTATTGTTGCTTCTCCATGTCCAATGCAAGTGGTGTTTCCATTTTACTCCTAGCCCACAACTTTCCTTTCTATAATTTTCTACCACTACTTCGAATTTTGCAAATGCAATGTGATAAATGGCCACTTACTCCACCTTTGCATGCAATTATTTCATAAATAGATAATACTAAATTTCTCAAAGGAAAAAAAAACTGATGACAACTTTATTTTTTCATTTGAATTGCTTTATGTTTTACTTTTAAATCTAGATGCAATTATTTCATAAATAGATAATAAATTATGGGCCACTAGTGCCACTACTAGCCTGATTTGTGCAAACCAAAAAACCAACTTAGTCAATTCATGTATCTTAAGCCTTACATGTACAATTAAAAATTAAAATGTTTAATTTGGTTGACGTCTGGCTACATGCAAATTTTTCCTCAATCTGAAAAACTGTCAAAATCACCAGACTCTAGTCAACACTACCAGTGCCACTCAAATGATATGAAATCATTACAAATCTTGTTTCATTAAAGCTATGAGTTGTCCAATCAATCGCTTCGGATGTTCAAAACTAAAAGATTGAGAATTTCAATTAAATGAAATGTAATACATCGAGGCATTGAAAAGAGAGAAATGATCCTTGATCTTGCCATGTGTCTGCATCTAACGGTTCTAGTGTTATTTCGGAGGTTCCAATTCGCAAGTCTACTGCTTTAGAGATTTACTTCCAAAATGCAATTATAGCTGTCCATCAAAAATTCATCGAATGGTCGTGGTTATATTGATTTTCCTTTACATCCTTTGGGTAAAACGTTCTTAAGTTTTTAAGCCTTGGTCCTATGTTATTCCTAGGCGGTCCCTCTTTTAAAAAAAACTTTCTGCACGTGCCTATTTCTGCCACTTAAGTTCTTCTATCGCTCATCACCAAAATCCAACCCATCAGGTTCATTACCATGATGATGAGCCTTAATCTCCCCACGTGTTCGCATCTAACGATTCTAGTGTAATTCTGAAGGTTTCAATTCTCAAATCTACTACTTGAGAGATATACTTCTGGAATGCAACTATAGCCGTCCATAATGTCGCGTGGTCGCTAAAACTTGGAACCTTAGAACCAAAGTCTGAAATTTCGAAGTTGTCAAAACTTCCTACCCACCGACTACATAGATGACCAAGAAATACTTGCAACTAAGGTTAGGAAAATCACCAAAACCTCGACTTTGGTGAATTAAGATAGGAAAGGTGGCAAGGATGGTGCATTTGTGAAGTGAAGATCGCGGGAAAATTTTAGCAAGTGGCCATGACTGGAGGATCGATGGGTGATTAATATTGGTACATGTGGAGTTTGGAAAATTATTACCTCTCGGCCAGGCCTGGAATTTGACGGCCACCCCTACCTGTTATATGAAAATTTTGTGACAGTTTTATTCATTTAAATGCCTGTCACTTTACATTTTATGAAAAAAATTAACTGTCAAAAAAATATTTAATTTATATATTTTTATATAAAATATTTTATATTAAAATATTATTGATTTTATTAATCATACATATTAAATAAATGCTATAAAATAAACATTGTTAATTTTTTTTATAGTTTAATCCTTAAATTCATCTATCTAAAAACATAAATTATTTGTAAAAGGCAAATAAAATTTCAACATGCTCACCAATAAAACCAAATGTTGTATTATCTTGAAAAAAATCAAAGTTGAGAATCACTGTAAACAAAATGCTATAAAATAAATGTTGTTGAATAAATCATATATATTAATATAAAGTGAAATTAGAAAGAATTATTCCAATTCTAAACTAGTTTATATTTTTATCATAAACATTATTATATACTTTAGTTTTATCTTCATCCATCAACTACCAAAAATTATTCCAATTTTAAACTAATGCTATAAAATATACTTTAGAAAGAGTTATTCCAATTATAAACTAATGCTATAAAATATACTTTAGATTTATGTTCATCCATCAACTACCAAAAAAGTTGATTAACTAGCACAGTTTCCATTTCCAACATATCAAATTATCCCTAATCATACTTGCCTGAAATCTACCTTCCAACCATTGTTTGTGCCCCAAGGTGATTTACAATTACAATTCAAATCCAGGCATAACCCCCCAAAAACAAAATCATAGACAAGATTTAGTACAGTAATCTACATTTTTTTTAAAACTTGTACTACTCAGACGCCTTCAATGAATTACCCGTCTCCAATGGCTCTATCTCCATTAATGACTTCATCTTCTTCCTTGGACGCAGACCCTTCTTTTCATGCATCTTTGCTCTGGCAATGTCTTTGAGATTCTCTATAACCTCCTCGACCTCCATTAGCTCGATGTAGATTTTGAGTGCCTGCCACCCACGCTCCACACATTCTTGCCACAGAGCTTTGGTGTGTCCTTCTGGCCACTTGATAAAGAGATGATTTAAATCCACAAGCTCCAAGCCTCCACAATCCATTCCTTCAACCTTAACAATCCCTACTCCTGGTATCTACCATTCAAGAATTCCTTCCATATCCTCTAAAAAATCTTTGTGAACCAAAGTTTTCATGACTTTCCTCACTACATCCACTAGCTCTCCTAAGTCAAGACCCCAAGCCATGAACAATGAATAAATATTCATATTGGTCCTGTATCTATGCTTTAATTTTTCAAAGCCATTACCCAAAATAAATTGAACTGCTTGCACCACCTGCACATCCTTGAAGAGAAGTAAACCCCACAGTTGCTTCACAGATGCTTTGCCAATGAAAGGGTCAAGCTTCCTCTGCGATGTCAAGGTGAAACTGGCCTCCATTGTTTCTTTGGTTCACTGGCTTCCAAACAACCACCCACCACTAACCAGCTACATGAGATGTGTGTCTTTAATACATCTCAATTTGTCAACCATCTCCATTAATGCCGATTCTGAAATGTAAGTCTAGCGCCGAAAAAAAACCTTCATAAATGCTTCACTTTTTACGGAAACTTCCGGACCTCCTTCACTTACTAAACAATGTTTAATTTGCTAATGTTTTTTTCTTAATCATTTGAAAATAGGTTTAATTTTCCAATGAATTTTATTTTTTTAGTTTGAAAAAAAAATTAATCGCCAACAAAATTATTTTTTCTGGTTTGAAAACAAGTTTAATTCGCCAATCGAAATATTTTATTGGTTTGAAAATAGATTTTAATCTCCAATGGAAAAAATTTAGTGGTTTTAAAAAAAATCCATTTTTCTAGGATTTTCCACAGACTTCTAATGATTAGAAAAGATTCGCCAATGGACATTATTATTTTTTCATGAAAAATGAAAAAAAAATCCATTAAAATTAATATTTTTATCGAGAAGTATACAAGATTCGCTAGAATTTTACGCTTTCACCAAGGGGGGGTTTCTTAAAGTTTTCCCTACTGGAAATGATGGCGGTGGTCCCAGAATAACAACAAAACCTTGTGCAGACATATGTCGTTCACTCACAAAGTCAGTTAGGACATGTGGAAATATGGTAGGGCTCATTGCTCGCTCTTTCCTTCCCTTCCCTTCAATGAAATACCCACAGAGAAGACATGTGGAGAAGTCTTTGTTGCTAGCGCTGACTGTGGGGTCTGCTAAAAGGAGTACATGGAATGATGCTACGTGGAACACGGGTGGAACTCAGTTGAGAGGCGAAGGGAAGCAGGCTTCAAATGCCTGTGCTACTGACACATGGAAGCATGGCAGGGCTTGGAAGAGGAGTGATGGAAGAAATCCTTGCGAGGAGTGCATGGCGGACATGTGGAGACAACGGGAAAATTTCTTCAAAAAGGGTCCCAAGGATGTTCAAATGTATGGGGCACAGGTGGAAGCTAAGAAAAATATTATATCCACCCGAAGGGAGCTTGAGGGATTTTTAAAATCCATAGCTTTTGGCGACTACCAGGGGCATTTCGCCTGTAGAACGAGGAACTCAAAAAAAATTGGTTCAAAGACCAAAGCCTTATCCATTGGGGATATAATTAGAGCTTTGAGAGAGTGGTCTATAGAGGCTGCCAGTCGACCTCAGATGGCATCGATATGTTGTGCAGATTCTCTTGCACTTTGTGCAAATCGATCACTTCTTTGAATGGAAGCTTCGTGGATATCCTAGTCCTAGACTTGAGTTGAAAGAGTAGCTGCACTATCTGATGAGTGATGCCCTCAATATCCTCAGCAGTAGGGGGTTGACTGAAGCTCTGAAAAGTAGATATGTCTTGTTGCTTCTCCTTAATCCTTGTTGCAATCTGCTTCGTTGTGGCCACTGAATCATTAGAAAGAAACAGGGAGGGTAGGCCCATCTAAGTTAGCTGGGAGAATTTTTCCTGCATGTTCATAGTTCATCCTAGTGTGGAAATGCACTTCCTAGCATGGAGGATGGTTGCATGGCAATGGATAAACTCTTTTGTTGTTTTGGCAGCTAACTTTTGGTCCTTGATC
The DNA here is from genome assembly GCA_007258455.2 of Sequoia sempervirens. Taxonomy (NCBI): domain Eukaryota; kingdom Viridiplantae; phylum Streptophyta; class Pinopsida; order Cupressales; family Cupressaceae; genus Sequoia; species Sequoia sempervirens. The sequence goes on from VDFB02379711.1 coordinate 120,463,174, forward strand.
CCCACACTCACTAAGTCCTCATTCGGCACTGTATACAATTTATCTAACAAATTTTCTGCATCAAGAACCTTCTCCATGATGAATTGTGGGAATCGCTCAATCGTTCCTCAAACCTCCCTGCTCAAACTTGATGCTTCCACCATGAACTAAAGTGTCAGCTGAAGAGTCAGGTAGAAGGCCTTGAATTTTTCCTAGTATGAAATACATAGTCGTTGGGCTACTTGAAGGAGGTTCGACTGGGTAGCAGGGGTTGGGGAAGATTTTTTAAAAGATCAATCTCCACATCCTTTGAACCAACATCTTGTGTCAGTTCTACAATCCTCTTTTATGCAACGAAGAGTTATTCTTGTAGGGTTCTTAAATCAACAAGCCATTTTTCTTTGGCCTACCTTCTATTTACTGATTCCCTTTCGAGGGAAAGCTTCACCTCCTGGATTTCCTTCTCAAATTGAGCTTGTCGGCCTTGGAAATCCATGTCCTTTTGCTGCATTCTTTTCTCTAATTGAGTGCGTTGATGTTGAAACTCCTCATTCTTTCATTGCATCTCCTACTTCGCTTGAGCCAACTAGTCCTGTAATTCTTGGTTTTTTTACTACAACTTAGCGACTAGGTTGAAATATTGGGATTGGAACTTTGCAAGTTCCTCTTAGAGTTTGGCCTACTTTATCTGTACTTTTTGTGAGAAGCGTGCAAATTCAGCATCCCTTTCCTTGTCCTTCACCAGTAGGACTTCTATCCTTTCCTTGATAGTTTTCAACTTTTCTTCCTTCTTCTTTAGCTGGTGACCAGACCTAAGGAAGTCGGTGGTCACCACTCGCTGTGTCTCCTACATGAGCTCAACTTTATCTTGCGATCAGGCTATGCTCAGATCAAGTCCCATAGCATGGATGGTGTAGTCCTCAGGTTGCATCTCCCCTTATGGTTTGATGATGGTTGGATCTATGGTTGCAAAATGCAGCGATTGCTAAGCCTCATTGAAAAGTATCTGCACCTTTGGCTCAGCCGGTCTTTTAGCATCCTTGTCCCCTTACTTTTGGAGCTTGTGAGCTCATGCTTGTTTTTTTTTATCACCCTCTGACAATTTTTTTGCTGGTGACCTAATGAGCTCGCCTACGAAGGGTGCACTGTGAGGAAGAGTAAAAGGGAATGAGAGAGTAGTTGTTTTGGTTGATTTCTTCCTTAGAAGAGAGACTGTTTGTGAGGAGAATGGAGGAATATACCAAGGCTCGATTTGTGAAGCGACAAGACTCGTGGGATGTGGTGGTGGTAGCAGAGGTGCAACAGACTCCAATTGTTGAGCAAGTTGGGTTGGAGCCGACACAACAGATGTAAAAGGTGAAGCAATAGTGGATGCGGTATGGGCTTTCACGAAAGGTGGAATAATCCATGGGGGAGTAAAAGTGAATTGTCCCACTTGGGAGAACTAGGAGAAACCTCCTGCGACCATTGCAACAAAAGTAGAGAAAGAAAGGCCAACACTTGAAGTGACAGGTGATGCAAAGATAGCGGAAGAAACTAGGGATTGTGAATCAAGAAGAGGGAGAGAGAAAGATACCTGGGTTGTGGAGGCCTTTGATCCTTGGCTCATTGTAGGCTCTAGTGAACCCTCTCTAGAAGTTGCATCGGTGCACTGCCTTTTGTTTGGTGGGGAATTCTCCACCTCTATGACCTCTGACAATTTTTTTTGGACAACTCTGGGTTTTTTCATGGCCCTTGTGTGTGTCTGTGAGGATCTCGAACGTGATATATTCACCCATAGCTTCAGAGTAGTTGTGCTAGGCTGTGTTGTGACTTGTTTAGTTTGTTGCGTTGGGGCCGTATTCACTTCCTTTTCCTTCTCCTTCCCCTTCCCTGTATACTTTCTAGCTTCCTCCAGGTCAACATCCTCATCATCGCTTGCATCGGTATCATCATGTGCTCTGTTCCACAGAGTATCATATCTTTCATCCGTGTCTATGTCTAGGAATAGGGCATTAGTGCACTTGATTTCTTGACGGTAAATCCAAAAATCTCTAATCTTTTCCTCACTCCACAGCCACTTCTTGACCAATTCATTGTGAAGGGTGGCACCCATTTGAAACTTCTCATTAAACTTTTCCAAAGGGAAGTAGAATTTGAGCCATGGTGGCCTCCTATCCTCTATAGGAATGTGAACTAGTTCAACCAATAGATCATCCTGATCTTCCAGTGAATTCCACCACTTTTCCCAATAAGGCTAAGGGTTGTGAGTCACCCAAATGTTTGTGCCTCCCAAGTCATTATCAGGGTTATATTGCCATTTGTCACAAATCCATACTAGCCCTAGATGAGCCAGTTTCACCTCTAATAACTTATGCGTCAGCTTCTTTCCCATAACCACTGTTTTGAAGCTCAGTGGGCAGAGGAAAAAATATTTCTTCTTGGCCTTCCCTCCACAAAAGGTATAGTCAATAATTGAGACTTTCCAGAACATCTCAAGGGCCAACACCCAATCTGTGACACATGCCAGAAGCCAAAATGGTTCCTCAATAGATCCACACATCCAAATGAATGTGAAATACTCTATGAGAAACAAATTGCATTTCATAGTGAAACTCTGCATCCACTCCATCTAATCGATAGAAAACTGATAAAGATTGCCATCCTCACTCAAGTCTTGCAGAATTAGAGTCAAGAAATAATCCGAGAATGTATAATAGTCATAAGTTGTGGAGAGGAGAGGAGTCCATACAAAACCGTTATTATTCCCTTTTCATCAAAATAAGCCAACCTCACATATTTTTTGAAGAAGTCAAGGTTCTGATGTAAAAACATATGAGCAAGGAGAGAAGGAAACCTGAACTTATGTTGCATTTTGTATTCCTTGATCTGGCTCTTCATTTCTTGGAAAATGAATTCCATGAAGTCATACTAGAATAAGGTATGTTTCCTCCTTAACTGAAAAACCCAGACCCAGTTGGAACTCTTGCACCCATTTTTCCTCATCCATGCCGCAAATGAAAGCCATTATAGAGAAGGCATCTCACACATCCTATTTAAAAGTGATGTGCGCAACTAGAATTTTTGGCAGCTTTGTAAAATCCTCCTGAGGTCTTTGGGTTTCCTGGTTATAAAATTCCATAGCATGATCTCTACTTCTCCATATTTTCTCCCCTTTTCTGAAGTGAATGACTCCATATTCTCTACTCTAGAGTCCATTTTTGGGATGCACAACATGTCTCTGATAGCATCCTCGCATATTACAACTCTTAGCTCCCAACCTTCAATGGCATTGGTATCTGGGTTGAAATGTTGAATGCCCTCATGAACTAGCTCTGAGCAATAATGCATGAAAGGGACCATATACTATGGAAGTCCACAGTACCATTGCTTGTACACCAACTGACGTTCGCTAGTGGCCATTTTCATTCTTTCGCAAGCTGCTTGCCTAAGACTCTTAGGGTTGGTGTTGAGGATGGGATCATGAATGTTACCCAATTCTTCCTTTATTTGGCTCTGGTTCTTGTGATTTTTTTGCTTTTCCGTGGCCCACATGCAAATCCACTTCGACTTCTCTGGTATCCCAGGTGAACCATAAGAGGTATCACCAATAATATTGGCCATGGGTGTCGCATGCATGGTGTCAAAAAAGCTTTGTGTTGCCTTTCCTTGTGTTTCAATTTGAGGATTTTGGGCCATTTTCCTTCTTCTATGGATTTTTGTAATGCTCAAACTTGCTACAATTCACTGGTGTTCTTCAGAAATTCTACACTCGAAACTCCTTACACTAGATAGCATACTCCAAAAAATTTCACAATGCTTATTCCTTCACATGCAACACTTAGCCTTTTCTTGGTTTAGAGTGGTAGATGGTGGTTTCCTTTCTGCATTAAATTCAACATGTACTACTAGCTCCTTTGCTTGTGCAAAATTAATTTCTTTCCCTTCTGAAAATACAAGAATTCATAATGACATTTAGTAATCATGTCCTATGGCACAATTTTCTTGGAAAATTGAGCCGAGAATTGAAGGCGTATAAACCTTTCTCATGCTTGGCAATTAATATCCTAAAAAGAATGATTAAGCCAAATACACAATGAGTACTTGAAAATATTTGAGTTCTGCCTTGGTGATTGAAACATGCTTGCAGCATGACACATCAACACCTGGACGTGTAGACTACCACCAAGGATTGCCACCGGTTTAGCTACTTAATTATCTCTTCTTAACTTCACAAGCAACGAGTCGTACATAGCAGATGCAACTAGGTGGGAAATTTGAGCTAACTCTTGGTGGGATTTTTGAGTTAATCACTCGATTAACATCATGCTTATGGCATGCAAATACCTTAGATATTTCTATAAATAGACCCCAAGACAACAGCAAAATCACACTTAGCAATTAGGAAGAATTGGTATTTGGCAGTTAGGTAGAATTAGTGTTAGGAAGTTGGGTAGAACTAGCATCATGAATACTCTAATTAGGCTGGTTAGCAATAAGTCACAGGTGACTTTCTTAGGTGAAGTTTCAAATAGGCACTTGAAATGAATGATGAAAAACAAGCACTCATTAGATATTATAGCAATGAAGTGGGTGTTAGGCTAGGACTGTGTAGAGTATGAAGATAAGTATACAGTCAATATTGACATCTGCTCTCACTTCATTGCATCTTTGCTTGATATACAAGTCCCTAAGCCAATGATTCTACGTCTGACGTTGGAAATCTTCCCAAAGCGGTACCTTGGTGGCCATGGAGAGATTTTGGAAAATGTGGTGTATGGTCTGAGCATTTTGATAGTGAGCGACCTCGGCAAACATATCGAAGAGGATGCAGTGGTGTTGTGGGTTTAGTTTCTGAGTAGGTTCTGCATTGTAACACACGAAGAACACTGCCAAAGGGTTACTCGTGCCTGTCACTTCTTGTTGCGCTACTATAATGTGGTGTTGTTCTATAGCGTGGAGTGGTATACTGACTTCAGGGATTTGGTATATTCCCCACCACTCACCATTGTTGTTGTTGACACCCCTACTGTTGTTCATGATCCTACTGCTCCTGTTCATCCTGCTGACAAAGTTGTTCCAGATGTTGTTGTTGATGGCACTCCTATACTGCTATTTAAGACCCAACACTTTTTATATGTTTTAAGAATCAATCTATTTTTTGTATATACACCTTAAAAAGGATTTCAACGTATATATATATATGAAAAAATTGCATAATAAATAGATATACTTTAAAAGTATGGCCTCAAAGCCATTTTGGAAGTGTATTATCAAAGTATATAATTTCATATATAATGAATATAGAACTTTTATCAAATTTCTTGTCTTTTTGATTCTTGCAATTCTGCAATATGGGTTCCCTTTTCTCCATTTCTTTGAGTACCTTTTTAATTTCACACATGGGTTCATTTTCAATTTTCTGCATATGGGTTCATTTTCTACTTCATGGGTTGCTTGGAAAGACCAACCGAACAAAAGAACACAAAGGAAAATTTACAATAATTACATATTTACAAGGGAAAAACAATTAATAAAGCTTAATTGAACAATTTGAGGTGGATTCTGTTAACCGAAATCCCCAATGTCTCTTTCTCCATATTTTCTAATTCAAATGCATTATGTTGCTTGCATTGAATTATTATAAAAGGGCCTTCCCACAGACTATCAAATTTTTCGTGTTGGCCAAGCTTCATGGCCCTCTCATTGAACTTCAACACTAAGTCTCCACATTTGAAGCCTTGGTCTGAGGTTTTCTTGTCAAACCATCTTTTAACCACCTGTTGGCAGTTAGACATGGCTGTTAGGAAATTTTCCCTTTTTTCTTGTACTTCTAGTAACTCGGCCAACTAGACAACCAGACCTCCATGGCTTCATTTCATTCCACCTCAAGAGATTTGAACAACTGTAGTGCAAGAAATTCCATTGAGATGGGAAATAGTGCTTCTTTCCCATAAACCAATTCATATGGAAAAGTTTTGAGAACTTGTTTAGGGGTTATGTGGTTTGCCCAAAGCGCTACCCAGAGGTTCTTGTGCCACTCCTTCTGATGTTTCAACCCAATTCTCTTCATGAGTCAAAATAATTTTTTATTAGTTGACTCAGCCAAGCCATTCCCCTATGGGTAGTAATTTGATGATGTTTTTAAGAATATGCCATGCACAAGTGCGAATTGACATACCTTAGAACCTCGGAAAGCCTTAGCGTTGTCGGAGATGATGATCTTTAGCGGGTTGAATCTCGTTACCAGTTCCTTGAGGAAGTTCACAATCTTTGGCTCTGTTGCATTCTTCAGGGGCATGGCCTCAGTCCATCTACTAAAGTAGTCTGTAGCCATGAGGATCCATTTATTTCCAACACTGGAGGTGGGATTAATCATCTCGACAAAATCAAGGCCCCATTGAGCAAAGGTTCTTCGATCACTATTGGGTTGAGAGGCATTGTGGAGTTTTTCCTCCTTGGCATGAAGAATTGGAATTCTTTGTAGGCCTTAACCAAAGAGTGTGAGTCATTGAATAGCGTAGGCCAGAAATATCCAACACACATAATTTTTATAGTGGTGGTTTTTGCAAAAAAAATGTCCACCTACGGGACTACTATGGAAAGTGTCAAGAATTCTCCTCTCCTATTATGTGGCGACACACCGCAATAGAATTCCATTGAAGTTCCTTTTGAAGAAGACCCCTTTAATAAGTGCATATCCACTATTCTGCAATTTATTGAATCTTCTCTTATGAGAAGGAATTCCTAGTGGATATTTCTTGGTATGCATGAATCTTACTCTGTCTGCTAGCTAATAGCCTTCAGACTCGAGTTCATTTGTTAGAACAAGTTTGAGTTGCTCTTTTTTAGCTGCAATTTCTTCATCATGTGCCAAATAATCGCATAGTCCTCTTCCTCAGACGGTCTTGGTGGGCTTGACCTCAATATCATATTCGAGGATCTTAGTGATCTAATTGGCCCTCTTTTCGGTGATTTCTCCTTCCATGATAAACTCACGCACAATGGAATGTGCGACATATACAATCACCTTGTTACAAGATATGAGGTGTCAAAACTTCTTGAGTCCCTTAACAATGGTGAATGCTTTGCAGTTCATCTCATAATCCTTTAAATTCCATGAGTGAAATGCTATCGGATGTTCTCCCTTTCCTTCATCATCTTTTTTGGGTTAGAACAATAGCGATGCTGGATTTTCTATTGAATACATACATTATAAAGTCCTTCGATAGGTATATATTTACTAGCATAGGAGCTAAAGAAATAGAATCCTTAACCTTCTCAAAGGATTCTCTAGCTTCCTTTTTCCATTTGAACAACTAATCCTTTTTTAGCATTAGGGTGATAGGTCTAATTATTCCTACAAATCAGAAATAAATTTGCTCACAAAATTTACGTTTCCTAGAAAGGACTAAACTCCCTTCTTGTTGATTGGAAGGGGAAGCTCTCTAATTTCCTTTACCTACTCCAAATCGATTGAAATTCCATTTTTGGACACTACATGTCCCAATAGTTTTCCTTGCAGCACTCCAAAAACACATTTTTTCGAGTTCAGGGATATCCCAAACTCCTGGCATTTTTTAAAAACCATTTCTAGATGATCAAAATGATCATCCTTATGCTTAGAGAATACTATAAGATCATCCAAGTAGATTGAGATGATTTTATTGATCAATTCCCTGAAAGGAATATCCATTGCCCGCTGGAAGGTGGCTCCCGCATTTGAGAGGCCGAAAGACATTTTTGCATATGCAAATGTTCCCCACTTGGTAGTGAATGTTGTTTTGTGTCAGTCCTCCTCTTTTACCTGAATCTGGTTCTAATTGGAGAAGCTGTCAAGTAGAGAAAACATCTCTGATCCTACCAATGTTTGCAAGATAGACTTCATGGAAGGCAAGGGGTAGTGGTCCTTCAGGGATGCTCTGTTCAGATCCTGGAAGTCAACACATAGGCGGATGTCTCCATTCTTTTTTTCAGACTAGAACTAGGTTGGATACCCATGTATTGTGCTTAATCAAGAAGACAATGTAGGACTAAATTAGCTTTGTCAGCTCTTGCGCCATCAAGGCTTCAATCTTCAGATTTATTGGCCTCTGCTTCTAGTGGATAGGTTTTTCTCCTTCCATCATCTCTATAGTATGATAGATGATTTCAAGATAATATACCTTGAGGTCATCATATGACCAAGCCACTACTCCATATTTCTCACAAAAATGGATGAGTCTTTCTTTATCCTAATGTGGGACATCTTTTATGACTTTGAGCTTCCTTCCATCTCTGACCTGAAGATCTGTGTAGTTTCTTTTGTCCACTACAAAATTCCTTTTGTCATTTCTTGCATCATCACAATTGAATAGGTTTTTGAGAGTGACTAATCCTTTTGGAAGCTTATTAGACCTTAATTGAATAATTTTCCCTTCATAGGCTTCGACAATTTTTGGTTGGAGTTGCTCAGTGAACTCTCCCAACTATTGAATGAATGAGGCGATGTGTTCGTCACTTTCAAACACTTGCTAGCTCTAATCATTATCTGGTATTTCCGGTCAGATGATCACTCATACAGAGTGTATGTTGTGAATTAGGTTGGAAGCAGGATCAAATTGAGATCCGATTGTTGCCATGCGATCCACATGTATATTTTTCTTTCTGGGCATTGTCTAGATATTGAAGGCTTCAAATCCCTCGATTAGGTCCCAAACTCTATGTCTATAATATCTCATGTGGACATTTTGGCTGCAAAAATCCCTCAGACTTGATTGACCACTAGTTCGGAGTCTCCAAATGCCATTATTTGCTTAATTCCCATCCACTTTGCAAGGCTTAGTCCTTGCACTAGGCCTTCATATTCAGCTTCATTTTTTGAACAAGCGAACTGGAAGCGGAAGAACTAGAGTGTCTTTTCATTGGATGGGGATGTCAAACATATCCTGGCTCCTGCACTGACTTTGCATCTTGTTCCATCAAAGTGCAACATCCATAGCTCTGAGGCTTGACTACTCTCAGGTTTCTTCATGACCTTTGGAAGCACTTGATCTTCATCATAGATGACATAGGCCCCCAACCCGGTGGCATGATAGTTGTTGAAAGGATCAATCTCTGTATATTCACTCAAGAGGGCCTCCTCTAAAACTGTTTGGTCTCCGGTCACTTTTTCATCCTCTAGTAGCTTGGTACAATACATTTCCTCTTTGGTGAAAGAGGTATGAGTAGCCTCAAAGTTAATCATGGCTTCATCGACCACATGTTCAGAGTGTAGAGGTTGGGATATTATTTTCATTTTAGCTCCATGCTTGGTCCTGAGGATCAAGTGTGACCAATCCAAACAAAGATATCCACCTATCTTTGAAGTGAATTCCTAAGATAAGCAAAGACCGAACATGGGGGGAATGTCTATGATCACAGTATCTTGTGGAACTGTGATACTAGGGCGGGAGAATAGAGTCAAAGGGAGGTTCTTAATGACACCTACAATTTTGAACTTGTTCCCATAAAGCTGCATAACCCCCTTTTAAAGTTTCATAGCTAAGTCCTAAGGCTTTAGCTATCTGCTTGGGCATGACTGTTGTGCTAGCACCAGAGTCAATCATGCAATTATGCAATAATTTTTCACCCACAATAAGAGTTAAGAAAAAGGGCTTGGGTTTCGGTTTATCTCTAACTTGAGTAGAAGCTTCCTCTGTACTCTTTGTGATAACTTTGGCCGTAGGTGATGGATCAACGACCTTTTCCTTGAGTGATTGCTCCATTGGCTCAATAATTGCATCTTCCCGGAGGGCCTTCTGCAACAATGACTTATGCTCTAGAATAGCTAAGATATCCCAAAGGGACACATTAGCAGAAGATTTTTTTAATTGTTCCACCACATTAAATGGTGGTAGATTTGAAGGCTTCTATTCCTTAGCCCTGGTTATAAAATATTTCTTTCGCAGTTGAAATTGATGTGCAACTGTGGAGGTACTAGGAGTCTGGTTGAAGGCACTTTTGAGCTGCGGGACGACTGATTTGCCCGTAAATCTCCTCTTTGAGTGAGTGTTGTAATCATATTGCACTTGTAGGGCTTTCGATGTGGATGCATCATTTTCAAAGACCGCCTCTTCTTCTTCTATCCATGAGAATAGTGCGTGATCGGGAGCTATATTCGTTTCTTTCTCTAGGGACATCCCTTGCATTTGTGTGGTAAGTACCACATTTTCCATTTGAGGAGAGGCATATACATAACCTCTAGGGTCTAACGCCATGCCTTGGTTGCACTGTTCTGCCACCTTTTATTGTAGGTTGTCATGCAAGCAGTTTTAGGGCATATGTGCATCATCGTAGGGGAGGCACCAAGGATTGGTGTTGTTGGAAAATTTGTTTTTCCCTACTGCCAACTCTCTGCTCGAGCTCAGGTAAGAATTCTACAACAAAGTAGGCATTGGCACTATCTGATTAGTTGTTTGAGCTTGTGGATTTGTGCACGAGCCTCCTTGCAATTGATTTTTCTGGTAGGAAGATTTTCCACCTTGATAATTTTGGTAGGTTGGCTTCGGAGGTGCATACTGGTTCTGCTTGATGGTAGTTATTTCATTGGCGATGGTCTGCAACATCTCTTTGACATCGCTCATCTCATCCTTTGAATATTTGGATGTAGAAGCAACATTATATGTCACATTTGGATGTGTACATAGACTGGGGAGGAGTGGACGCATTGGTAGATGGCATCTCTTGGGCAAGAACTAATATCTTGGGGAATATAGGCATAATGGCTGAGGCAGCTTCTTTTTGGCATCAATCAGGTTATTCTCTACTTTAACAGTGATGCTATATGCATCCAGTAGAGTGGTTCCACCAAGGGATTGGATCATCATCGAGATATCGACATTGATGGATTTCAAGTAGAACATGAATGCCAACTCGGTCGATGGGCGGATAACAACCTGGATCCTCTGCCAAGTTGTGTGGAACTGGGCATTGAAGTCAGTCATGGCTTGATATGGGACCTGCTTTATGGTTTCCAACTAATGATGTAGTGAAGAACAATCTCCATCATTCATAAATCTTTCGTAAAAAGGATCTCTGAGTTGATCCTAGGTATCGATAGTGTTAGCTTGCAGAGTGTGGTACCAATCTAGTGCCTTACCCCTGAAAGAGGCTACGAGCAACCTTAGCGCTATATTTTGGTTGGTGACTACATGCACCAAATACACATCTGCCACATCTTACATGTGTTCAGATGGTATTTTCGAGCCTTCCCCAGTGAATTTTGGTATAACTTTTAAAGTAGAGGCCGAGATAGGGGCCCAAATGGCGGGTGCTACTGGTGCTATAAGGGGGATTTTGGCATCCCATGCCACATAATTTCTATTAGAAATTGGCAACATGGTTGGTGGAGGGATCAAAACATTCACTGGATGGGTTCTAGTTTGTACTATTACTAGTGGTGGCACTATCAAGCCAAGGTTATTCACTATTTGGGATCTAGTAACAGGTTGATGGCTCATACACCCACTTTAGGTTTAGGTACATTTAAGCAGTCCCACCGAGCATGCCAAAAAAAGAAACTATTGATGCCAAAATTTGACAAGTATCAGTCTTATGGGGAACTCAGTTAATGGGTGGACCAATTGCACTAAACTGAGTGACCTTCAGGTTTTTAAAGAAGCCAACTTCTTCTATAATTGGGTTGGAGTGGGAAAAGGAAGTAGATATAAAAAATAAAGATCTAACTAAGGTGATGCACCAAGATGTAGATGTAGGCACGGTAAATCTATCTTTTGGATGAGATTTAAGGGCCCGTTCAACAATCTGCATGTCCCAGAATAATAGAAATCAAAGATAAAAACCTAAATAATTTATCCAATAACATAAAATAACTCCCATACACATTTACTAAAAACTAGAAGAGTCAAAGACATGATCTAAATCAGCAACTTATATTGAAATCATAGAAGTTTTTTGAATAAACTACTCAATACAGTAATGACACAGTATAATGTTTTGTCAAATAGCTAAGAAAACAGAAAGGCTAAACAATAGCATAGCTTGTGAGTCTTATACAATAATCTAAAAATAGTGCAAAAGGCCTTGTGTCTTTTCACAAGTTTTTTGTATGTCCCGCCCTCATTTTCGGAAGGAAGAAGTAGTATATATTGAAAATAGTCCCACCGCTTGAAAGCCAGTAACAAAAAAAATTCCTTCATCATGAGCAATGATGCCCAAAGTAGTGATTTCCTAAGGCCATTGCAACATAAAAATATTTTGAGCCATAGAACGTAGTCACCCTCAAGCCAGATGCATCCTCTGCAAATGATGGTGGTGGTCCCAAAATAAAAACAAAACCTTGTGCAGACATATGTCACTCACCCACGAAGTAAGTTAGGACACGCGGCAATATGGTGGGGCTCATTGCTCACTCTTTCCTTCCCTTCGATGAAATCCCTATAGAGATGACACATGGAGAAGTCTTCATTGCTACCGTTGACTATGGGGTCTACCAAAAAGAGTATGCAGAATGATGCTACGTGGCATGCAGGCGAAATTTGATTGAGAAGTGAAGGGAAGCAGACTTCAAATGCATGCGCTACTGACACACGGAAGCATGGCGGGGCTCAAAAGAGGAGCAAAGGAAGAAATCCTTGTGAGGAGCGCATGGCGGACATGTGGTAGTAGCAAGCGAAGTTCTTCAAAAAGGGGCTCGAGGATGTTCAAATGTATGGGGCACAAGTGGAAGCCAAGACAAATAGTATATCAACCCAAAGGGAGCTCAAGGGATTTTTAAAATCCACAAAAACTCCTGCAGATCTTTTTCTTTGAGTCACATTCCACCATGAATGGAATAAACTCAATTGACAAATCAATCAAAGTTTCTATCTACAGTAGTATGACTACTGCATCCATTTTTACACATTCTTTCCACAAGTATTTTCATATTAAAAGAACATCATATCACTACATTCCTTCCTCATCACATTGAGTTCATCTAAAACTTGAATACTCCCAAATTCATTCACTTTGTTTTTCCTTCCATCATTTTTCCAATACAGTTAAAAAATTGTGTTAACTAACTCAAAGCAAAGACTTCAAAATGCCTGTCAAAGATGGATCATCAGGAAGTAACTATTCATAAGTTTAAATATTGACCTTTGATTCTTCTTTAGCCACTAATCCATAATTAAATATATTCCATTGATTTCACTTTAGGTGATTTAATATAAATCATTAACCTATCATGCTAGTTAACCTTAAGAGTAGGGGACTGTTAATAATGGACTTAACCCCTTCAAACAGTAACTTAAGTGAATTTCAACCTGCTATAGAAAGTCACTTTTAAATTATAACATAAAGTGGATTAAGGATTGATGGTCATGTAAACTCTAGGTCTTTAGGGTATAGAAAGGTCTTAGGGTTTTAGTGGTGCTTAGAATTTTAGGTTATTAAGTATAAAGGTTCACCAAACCCTAAAGGAAGTTTACACCATAGCCTCAACCTACCCATAACTCTAACTGATACATGAAGAATGAAATTAAGGAGCAAGAAATAACAATCCCCTTTGACATCAATGAAGCAATGATGAAACATGAATGAGCATGAACCATGAATGAAACAAGGATGAAATGAATGATGAAATAACTTTTCATCAACACCAACAAATTCCATCAACCTAACCCATTCAACAAACAATCTATCCACCTTTGACATCAATGAAAATCAATGCCAAAGTCAACAAAATCACTATTCTTTTAAACCATTCAAACATTTAAACATCCAATCCACTTACCAGATTCAATTGTAATAAATGAAATAAAGAATGAAACATTCAACATCACATAACACATGAACACTAGTATTTTTATGTACAAACCCAAAATGGGAAAAACCATGGTGAGGATTAGCTCACAATATATTATAACTAGTTATAGTATATTTACAAAGTGCTCACTCAAGGTGGAATCATTGTTCATTGAGAGAAAAAGAGATAGAAGAGATTTTTAGCTCTCATCCTAGATTGAACTATTACAATTGCATCTTTCACATGCATGAGATACAACAATGAAGCTCAATAAACTAATTTTACACACTTCATCTAATTCTGATCTAACACTCTGCTTTCCTCTGCATTCATATCACTCTAATATTCTACTCAAAATTCACAACTTAAAGTTGCCATATATTCACATCATTAAAATCACTTGCATGTTTCTCATTCATCAAATCATTGAAAAGGATCTAGCTTATATATCTGCTTCTAGCATAACATCAATTAGGTTTTCCTAATTAGATGTATTGTACAAAATAGACAATATATGACTTGTCGGCTTAGATCCTTCTAGACATGCCTCATGCCAAGACTCAATCCTTTTAAAGAAATTTAAATAGGTCAGCATGGACCTATAATATCTCCCACATAACTCCACAATACTTATTAAACCTTCGTATACCTTCAAACCTATTAGGTCGGCACTGTAGAAGACTTAATACAAAATTTCTTCAATTGTATACCCATATTCGAACACGTGGACCTCAAAAAGCTATGCATATGGAATTCACACTCTATTGACATTTGTCAAAATTTCCTTAAATATGAAAAAAAAAATCCTATCCGCAGAGAAGTGTGGACTTTCCAAATGTATATACACTGTACAAGAAATGATTGTAACTACCAAGCTGAACTTCTGTCATTCATAACTTTCAAACCAAAAGCCAAAACAAGATTGAATTCTAGAATTAGATGCTTCTATCAGCCAAAAAAACATACTAGAACCACAAAGTTAAATTTTAATTCATGGACCAGTGCAGACCCAAAAATTGGATGCTTTGTACCTAGAAACACTGGTAGAAACACAGTCATTTTTCATCACAATGCCTTCATCGGATCAAACCTTCTTGCAAAATTTTCTTCCAAAAACATCCCAAAGCATGTTAAAACCAACCAAAATGATCTGCACCATGATTTCCTCATCAAGATACAATGTTGACATCAATGCCAACACTGCAACACATAATAGTATACCCGGTGCCTATCCCTCATGCTCATGTTGTGAACAATTGCATCAATGATAAAATCCTCATTCTTCAAAAATAAACCTTAAAAAATTATGAGTTGTAGATGACTTAATCTAAATAGAAATCACAAAATAAGATAAAATAATTCCAATTACAAGAAAATGGTTAATGCAGGGTAAAAAAACACGACTAACAATAATCTTCCTACTTATATGAAGAACATGAAAAAATCAGTTACCCAAAATGCATTAGTTGAAAAAACCTACTCAAAGTTGATTTGTAATTCAAGAATAATGTCATTCAAAAAGAAAACATGAATTATAAATTCATTCACTCATTAACAACATACATCATTAATTATTGTCTTTTTTATAAGACAAAATTAATATAATTCATATAAAAGGAATTCTTCTTCTAGGTCAACAATGTAAGAACCTAAGGGAAACTTAAAGTTTGAACTGAATAGTGGAACTTGAAAGCTTTGATCTCACTAACTACTAGTCAACAATCTACTTTCTCTACCTAGTTCTCATATGGAACCATCCAAGGAATAGATAAACTTATCTAGGTAAATTTGACCTAATTATAGGATCTATAAAACATTCAATTTTCCTATACTATCAAGACATATGAAATATTATACTTAGAGGAATAAAACATTAGGGAAGTAGACTCTAGGCCTTACAATTGAACCTAGAGATCTAATACCATATGTAATGACTAGTTCTAATTGAAACAATACAATATTAAAGAATTAATTAAACATCAAATATTTAATAATTAATTTATGAATAATAATAATCAATATTACTCATTATATATGTGCTATTTTTTAAAATTTCTATTCATAAATAATATTCAACTTTAAATGTAACAAAAAAACTAGATAATGTTGCTCTTGATATACAATTAGGACTTATTCCTTTTATTGTCAATATGGCCTTATAGGCTCATTTATAAAAGTATCAAAATAAATGCACTATCACCTATAGAATGTTCCAAAGTGAATAACTTCAAAATTAGTCAAGAGAGAATCAAGCATTTTTTTTCAAAACCATGAAGTAATAATTTTCCCCAGCTATATTGCAAACTAAATAAACCTAACCCTTCATGAAGGATCTAAAAATCTGAAGTTTCCATGCATCATAGAATCTTGTACAACATGTAATCACTAACTATCTAGCATATTATATCTAATTCACATGCTAACATACATATATCTAATACATGTGCCCTCAATATATGATATGACAAAGAATAATAAATCAATTAAAGTAATCTACTTATATTCATTATTTAATCTTTGTGAAAAGCATATTTTAATATGGTGTACTATAGAACATATTAGTTGTAGGCTAGAAAATTATCCTACTATTCTCTGATTATCCATATTTAGCACCCATCATGCCTCTCTCGAGGTTCTCTATGTATAATAATATACTAAATATAATAAAAAAATATAGTTGAAATAGTTGGTGAAAATGAATCCATAAATTTAACAAAAGTAGTCCGTATAAGACAACTAGCAGTCAAATTGCCTCTAGAAATACTATGCAATGACTACTGATGCAAAGCAATAATGTCATAATCATCACATAATGATATTTTGGCATTATTTACTAGAGGTAATATTTTTTGAATAACAATAATGGCAATAAAATACAAGATTAGTGCTACCTTTGTTAAGATTAACATAAAAATATTATGTATCATAATCCACTATGGATATTATGTTTAGTCGAATAGTAAACAACTAAATTGATCTGGTCTCAATTATTTTATCATCTAATTAGAATACACAATACCAACATTCTAGGATATTTCAAAAACTAGATATTCTAGGTTGCTCCAATACAAAATATCATACTATCACTTTGATAAAATATTACCACCTTTATTGTTGGTGAATTATACAACACTAAAAATGCCTCACCCATGTAATACTTCCCTATTTGAACCTCAAAATCTTAAAATCACACATTGTCTCTTATTAGGGAGATTTTTTGTCATAGCAATGACCCATATTTTGATCCTACTACATTTTCCCCTACTTCATCTCTAAATATAGAATTGGTTGATCCCTACAAAGTCTTCAAAAATGAGATGAAAGGCCTTTGGTTCCCTACTAGTTTAGTGCCAAGATGTTTCACAAGAAAGTCCAAGGAATTATTTGAATTGGAAATCAATCATTCCATTCCTATAATGTCCCTAACATATAATTTTAACAAATACTAATTTGCAGATGGAATTCAAACACAACAAAGTAGGCACAACAAATGTTATTCCAAAATATGAAGAGAATTTTAGAATGTATGTATTATATATTTGACTATAATTCATAAAATTATCTAGAATGATTTACAATTGCTTCCAAAGATCAAATAAAAATGGTACCACTTCCTTACAAAATCTTTGAAGCTCAGATGTAATCTCTGAATGAGAATGCCCTTAGGAACCAAAGGGGTTTTGTCCTCTGATCCTAATGAAAACTGGATTTTTGTCCAATGAACACAACTCCTATGGGGTTTTTTCCATATAAGGAAATAGAACAAAAGTGTCCCAAACTTGTAAGAAAATGACATAAGAGTTTGATGCATAACATGAATTTATTTCCCTACATTTAAATGCTAACATTCCTCTTTGAGGAACAAGACGGCCTTGAGCCTAATTGGAGCTAAAGCCAAGAATTTGAATTCCCAACACGCTACATTACATCAACCTTAAGGCCAATGTAAATTATTTAAGAATAGGAATGTCTTCCTATGGACCTATCCACATGCTTTCCCTATTGATTCCAACTTCTTGAGACTTTGTTATTACTTCCAAATGATCTTGTGATGTCTTATCCTTCAAGCCTGTAGGGGTGGGTTCTAGTTAACTAGCACAATCACCTTTTGTTAGCGATATCTTTCCACTGACCAATCCTCCTTTCTTGAGTTTTGAATATGATGTGCAAGTGCCATCATAGGTGCTATGTTTCAAAATTTACACTTGAACATGCTCTTGCAGAGGAATGTGGAGGGATTCCAGAAATTGACTCTGTCTTGGCACAGTGAGCCTAAGATGATGATCTTCTGATGACAATATATTTTTAATAGATGCTTCTTTTCCCATGATCTCTAGATATGTTGTGCGAACTTCATTATATATGCTACATCCCAAACTACAAACTGAGGCAAGTTCCAATGGAGGAATGCAGTAGAATTCCTAGATTCTACCCTGTAACTATTTTTCTAGAGAAA
Source organism: Sequoia sempervirens (assembly GCA_007258455.2). Taxonomy (NCBI): domain Eukaryota; kingdom Viridiplantae; phylum Streptophyta; class Pinopsida; order Cupressales; family Cupressaceae; genus Sequoia; species Sequoia sempervirens. The sequence continues at coordinate 120,481,356 of VDFB02379711.1, forward strand.
GGGACATGACAAATCCTCCTTGAACCCAAAATTTCTTGTCCTCAAGCAATGCAAAGTTGGATTTTTTAGGATTTCAGGTCACTCCTAGGTAGCATCTTCAATTGGAAAGTTCTTCCAATGGACAAGATACTCAGTTATATTCTTGCTCCTTAGATTCTTGACCCTAGTATCAATCACAGATTCTAGAAGATATATTCAATCCAAAAACATTCTTCAAACATGAAACATGGAAAAAATTATGGATTTTGTTCTCTTAAAAGTTCCACCTCATAAGAAACTTCTCCAACTTTCCAGATGATCTTGTATGGTCCATAGAACTTTGGCTTGAGCTTCTTTGCTCCTCCTTTCTTGATGGAAGTATTTCTATATGGCTACAATATGATAAACACCATATCTCCTACCTCAAATTCTCTTTCTATTCACTTTCTATCTGCATACATATTTTTTTGATTTTAGGTAACTTGCAGATGATCCTTGAGAGTTCTCAAGATGTCTTGACTTTCATTAACCAAATCACTTTCTGCCAGAACTCTACTGTTTGTGAGGACTAATTTTGTAAAGGTTCATGCATCATATCCATAGAGGGCCTTGAATGGGGACATGCCAGTAGACATGTGATGAGTTTTGTTGTAGCAATATTCTCCCAAATGTAGCCACTTGATCTAGGCCACCTGTTGACTGGTGACATAGTTCCTCAAGTATCCTTCTAACCACTTGTTTACTATTTTAGTTTTACCAATAGTTTGAGGATGATAAATTGTGCTAGGGGTGAGTTTGGTGCCCAACAAGTGGAACAAATCCTTCCAAAAAGTGATGAGGAAATGACTATCTCTATCACTGAAAATGTTCTTAGGTAGTCCATGCAACCAAAAAACTTCCTTGTAGAATAGTTCTACAACTTGCAGAGCTTTATAGTCACTGGAGATGACAAATAAATGAACATACTTGGTCAACTTGTCTACGACAACATAAATGCAATACTTTCCTTGCACTTTGGGCAATATAGTGATGAAATCCATGGAGATACTTTACCATTTGTGCTTTGGAATGAGAAGAGGCTATAGTAATCCAACTAAAAACTCTTGTTCCCCTTTATTCTGTTAGCATGTGATGCATTCCCAAATGTGTGAGAGAAAATCCTCCTTAAGGCCCTCCCAAGAAAAAATTTCCCTGATCTTTTGGTAAGTTTTGTATGATTTGGGATGCCTTGTTGGTGCATTAAGATAAGCCTCCAATATCTTTTGCTTTACCTTAGATCCTGGAACTAGGAACACCCTATTTTTGAATAGTATCAAGAGTTCCTCCACCACATACCAATCATCCTTCTCTACACCCTCCCAGACATTGATAGCAAAAGGATCCTTAGCTTACTCCTCCATGATGGAATCTTTCTAATCAGTTGATGTGATGGACACATCACATAGTGCAAGTCTCCTAGAGAGTGCATCTGCCACAATATTCTTCTTTCCTTTGATATGTTCAATATCAAAAACATATGCTTATAGTTTTTTGGCCCATTTTTACTACCTATCATTCAAATTTTGTTGGCTCAGGAAGAATTTCATACTATTATGGCCTATCTTGACCAAAAATCTTCCACACACTAGGTATTTCCAAAATTTCTCTAAAGCATGCATTGTAGCTAGCATCTCCAAGTATCATATATGGGGTATCCTTTTTCATGATCTCTTAATTTCCTAATTTTAAATGCTATGGAATGCCCCTTCTGAGAGATAATGGATCCAATCCCTTCATTGGAATCATCACATTCTACAACAAATGGAAGTGAAAAATTAGGAATTGCAAGAACTAGACAAGAGATCATTACCTCTTTCAATTTCTCAAAGGTCTTTTGTGCTTCGACTGTCCATTCAAAGGCTCCATATTTAGTCAGATTGGTAAGAGGTGTTGTAGACTAAGAGAATCCTCTGAAAAACCTCTGGAAATAGCTCCAAAGTCCAAATAATCCTCTTAGCTGTGAAAAATTCATAGTAGGAGGCTAGTCTAAGATAGTTTGGATCTTTTTCTGATCAACTTGAACTCCTTAAGCACTTATGACATGTCCCAAATATAATATATTTGTTGACCCAAACTCACATTTAGACATCTTAGCAAAGAGAGATTGTTGTTCTAGAATTCCTAAGACTATATCCAAGTGCTTCAAATGTTCTTCCCATGTTTTGCTATAGACTAGAATATCATCAAATAAAACCAATAGAAAATTCCTTAAATACTTACCATAAACATGATTCATTCATGATTGGAAAGTTTCTGGAGCATTGGTGAGACCAAAGGGAATAAATAGGAACTCAAAATGCCCATAGTGACATTGGAAAGAAATATTCTACACATCTTCTTCCCTCATTCAGATATGGTTGTATCTGAACCTTAAATCAATCTTTGGGAAGTATACTGCACCATGTAGTTCATCAATCAACTCATCTATCCATGGTATGGGGTATCGGTTCTTAATGGTCTTCTTGTTTAATGCTCGGTAGTCTATGCACATCCACAAAGTGCTATCTTTCTTCTTCACCAACACCACAAAAGATGTAGAAGGGCTAGAGCTTGGTTTGATTTAGCCCATATCTAGTAGCTCCTTTATTTCTTTCACTATCTCTTCATTATGCATCTGGGGATGGCGGTAAGGATTGGTCATAATCAACTTTGATCCTAGTTCAATTTCTATGATATGATGTAAACCTCTATCCAATGGTAGTTTGGGAGGCATGTCACTGAAAGCCAAACTACGCTTCTCCAAAATCTTTTGTATATCAATATGAAATTGACCATTCTTTCCTTCCAAATAATCCTTTGAAATTACCAAACAACTAGTAGACCAGACAACTTGGTTCTTCCAAAAGATCCTTTCCATTCTCTTAGCTAATACTACCTGTGAGCCACCATTTTCCATTCCCTTTAGGACCACATCCTTCCCATTGGCATTAAACTTGAGCTCCATTTTTTCATAGTTTGTAGTGTACTCACCCAATGAATATAACAACTACACACCCAAAATCACATCAATTTCACCCAAACCAATAACATAGAAATCATCACAAACCTTATGATCTCCATATTTTATGTCCAACTTCCAAACTTTATCCTTGCCGTATAAGTTATACCCATCCACCATAGTGATAGTGAAACCTTCAAAATTCTCTACACCTAGCCTCCTTCTCACAATTCCATCAGTGAAGTTATGAGTAGCTCCTCCATGAATCAATACAGTCACTCTTTTTTTCGACAAGGAATCCTAGACCTTGAAAGAATGTTATCTATGTGGACTATATAGAGATGCTAGAATGTTACCACTGTCCTTCTCCTTATCTTCTTCCTTTGAAGGGATATATTCCAGATCATGAAACTCTTTGTACCCATCTAATTCTAATTCTTTGTCAGAGATAACTTCTATATAAAGGACTTGTCCTTTTCAAAGACACCTACATCCTGGAACCCATGGTTCTTTGCAAGAGAAACAAAGTTTCTTCCTTATGAGCTCATTCTTCATCTCATCATCATTCTTCTTGGGTGTGGTAGGGGGGTTGGTTTATGAGCAGTCCAAAGCTTCTTTTGTAAATTCCCCTTTGGCTTATTCCATGTTAAGGGTTTTGATTTCTACTAAGGAACAAGATTCTCCAAATCCAAGGCTTTTCAGGTAGTCTCTTGAAGTGTTGAGGGGTGGAATGCTTTCACTAAGCCCTTGAGTTGTTTCTCCAATCCTTCTAAGAATATGACTATGATTCTTCTCTCTAAAATGGGTTTTTCCATGACTAATAGCTTCTGGAAATATATAACATATTCTTCTACACTTCATTTTTTCTTGAGGCAAGCCAATTCTCTAAAATGTTCTTTTGAATCTCTTCTATCAAACCTCTCAACTAGTCTACTGCAGAATTCATCATAAAATTTGATCAATTTGTGGCCTTGAGTGACCAAACCATGGTACCACCAATCATGAGCAATTCATTCCAAATGTAGGGTGGAAAATTTTATGGCATCTTCCTCAGACATTGGATTGAGTGCCAAATATCTATCAAGTTTCTGCAACCATGCCATAGTAGTACTTTTCTTAGATCCATCAAAAGGGGAAATAGATAGCTTTCCCAATGAGTGATCCAATTCTTTTGGCTTGAGGGGTGAATGGTAAGTTCCCCTTTTATTCTTCTTCATCACCATTAAATATTTCAAAGACAAGATCTCTTTGATTGGAGGGTCCAAAGCCCTATATTCTTCATAAGCTATTGAGATGTCATCTTGGAGGGTAGTTCCTCCCTCTAGAACTTCTTCCACTCTTTGAATGAACTTGGGATTAAGGGGCCTATTACTAAAGTCTATTCTGAAACTTTATGTAGCAATCACCTTCTCTTTCCCCTTTCCACCACTCGATTCACTAAAGGAATCGATTCCATTAATTTTATCATTCTCCTTCATTACATTAGTTTGCATCCACTGAAACACCTACCTAAACATGTTGGAAAGATGATTTTTCCCTTGTATCATTTCTTCAAATTTTCCTCTAGCTTCATCCTCCCCCATTATTTCATCTTGCTCCAGTTTCTTTAATTCTCTCCTCCGAAACTTGATCTCCCTTTCACTTGGAAAAATTAATCATTGGAAACCCTATAGGTTGGAATTATCTTTCTTTGATACCACTATAATATCCCTAACATATAATTTTAACAAATACTAATTTGCAAATGGAATTCAAACATAGAAAAATAGGAACAACAAATGTTACTCCCAAAAATGAGGGGAAATCTAGAATGTATGTATTATATATTGACTATAATTCAGACAATGAACTAGAATGATTTAAAATTGCTTCCACAGATCAAATAACAATAGTACCACTTCCTTATAGAATCTTTGAAGCTTAGATGAAATCTTTGAATGATAATTCCCTCAAGAACCAAAGGGGTATCATTCTTTGATCCTAGTGAATAGTGGGTTTTCATCCAATGAACACAACTCCTATGGGTTTTCATCCATAAAAGGAAATAGAACACAAGTGTCCCAAATTTACAAGAAAATGACATAATAATTTGATGCCTAACATGAATTGGTTTCCCTACATTTATATGCTAACATTCTTATTTCAGGAACAAGTCAGTCTTGAGCCCAATTAGTGCCAAAGCCCAGAATTTGAATTCCTAGCATGTTACATTAGGTTAGCCTTAAGGACAATGTAGATTATTTTGGAATGAGTGTGCCTTCCCGTGGGCCTATACACACACTTTCCCTACTCATTCTAGCTTCCTGAGACTTCGTCGTTACTTCCACATGATCCTACAATGTCTTATCCTTTAAGCCTATAGGGTTGGGTGCCAGTTGACTAGCACAGTTGCCTTCTATTAGCAATATCTTTCCACTACCCAATACTCCTTTCTTGAGTTTTGGATATGATGTGAAAGTTCCATCATAGGTGCTATATTTTGAACCATACACTTGAACATGCTCTTACAAAGGAATGCAAGGGGACTCCCAGAATTGACTCTATCCTAGCATAGTGATCCTCAACTGACAATCTTCTCATGATGATATCTTTCCAGTAGATGATTCTTTTCCCACAAGCTCTGGATATGTTGTGGGACCTTAATTATAGATGCTACATCCCAAATCACATACCAAGATGAGCTCCCACAAAGGAATATGATAGAATTCCCAAATCCTACCCTGCAACTATTTTTTCAAAGAAAGGGACATGACAATTCCCCCCATTTTGAACACCCATCCCCTACCTAAAATATTCCTTCTTTCCATTGGTCAACCTTAAACCTTGGATGACTTACTTGAAATGATCAATTCCACTAGAGAGAATATGAAAATTCTATTTGAGTCTACTGAGGTCTACAAAAAATTAATTAATTTTTTTTTAATAGAAATCAAGTAGATTAACACCAAGATGGCTTTCAACTTCTAACCTCCAAGAGGTGGTACTCTTTTTGAGGTTGACCAAATATTTTTATAGCTATGGGAAACTATATCTAGTTTCCATAAATTTTGGGGTGATAGAAATAAATTAAATCAAATGTTATCAAATTTGGAGCAAATTGTGAGAATGAAATTAAAAAATAACAGAAATATTTGATAATATGAATGTAGTGTCAAAAATTGCACACACTTGGAATTTCACCTATATTTTTGTATCCAAATTAGTGTTCACTCCCTTAGTATTTGTGTAGGCTCATTTTAGCCCATACATCACCCTTTTCCCCTTAGGATGCTCAAGAACCCTTTTCAATAGCTACCTTTGTGTGTCATTTTTGTATTATTTTGGTGTTTTCCTCATTTCCCTCCATTTATTAGCATGATTTGTCTAAAAGCTAGCATGTCACGAGGATGTTTGTGTGTCACACTAGCATCCTATGACATTTTAACTTTCAAAAGTCCATTCCCTATTGGACTAATCGCCAACGTCTCCCTTCAAATTTAGGACATGGACTAACCACCTCTCGTGGATTCATTTATCTCTAGCATTTGTATTGGGCATTAACAGGTCAATCTTTTGGTGCAATGAAAAACGTGTTCCAACAAATGGTATTATAGTTGTGGTCATAGGTACAAATCCCCTTGGGTGATGGTAAGGGGGGGATTGTTGGACTAATCACCAACATCTCCCTTTAGATTCGGGACATGGAATAATCGCCTCCCGTGGATCCATTTATCTTTGGCATTTTTATATCGGGCGTTAACAGGTCAATCTTTTATTGAAGCAACAAATGCTTTCCAACAATTCTTGAGCATTTTGCTACTTGTCAGCTACCCAGGTCAATGGAAATGGCTCAAGACAATTTGCAACGGCTCGACAACCTCCTATTCCCTCCTCTTCTCTCTTTTAGATCTATATTTTCACTCCAAATGATCTCTTGAACATTTATTTCTCTCTTGGTCTTTCTATCTCTCAAAAAATGTCTTTCTCTCAAGCTTGCACAAGTCTCTACAACTTGCTACAATGATCTCAAGCTCTCACAACAGTTTTTACAACTCTCTCTCTAGCTTCCTCAAGCCTCATAGGTAATATATATTTGTTTTATATCTTTGAGCATCTTGGGATTTATCACATCCCTTGTCTATGTATTTATCATCTTGTATATTTATCTTTTAATCTACCTATCTATCTAGTATTTTGTGGAGGTGGAAACACCGAAATGGGGGTTTGACCAAGGAAAGCTCTTAATATCCCCAACAATTTTCTTGTTCTTATGTGTGCAGATATTGAAGGTGTAGCTTTGCTAGAGGCTTCATTCTTGGACCTCTTGTGAGTGTCTCCTTTCTTCTTCTTCGTTTGTATCATTTTTGTTCCATTTAATTTAGTTTACATTTTTCTTTATTTCTCTGCTATTATTTTATTATTTTAGTATAGTTTTGATATTTTAGTTATTGAATTGTCAGTAGGTTCTTTGTGGTTTTCTGTGGTAAACTCAATTTTTGGTTCATACGAGACTACAACACGTTGTAGGGATGTCTATGTGTCACTTTGTTGTCCTTGGATGAGAGCTTGTTGGTTTGTCTAGAAAACCTCTAGAATCTGCTCTTTCAATCTCTAAAACTCTCCCATTTTATTTTGCATAAAAACATAAATAAACTCTTGCTTTATCTCATCCCATCACCTGAGCTTTGATCCCTGGGATGGCTAAGGAACATTCGCCCTTTGAGATCACATCATTTCGGGGTGTCGAATTTTATCCTCTACAATGAAAGAAGAATTGATAGAGACCAAGGATAATTTGCAAAAAGGTATGAGGAAATCTAAGGTTAAAGCTACTATTAGGACATTCATGGAGATTATTGGTCCTAGTGCTACAACTCACAACTATAAAAGGAATTTATGGATGGTGACAAGCATGACCAAGAACAACCTAACTTCTACATCAATATGCCTATGGAAGATATTGAAACTATTGAGTCCTTGCCAAAAGTGTAGCTCTCTCTATGGTCTTTTTCCTTGTTTTTTCTATTTTTCCATGGGAGATTTATTTTTGGTCAACCAAGGTATAGTTGACATTTTTCTTTATACAAGGTTTCAAGACCAATTCAAGACCTATTTTTTATCCTCATCAAAAAAATATTACCACCTTAGGCCAATATCCCAAGTAATTCATACAATATAAACTTTACTAGGTTGGAAAAGTATAATCATCCACTAGGTGGTCTTAAGTTCAAAAGATAGTTTCATATTTTGAATGACTAATGTTGTTGTTAGTTTCAAAATATGTCTTTGGTTATACAACCTTCAATATATTATAATAACATAGAACCAATAGAAGATGGCCAACATACAACCAACTCATAGTACATGAAAGAGTGCGCAAATAATAGATCAAGTGTAACACTAGCTCCAACATTAATCCCTCAAATTAAACATAATATCATGATAATTATCTTGATAATATTTTCATTTATTGATCTAATATCATTATAGTGAAAAGAGAAATAAAATATTCAACTTCTTCGTCACATTAATAAGAATCACTTGTATTAAATATCCTAATATTTCTAAGTAGAACATTCTTGACCATTGTTTTTTGTATATGTTGAATATGCTCAGGGTCTATATGGGGAGATAGTAGTGAATATGGGTTATGTTTAGTATTTTAATGCTTTCATAGAGTCATCCATTTTTGGTATTGGATAGTTGTATTGGAGATATGGGTGGCAGATAAACATTCCTATGTATATTTTGAAGACTCTCCTCTTGTCATTTCTGACAATTTTGTAATCAACTCTTTATATTAATATAATATATAGGCATATAGCCTTTCACCTAAAAAATATATATTCTTGACCATTTATACTCAAGATTTTGTAAAAATCCTGAAAAAGTTTAACAAGGAAAAGATCTTATAATAGTTGATTTAAGATGCAAGCATCCCATATAATATTTTTTTAATATTTTTTTCCTAGGATTAGATTTCAATATGTCGATAAGAGATAAAGGGAGGGATGCATAAATATTTACTAGTGGGAAAGACTACTCCAAACTGACAATACTACTGCACCTTGTCTTCCATTTACTTACATAAACATGTAAGAATAGAATACTTCTGTCCATGTGAATAGATTGACACGCATTCCTACTCAAGAGCTGAAGTGAATTCATCACTTGTTTCAACACAGTCTTAGTACAGTTATATGCTGTAACTCCTTAATATGTTTGACCAAGGAGATAAAGAATAACAGAATGGCCCATTGTCGGGTATGTAAATACAAAATCAGCAAGAATGAACAAATACATAGTCCAAATGCCAAAGAACATGAAGAGACATAATTTCGTACCATTATTCTTCTTTTTACGTCTTATTCACATATAAATGTTATAAGCAGTAGGGCAAAACTTATGTCACATCTGCAACCTTCCATATGTTCGAAGGGTCAATTCAAGACCTGAAATTAGCATCTTTGTATTGATATTGGTAAAACACTTGAGCCACCGAGGATTTGGAGGAGATTGCCAATGTGGGGAAGTGGATATTCGATCTTAATAGTAATCTGGTTTAAGGTGCAGAAATTTTAGTTTAAATAGTATATTCTAAGTCATTTCAACTTGTTTAAATGGTTCATTTGAAATTATTATAATAATAGATGAGTTTTAATGAAGAAACTAGTGTGATTTTAGATAAGTCATCTAAACAAATCAAAGCTTGAAATACGTTGTTTAAACTCGCCTAATACATCAGTCAATCTAGACTTTCCTTGGACCATTTTTCATCTTATCTCACTAGAACAACAACGTTACCCAATAGCATTTATACTTATGGTTTGAAACATAATTTCTCCAAAAGTTCTTGAATTAAGCATTGAATTTTGAAGTTCTCCAAAATAGATTAGTAATAGAGAGAACTATTACAAGTTGAAAAACTGATACATGCCTGATGGCATGCTTCATTTGGCAGTGGAGTAGAGAGTGAATAGAAAATATCAATTAGTTTATTTAGTTGTGAACCCGCTTGTCTCTATTGAATGAAGTATGCAATGGAAGACATACATGTCTAGCAAACAATGTTGCATTGGTTCTGCAGCTGATCTCGAAACATGAACTTTTGTTACTTATTGATAAGTTCTCAACAGTGTTTGGCATTGACAAAGGACATATTTTCTTCAGAATGACAATAGATGTTTTGTAAATCTAGTTGTTTGAACTTGAATTTTGCACACCAGGTCTTACTTATAGGAATGGCCTTCTAAACGGAATATCATAAACATTGGTAGCCACATTGCAGGAAACTCCACCCTGAAAGAATTGATGGCATGTTGATTTGCATCATTAAAGGACATACATCTCTTGGCCATTTTGAAGCTAATCAATGGTATATGGTTGTGGATGTTAAATTGTGATTAAGTTCAACCTCTTAACGGTTTCTACATAGATTGGGTACTTTTTCATACTATTCCCCACAATAATGTGCAAAGGTTGTCCTTGGAGGAATAATTTAAGTTATCTTATACCATTTGAATTTTTGATACAACATTCTACTCACATGCAAGGCCCAACTTACACAAATACAACCAGACTGGGTGATCTAATTTAAAATTCTAAGAAACCTTATATGGAGTAAATTTCCCAAAACCTTTTTAAGAATATTTTGTATCACACAGACACTCACCCTGACATCAATAGAACATATGTGAATGCAGAATCAAGCTTGGAACATCTTTCAGCTAGGAGGCATGTCTAATGGGTTTCTATTCCGTCTGAGAACTTGAAAATACACTTGTTTGAATGTTGTTTACTTTAATATAACGGTTTTAACATTAGGACCAAGTTGACATGGATTTAAATCTGAGATCTCATTATGCCGATTACCCCGAGTTGCTTCCTGCATCCCCCTAGCTATTACTATCACACAGATTCTGATAAGAGCAATCGGCATTTTAATAGTTTATCTTTTTTTAGAAGAGATTTGATAAATAAAACCTTAATTTAAGTGAAATCAACTAATTTTACGGGCTATCGTGTAAGAGAATTATTAAAAAATTGAATAAACAAATAAACATTTATTGCAGATTATTCATGCATAAAGTTTACAAACTTATAGATGCAACTGAATTCAACAACTTCTTATAATCATGACAACTAATTTGACAGCAAATTAAAATTATTGACACTTAAATGTGACTATTGACAATAAACTAGAGAAGCAAATTAAGACTAACAGATGACACACACATTTTGTTAAACTATTGGAGTGTTATATTCCAACACCCCCTCTTAACATTACAACATAAAAACAAAAAGAAATACATTATGAAGAAGTTGTTCTTTGAAAACAGTTCTCAGCCAAGTAAGAATTCTTCAAACTGCTCCCCAACTACAAGTATAGTCACCTAGCTATCATCTAAGTTCCCAACATCATTGGACACCATTTGCACATGAAGTGTCTCATCACTCTCATAAAGGTATGATGCTGAACTTCCAAATTTCAGATCCCTCTTTGAACTATCAGACACAAATCCTCACATGTATGTCCCATAACCCCAATGAAGTATAGTTTCTTTAATCCACAAGCATCTTAGACTATTGGGCATCTATCTATTCTCTATTGCATCTTTCCATGTCTTCAAAATAGAACTGCTTTATCTTCTATAAAGTCATCATCACTATCATCTCTTCAATAATAGCTAACATTCTCTCAATTCTTATGATTGCAACAACAAACTTCACTATGGAAGCAATGACAAACTTACATTCTCACAACAATAAGACCTCCCATTAGCTCTGATACCATATTAAAAAATTGAAACAACAAATAAACACTCATTGCATATTATTCATGAATAGAGTTTACAAATTTATAGATGTAATTGATTTCAACAACTTCCTATAATCATGATAACCAGTTTGACAACAAACTAAAAATATTGACACTAAATTACGACTATTGACATCAAACTAGAGAAGCAAACTAAGACTAACAAATGGCACATGCATTATGTTAAACTGTTGGAGTTTTATATTCCAACAAGAATCCCTACATATACTATAGAAAATGTAAGTAACCAACACATATAATCTACTAGTCATATTGCAATAATTGTCAAGTGTTTTTTTTTAAAATATATATATATATATATATAAATTAAATGAGTTTTGTGAAACTTCATATTTTTACAATTTCAAAAAATTATAAATAAAAATCACAAATGTCTTTTTTATATAATTTGAACAAATATTTTTTATATATTTTTTTATTGAATTAGATATAAACAATTAGATACACACTCTCCTTGCTAGCAATAGAGCTATTAATGTTAATAAATTAAAATGTGATTTGCAGTAGACAAGATTAAACAATAGAAACCAAAAAAAAATTGTCATCTTCAATGGATCTCTAAATAGAAAATAACTGACCCACATTAATAAAGGATAATACAAATAATTTATTTTCAATGTTTAATTTGGCTTCAGGAAAATTCATTGCTAGCAATTCACCACCAACAATTCACCCCCAACACTTCACCGCCAACAAGTCATTGCCATGACATACTCATCGCGTATACAATTCACCACCAACAATTCGTCACCATGGTATATTCACTGTGTATACCTTTTTTATGCGTTCAACAAAATCTTTGCACTTTTTCTTTTTTGGGTGCTCTTGGCCACTTAAATATTGAAAAATGTATACGTTGTAGGCGATGAATTGTTGGTGGTGAATTGTATACAAGATGAATATGATTGTTGGTGGTGAATTGTATACATGATGAATATTTCATGGTGATGAATTGTTGAAGGTGAATTGCTAGTGGTGAATTGTTGGTGGTGAATTTTTCTAGAGCAATTTAATTTATCACATTTTTTAATTTTTTTTAAAAATTATTATTAATATTTAATTTATCACATTTTTCAGCCTTCTTTTTTGTTTTAAACTTATACAAGAGTTAAATTTTAGTTAATAGTAAATATTTTTCACCTTGATTTATGTTGGCATTTAATTTTGTAAGCATTTGTGTAGATAAGTGAAATGTTATAAATGTCTTAGGTAGTGTTGTAGGATTGTTGCATGAGTGGTGGAGGCACTAACAATTATCTTTCCATAGATAAGTGGCTTACTAGGATTTAATTTGGTAAAAAAAAAATGAAATGAAGCAAAATTGTGGAATATACTTCCTACACTAGAATCTAGAAGAGAAATTATGAGCAAAACCTAGAGAAATCATACAATTACAGGGTACTAACCAAAAAAGTAATATACTTTAACATAATGAATTATGTGGAAAAAATCCTTTTGAGATAAGAAATCATGGTTGAAATCAATTCACTTATTCAATAATCAAAGGATAAAATAAAATAGTAGATTCTAAGCATTTACAAGAGTATCACCAACAAAAGACCAATAATTCTACTAAGATATCAATACCTATGAAACTTGCTATCTAAAATCTCTATGGAAAGAACCTAATAAATATGCATACTACATGAAACTATCAAATGGTAATTACAAAACTATGAGATAAGACCACCCAAAAAATGCAACACCCAAATATCTAGTTAGAAGACCAATGACCAAATATTAAAATCAATTGATAAGCTAAAAATAGCATAGTTCTTCCACATGTCATAAGTGTTTCAAAATTCACTCACTAATTTAGGTATTCTATTTTGGTTTCAATATCTCCATTCAAAATATCTTATGATATATCACACACATGTCATAAGTTTTTCAACAAGTGTAACTCCCTATTACATCTCTTTTATGTGTCTTAGATGTTATTACATTTTCAATTTGGGAGGTCCAACTTCTAGAGGCCATAAATTTTAATCCAAAAATTCATTGGGCCCTCTTTTTAAATTGTAGAGTTAAATGAGATCTATGTAACAATAATCTATGGAAGTAATGTTGAACAACCTTACAATTTTATTTTGTACAAAAATCAACTCTATAGCTGAAAAAATAAGTGCTTTTATTTTATATCTTTAAATTTTATTTTTTATAATTATAACATTAGAAAAAAAGTTGAGACACCTTTCCTAACATAATATAGTAGAAAATAAATGGCATTTACATAGAGATGAAATTTGTTTATACCACACCTTCCATAAGTTAATTGTGTTGGTGACATTTAGTTTAGAGCATTTTAACAATTGAAACATAATTAATGCATATTTCTCAAGTAGTAAGATAGGATTGTTGTGATAGTGAAAACAATAACTCTCACTAAGCTTAATGATTTTGTAGAAACTTAACAATTAAGAACACATTGACTATGAAATACAATAGTGAGTAGAGCAAGAAATATATGATCTGTCTACACTACCACAATATCAAGAAAATAAAAAAGTATAAAAAATTAACATATTAATTAGATTAATTCATATTAAATATATTTTTAAACTAATATTTTTTCCATCTTACAATGTAGACTCAAATTATCCTCAAATTAGTTAACATTGTACATCCTATCCAAAAATATTTGGACCCTTTATCATATTTCCAATGATAAAATAAGTATTGTAGATGATATCTTTCACCCTTCATCTAAACCCCAACATTAAAAGAAGCTACTAAGAAAGAAGAGATCACTCATAGACTAATCTTAAAGGCACATGCATTCTTAAACCAATACCATTTCCCTTCCTAAAATGTACCCTTAAATTAGTTGGCATTGTGAGATTGCATCTTAAAAATATTTGGACCATTTATCATATTCCAATGAGAAAAAGAGTTTGATAGATAATATCTATCACCTTTCATTTAAAACTCATCATTAAAGATAGGTATTAAGAAAGGGGGATTAATCAAAGTATTAATCTTATAAAAATATAGATTAAGAAAATATAAGACAATGAATTTATTTATTGTAGAAATTAGGAGTAACATGTAGAAATTGTTTTTCTCATATATATGAGAGTACAACAATATATAAATTATTGTACTCATATATGTAAGTACAATAATATAAATTATTGTACTGCAAGTACTCATATATGCAAGTAAGAGGCACCTAAATCTATTAACCATTCATTATGGTGTTTATCCATGCTTGAAAAATTAAAAAAATATCTCTGAAATCTTTAGTTGGAATATGTGGAAGAAACATCTTTAGTTAACTTTCCTTCTTAACTTTTTAAGATTTTCAATCCATCTTATGGTGCCCTATTTTACCATAGTTCTTGCACTGCCCAAGATTTACCTCTGGATTTTGATCTCGTCCCCTAACCTTTTATGTCTTGCAACCAAAAACATCTTTTGATTTGTAATCTTTTGAATATTTTTTTCTTACAAGGATGCTACTACATCCTCGCTCATCAATTTAGAAATATTATTCCTACTCTCATATTCAATGGCTACAGTGCAGAAATTAGTGTTCCCATATATGCTTATAACAGTATAAATGACTGGAGCTATCACAGCAGAATCAGAGCTAAACTATATACAAAAAGGAAAAATTGAAAGCATATTGATTGTATCTGTGTTTATTCATTTTCTAAGGTGCGAAATAGAAGCGGGTAAGCAGTGAAACAAAAGATGGACAGTTAGACAAAAAAGAAAACATTGTGCAGCCATGGGCTACAGTGGAAGAAAAAAAAACTAGATCTTGACTTCTAAATCATGAAGTTTAGAAGAAGCAGGATTTGCGAAGAAGGTGGGAGTTTCATTTCCGGCCATAATCACCACCACCTTCTGCTCTTCGTCTTCCACCGATATTTCTGCTAACTCAGCTGAAGCAATGTTTGGGCCAGTTTGTCTAAGGTTTTGCTCTTTGCAGTAAGAGTGAACGAGAACAACTACTGCAAAGAAAACGAGCACCACCACTGTTGCAAAGCCGCCAAAGAGAAAAGGAACAGGCCAACGCCACTCTGAGCGCCCACCATTTGAAGAAGCTTCTGCATCACCGGTACCCATGTTATACATACCCAAACTTCTCAACACAGCTGTGCAAAACTTTCATTTACCACCTGCTGAGATCCTTACCGCATTAGCTGATTCATGTAAATGTTCCACCTTTATCAAGTCCTTAACTGTGCAGCATTTTACTCAGGATTTGTTAAGAATTGCCTTTGGAATATGGTAGATTTGATCAGAGCAAAACTTGCAGGTTTGATCTGAGCAAAAAAGTAATGGAGGCTTATGAGAGACTTGAAGTTCTCAATGGTAGGCGCCGCAACAGTGTTATGTATTCCTGAAGATCGGCAAACGGTATGTAGTGGAGGTTCCCAATAATTGATTAAATAGATGAGGATATATTGTGAAGTTATGTGGCGAAGAGAGTGAGGAGAAGAGCAAAGGACGAGATGACAGGTGGGTTAGATTCCCAAGCAAGAGGAAACAATAACTAAGGACAAATGGTTTGTGATTCAATCTTTCATCCCAACTTTTTTTGACAGTCAACCGACAATACCATCGATGTAAATTGTCCATTTTCTGTACTGCTTCACTATTTTGCATCTTGGGCCAATAGATTGTCTCCACGGCACATTGCACTTAGTTGTGCATGCTAAATCAATCAAGCCAAACAAGTCCTATACACCTGACAATCTCTGTCACTTGAGGAAAAAATGATTGTCCTTCCTAAATAGTTCATAAAAAAATTAGTGTATGTAGATGTAAAACAGCCTCGTTTGATTTTATGATTAAAGCTTGAAAGAGTTGAGACTGATTAACATAGATTAAGGAGCAGTATGAATTGAGATAGAAATATAGTGGGAAATTTGACATAGAAATGAGGTGGAATGATTGAGATGGTTCATGGTTTAAATAGAATTTGGAGCAAAGTTGACTTGTGATTCTAAAATGTTTTGAGAGGATAATAAACTATATTTGGAATTGAATTGGTGATTAAAGATATGTGATGAGTGAATTTTAAGTTTTATGGATGTTAGATGAGATTATTGGTATATTTTTTTCAAGTAACTTAGTAATTTTTTAATCTATTGTAATTATGTTCAACATAAAGTTTTAAATATAGAATCATTGATTTTATCTATATTTGAGAAATTGTAGTGCTAAAAGGCATTGTTAGAGCATGCTATGAATAGAAGCAACTACACTTGACTTCCTTCATAAAAATTAAATTATAGTTTTCATTTTTTAATCATCATGGTTTATGGTTTCTATCATTTTGTTGTTAGGTTAAATTCAAAAAACTATTTATCCTATAAACAAGGGATAAAGAATGAATACATAATCAATTATCTAAATTATCCTATCTCCTTGGAGTCATTTCTAAGCCAAGTGACTATGAACAAAAATGTGATTGATTAAACAACAATTATATGGTCTATGGACTATGGACTATTATCTTTCACCCTTTATAAGGATTTAACATCAACTTGGGTGTCCTAAGCTCCCTTTCACTACTTGGACCTCCATTCACTAGTTGTATGGAGACCTTGATACTCCATCTACGATTAATGCTTTTTTGGATAATATTTCACATATGGATACTATTGCTAGTAATCCCCCTACTCCTTGTGATACTCCCTCTATAGTTGAAGAAATTTATCCTTTACTTGTTGCTACTTTTGAGTTCAAAGTTACTTCAAGTGATTCTTTGCAACAAGATTATATGCATATTCTAGATTTACCTCATTGGGACATACTCCTGCTAGACATTTGTTCTCTATTTGTAAATTCCAACATTTTGAATATAGATGACACCATTAAGGATATATCTTTTCTCTTAAAATATATTCTTCCATAACCTATTGTTTCATCAAAGTTTAGAGTCACTTCTTCAAGATCTTTCAATGATTCTCTATAATAGGGTTCTTCATGTTTATAAGATCCATTTAATTGAGAGGTTTACTTACTAGATATTTTATATTTGTTTGTGGACTTTCCTTTTTTAGATCTTGACAATATTATTGAGGATATTTATCTTCTCTTTGATGATAGCTCTAATGGAGTTGCATTTACTTCTGTGGATGTATCATCTCTGCCTTATCATTCTTACATAGTGACATAACTTGTAGTTTTTGAATTCTATGGTTTATCTTAGTCTTTATTTATGTTGACCACTTCTATGGGAGTATCTTAATCTTAGTTCAGTTCTAATATTGATGTTGAAAGCCACTATCATTCCTATCTCATACTTGATTTTCTTCATCAACACTTGTCATGGTTTAGTATTGGCTTTGTTGAGAAACATCAAGAGAAATTTTTGTACACTCTTTTTTGAGGGTTTCCCCTTAACTCTCTTTAGGGAATCATATTTATGAATGGGCAGCTTACATGGCCTTACTTTAGGTATCCATTTCTAGTTTTCTTTTTTCTTTTGGTTGTAATTAGGGTACTTATAAACCCTCTCTTTATTTCTCCTCCATTCTATGCTTCCTTATTGTCATCTTATACAATTAGCCTTGGGACTTCTAATCAAACTTTGGAACATTTGAGAATTAGCATGGAGATATTCAAGCATTTTCCAAATATTTCCTTTTCCCACCCTTAATTCCACGTTTTAGAGTAGGAAATCAATAGACTCGTAGCTCATTTTTTTTTCTTCTTTTGAAAGGAAGGTACATCATTCATTATAGAGGGACCTAGTTGAACACTTGTTTTGAGAAATTTTGCATTTACATTATTTCTCTACTATGTGAACTTATTGATCTTGCATGGACATTAGGATTCTACTTCCTTTAGGGGGGCTACTTAGTTGTCCCCTCTTCTCTTTATCTTTTAGGGGGTATTCTCTCTCTCTATATATATATTTAGGAGGGATATTCTTTTTTAGGGGGCGGTGGGGGGTGGCTATTATCTCTTATTGGAGGGTTTTTTCTCTTTGGGGGTGAATCTATATGTATATGGGAACCTCTTTAAGATTAATTTATTGAAACTCATATTTCCATTCATCTATTTTACACTTAAGGGGGGTACTTATCTCTTTTATGGGGATTTTTTTTCCTACATTTTTTCTCCTTTTTCTAATTTATGAGAGATATTTATGCATGTTGGTATCGTGCACTAGGCCTAGTTGTCAAGAATTATTTATTTTTCATCCTAAACTTCACTTATGCAAGAGTGTTGGTGTAATATTGTTTTCACCTTTATGTATCCTTGTTGGAAACTTGTGTTTTCATTGATGTCAATAGAGCATTGTTGCATTGATGTCAACCCTTGAGGAAGTAAGTGTGTTGGTTGCATTATGTTGTCATTAGTATAATCACTGGTGTCAACCTCCAATGTAGTAATGATGAGTAAGTATTGTGGATATCAATCTCTTGTGTGATTGAGATGTTGAGAAGGTGTTGAAGATGTGGAGATGGTGTTTGTGGTGCTTGGTTTCCAAATGCTTTTGAGAAAATTTGAATAAAAGAAAGTTTAGTGTGACAGAGTGGTGTTCAATGTTTCTCTCAACATTTCTTCATGGTTGAAGATATGCTCATGCGTTTTGGACATGATGGTCAGAGGTATTCATAGGTGTAGTACCCCTCCATTTTGCTTATGTTTTTCTGTTAGCATGTTTTCACTTTGATAGACCCTGGTACTTTGTTTCGATGTATTGATCGCTAACATTAGAGCGATGGTGGATTTATTTTATGTTGTGATGATACATTGTATGGTGGTAATTATTTCTGACATACTTTATGTTAGCATAGATGTTTACTTCAGATGTTATTGCTATATATATATATGCTTGTGGTAGATTAATTGAACTATTTATTTTGTTAGTCTGATGTGATAGTGTATTGGTGTGGAGAACGGAGTTGCACCACTCGCTTGCGAGTGCCCTGTGATTTTCGTGATTTTCTCCTCACGGTGTGTTTGAAACATGGATTATATATATGTATGTTATTTGTTTGATTGTAAGATTGCAGGTACATGACACCGACTCCACCTAGTTTCACAGGTTTGTGCGTGTCAAGACTCAACGGTAATGTTGATTGGGACGTAGTAACGAGGTTTTTCCTAGTCTAGTCTCAAACCCAGTCACAGTATGTCGCCAGTTTAGGTCTGGTATTTTTGGTTGTTTCGTCTGTGTATGTCTTGATTATTTGTTATGAAGGTTAATTTTGTTAATTTAATGGTAGATTAATGTTCTTTTAATTTAATGCTTATTTAAATTAATTTTAAATAAAGTAAATAAAAGCTTCATATTTCATTTAATTAATTAAATTAGTTTATTGGTAAAATAATTTAGTCATTTGAGATTAAAATTATTTTTATTAAATAAATAAATTAATTAATTAAAGTTACTTTTATTTGAATGAATAGATTAAATGTTCTTTAAATATTTTGTGAGAATGGAATTTTAAATATGTGTTGAAATGAAATTAGTTTTTGAATTTTTAATTCTTAAAATAAATTGAATTCTTGATAATTGAGGAAAGAAAAGAATCTGTGAGTTTGTTAGAAGATATTTTTCTTCTTTGCCATGTGTGTTAGTTAAATTTATTGCAAATTTCTTGTTGAGGATTCTCTCTCGAAGATATTATCGGATTTGGGGAAAACAAGAAAACTCTTCACGGGAAATGAAAAGTATAGAGAACTATTCGAAAAATTATTGTGATTTTATTGGGTTTTTTATTTAAATTTCTGGAAGAGGTTCTCAGATAGATATTTGTTCTATGATTGAAATCTTCTTGTAAGTGGTGATTTGAAAATAGCTTTGGTAGTTGCACGCAGCAGGCAAAGCTTCTCTTCAACAGTCAAATTCTTCGAGCTACAGGAATACAGGTTTTTCCCTATTTATTTAATTTATTTTCTTTTGAAAAGATTTCCTATGTAAGAATTAGTTTTGTGGAAGTTTTGTTAAAAAGTGTTAATTTAAAAGATTGCCTGAGGAAATTAAAAAAATATTGAAGCCTCTATTCTTCTCAGTGATTTTTATGAAAAATAATTATGTAGAAATTTGTTACTTCTCTGTAAAAATTTTGAAACAAAGTTTTATAGTAAAACCAGAGGGCAACACAGAAGATTTTGTTAAACAATAGAAAATTCAAAAGAAATCTATGGGAAGAAATTTGATAAACATTACCTGTAGAATAGATTTTGGAATTTGGGGTTTGAAAAGAAACCCTCTGTTATTGAGATTATTAATTTATGATTTAATTGTTCAAATTTGTAGTTTTCCCAGTTTCCTGTAGAAAATCTCTATGAAAACTATTGCCCGACTATGATATTTTTATTGATAAATTATATATATATTTCTATATATATATATATATACATACAATTTTATATATATATACATATAGATATATTAAAATATGCATATATGAATTTGACCTAACCTGTAGAGTTTTATTTTTATTAAAAAAAAAAAGAGGTCGAACGCGATTTTCAAGAAATCGTAGAAATTTATTTATTTTGGCAGGTCGTGATATGTAATCGCAGATAATTGTGTGTGTGTGTTTTTTTTTAAAATATATTTAAAAAAAGAGGGGCGTGGGGGTTCTACCCCCACAACCGACTCCCAATAGGGAGGCAGTGTGGAGGGCAGTGCCCAACGCTACCTTCACAGGCAACGCACGACGCTACCATCCACAGCGCGACCCTGTGGGGAGGGTTGCGAAGGCAGCCCTACCCACAACCACAACCGTGGTTGCAGCGTAGGCTACGGGCTGCGGGTTAACTTAAAATAAAAGTTGTGTTTTATTTCGTATAATCTCTTATGGTTCTGATTTGCTTTATTAAAATGAATTTCGATTCATTAGATTTAATTTAAATATATTATATATATGTATGTATGTATATATATATATGTATATATTTTATAATTTTAAGAAAATAATTTTAGTAATAAAACAAGATTTCTTTAAAATATTAGATGCATGTAAGTATGAGTACAACTATTTTAAAACAATAAGATTGAAAGAGAAAAACTGATATTTATTTTATGTGAAATTGGGAAAATCAAATTATATTTTAATTGTAACAATTTCTTTTATTGTTTGAGAAAAGAACTATAATCAAGTTGTTTTATTTTCATGTTATTTCTAACTAATCTGATTGGATTTAGTAAATCCTAACATTAGATTTTTATTATGCTTGATTTGCTTTAGATTGTTTCTATTCTTTTGGGCAAATTGGGATTGCTTTGAATTATAAGTCTTCCAGATAAGTTTGTTAATGAGGGAGTTGTTAATTGTTCAAAATACAATCCTTTGAGTTAACTAGGGTAGTGCACATGGTTTTGTATGGTTTTTAGACACCTAGCTCTATGAACAAGATGTGAAGTCCGTTGTGATATGTATGGTATTATATGTTGATTTATGTGCACCTAGCCTACCTTAGTTAGTGAACTTAGATTACTTGCGTTATTTTTAGGGGAGTGGCTCTTTGTGAGGGTCGGCACACAAAGTGGTGCCTGGGTAACTCATGTAGAGTTAGTAAGTCAGTGAAAACTAAATCAACACATTAGGTAGTTTAAAATCTTTAACTAGATTAATAAGTCTCACTTATAGACTCAAGGGCTAGTTCAGTCTTGAGAATAAGTTGAGAAGTCTTGGAATGGAAAAGTCGATATCTTGTTAATTTAAAAGATATTTGATACCGCAATAGATTGCATGTGGGGCCGGGTTTCGTAAGAGGTTACCAGGGTAACCCAAGTTGGGGGCTGGAACCTAGGAAGAAACACCAGGGTAACCTATGCAACATTGTGATGAAACTCCACCTATAATAACAGTGACTTTGTGAGCTTTGTATATTTGATCATTTTGTTTTGGAAGCAATGTAACCATAAGTTAAGTTTGTACTTGTATAGTTCGGTCTATGGTTTTACTTGTGTCTAGGGTTTGTAGGTTATGTCTAGGGAACCTTTTTACTATCTCCTAGCATGGGGGGTGGACCTACAGGTACCATATGGTTGGGTGGAATGTGCACTTTACTTCGTTGGGTCCCCAGTTCATGTTCGTGGCAATGAGTACTTCTTGGATGGAGAGCTCGTATGTGGATAAATGTACTTTCATATTTGTATCAGTGTAAACTTTATACATTTATCACTCCTCAATTGTTAACGAGGTGAACAATTGTAATATGTAATTGTACATTTTTATTTGACCTACCTCATTTGGAAAATGAGTATTGTAATGTTATTTCAAATGCAATGTAAGAAAGAATCATATTTGCTCTCTATATCTTTAATGATGTAATTTATATGTTATTCAATGTATGCTTTTAAGTTTATGTAAATTAAATACATGCTATGTTAAATACTATTGTCATCTATGATATTTTCAAGTAGTGTGTTGTCATGTTACTTAGAGAATGTTTGCAATTAGTTAAGTAAATGTTTATACTTTTTTTAAAAAAAATTATTACACTTTCATAGACAATGCAACATTCTTTAGGTTACAATACGGGGCATTACAATAGGTGTTATATCTAGAGTTTCAGGTTCTGGATCATGTGGAAGAAGAAGTTGTGTTCACCAATATGTGAACTATGAAGTAGTGTTGTCTAGGAGAAATGAGATTGCTCCACGTTTCTCTACAGTAAAGTTTTTGGTGTTGTAGATCTAGGAATGTGCTTATCATGTTTGTATCTACCTTCTCTTGAAGATTCAGGTGTTGAGTTGTTCCACAAGGTTTTCTAATGTGTTGGTCATGTCTATGCTAGTATGTCTAGTTGCATAGAATGAAGGTGTTCTCGAGTTTCAGGTGGTTGTAGTGGTTGTGTAGAATATTCTTGAAATGATGAAAAATAGGAGGGTTCCTAGGGTTTCCCAAAATGGAAAATTGGATCCAAAGAGGGAAAAGGGGTCCTATTCTTCCTCAATTCATTAGGAAATGAGATCCACACAATGAAATGACTATCAATCTCAAGGTGAATCAAGTCAAAGTGTGAATCTACAAATTTCCCTTTTTTTGCAAGGACGAGGGTCTAGGTCAAACAACACTTTGGGGAGAAAGATTAAAAATAGCAAATCAACTCCAAAATGCAATCTACAAAGTGGATCTAATAGATTTAGCATAAAACTAAAGGAACCAAAAAAGTTTCTGGGGAATCTGAGAGTAATAAATGTTGTGCACCTTTCAAAAGTTGTTGTTCCTACAAGATGAACAAGGACTCATTCACCCAAGGGTGAATGGGTCCTAGCAGACTTTTCTGAAAAAACTCTGAATCTGAGATTTAAGCTTGAGACTTGCAATTCTTCCCTGTAACTTCAAACCTTCACTCCCAGATCCAGATCTAAGCAAAATATACAAAAAAAAATTGTTGTTTTTTGGTGGGTATGGGTTTGCCTCGATCAAATCCCAAGTTTGGTAATTAAACCTTGATGAAGAACATAGATCTGAAACATGAAATGTTTGTACAACCCTAACATTAAGTGTGTCTTTAAGATTAAGAAAAAATAATATAAAGAAACCCTACTCAAGTGTGTTAGAATAGGATCCCCAAATGAACATGCACAATGATAAAGGCCTACTTTAGGAGATCTCAAATCACCCTAATAAGTCACAAATTTAATTATACGTTCCTTGGGCTGAAAGTAGAGATATAGTAGAAGATAAAATCACTTAGGAAACAAGTCATTAGGCTTGGTTGAATGTCTTGTGCATCTCCCAAAACCTAGAATCCATCATGATCCTCTATAGGCAACTATCATCAATCCTTTGTCAATATTGGATCTTAATATCAAAATGAGCTTGAAGACCTACAAAAACAACTCAAATTTTGCTCCAAGACTTCACTTTTGAATGCTTCTCCTTGCTCTTCAATATGAATACTTGATCTCATATGAAATTTTATTTCTTGTCTCTTGTCTTGCTAGTGTAAAGTGAATGTGAGACTTATTTTTATAGGCTTCCTATTTAATTTTCCAATTATTAGATTTTGAAAGCCGACATGTGAAATTTGAATTTGAGAGATTGAAATACCATCGAAAACATATCAAAAGTTTATTTTAAGGCACTTAATGAGGACCCATTCGCCCATGGGTGAATGGGGCCTGACCTAAAACTTTAGGACTCCTTAAATGTTGGGTCATTAATTTGATTCATATCAATGCAGGTTGTGGTGTCCGAAATTAAATAAAATTAAGTAAAATAGGCCTTGGGATACATGATAAAGGGGTATTAGGGGCCTATTAATGGGATTTTAAAATGCATTAATAGAGGATAGAAATATTGGAAAGACATTAAACAAGAGAACAAAAGATAGTCATGGTGATGAGACAGTGAATGAGAGGATAGGAGTTAGTGATGTTGAAGTGATAGAGGCTGCTGGTATAGGAGTATATGAGGTTGAAAAGATAGAGAACAAAAAGATAAAGGGTTGTGATAGTTATTGGATAGAAGAAGAGGAAGGTACAGGTCTGACAGAGACCATGAAATGTCATGATACAGTGGAAAAGACAGTGGCAGGTCTGACAAGGATTGGTAAATGTAAAAGGATAGTAGATAGTGATAAAGTTGTAGGACAAGAGACTAAAGGACAGAGGATGGAAAAAGAATTAAAGAGTCA
Source organism: Sequoia sempervirens (assembly GCA_007258455.2). Classification (NCBI taxonomy): domain Eukaryota; kingdom Viridiplantae; phylum Streptophyta; class Pinopsida; order Cupressales; family Cupressaceae; genus Sequoia; species Sequoia sempervirens. The sequence goes on from VDFB02379711.1 coordinate 120,506,705, forward strand.
AGTGATGGAATATGGAAATGTAAATGTGACATCAAGATTTGAAGATGGAAAAGTGGAAAAACACCCCATAGCACAGGAAAGACAGTTGGAACAAAGAACAAGTGAAGGTGAACTCAAGAAGGATGCTAAGGGTAGTGAAGATCAAGGACACAAAAAACTAGTTGAAGACAAGAAAGGGAGTAAAAGTAATGAAGAATAAAAAGGATGACATGTGACATTCATCTTTCTAAGGGACTTGGAAAAGCTTCAAGTTGGGGTGTATGGTGCAGGAGCACCATTGGTGCAAAATTGTCAATTCAAATTGTTAAGGTCTAGGTTATAGATTTTTGAAGAATTTTTTCTAAAATAAGATCTCAAGACCATTTCATGATGTAATGGATCATATTTGAGTCATATTAGGTGATTAGGAGTTTTAGTTTTCAAAAGAGTGCAAAAGGTTGGAAATTTTGCTTTTATGAAAAAAAATGCAAAGTTCAAAAGTTGTAAAAGGCTAAGTTGGGAGACCAACGGTCACCAACCTTTAAAAAGTAGTTGGGAGAAGTGAGAATGGTTCAATTGCATGGTAAAAATCATATAAGGAAGGAAAGTCTCAATGTATGGCATATTTTTGGAGTTTTGAAGCAATAGATAATTGAAAAAGCATTGTTTCTCAGATTCTTCTATTTTTTCCCTTCTTGTATAGACTTGTACAGCCGTACAACATTTCCTTAATTCATTTTGTTTTTTAATTCTATTGTATATTTTTCTAACTCTCATTTTAATTTATTCTAAAGGTTCCTCATCAAGTTTAGTGCATTTTATTGAAGGTTTTCTTAGACCGGCCAGAAAACAGGGTTTGAGGGTTTGCAAGTTTTAAATATGATTTAAACCCATTCCACCTTTCTATTTGAATTGTTTCTTGGTGGAATGGGTATAATCTATTAGGGGAAGGTGTGATAATTCTGAGTAAGAGCAAGGGAGGTCTAGGAATGAGTTGGGTGTGAAGCCTTAAGAGTGGAATTTAAGTTTTGATTAGAGTTGTGATTAAGAAATGGAGGGTGTGGCAGTTATTTTTACTCCCTCCTTTTATTTATTTTTTATATGGACAAGGGAATGAGTTTTGGACACAAATCCTTGCTTAAAATTTTGCTAATTTCCTTCCATTTTTTCTACGAGGGATTGGAGTTGGGGATGAGATTTATAGGATTCAATTTTGTTTTCAATTCTATCTACTATTGTTATAGATAGGCATGGATATTGGTAACAAATTTAAAGGTATTTTGGATCATAAAAATTGTAAGTTTTGTCCTCACTTTTCTATTCTTAGAAAATCTTTTATAAATTATAAAAAAATGAGTTTCAAATCTCCTTTTTGAGCTACATTCATGAATTGGCTATAGGAACTCTATTTGGCTATAGGAATGATCACAAATAATTTAATTTGATATTTCAAATATATATCTATATTTATCAATTTAGTTTTGTATACCACTTCTCATTTTATGAAAAGAGGATATACTCATGAATATATCTCATTTTAGTTGATTGAATCAATGCTATAGTTTATGGATGCTTAAAATCCTTCATTTAAATTTTATTTTATTATTTATATGTGTAACTTGTAGGAAATTGTATACCCTTTACAATTTCACACTTTGTTTGGGTCCCTTGATTTATTGGACTTAATTAAGCTTTTAATTTTCCAAATTATGCATTCCAAAGCCTTATTATTCTCATTTTTTGAAAGGGAAACCAACATTTAATTAATGCAATTAATATTTTAATCACATTGGAGAATGAGTGTCCTAGATTTTTAGGCCATGACCCATTTTCCCAAGGGTGAATGGGTCCCCTTCAAGTCCCAGGACCCATTTTAAAAAAAAAAATTGGTGGTCTTTTAATGATTCAAATTTCATATGCAATTACCAGATTTTGGAATCTAATTTTTGGGAAATTAGATAAACACCTAAAAATACATAGTCTTTTATCATTTGAAATATAAGGATCAATTACAAGACTTCATATGAGAAAATATTATTTTCAAGAGCATTCAAGAGTAGATTTATTAGTCATTTGTTGCAACATTCAAGATCATATCGTCATGTTCAAGATTATGTGTGTTCATGTCATCTTGTGAAGGCTAATATGAATTGTTGATCCTAAAGCATCCAAGTATTTTCAAGTGTCCAATTCCATCAAACAAAGCAAGATCAAGTCCTTAGAGTGATGTTTTTGTCTTTATTCCTCTAAGGTAAGCCATTGAAGGTTTGGTGTGTTGTAGCAAGCAAGTGTTCATTCATCATTTCCTTCTCCATTGCCATTATATTTCTATCAAGTTTTAATTACCAAAAATAGGGATTGACTAAGGTAAACCTCCATTCAAAAACAAGAATTTTTCCCTCTTTGTATGTGTAGATTATAGGTTAAAGAAGGATTGAAGATCTTGAAGAGAGATTTTACAATTTTGCATTTGTTGCATTCATTGTTGTCAAGTCATGGAAACTCAAATTCAAAATTTATTTACTAGTTGTTTAACAATGGAGCCTGTACAAAAAAAAAGCTAATATCCTATCTCAGAGGACTACAAAATGAATTTTCAGAATCCCTAACTAGGACCCATTCACCCTAGGGTGAACCTGTTCTTTAGTAGAGCTCAAAACCTACTTTTGATGATTGGTACATGAGTCCTTACCCTTCTCAGATCTACCTGCAAATTGTGGTTTTTGTTTCTATACTTTCAAGAATTTTCATTTCATGTTCTAGGTCTTATAGTTCATTTAGTTTAAGCATTACATATCATTTCAATTTGGTTTTAGATCTATCCTATTATCTTAAGGACTGAGATCTAGGTTTGATTGACTCACCTTTGAGGTTGAAAGTAAATATCTACTCCTTGTGATCTCTTTCCTATTGAAATGTCATCAGGAGAGGGATAAATAGAGAAAATACCCCTTATTCATTAAGGAACCCACTTTTCCCTCCATTTTAATATGTTATAGGGAAATCATGTTATATATACAAGTTATATATATATATATATATATTATTGTTTGATATAAAATAAGGGGGGTAGGATTTACTAACTAGATGACTACATCATTTTTCTACTTTCAGATACTCCTAAAGCCTCTAGTTTTGGGAAATAAGTCATTTTATTTATTTTATATGGAGCAAGGCTAGTTGCATATATATTTTACATGCATTTAATTATATAATGCCATGTTATGCATTTAGCTATACTATATGTATATGTATATGTGTATATGTGTATATGTGTGTAGGTATATATATATATATATATATATATATATAGTTATATAGTTATATATATGCATATATACATATACACACACATACATAGATATGCATACTACCTAAGTGCATAGAATGATATTATCATTATACCTAGATATAGACTTATGCTAAAAAAATGAATATGTGAATGCACAAATTTGTATAGTATTTTTTATCGTTCTCTTATAGAATAAAAAGATATAAATATATTATAAAATAAATATATTACATTAATTTTTTTTGTTATATTTTGAGCACTATGCATTTATGGGAATAAGATATGTAAATTTACTAACCAACTAAAAGGTAGGTTATTCTAGGAGTATGGTAGCTACTTGGTAAAGGTATATAGCTAGTATATTGGCTTATGCATTGTGTTTTCTTTGATGGCCATTTTGGATGAGTTAAAAGTAAGAGATAGTAGTACCTTGAATGGATTACCCACATTTTAATGTGACTTATAGTTAAAAAAATTTGGCCAAAGTGATTATATAGTTGTATGCATCATTGTTTCACAATAAATTTTAGGGTTGATTGTTAATTGAAAGTAAATAGTAGCTAGAGGTTATTTAGGGTTTGCATCAATAATTATATATGATAGTGATGGTACATTTATGTACTTGATTTTTAACTTTAATTTTACCATGAATGTCATTATCTACCACCCTCATTGAATGGTTGATCCACTTCTAGTAAGTGGGGAATTACCTAGTCTATGATTGGAGATAAAAACACGTGAATGATGCTCTCCCTCCAAAAAAAAAATAATCATATCACTTGCACTCAAATAAAATTACTTTACTATGGCACATTCATATCTATTTTTATAAATTGATATGTATTTGTAAAATGCTAAGATAGTAGTTCTTATTATGAGTTGTAATTATTATTTTGTTCTGAATAAAAAATTAGTATTGAAATGTATTATGATGAACTTTGAAGTTAGTTTAAATTGGTTAGTGTCTTTCATTTATTTCTTGCATTTATGTTATTTCATATTTGAAGTTGAAATAAAAGCTAAATCTTAATGAAAAAAAATTAGTTTATTTCTCTAATAGTAAGCTATTTAATTAAATTTAAATCATTTTGAGGTGGTCCATTACACATAACCAAGAGGAATTTCTAGATAGTTAATTCATTATATGTTTTATCTATCTCTCCAAGATGTGTTGTGCATTCTCATCTTGTTGAAATATATTGAAAATTAATTTGATTTGTTTATGAGATTTTGTGACCCTTGTTGTTTACTATGGGTTGTTTTCATCTAGTTCTTTTATATATAATAAGTTAGAATTGTATATATATATAGAATTATTTAAGCAAAGTGTTGAATTTTTAAGAAATAACAAAAAAATTAGAAATATTGTAAAAAAAAATTTAATTAATATTAATATTTATTTTTATTTTTTAATCTAAACACTATTTTTTTAAATGAATTCTATGTCTAGTTTATATATGTAGTATAATTAATTATTTAGATTTTCAAACATTGGTAAACTTTAACCTCCACATTTTAATGGTGACTATTTTCTTTAACTTTATTGGAAGTACCTTTTAAGGTCGCAATATAATTATCCTCTAGTTTTTCAAAGAGAAACTATGATATAGATAGGTTCTAGAAACTCATTCAAATTGCTAAAAAATTAAAGAGTACCACACCAAATAAATAGGCTTACCAATTTTTTCCTTATCCTACTCATCATTTCTCTTCTTTTAATCATGTGTAGAATATACTACCTCTTATATTAATGTTTATCTTCAATGTCATTTTGAGCTTTACATTATTCTCTCTTGCATTTGTATTGCTAACCATGATGTTTTACATGCATCCTTAAACCTAGCTAAAAAAGTTAAAATGTGCCCTAGTTTAAACACTAATTAATTTTTAGTGTACAATGATCAAGTATCTCCTTGTGGGGTAGTCAACTATAGAATTATAATAGCCACACAAGACCTCTCCTTTTGGGGTAGTCAATTATAGAATTATGATAGCCACACAAGACCTCTAGGAAGGAATCATGACTATTAGGAAAGTCAAATTTATTTATAAGTGAACCATAACATACTCCCATGTAGGTGTGTCAAAAGACACATCAAAGTGAATTATGTAAATATGGATTACATATAATAAATGTGTGATTAAATTTTAAGAAATATAATAGAATTCTATACATGCAAACTTTATATATTAGAAAGGTAAAATATATTTAAAACACTCAAATTTATTTTTAAATCAATAAACTCATTTATAATCTATTTGTAATATTTTTTAATAATAAATAACAAAAGTGCTACTAATCTTAACACATTAATACTTTATTTTCATTCACATATATGTTTATGAGTGCATGTTAGAGTTTGTTCAACAGTAAAAATAGATCTCAACACAAAATTTAGAGAGTTACAAGAGTTTAAGTTAGAGACGTTTGTAATAAACATCACCATACCAAAAAGTACTAAAAGCTAACCTTCACAATGATATCTTTATTGGTGTAAATAGGTATTTTATTTAATAATTTACTTAGTGGGTTATATTTACATGTTAAGTTTACTTAGGTCTTAGGAATCTTTCTAGAAGTCATAGGTGTCATGTGATTTTATTTTATCTTATCATGGAATTTAATACTTGTGTCTTGAGGTAGTTGTATCATTGTATAAGATTAAGACATATGTCAAGATCTTGTTTAATCAGATCTCACAACCTTGTCTTTATAAGCAAAGCTTCATATGTACATTTGACATAATCAATCTTGTATTCATAATCAAACAAACTATTCTTACCATTTTCTTTTGTAATTTTTTTTTTGATGTAGTTGTCTCATTGTACAAGATTAAGACATATGTCAAGATCTTGTTTAATCATATATCACAACCTTGCCTTTATAAACAAAACTTCATATATACATTTGACATAATCAATCTTATATTCATAATCAAACAAACTATTCTTATCATTTTCTTTTGTAAAAAATATTTTGATCTTACAACTGTTCTTGAAGTTTAAAGAGTTCCCGATTAACTCTTACAATCTTGATATGAGATGAAGTGAGTTTCTAGCACTCCGTTCATCACAAATTTACTGTTAAAACTGTCTTACGGACTGAGGAAGTTAAATTTACTGTTAAAAATGTCCCGAATCAACGTCAAATAACTTGTATTCACATCAATTCAGATAGAAGATGCCTCTATAATACTGCCAAAACTGAGACTGGGAATCAAGTGTAGACAGAAAGTTTTGGTGAGCAAAGGAGTTTGATATCTGTAAAGCGTGGGTAAATTGATGATATAATTCAGCGACCAAATTATTCTGGGGCCTCATTAGTTGATCGACAAGAAATAAGATCAGATTTCATTCTGTGAAAATAATGGAGGCGGTCACCTCTACATTTAAAGAGTGACACGCGTTCTCTCTCGTCCTTCTTTACGACAGATGACCTCCTGCCATTTAGCGGAGGCGGTCGGCCAATTTCATCGGCTGTGAGACAAAACTGATAAAAAGTTGCAAAAAATATTTCTGCAATCTTTTTCTTGCGCCCCACATTCTCCAGTTTCGCTTTTGACTGTCTCAAATGAGTAACAATTCCAACTACTTATTCTTTGGCTTTCATGGCTTCAATAATTTGAAGTTTGGACGTTAATGGTCATGAAGCTGTACTGAATCTGTCCATACAAAAGTAATTGGTTTCTGTCTGAAGGAGTTTTCAATGTGCTTAATGATGGGTTTTGTCTTACAGCTTGTTCCAGTAGAGATTGCCAGCTACTGCTTCAGGATAAAGCCTAAAATCAAGGTCCATGCAAAATGATCGATATCTGGCACGTTTAATATGAATATTCATCGGGAACGTTTTCCTTTTTTGTGCTTGGAGGTTGCATGCCATTTATTTATTTATTTTTGTGGTTCACAAATTATTCCGTCTTCTTGGGCTGAACTTCTGGGTATCCATTCCGCCAAATTCGCCGAGGGCACAATTCCGGCCTCATCCCCTATGATATGGGAGCCTTGCACTCAACAAAACTTGATCCCTGGTGGGCTCATTAAGAACCATTCAACTTCACCAACAGAACAAGGGCCATTTATTTTTGACTTAATATCAAATTCTTGGCTTATCTTCTCTTGTGCTATTATAGTTTGTTGTATTTTGATTGTTGTCTAGTTTTTTTTTTTAACCATTTATTTTTGACCTAATATCAAGTTCTTGGGTTATCTTCTCTTGGACTATCATATTATAGTTTTGTTGTATTTTGATTGTTGTCTAGTTATTTTTTTGTTATGTTTATTTTGTTAATTTTTTCAAATCTGAAGCCATTTCAAAATCTTTATTTTATATTTGATTTTTTTAATAGATCACATTCATATATAATAAATTTGATATAAATTATAATACACATATCAAATTAAATTCGAGAGTTGAAACCTAATTTATTATAGATCATCTTGATTACACCGAGAGTAACCTTACAACAGGGTGCCTAAAGGAGGCCAGCACAATCCGTGAAAGAAAAACAAAAAACAATAGACGTTTAACAATATTTATTTATTTAAAAAATAAAAAAGCAACACAATAATTATTTAAAAAAATCCACAACCAAAGAACAAAAAGACAAAGAGAGTTAATAATATATATTTATTTAAAAAAATTCAAAAAGCACCTGACATATTAGAAATAAATCAATTTTATCTCTCCAATTAAGAATTTGGTTAATAATGTTTATTTATTTAAAAAATAGAAAAGAAAAGAGTTATTATTAATAAAATATTGATAATAATATAATATTGAACCTATCTCTAACCCCAACTACAAAATTAAATAGGTAACCTAATAGTATTTCAATCTTTTTAAGAAATAAATAAAATAGGTCTCCAAAATGATATATCTAGGTGTAGATTATATAAATAATATTTAAGATATATATACTAGTATAAGAATAAACAAATTATTTTATAGCGTATCTTTATTTCACTTTTAATATTCTGATATAACAAATCACAAGCTTAATTTGAAAGGCCCCAATCGATTCATATGGTTGTTCTAAGCATAACCTCTATAAATATTTTATGAACTAGCCCACATTAGCTTAGAATAAAAATAACAAATTAGAAATGGATGGTAAGAAAAGAAATGCATGTATGGTTATACGCATAATAACATATGCATAGTTATAAAGTTAAATTTAGTAAAAATGTAAATAAGTAATTTAATGTTTTTTTAACATTTTAATTTGTTAAGTTTTTTTTGGAATAATAATATATTTTAAAAATTATTATTAGATTTATTGCATAGAGTGATTTATAAAAAAAATTAAAGATTTATTTGTAAAAAATAAAAAATAAAAATATTATACTTTTCTTTCTTTTATAAAACTAAATAATAATTGTTACAAAGGAAGAAGATAATTAAAATATTATAAATTTATCAAAATTTGAAAGAGAAAAATCATACTTTAGCAATGACAATTGTCTACTACCTAGCTATGAAATAAATGACATAAAATGAGTTATATAAAAATATCATGAATACACTTTGTACCTTGTTCTATTATTCAAGACCCCAATTATTAATTGCATCATCTTATTGCTACATTAGTTGTATATATCTCTTATTTTTCTTATACTCCTATCTCCTTACCTCTTAAAAATACAAAACATAATTTTTCTCCTTAAATTTTGAAAGAAATAGATTTTCTTCTAAATTCTAGATGAATAAGATGCAACACACAATTACACTCTCCATCCATCAATCTAGGTAGGAAAAATATGCATTTCTTTGAGCCCATGACTTTTCTACAATTTAATACAAGTAAATATTTAAGGATTTCTATGTACAAGAGAGTTTTCCTAGTCTACTAAGAATAATTTCTAAATCCATAGGAAGTTGAAGTTGCACTTTTTTAGTTTATATTCCAAATTATTGTATCTATATTATTAATGAATGTTCACAAATTTAATCTTATCTAAAATTATTCTATAATCATGGTACAATCCCTATACTTTTCAACTCTATAACATTGTTAAAGACCTATCCATGAAAATTCATATATTTAACAATATTCTTTTTAAGATCCACTCATAGCATAAATTCATTGGTTATTTACTTATTATAGAAATTTCTTTGTCAAATAAAGGGAAGATTAATGACAACAACAGTCTTTTTATTATTTATCCCTACATTATACCAAAGTTTACTAAACATGGAAGATAGGAAGCATAATGTGGGCAGTTCAATGAAAAGAATGTGGGAAGTTGTTATTTTATGGATGCAAAGTAAGAATTGGTGGAAATAAGTATGGTAGAAAAGAAGAAGGTGGTGAAGATGACAAAAGAGATGGATTAGACTTGGATAATCATGATGATTCAATGGATTAAAGAATTTACATTTTTAGGATCCCCATATAGTGGGCCTTTTCAAGAAAGAGGATGGTGGGAGGTCGAGAAATTGTGGGGTTTTAGCATATATAAAGTCTTACTATCAAGTGAATCAATGAATTTGTGGAGAAAATTTAACCCTTGGGAGGGAATTATGTTTAGCATGAGGGACCCCTTTTATGGGCCTCAACATTGATGAGCAATAAACCTAAGGGGGAAAACTCTTCTCTCCTAGTTTGGGTGAAATTTGACTCAAGATCAAGTGAATTCTTAATTAACATTCCTAACATTATGGTTGACAAGAGAGTGTAAAAAATGTAGATGTCACTATTTGGAATATTCATGGGTTTGTGACCAAATATTGATGTGGTAAGGGCTTGGACATAGAAGAAATGATAGACCAAAGGATATATGGATATAGATTCTACATCCAAGGGCTTCTTCTCTTTGTCCTTCACTTGTGAGGAGGATCTATGTATTATCCTAGCAGGAGGTCCATAGTTTTTTGGTAATCAACCTTGGATTTGAAGAGATGACATTCTAGTTTCAAACCTTCTCTTGATTCATTTAATATAGCCCAAATGTGGTTGAGATTACCTATTCTTCCCATAGAGTTTTTCGGTGAGGATGTTTCCAAAGGGATAGCTAGTGCATCTAGTCATCTTTGACCATTGATCATATGACTATATATAGAATAAGATTGATTGTTGTGAGGATATATTTGTGCATTGATTAAGAAACTAATATCCTATCATAGATCTCTATCAAGTCTAAGCTAGGGATTCAAAAGAAAGTTGTGAATTTTGAATCCTCTTCATTCACCTAATTTAGATGTAATAAAATGGGTCGTGGGGAGAAATAATCCCCTAACATAAAAATAGAAAGATTACTAAGTTTTGGACACAAAAGGAACTTGATGATTCTAGTGGTAATGAGATTAATGTGAATAATAAAATGGAAGATTATTATAACAACCTTAATCTAAGTCCACTTGAAGGGTTGAACTTTAGGAACTAAGTAGGGATAATCAAAAGGATAAATATTTGAAGAAATTTAATCAATCACAAAATCTTCTCGCTAAAGCAAGGGAAGAGAAGATTGATGGAAGGTGAAAAGTTGCTATTGTGATGAGAGGATATAATTTTTTAACCAATGTGATGTGCATATTAGTTCTTTAGAAGATCAAGAGGAATTTAAGGAAAAAATATTGTAATAGGTCTTCATAAGTAGAAAGTTCCCTAACCCTTAAGAGGGATCTTAAGGAGAGAAAAAATAAATACTATGAGTCAAACTAGGCCGCAACCCATTAGAAAAAAGTGTAGGGTTGGGTAATAGCCCATTCACTTTGGTGAAGGGTAAGAATAATAAGATTTTTTTCACTACCCTTGGAGGGAAGGAAAATAAATACAAGGGTCCTAAATGAGAATAGTTACTAGGAATAAAAATAAAAAAATTGTTTTCATGTTAAACCAAAAGAGTGTGGGGAGAGTATCCTAGGAAGATTCTAGAGATAGAGATACCAAAAGAGATCCATTACAAATGGTGTCTAGCATAGCATCATTTATATATGATTGAAGAGCACACCCAACTCTAATAATTAAATATTGTCTTTTGGAATGTCAGAGGTTTCAATAATAAACAATGCCTTCTATAAATTATTGCTCATAAGTGCAAACCTGGTGTTTTACTCATCTAGGAGACTAAAATATAGGTGGATAAATTTCTTAAATTCAAAAACTAGGATATTAAGAGATTATGGCTTTCATGGTGTTAGTGTTGAAGGGGCCTATGCAGGTATTAAAAGTGTTTTCCAGAATCTAAAGGTTGTTTCTAGAATAGCTTGGTTAGAGTACAATCAAATCATGTGGCTACTTTGTTCACTAGTCAAAAAGATAATAATTGTTGGATAAATTCAAATATATATGCTCCTAATACAAGAGGATAAAGGATTCATTTATGGAGTAATCTTAAATCCTTTAAAATAAATCACTCTAATAATAAATGAAATTTGACAAGAGACTTCAATAACCACCTTAGGGAGATGGAGAAGAAATTTGGCTTTTAAACTTCTTTCCAAATATGAGGAAGGATTTATATGATTTTATAGATGAAGTGGCCCTTATGGATTTGGACTTGTAGAGAGATATTTTTACTTGGTCCAATAGGAACCTTGGTTCTACTCTTATTCAAGTAATATTGAATGGATATTTTATCTCCCTTGATTGGATGTCCTCTTATAGTTGTACTTCATTTTTCTAACCAAGTTAGGGTCTAGTTACTTTCCCAAAAAAATTAAGTTGATAAATTGGGAAAGGAGAAGTATCTTCCTTTTCTATTTAAAAATATAAGGACCCAACATCTTGATATTAAAAATAAGACTATTCAATGGAACTAGAGAATTAGTGTTGAATGCTTAACTATGTTCTTAATAGTGAAAATTTTGACAATGTTAAGCTTAATATTTGGTCTTGGAATAAACAAACCTTTGGCCATACTTTTAAGAGGAAAGAGGAAGTCAAGAGGATTTTGAATTCAACCTACAAAGATATAAAAATATGGATTTTGATTCAACCCTTTTAACCTACAAAATGAAACTTTTGACATAACTACATTCTATCATCTCTAAGGAAGAGGAATTCTAGAGCAATGGTTGAGGGCTATTTGGTGAAAGATCGAAGACCGTTTAACATGAAATTATTTCATCTCGTCACTCTTAAAAACCATTTGACTAATAAGATCAATGAGATAATTTAGGTGGATGATCAATATTTATTAGATGTTAATGAGATTAATAAATATTGTTAATGAGATTAGAGAGCAAGTGACAAACTTATTCTCTAATATTTTATTGGATGATAGATCTATTAATATAAATATTTAACACCATCTTGAATGAGATTCTTAGTGTTTTAAATGATGACTATAATATGACTTTGAATAAAATCTCAACTAATGAGGAGATCAAAGATATTTTATTTTCCTTCGAAGGAAACAAAGCTCCATAGCCTAATGGATTCTTGCACTTCTTTTTTAAATTTATTGTGAGATCATTTGCAAGGATATTATTGATGCAAATAAGGAAATTTTTGATAGTAGGAGAGTTATAAATAAATTAAATCTAGACTTTAATTTTAATTATTCCTCAATTTTCTTATGAAAACTCTTTTTTTTTTAGATTGATTAGCCTTTGCAATTTGATCTACAAAATATTCTCAGGTTGTTGCCTCAAGATTGAAATTAGTTCTTCCTAAATTAGTTTCTAACTAATAGAATGAATTTGTGCAAGGCAGGTAGATTTTAGACTCCATTATTTCCATTAAATGTAGTCATTCGCTCATTTTCCATCAATAAAGGAAGGTTTTCTTCTTAAATTGGACATAATAAAAGATTATGATAAAGTGATATGGAATTTTTTGTTGAAGGCCATGCCAAAATTTTGTTTTGGGACAAGTTTTATGGATCTAGATTTTGAGATGATATCCACTCCTAAATTATCTATTTTGGTTAATGGTACTCCTTCAACATTCTTCAAAAGGGTATGTGTAGATCATGATTGGCCAAAAAGTGGTGATATGATGGGTATGTGTAGGGTATGTGGCTGACGACTTTTTTTTTACCCAAAATTGATGAAACGAAAAGGGTTTTTAAAGGAGATTCTTAGCTTTCCATCAATATAAATTATGCTTTACTTTGAATTTAATAATTAATTATTATTCATTTCCTATTTGAATTACGACTAAAGTCCTAATTGATAGGCTGATCAAAAAACATCTATAGCTTTCAAACAGTATCACATTTTTTGAATCCAAAACATGTGTCACATTCTATGCTTCGCATACTATAGGATTAAAAAAAAGAAAATTGAATTTCATGAAGTTTTGACCAAGTCAAGGTGGTTAGACATACGAGTTTTTATATTTTTTAAAAGTTGTAATTAAAAAATCATAATTAATTATTCACTTAGAAAAAAATTACAAAAAAATATGCATCACATCCGAACATGATTCATCTACTTATATCTAAAATCTTATAAAAAAATATTATCATTTTATTGTGGTTAGGGTGGTCAGACAGACACCTACTTATTTTTTCCCTGAAATTTAAATACTACTGCATTGAAATTTCAAATTTTCACCAAATAGATTTTCTTTTTCTATAAATAAACCTAGTAGTTTAGAAACTACATTCAATTTTCTACAGATTCTATTCTTACATATTTTTGAAATAATATAGATAACTTATTCAAAATTTTATGTCAAGTTTCCTAACTCTGATTTTTTTGAATTTTTTGCCACTTAAAGGCCTATTTTTTCCATGATGATCCTGCACATACCCAAAAGATATATGGGAATTTGACAAGGGGATATTATTTCTCTATTCATAATTTTCACTATGGTTGAAGATCTAAGAAGAAACCTCCTTAAATCTATCAATGTTGGTAAAATGAAAGGTATATATCCTAGTTTTTCCAATACTCTATGATCACATCAACAATTTGTGGATGACACAATCATTATAATAGAAGCTTCAATGAGAAGATAGATATTTTAAGAATGCCTTTCTAAAATATGAGCATGCTTCAGGCTAAAAGATCAGCCTACCCAAAAGCATCATATTTTTCATGAATATTTTTAGTTATCATTACAATAAGATCACTGGTATTGTCTAATGTCAAGTTGGGAAATTTTTTTCAAGGTATTTAGGAATTACTCTTTTAATAAAAAATTCCCAAAACTATTTTGGGTGGAGCTTATTGATAGATTCCAAGCTAAATTGGTCGAGTGGAAGGAAATTTTGTTTATCCAAGAAGGAAATATATAAATAACTAAAGCTTCCTTGTAGAATAATTTTGTTTATAGTCTAAGTCTTCTTAAAGTTCCTTTCAAGATTATAGAGAATATGGAATAAACTTAGAAATTTTTTATCTAGGTAAGAACCAAAAAGAAAAAAAATTCCATTGGTGTTATGGGATAGGGTTTGTAAATCAAATAAATAGGGTGGCCCAAGACATAGAAAAATTAAGGACTTCCATCTAGCATTGAATGGAGAAATCACATGGAGATTGACTTTTTTTTAAAAGGAATGGATATATAGATTATTAAGAAGAAATATGTGTATCACCATGGTAATATGCGGAATTGTTTAGACTATAATGAAATAAATCTTAGATCCTATCTTTGGGAATTTATGTTGACAAAAAATCCATTGTTCATAAATGTGTAAGTTGGAAGTTGGGCAATGAAACTCATATATTTTTTGGAGGACAAATGGTTACTTGACTTTCCTCTTAGCAAATATATCTATGAACTACCTTTAAAAGATCTATTCTTGATAAGTATAGGAGTTAAATTGGTAGATTTTATATGTACAAAGATAGGTGTTAAATCTTGGAGGTAATTTTCCTCCTTGTTTCCTTCTCCTACCTCGGTTAATGTTGTTTCTAAGATAAAAAAACCTTCTACGGGCCAACTTCCACATTCCTCTTGTTCAAAAAAGGGACAAATTATCTTATGTGATACCCCCTTAGGTTCTTCTACTGTTATGTTGGGATTTGATATTCTTGGCTCTTAGAGTGAGATGGCCCTTTTATAAGTAAAGGTGTAGTCCCCTCAGTTGTTACCTAAATTTATTATCTTTTTATTTATTTTTATTTTGGATCAAAATAAGTTTCTTACTCTTGACAACCTAATGAAGATGAGTTTTTCTCTCCCAAATAGATGTGCTCTTTATGAAAGTAATAAGGAGAGTGTTATTCACCTACTATTGGATTGCAACTTCTCTTTATCTATTTGGGAGACCTTATTTTCCCTTTATGAGTTGGGTGTTCCCAAATTCTATTCATGGTTTTGTTGATCAATGGATTCCACCTTCTTCAAATCCTTCTATAAAGAGGGGAAAAGAGATTCTAGATCTAACTAGTAGATTAGTTAACCCAGATCAATCTTTCCTTGTCTTAAAATTAGAACTCAAACCAACAAGCGTGTTAAGATTGGCTAACATCCTAGAAGGAGGGCCAATTTTCCCTAGGATTATCCCTTTTTTGCCAAGAAAATTGATAATTTAATGTGAATTTATTGAACTAATTCATTATGAAAACCTAATATGAAAATATAAATTATCTGCATTAATGAAAATAGAAATTGATGGAATAGATACAAATTTGGAAAATAGAGTGACAAAGAGGAACTTGCACATAAAAATTAAGCTTGAACTTGAGGGAAAAGGGAAAGGGTACCCTTGACCATAATTGAGGGTTTTTGAATTCTTAAAGTCTGGTCTTGAGGGTATAGGTATTCTCTACACTTTTCTACAACTTTCTGTAGATGAAACTTTTGGATCCAACCTCTACACATGAAAAGAGGGGGAAAGGTTGTTTTGCATAGGGTCTTGCATAAGTCAAACCCCATTTTGGTGTTTCCACCTCCACAAAAAACAAATGAAGATGGTAAAGAAGTCTTGCCCTAGATTGGGAAGAGTCCAAATAAACAATAATTGATTATAATAATAAATGATAATGAATGATATTACCTTAGGTATGAAACCTTTATCGAATTGATGTTCACACCATAAGTTTCCACAAGAAGTTGATTGATAGATGATTGAATTTATTGAAGACCTACAAGAGGTTAGTCTTCATTACATAATATATTTTTTTAGCCAACATGTAGAGGATAACTCACATACATCTTCATAATAGTAGCATAATAGTGCATGACTGATCATAATAATGTCTTTTTCATAATGATTCTTAATGTTCAAATGAGAGTAATACTTGTTTATATATACATCCCAATTGATCCTTTTGGTTATAGGACGACTTGAGGTCACTTTACAATGCTCAAAGCTAATATTAAAATAATATTTATTAAAATAGGGCACATTTAGGTCAAGGGACACCCTCACCCTTGTCCAAGTGCTTTTAACTCAAATTTCTTGGGATTTCAAGTATTTTAATATATTTTTCCCAATCTAAGCCCGAAATGAACAACTTATTAATATAATTAAAGCTATCTATGTAAAATATGATGTCAATATAGTGTGAAATTATCAAGGGTAACAATTTTACAATACTAAATGTAGCCCTCACTTTAGTGGGAGCATGATCTTATGTTCATAATCACACTAAAGGAATAAATTTCTTTATCAAAACATTGAAGAGATAGGATGAAAAAAACTTCAGAGATGTGCTAGCTACCGACTTAGGATCTCATCTTGATCCATAATGTTAAGACAAACATGAAGTAGATATATTGAATGCAAGACAAGGAAAGATTCAATTATACAAAAGGAATTCAATGAGAAGATAGAGTAAACATAAAATAATACACAAAACATACAACAAGAAAACACGTGGAAAATAAGGAATACACACAACAAATAAGGAATACACAAATCAAATAAGGAATACATAGAGAAAACACACAAAATAAATGAGGAAAACATATATAATACATGAGGAAAGCACACAAAATACATGAATCGAACATGTGGAATACATGAATCAAAAATGTGGAATACACAAAGAAAACATGATACACACATAAAGAAAAGATAGCACACACAAGGAACATAAAACAACAAATATTACATTACACATATATGTTACCTAAGGTTGTCATTGATGTCGACACTCAGTTTGGGCTATCATTGATGCTTGCATTTGTATTTTGATGGTATGCTATGATGATGTGATAACAGTGATGTTGTTGATGTTCATGGTTGGATGTCATGCTTTGTTTTCTATCAATTAAAATAGTATTGAGTATGTTTGTTGTCAGTAGAGATGATATCATGATGATATATTGAGATGAAGATTAGAAGTATTAAAATGAGGATTAGAAGTAACATTGATATTGGGGATATGTTGTTGATAGTATTTAGTGTGTTGTATGCTCTTTCCTATTATTCTCGAGGAATTATGTGTTGCTACAAGGAAGTTCTAGTCTTTGGATGTTGGTAAAGGTTTTTGCTACATGAAGTTGGTTTGAAGACTGATTGGGAGAATGCTTTGTATTCCTCCGCTTTTGAAGATATAGCCTTGCGATTTGGGATTCAGTGTTTATGGTTTGTGGGTGTTGCACTCTTATCTTTTTAGGTCACCAATGTTGTTGAGGAAGTCTCTAATAATTGTAGTGGGTTGCCAATTTGGTTGCTTGTCAAGACTGATCCAAAAAATGCTTTGTATTTATTTAAATTGTTGTTTCTATTCATTCAGTTTGATGGGTGTGCTTCTAGTTTTTGTGCAGTGTCTCGGTTCTTTCATGTGATGAATTTTACCACAAGATGGTCTATAAATTTTCTATCTCATGATTGTGTCTTTTGGGCTTCCAAGATGAAGTGTTCTAATTCTATTTAGTTTAAGATAGCTATTTTTTAGCATGACAGTGAGAAAGAAGTATATGGAAGTGTTTTTGGATGTTCATGGAATGTCTTCTTGTAATTTGCACATCAATGGTTGATCTCTTTGGTGTTGCATATTGTTTGAGTTGTTTTTTTGGGTGATTTGTGGATATATGGCCAATAAGGCTTGTTCTCTTGCTTGGGCTATATACTTGGGAGGTTTGTGCTAGCAATTAAGGTTGTGCTAAGATGAGTTTGGGTCCTTCCCTATCCTATTGAGAATGAAATTGAGTGAATCCCTTTGGAAGATGTGTTTTTGGGCTGACTAGTGATTAATAGTAAAAATGGTTACTTTATGGTTTAGGACATGGAACAACACTTTTCTCCCAAAATCATTCAAGGAAAACCCTAGAGACCTCAATCTAAAGTATGCAAAGGAGAAAGAGATCTTGCAATAGGGTTGTCCTAGGGTCTGATTAGAAACTAAAGAGGGGTTCACCACCAAGCTAGGGCTTGGAAAGACTAATGAAATGCAAGACCTAATGCTTAAACCTAGTGCAATGCAAGACTTCACTAAATGACCTAAAAATGTATGTAAAACAAAATAGAAAGCTGAGAAATCAGAAGTGTGCACCTGGAAACCTGAAGAAGCCTGTATAAAGACTTGAAATGCTAAAAACACTAAAATTAATGTTTGTTGGGACTCTTCTGGGTGATTTAGTCCTAGATTAGGGTTTCTAGGTAGGAATAGAAATCTGGTAGAGATATGTCTAAAACTCTAGAAATCTACAATTTTGACTATACTTAGACTCATATGCCAGAAGTTGTGTATCAGTCCAATTAGGCTTTTCTGGAAATTAAAAGTTTGATTCTACTCTTCAATGTCTACTCTGTCCTTTCCACTTGATTTTTGGGTTTGAAACTCTGATTTGTAACCTGTAGATGTCTTTCAATGATCTCCAATGCAAGGTGACAACTTTAACAACTTTGAACACTTGACAACTTTTTCCAAACTTGCTCTTCAACACGTCTTCAACCTAGATCTATAAATCACACACTAAAGAGGGGAAAATGTTGTTTTGTTAGTAGAAAGGGGTTTTCCTTGGTCAAACACCGTTTTGGTAATCAAACCTTGAAATGAAATGAAATAGGAAAGGAGAATAATGAATTAACAAAATGTAATGTTGCAACTCACCAAACCCTAGCAATAAAGTGTTGCAAACATGTATGAAATGGTTCCAATGGATGTAGATCTTGACTCTTGCTTAAATGTTGTAGATCTTGAATTGAATGCTAGCTTGAATCAAAAAACCCTATATCACAAATGTTAGCTCAAAAAAAAACATGATGCATGATGGCCTTTGACGTGATGCTTGATACTTGAATAATGCTCCAAAACAATTGATAATAAGCTCTTGAAGACTCTTGAATGCTCTTGTAAACACTCGTATGCTCTTGTGAACCTAAAAATTTCTATAAGGATACTTATTCAACTTGCTACTTGTTGATCTCATGAATGCTCAGGTGAAAATGAGTGAAAGAAACTTGTATTTATACTTATTTATGCCAAATTTCCTAAAATTACAACACTACAAGCCAACATCAGATCTAGGAGAATAAAATCCCACCAAGAATTTGAATTAAATTTAATTTTGGGCTACACAGGACTAATACGCCAAAAGTGGTGTATGAGTCCCATTAGGCTTAACTATGGGACACATTTTTCAAAAATGCTTAGAATGATGTAAAATCCAGATTGAGGCCCTAAAACCTAGGTGGGACTCATATGCCCAAGATGGAGTATGAGTCCTAGATCACTAAATTTGGGCCACATAATCCAAAAACACCTAAATTATGATTGGAACTTGGTTCATTTCGGGATTATCCTTGAAAATATGCATTAAATGGGCCATGTGGATGTAAAATGAGCCCAATTAAAGCATAAAGAAGCCCAATTATTTAATAAAACCCTAGATTAGTGTGAAAGTGTTAGGATACACTTTACAACACCCTAAATAAGGAACTGTTAAGTTCATTTAGTTTACAAGGGTCCTAAACTTAATGTGAAGGTGCATTTATAAATACACTTTACAATAATAAATTAAGGCAAAATTAGGTCTATTTAGCTTAAAAGGGCCCTAAATCCAATGTGAATGTAGAAAATACATTACAACACTAGATCAAGGTGACATTAGGTCCATTTTAATATTAATCATTCCCAGATTAAGTGAGAAATTGTACCATCTCCAAGAAGGGCATACAATTTTCATCATTACAACTAGTAATGTGTTACATGTTTCTTCTACACATTTCCTTATTACCAACTTGCCCAGGATTTTGTGCGCCAACATGTGTGATATTTGGGATCACATTGGAAGATTTAATAACTTGTTTTTTGTCCTCTTTATCTCTTGTATAGGATCCCTTTCACCGCAATTATGTTTTATGTCCAACTTGTTGAGGTTACTTCTTATCTCTTATTCTGGCCAACCTAATTGATGTTTTGAGATCTTTAGGATATAAATGGAAGAAAAAATTAGTTGTAAAGTGAGAGAGTCGAATAAGGAAGATAATCTGATGTGAGTTAAGTATGAAGTGTGTGAAGTCAGTATGATCTAGAGTAATTGTGCAAAAAAGGGACTACAACACTAGCATATGTTAGATGCTTCTTTATAATAGTTCATGTTCATGTTTTCATTGTAATCTTAATGTATCCTTCTCAGAGATAGTGATTCTCCTTAGCAGGTCTTTGTATCTTTCCCTGGGGTTGTGTGCCTCAGCCTGCAAGTCCTTTGTATCTTTCCCTAAGGTTGTGTGTCTTAGTCTGCAAGTCCCTTTGGGAGTAGTGTGCTTCCTTAGACAGTGAGCCTTAAAAAAAATTGTAATATTATTCATATATTGAGAGATTCATCTCCACGGTTTCTCCCTTCTTGGGTTTTCCATATATTTCTAGTGTTATCTTGTGCATGTGTGTTCATTGTTTTATCATTCATTATTGTTGATCTGATTAAGAGTTGTTGAGCTATTTAAGGGTTGGTGATCTTGTAAAGAGTTGTTGACTTGTTTAAGGGTTGTTGATCTTGTGCATGTGTGTTCATTTATTTATTTGCTAA
Organism: Sequoia sempervirens; assembly: GCA_007258455.2. NCBI lineage: Eukaryota > Viridiplantae > Streptophyta > Pinopsida > Cupressales > Cupressaceae > Sequoia > Sequoia sempervirens. The sequence goes on from VDFB02379711.1 coordinate 120,527,795, forward strand.
TATGATTAAGAGTTTCTAATCTTGATAGAAGTCTAAATTAGCATTGTGTTGAACGGTTTAAGCTTTGAAAATACTAATTCACCTCCCCTCTCAGTATCGGGGTGTGTTCAACAATTGGTATCATATCCAAGTTCCTTAGAAGGAGCTTAACCATTTGAGGAAGGTTCAGGATGGAACATGATAGATCTTACAAGGGCCCTAGGTTTAATGGAACAAATTACACCTTTTAGAAAGTAAGAATGAAAGGATATCTATTATCTCTAGGGTTTCGTGTTTGGAAATCTATCAAAGATGGTTACACTGCTCCTACTACTCCTCTAACATATCCAATTGAGATTAAGTTGTATGAGAACAATGCCAAGGAAAATAATGTTATCACATGTGGGTTAGATGATCCAGAACTTTTGAAGGTGATGAGTTGCAGTTCTATTGAGGATATATGGAAGAAACATAGCAACATTTGTGAAGGTGATAGTAAAGTGAAGAAATTCAAGATGCAAAACTTCAAAAGAAAATTTGAGACCCTGAGGATGATAAAGGATGAATATATTACTAGTTATATGCTTCGAGTGGATGAAGTAGTTAATGGCATCAGAGGTCTTGGTGGAGAGGTGAAAGAAGATGATATTGTGAAGAAGGTTCTGAGATCATGTTCCCTAAATCTTATAGTCATAAGGTATCTACTATTGAGGATTCTAACAACTTGGATAACTATTTAGTAGATCACTTGTTTGGTGCTCTCACTACCTTTGAAATGAGAGAGTTTGAAAAATATGCTTCAAAGAAGGAAGCAACATTTAAAGTCAATAAGAAGGAAGAAGATGAAACAATTAATCAATATGGTGACTTTGATGAGGTAGAAGTGAAATTTGAAAGAAGATTGAAGAAGGGCACCAGAAAATACAAAGGTAAGTTACCTATTAAGTGCTTCAATTGTGGGAGAATTGGTCATTTTTCCTCTAAATGTCTTTTTAAAGAATAAGAGGATAGAAATACAAGAGAGAAGTTCAAAAGGATTCTTTATTCCAAGGAGAGTAGTTATTCCTCAGGAGATGAGGATCATGATGATTCAAAAGAGGAAACACTCTTCATAGCCCTGAAAGTTGGTGACAAAAAGAGTGATATTGAAAAATGTAAGAAGTTTGGTACCTTGCATGTTGACAAAGATAATGAAAAATCAATGGTTATGTGGATTTCCTTTCATGCAAAGGAAGAATAAAATTATTGGGTAATTGATAATGGTTGCTCTACCCACATGACTAGTGAAAAGGGGGAGTTCATCAGCCTTAAAAAGTGGAATGGTGGAGTTGTCTGTAGGTGGAAACCACCGAGCCCAAGATCACCATTTGCAAATATAAACCTTCACAAATACGAGAGAATCAACATGCTATTTCACCAGGAGTGAATGAATAAAATGAGATGAAACAAAATACATAATGTACAACCTTTTAAAGGCGTGAAAAATGAAATGGGTGTAAAACTACTCGATATGGGAAAAAACCACCTGGATAATTTGCCTAATTTAAAATTAACACTACACTAACACCCCCCCTTAAGTGCAAACTTAGGGAGATTATTATGCAAAATGAAAATGCAATATGGGTCCTAGCTACACAACTATGCTAGGTACCCATTTACAATGTAAAATGCAATGCAATCTCTCAAAACTAGAGAAAAGGATAAAAACCCCTCTCCAAAAGAGAGAAAAGAAAAATAAGATGCATGGATGGAGGATGAGCAATAACACCCCCCAAGGAATACATACATCATGTATATAAAATCAATGCCCCCCCCATAATGTGTAATCTCCTGCAAAAATGGTAAGTTCCCAAAGACAAAAAATGATCCAATGTCGACAAACAACTTGTCTCCCTTTTGGAAGAAACAAAATCAAATACAAATGCAGGAATGCTTCCCATTCTGGATAAGAATTAGCAAGTGAAATCCAAATTTAGGATGATAATGTCTCTGAAATCTACTCGTGTAACCAAGACCTTGGAAGATGCTACCATGAACCAATCAGGAACATGCCCAATCACAATAGAAAGTGACAAACAAGGTACCACTTGAAACTCATTTTGAACATTCTCCAAAGATGGAGATGGAGTGACAATAGTTGTACCACAAATATCATCAAATAGGTAAATTAATCCTTCAAAATTTTCTTCCAAGTCTGAAATGTGAGATTCCACGAACAATCAGGAAGACAATGATAATCTTGTTGCTTATCAGGAAGACAATGATAATCTTGTTGCTTAGGAATGATGAAAGTACTTAATGAAGGTGGATCAACTATCTCTGACAAAGAATCAAGAACCTCTGAAGCAATTGCAACCTCATCTGAAGTCTCAAAAACCTCCAAAGGATCACAATCATGGTTTATCTTCTCTTAAGAATAAAGAGGCACATTGGTATTGGAAAGAGGATCATCGAGAGATGGCAGAGTAGCAGGATATCCATATGATTCTTGAATGTAAGTCCAAAGAGGATAAGGGCACTAAAAATGAACAAGTGAATCCAAAAGTTCATCATCATTTATATGCTCAAAAATAACTCTAAAGACTCTAGCCCTATATCCTTTCCAAATCATATACCCACAACGTGTTCCTAGAATAGGAACTTCATTATACAAATATGGCAATAGATTATACTCACTAAGATGGGTGGGAATAAAATCACTCCATTTCCTAAAGTTCCCTTTCTCCAAAGAAACCATTATAGCTGATAATTCTTCAAAATTTTCAAAGATAGTGCTTTCACACTTGTATAAAAAACTTCCAAAAAAAATTATAAGATTAAAAAAATTGATTTGGTGCAAAATTTGTACCATTCAAGCACCATGATCTTTGAGGCACAAGAATCCACATAGTTTCCAAACACAAACCACCACATGGACCACACTGACACAAGCCTTAGCTCATGCAACAATGAGAGCACTGGACAATAAAAAGGGTTGTTTATGAGCAATATCTCACCAATGTGGGATAATTTTTTGCATTCAAAATAACTTCAAGAAACCTTGGGCCCAGTTCCTCTTTGGTTGTGTAGTATTGAAACCCTAAATATTTAGGGGAAACTTTATAAATTATAAAGTTTGATTGCAAATCGTGTACTCCCAAGCGAGATACCTCTGCAAACAATGTGCGAGTTAATCTTCATGCCCAAACATCGTACTCCAAATAGTAGCCTCTTTAGCAACAAATATCAGTTTGTAACAAGAGAAAACATGCCTCCAATGATAAAATTTATGTCTTGCCTTGCCACAGATCCAAACCGTCGACTAATGAATAATATAAGCCTCCAATCACAACTTTTTTTAAAAACATGACCTTCTAATGATACCAGTCTTCACACCAGATTTGATAGCCTCTTTGTGCACCCAAAGAAATTTGTGATGCTCTTTGTAGCCAAAAGAAGAATCAATCGATCCTTTTCAATTGTCCATCCTCCTCTCATTCAACGGTTGGTCTCATACTCATCGCTGCTAGTATGGCACTTGTAGAGGCCGCTAATGTTGAAGACATTCACAGGCTCCAAAAAATTCAATCATGCCTCCAGAAAAAATTGTGCTCCCTCACTGCAAACACCTCCTTCAAAGAACAAAAATGTGCTTCCAATCTATCAACAAATTCTCTTGAATAGAATTCAGACTGCTTCCACAAATCAAAAATCACTCCTGAATTAGAGATTTACACCCGACAAATCGTGCTTTCTCTTCAACTTATGGTTGGCTTGTCCTCCTTTATTGATTCATAGTCTTTGATGAGAAATGCCTTGTCTTAATTTGAATGAAAGGGCTAGGATTTTTGCGCCTCTTCTGATTGCACTCTCAAATATGCCTTTTTAACATAAAATATGCATCTCGTGAAGTCTTTGAAACTACGATTGAAGGTAGAAAAATGGACAATCTCCAGGAAGGTGTCAAGCAATGGCGCTCAATATTTGTCTTGTGAGTTCATTTGATCTTGAAAGGTGGAAAAATGGTTGCTTCATGGTTTAGGACATAAAACAACACACTTCACAACCATTCCATTGAAGGGAAACCCTAGAGATCTTAATCTTAGGTATGTAAAGGAGAAAGAGATCTTGCAATAGGGCTTCCCTAGGGTCTGATTATAAACAAATGAGGGTTCACCTCCAAGCTAGGGCTTGGAAAGACAAATGAAATGAAAGATCTAATGTGTAACCCTAATATGATGCAAGACTTCACTAAATGACCTAAAAATGCATGTAAATCAGAACAAAGAACTGCAAGATCAGAGGTGTGCACCTGGAAATATAAAGAAGACAAGAATAAGCTCTAAAACACTGAAAATCTTGAAATTTAGGTCCACTAGAACTCATACACCACTCTGGGCGTATTAGTCCCAGACTAGGGTTTTTGGTTTGGAATAGGTTTCTAGCAGTGTAGATTTTGGATCTACAAAAATCTAGAAATTTCACCTATAATGGGACTCATACGCCACTTTTGGCGTATCAGTCCAGTTCTACTTTTTCAAGAATTCAAAGTTCAAATATACACTTCAATCTTTGCTCTTCTCTTCTAAACTGATTTCCAAATCCAAACCTATAAAAATACCTGCAAAACAAAATGTAGAATTGATTTGCTTATGGGGGGTTTTGCTCGGTCAAACCCCTAGTTTGGTATTTAAACCTTGATAGAAACAATGGATCATGAATGTAAATAGGAATGTAAACCCTAACCTTAACTGTGTCTAAGATTATGAAATCTAAAATGCAATGCAACCCTATTCTAATGTGTAAGTATGAGATGCACGAATGAAGCTTGAGTGTAATGACTCACTTTGAGAGATATCAAATCACTCTAATAAGTCATGATGATGCATGTACCTTCCTTAGGCTGAAAATAGAGTGATAATGGAGGATGGAATCACTTAGGAAACAAGTCATTAGGCTTGGCTTGATGGCTAGTTGCAACTCCCCAACCTAGATTCCATCATGATTCACCATAGGCAACCATAATCAACCCTTGAAAATGCTAGATATTGAATGAAAGTGAGCTTGAAGACCTAAAAAAAGACTTTAATGCTACTCCAAGACTTCAACTTCACTTGCTCTTGAAACTTGAATGCTCTTGTGAAATAATTCTTGAAGACTTTTAAATGCTTGGATCTTGAACTTTCTCTTAAAATGCTTTCTTAGATGAAATAATGACTTAGAAGCTTGCTTATATAGGAATTTACACCTAATTTACCATTATTCAGATCTCAAAAGCCAACATCAACCAAAAAATTGAATTAAAAAGTTGATTTTCCCACTCAAACCCTAAAAAAGCCCCAAATGGGACTCATACGCCACCTCTAGTGTATAGGTCCCACCTAGGGGGACTCATACACCCAAGGTGGCATATGAGTCCCACCCTAAATTTTTGAGGTGGGTTGTTAGAAATTTAAGTTCTTTTGATGATTTTATTGGGTTTTTAGTTGAAATAAGCCTCGAGATCCAAAATAAAGGGTCTTAGGGGCCTATTAATGATGACTTAAAGGGGTATTTAATGCAAGGATGCTAAAATAGGTCCAAATTAAGTGTGAAATTGCACTATCTTCAAGAGCATACAATTTTCTACACTACAGATCTCATCTGCACAACCCATGAGAGATGGCAGTAAAGGGTGTCTCAGAAAGTATGACCCCCTATCGCAACTCGAACCTACTCAAGCTATGCACCCAAAATGGTCACCACCAATTCCCAAATGGCTCCTCGATTCACAAATTATAGCCCAAATATAGGTTAATTTGCTATAGATACTCACTAGCAATAGGAAAATGAAGAATAATTAGAAATAAAGCAACTTTGAAATTTAATAAATTTCAAATGCCAAAAAAAACTTCAAAAAATAAATGATATTACTCTGATGAAAACTCTCAACGGAAGGAGTTGTAAATAGTTGGCTCTGATACCATGTAGGTGGAAACCATTGAGCCCAGGATCACCATCTGCAAATATAAACCTTCACAAATATGAGATAAGCAACACACTATTTTACCAGGAGTGAATGAATAAATTGAGATGAAATGAAATACATAATGTATATCCTTAAATAACATTGTCAAGTTTGGTGGTGATGAGTCAACAAAAGTTTATAGAAAGGGTGATATAACCATTAATAAAAAAGAATAGGACTAAGGATGTCCTCTATGTCAAAGGGTTGAAGCATAATCTCATCAGTGTCAGTCATATATGCAATAAAGTATATAACCTTACATTTTATGCCAAAGGTTGTGAGATCAAGAAAGTAGGGTCTGAAATATTAGTTGTAGAAGGTACTAGGACAAATGGAAATGTTTATCATCTAAAGGAGGCAAATGGAAGAACCTATTTATTGGCTCAATCAAGTGAGTATTGGTTGTGGCACAAGCAGATGAGACACATCAAATTTGACAATATGGTGAAGATCAACTCTACTCGTGCGACGAGAGATATGCCTAAAAAAATCAAGCTTACAAACACATTATGCAAGGAGTGTCAAATGGGAAAGTAGCTAATGACAAGTTTCAAGAGAAAATGTTGTGTACCTATTGCAAAAAGTGATTTTTCGGGCCTCCCTAAGGACTCATTCTCCCTATGGTGAATGGGTCCTAGCTAGGGCTCTAGAAAAATGGTCTCTAGGTTATGTTCCTCTTAGTGTGCACTCCTAGATCCTAGTCAGAGACTGTCAAAAACCCGAAAATAAAACCTATAGCTCATTTTTTATGATTTGACAACTTTTGCAATTTTTCTCTCCAAATGATCTTCAACCTAAAACTTGCAATCACACATCAAAAAGGAGAAAAATGTTGTTTTGCTAGGGAATAGGGGTTTACCTTGGTCAAACCTCATTTTGGTAATTAAACCTTGAAATGAAAAAATATGTGAAAGCAAAGATGAATGAACAAAATTCAATGTCACAACTCACCAATCCTCAATTGAAACCTTGGAGTACAAATCAGTAATCTAGCATGAAGTGACCTCAATGAATGTAGATCTTGATGTGAAACAATGCTTGAATTGGATCTTTAATGCTACATCAACACATTAGCTCAACAACATGCATGATGCACTAGATCTTTGAAATGATGATAGGACTCTTGATTTCTACAATAATCTTCAATAAATCTGCCCTTGAATGCCTTAGAATGCTTTGAAGACTTGAAAATTGCTAGGTGGAACTAAGTGAAATAGCCTTGTATTTATATATATCTTATCCTTAATTCCCGAAATTAAAATAACACAAGCCGACATTAAATATAGGATTTGAAATCATTAAAATACCGCCAAAAACATCTTTCAAGGAGGGTTCCTAGGTCTAAGTGAGGACCCATTCGCCATGTGGCACATGGATCCTAGCTCACTTAACTAGGACACACTTCAAACAATGTGAAAGATCGTATGAAAATAGGTCTTAGGACTTAGTGAGGACCCATTCGCTAGGTGGAGAATGGGTTCTAGGTCACTATCCTAGGACACACACCTTGTAAAATTAAGTGTTGTGTTATAGCATTTATGAATGTCAAGTTTTGTCCCTCAAAATTTGTGATTAATTAGGCTTGGATTTGAATGAAAGGGGCTAATTGAGGCATAATTAACCTCAATTAATTAAATAAAGCCCTAGATTAGTGTGAAAATGTAAAGATACACTTTACAACACCCTAAATAAGGCACCATTAAGTCCATTTAGTTAAATTGGTCCCTAAACTTAATGTGAATGTGTAAAACACATTACAACACTAAATCAAGGCATAATTAAGCTCATTTTAATATTAATTATTCCCAAATTAAGTGAGAAAAATGGATACTTTTTTTGACACTACAAGTAGTTAAAAGAATATTCAGATATGTGAAGGGTGCTCCAAATTATGGTTTGTGGTACAAGGATGATAGTTTTTCCTTGAGAGATTATATTGATGTTGATTAGGTAGGATGCGTGGATGACTAGAGAAGCACCAATGGAAGTACATTCTTCTTAGGAGACAGACTGGTCTCTTGGTTTAGTAAGAAGTAGGACTCAGTGTCCTTATCCACAACAAAAGTTGAGTAGATTTCTACAGAATCTTGTTGCACCTGAGTGCTTTGGATGAAGTAGACCTTGAAGGATATAAAGGTGGTGTATGATGAACCCATTCCCATATTATTTTATAACACTAGTACAATAAAAATTTACAAGAATCTAGTGATGCATTCAAGGACCAAACATATTTCTATCCAGTATCACTTTCTAAGAGAGAAGTCTATAAAACAAGAAGTCGGATTGGAGTATGTTCCTACTAAGGATCATATTGCAGACATCTTCACTACTTGGCACTTTCAAAGGATAATTTTGATTATTTCGATAGAAGTTAGGGGTTATTGCCCTCTTTCTTCAAACTAGATGCATAGAAAGTGCATCTATCCAGGGGGGAAATTCATGTCATATCCTTTTCTCCTAGATTGATGTGAGCTACCTCTCAAGGGAGTAGGTAGTTGGTTGGTTGTTGTTGATAGGGGGGGCATGTATAATTGTTTGAAGAATAAGTGTAGTTTTTGAGAATGTGTCAGTGATTTAAATGAATACATTTTCCCTTTTTCCTTGATGTCAAAGGGGGATAATGAGCAAATGTGTGTTTCCATCAATTCCAAAGGGGGAGACTGTTGCACATATGTTACCTTAGGTTGTCATTGATTCCAACACTCAATTTGGACTATCATCGATTCTTACATCTGTATGTTGATGGTATATTATGATGATGTGCTAGAATAATGATGTTTTTGGTGTTCATGGTTGGATATCATGCCTTTTTTTGGTATCAATTAAAGTAGTATTGAGTATGTTTATTGTCAACAAAGATGATATCATGATGATATATTAGGATGAGAATTAGAAGTATTAAAATGAGGATTGGAAGTAATGTTGATGTTGGGGATATGTTGAAGATAGTCTTTAGTGTGTTGTATGCGAGCTCTCCTATTGTTCCCGAGAAATTATGTGTTTCTACAAAGAAGTTTTGGTCTTCGGATTTGGTAAACATTTTTTATGTAGGAAGTTGCTTTGAATATTGATTTGGAGAATATTTTGCATTCCTCTACTTTTCAAGATATGATCTTGGGGTTTAGGGTTCAATTTTTATGGTATGTGGGTGTGGCACTCTTATCTTTTCAATTCACTAATGTTGTCGAGGAAATATTTGGTAATTACAATGGGTTGGCAGTTTGGTTGCTTGTTAGGATTGGTCCAAAAAATGCTCCACATTTCTCCACATTGTTGTTTACGTTCCTACGGTTTGATGGACATGCTTCTAGTGTTTGTGTAGTGTATTAGTTGTTCTTTCATATGACGAAATTTACCGTAAGATGGTTTGTAAATGGTCTATCTCACGACTATATCTTTTGGGCTTTTAGGATGAATTTTTCTAATTTTGTTTGGTTTGTGGTATTTTTTTTGGCATAAAAATGAGAAAGAAGTATATTTCCATGTGTTTTTGGATGTTCATGGAACATCTTCTTGTGATCCGTACATCAATGGTTGATCTCTTTGGTGTTGCATATTGTTTGAGTTGGTTTTCTAGGCTATTTATGGATGTCTAATTGATAGGGCTTGTTCTCTTTCTTTTGTTATGTGACTAGGAGGTTTGTGCTAACAATTGAGATTGTATTAAGATGAGTTTGGGTCTTGTCCTACCCTATTAAGAACCTCATTGAGTGAATTCCTTTGGAAGATGTGTTTTTGGATCGACTGGTAATGTGTTACATGTTTCCTTGTTACCGACTTGGGATGTTGTGCACCGATGTGTGTGATTTTTGAGATCATATTGGAATATGTAATAAGTTATTTTTTGTCCTCTCCATCTCCTAGATATGATTGCTTTCATCACAATTGTGTTTTATGGTTGACTTGTTGAGGTCATTTCCTATCTCTTGTTTTAGCCAACCTAATTAGTGTTCTAAGATGTTACCGAGGATATAAATGGAAGAACAAATCAATTGCAAAGTGAGAGAGTGGAATAAGGAAGATAATATAATTTGAGTTTAATATGAAGTGTGTGAAGTCAATATGATGGAGTAATCATGTGAAAAAGGGACTACAAAACCAACATATGTTAGATGCTCAGTTGGATAAGTACTTACTTCAACAAGGTTTCAAGAAAGGTACCGCAGATAATAATCTTTACATTAAGATAGAGGAAGATGAGATTTTGATAGTTGTATATTTTGATGACATCATCTTTAGAGGAGATGATGATATGTATAAGAGATTTGTAGAAGAGATGTAAAAAGAGTTTGAGCTATCTATGATTGGTGAGTTGTCTTTCTTCCTTGGGCTTCAAATTGTTCAACAAGATGATGGTATTTTTATTTCTCAGGCTAAGTATGTTAAAGAGATGTTGAAGAAGTTTGGCATGGAAGATTCTAAACCTATACAAACTCCTATGGTGACTAGTTTTCACTTGAGAAAAAAAAATGAGTCTCCAAAGGTTGATCAAACTCTTTATAGGTCCATGATTGGAGGTTTTTGTACTTGATTGCTTCTAGACCTGATATTATGCATACAATATGCTTGGTTCCATATTTCAAGCTAATCCTAAGCAATCCCATGAGAAGGTAGTGAAAATAATTTTCAGATACTTGAAGGGAACTTTGGATTATGGTCTGTGGTATAAAAAGGATGATAATTTTTCTTTGACTACTTATATTGATGTTGATTGGGAAAGATGTGTGGATGACTAGAGAAGTACTAGTGGTAGTGTATTTTACTTAGGAGATAGATTGGTCTCCTAGTTTAGTAAGAAGTAGGAATCAATGTCCTTATCCACAACAGAAGTTGAATATATTGTTGCAACATCTTGATTCACCCAGTGCTTTGGATGAAGCAAAATTTGAATGATATAAATTTGTTTTATGATGAACCTATTCCTATATTATGTGATAATACCAGTTTAATTAATATTTCCAAGAATGCAGTGATGCATTCAAGAACCAAACATATTTCTATCTGGTATCACTCTCTAAGGTAGAAGCTTGTAGAGCATGAAGTTAATTGGAGTATGTTCCTACTAAGGATTAGATTGTAGACATATTCACAAAGGTGCTTTCAAAGGATACTTTTGATTATCTCTAGTAGAAGTTAGGGGTTATTGCCCCTCCTTGTTCTAATTAGATGCATAAATGGTGCACCTATCCAGGGGGAGAAATTCAGGTCATATCCTTTTTCTCTTGGATTGATGTGTTCTACCTCTCAGAGGGATTTGGTAGTAGGGGGGAGTTTGGAGAGTTTTTTAGTTGTTGGAAAGAAGTGTTGTTGATAGGGGAGCTAGTATAGTTTCCTAAAGAAGATGTATAGTTATTGGTCAAAGGGGGAGAATGTGTTGGTGTTTCAATTGAAGATCTTTGGCCCTTTACTCTTGAAGTCAAAGAATGTGATGTTGCCTTTAATGTGCAAGTGTGTGTGGCCCTTTGTCCTTGATGTCTAAGGGGGGGAGTAAACAGGTGTGTTTTTCCATCAATCCCAAAGGGAGATTGTTGGTATTTTTTGTCATTGATGTCAACACTTGGTGAGTTTGTTGTTGGCTTTCATTGATACTGGAGGAAATTGTTGTCAACACTTAGTGTGTTGGTTGGCATTGGTTTTCAACGCTTGGTGAGATTGTTTCATATGTATCTAAGATTTTTGTTTGACATTAATTGTCATTGTTGTTGTTTTCATTGGTGTCTTCAATTTTATGTTGTTGAATTTCATGGTTGGATTTCATGCCTTGTCTAATGATAATGAAAAAAGTGTTGAGTATGGTTGTTGTCAGTAGAGTTGATTTAATGATGATATATTAAGATGAGGATTAGAAGCATTAATATAAGGATTAGAAGTGTTGTTGATGGTGGAGAGATGGTGTTGATGGTATATAATATGCTATATGCTCTCTCCTACTATTCCTGAGAATGTATGTGTTGTTGCAAGAAATTTCTGGCCTCCTCAAGTTGATGAAAAGTTTCTATTCTAGGAAGTTGTGTTGAAGACTATTTGGGAGAATGCTTTGCATTCCTCCATTGTGGAAGATATGGTCTTGCAATTTGGGATTTAGAGTATGTGCTCTATGGATGTTACACTTCTATCTTTTCAGGGCACTAGTGTTTCCAAGGAGGTTTTTTTTAATTACAAAAGGTTGGCAGTTTTTTTGGTTGTTTGGACTAGTCCAAAAATGCTCTACATTTCTCCGCTTTGATTTTTTTGCTCTTGCATCTTGGTGAATGTGCTCTCAATGTCTGTTTAGTGTCTCAATTCAAATTTCATGTGTCGAAGTGGTCTACAAATTGATCTTTTAAAGTTTTATCTCATGGTTGTGTATTTTATGCTTTCGGGATAAATTGTTTTGTTCATGTTTGGTTTGTTATAGTTGTTGGTAGCATAACAGTATGAAAGAAGTGTTTCTAAGTGTTATTGGATGTTCAAGGAACATCTCTTTGTGATCCACACATCTGTGGTTGATTTCTTTTGGTGCTGCATTGTGTTTGAGTTGGTCTTCTAGGAAATTTGTAGATATCTGATCGACAAGGCTTGTTCTCTCGCTTGCACTATGTGCTTGAGGGTTTGTGCCAGCATATGAAGTTGTGTTAAGATTTTTTTGGGTCTTGACCTATCTTGGTTAGAATCGTATTGAGTAAATTTAGTTGAAGTTATGTTTTTTGGCCGACTAGTTATGTGCCACATGCTTCATCTACACATTTCCTTATTTTTGAATTGTGTTGATGTGCATGTGAGTTGTTTGGGATCACATTAGAAGATGTAATAAGGTTTTTTTTGGTCCTCTCTATCCCTTGGATAGGACCACATTAATGTTTTGTGGCTGGCTTGTTGAGATTATTGTTTATCTTTTTTTTTGGCCAACCTAATTGGTTTTTTGTGATCTTGTGGTGGATATAAATGAAAGATCAAATAAATTACAAAGTGAGAGTGCATGGAATGTATTAAATATCTCGTAAAAGAAGTGAAAAAGAATTTGGAAGAAAGATCGGATATGCTTTAATTCCTCAGTTAGCAGAGTGTATTGTTGACATATTTTATAAATTTTAAACTTTCATGTATCTTGCTCTGAGATAGTGAATCTCATCAGGTCTTTGTATCTTTCCTTGGAGTTGTGTGCTTCAGTCTACAAGTCCTTTGTATCTTTCCCTAAGGTTGTGTGCCTTAATCAACAAGTCTTTTGGTAGTGAGCCTTATTTTGTAAGTAATGAGCTTCATATGTTGTGAGTTAACTCTCACTGTGGTTTTTCCCTCATTGGGTTTTCCACATAAATTTGGTGTCATCTTATGCATTTGTGTTCTTTGTTATATCTTTCATTGTTTTTTATTTGATTAAGGGTTAAATTGTTGTATCTTTCATTGTTGATGATCTAGTTTAAAAGGGTTGATAAACTTGTTAATATATTAAATTATTATATATTTCATTGTTGCTGATCTTTTTAAGGGTTTCTTGTTTGATTAAGAAGTTTGAACTATTTTAGAGTTCTTAAGTTTTAAAGGGGTTTAATTTTTTGAAGATATTGATTCACCCCCTAGTATCCAATGTGTTCAACATTTATTATTAATGTGATAATTACTATACCAATTATCATCTTTTAAGGAAATACACCTTAGGATATGTATATGGTGTAGGTCCTATCACATGGAAGGATGAATACTTAAAACATAAGTCATGTGGTTTGTTAATCTATAATATGTGTGTGTGTAGTTCAATACATTAAAATCATCAAACGAGTCATTATGACTTACGATGTTACTCAATGAGCTTCATATGAGTACTTGTGAAAGTATCACTTTATTAAGTAATAGTAAAATTTATTCTTATCTTCCAAAACTTATGCTCAACATCAAAGAATAAATCACATTGAAGTTCATGTTTCTTCATTCAAGAAAATACAATAATCATGAAGTTACTCTCTAGTTATGTTAGACCTATTATCACTCCTATTAAATAAAAAAATTAAGACCTCAACTTATAAGTTTTATCCTTATAAAATATTAATATGGTGTTTGTCATATTAAGTGAGGATTAAATTTATGAAATTTAACTTAATTAATAGAAAAAAAAATATTACTCTAATAATAAAAAGATTATAAGGTTAAAGGTTGTTACATAAGCACCAACCCTTTTTAATATCTTAAACATAGATAATCATATTGAATAAGTAGACACATTAATACGTGTGTTAGTTAAAACTACTTGAGAGGTCTATTTATGCATTGTATATACATGTGAGGTCATTAAGGAAAGAAGGGGAGGACGAAGATATTATAATTTATAGGTTATTTTGATGTATATATTTATATAGACTTATTGTAAGTTACGTTAATTAAAAATGATTTTTTATGGGACTTTTTAGAGAAAGGTTTTTTCCATGTAAATATCATGTTCTTTGTGTTTTATATCTATTTTTATAATTCTCATTTCATCTACTCTTTATTTCATATTTATTGATTAGTTTCTTATTGATCATTTTTTGTAATGACTTGTAATGTATATATTTAATGTCTAGTCTCAATTGACATCATTAATTAATTGTAAATAATTAACATTCATTTGTTGTATGTTTCTTCTATTTTTCTATAGAACAATGTTGTACTCTAGTCTAATATCATGTTTCTCTTCATGATGCTAAGTGTTAAGAGGAAAATAAAGTTAGAATACTAACTTGATATAAGTATGTTTACTAGTTTTATGCAAATTTGAAAAATCTCTTTTAGTTGTAAAATATGGATAATGTCTAATTTCATAATTTGTATATACAAGTTGAGCTACAATCTACCTTAAGCATAGAAGATCAAATAAATGCATGAAGATAATTGATTTTGTAATAAATATACAAAGTGATACTTTCACAAGTACTTATATCAAGGATAACTTTGCCTATACCTTCTAGTTATAAAAAAAGAGACTATATGTCTTAGGATTAGTCCCTTGTGTATACAAGAATACTATATATATCTATAAGGAATGTTATTATATGCTTATATGACACATTCATGACAATTTATATGCACATATATTAACATTTAATATTGTTAATATTTTGAGAGGCATTGTAAGCCTCATTCCACTTATTTTTACTCATATAAAATTCCCTGTTTAAATCCAATGTTTGAATTCTAAGTCAATTTTCAACCAGAGATTTGAATTAACTGTGATACAATTCAGAACTAAATTCAAACCTAAAAAAATAATATAAAATCTACTTCACCAATGATTTCAAGTTCCTAGGTACTCCATATTTACTTGTAACACACTTTCTCTCTCGCATCCAAAATTTTAGAGTATATTATAACTCTGGCTCATCAAAGATTTCAAGTCTAGAATACATGAAATATTATAATATGGTTTCTAAACTCCTAGTTAACCATAGTGGATTTGCTTTTTTTCATCCAGAATATTTTGAAATAAATTACAAATCCAGGTCTGAGCTGTCATCAAATCTGATTCGCTGATTGGTTCAAGTGTGGAACACGGGAATAATACTAAGCACACAACTCCACATGGACCTAGTCTTAGTCAAAACACATAGGATCTTCCTCATGTGATAAAATTCAACACTCAAATTTAGTCAAAGATGATGGTCCCAACATATTTGGGGCATTACTAAAGCCAACTTTTACCACCGATCACCTATCTCTTACCTAACATATGCTTGCTTTTGACCCATTTTTGGGTGGTCCACTAGGGTACTTTTCAATGCAATTATAGATGTCTACACAAATTTAGGTCACATGGTTAGATTTTTAGTTGGATTCCATGCATGTAAACACCCTATTCAATCATTCTTGAATTATTAGTAACATGTTCAATATGTTAGAGATTTAACATGGTGATTTATGTAGAAAGTATATAATAATTCTTCTAATGTTCTTGAAACATAATTTACATTGTTCAAAAATTATAATAGATTAGAAAATGATTGAAAATCAAAAGAATCATACTTCAAATGAAGACAATCATACTTTAAATGAAGACTATCATTAAGAAAGACACTTGATTCAGAGGGAAGACATGAAACTTCTTGTGGTTATGGAGTTTTCATGAGAATTCTTAAGCAATAAATTGTATCTAATTAAGAAAATAAATATCAAAAGACTTGTAAGTGATACATACTAATAGACATATTTGCATAAAATTTGATGAAGTTGTGAATGCCAACATTAAATTTAGACATCATGAAAAAAAAGATTAACTTGAAAGTAGGCTAAATGAATTAGTGTTTATGTATTTGCATGCATTTATTTATTCTTTGGGATTGATTGGTTTTGCACTTGAATTCTTGTAATCATGTATTTCTTGGATAAAATCTTATGGAGACATATTATGTTCAAATATTTGTGAATCTTGTAACTTTTAAATCTATGAATTCAATTGTATCATTTTTTCCTATAGATGGTTCTAACTAGTGATATTTTCTATTAGAAATTTCATATTGCTAGATTTTAATTGTAGGGTTGTAGTATAAAAGGAAGCATGGTGATTTTATTCAAGTATGTTATAGAGAATTGACCTTATCAAATCATGAGTCTTGAGTGTTAAAAATGTTACTATGAAAATTTAAATGAAATTCCTAGATTAACATACAAACATTCTCATATTGTCATGAAGCTTCTTCTCCCTTAAGTGGTTGCATCGCCTTAATACAGAGAAGCCTATAAAAATGAATGGTTATTACTATTGTGATGTTTATTCCACATAAGAGTAGACTTTGATATACCAAAGAGATTGTTGTTGCTAAAAGGCCTACAAGAAAACAAAATTAAATTATAATTTGTGCATTCATGGAAAATTGACTACAACTATTTTCAAACTCAAGTTTGTGGAGACTTATACCCAAAGAAGATGGCTTTTAGTACCTACCATATTAATTTATGCTTGTCACCAAAGACTTTCTTTCTTTGGGAGTAGTTTTATTACTGGAAGGACTTTCTTAAGAAATAAATTTAATACAAGAGTACTTCACCACTCCTGAGAATAGTTTTTCCACCTATCACATGGATTTAATTCTTGTATATAATCAATCTTTCAAGGATATTATAGTTAGGACACACATTTAGTATGAGGAATTATTTATTGGTTGTTTACTTTCATATTTGATGAGGTCACCTATAATTGGTATATTGGCTTACCAAATGTTTCTATCAAGAGTTGGAATGGCTTGGACATGGTGTTTCTTTATCACTTTAAACCACCAATTGATTAAAAAATATTGTAACACCAATTTTTAGCTACTTGTAGGGATCCCAATGCACCCATAAGTATGTTCTATGCGCCATTCCATAAGGTATACACCAAGCTCACAAATCCTTATTCATAAATAGGTAGTTATTTGGAAATACCTTAGAGCCCTAGATCCAATGACTTCAATGTTTATAATGAACCATATTATACTGGCATCTCTATCATTGGTATATGTTGAATAAATTAAGGTAGAACAAGAGATTATGTCAAAAGATTATAGTGTGGATCTATGACCTTCAACACAATAGCCCAATGAGAAATCATGAATTGACACATGATAAATATTGATTAATCTAGTTCTAAATTCTTTGTACCAAGGATAAAAATAGATTTACAATCAAGTACCATTGGGTAAGGTTATCCATATAAATCTACCTATGATTACTTAGACAAATTAGTAGGGTAACAACATTTACAATCTTATGTTTTTTTGACAAATTGGCAAGTTGTGTCTTCATTTTTTAACTCGCAAGGTGCTATAAATTTTATCACAAATTAACAAATGACCCCAAATAATGATTTCATATTTCATTATCAAACTCAACAATATGAATGAAAAATTATCCCAAAATTAATCTTCAAGTACTAATTCTAAGAATTTGTTAAGAGGGAGATTAAAATTAATCCTTCACTATTATCCAATTGCAAAGAAAAGATCCATAAAAAAAATGAAGGTGGTAATTTTTAGAATGGGGGTGCAATTTCCAAATGCCAAATAGATAATAAAACATATAATAAAAATGGCAATGTCCCATGCCTACTAGAAAATATAAATCAAAATGCAAATGCAACTATAATAGTTGTTAGTTTAGCCAATTTATCATTACCAAGATGGTGTAGACTTCATGGTACAACTAAAAATTCAAAAGTGATTGTTTAGAGTTCAAACAAGAGTCAAATATATTAAAAAGGAAATAGAAAAACTTGAGATTCTATATAAAAATAATGAATAGAAAACAAATACAACTCATAACAACTACAAAACAATAATGAAATTAGAATCATGAGTTACCATTTGAATATTGTAACAAAATATAGGATAATTTACATGAATACACTGATGCAAGAGCATCCAGGGTGTGAGAGCAATCTTGCATCACCCAAAAAATGCTCTTTTTCAATAAGGGCTAAATTTGGTAGGGTTACTATTTTTATTAAGTCTATATTTATACACATATGGACATGAAATTTTACACAGACTTATAAAATGGTAAATTGAAGCCAAAGGTGAAGAAATCACTCCAATATCATTTATCATTTGTAGGATATTAAAATTTCAATTTCCAAAATCCTATTAAAATTATCCGAAGTCAAATTTGAAGCACTTAGAGGCTCCTGATGGGCCCAAAAACTAGCCAAAAACCAAAATAGTATACCTTTAGGTACTATTTTATGACCAAGCGTCTTCTCGAGAGCTTTCTAACAATATATTATAGTTGAAAATTCAACGGTTGGATCAAAAGTTATGATCCTAGGAAGTTGTACTACCAAAATTAACAAAATTCAAATTATCTTCTAGAGGGGGTTACACTTTCCAAAATATGTTGCAGCGGTTACACATTCCAAATAAAGGAGGTGAATGGGGGTTATAGAGAGGAGAAGAGTAGAGTAGATTGTGGCTTCGATTTGCAAATTTGTGTAGTCAGAAAGCTCATATAGTGGTAGTCTATAATTTTTTGAAAGTTGTAATTTCATTTTTATGGAGATAATAGAATGCTAGTGATTCCTTCTTGCATTTTTGACTACTCATTATTTTTTATCGTTGTGGGTTTGAGTTTGTAAGGGGAGTACCCTTCATCATACACATTGATAATTTTAGTGTGATAATAATTACATGTTGAGAAGTAAAGCCAAAGGACCCTTCATTACTTCCACTCCTTCAAACAACATACAAGTACCTCCAAATGAGATGGAAAGTAACAATCTTATTGATGAGTGTGTAGTACCCTCCGCTATGCTTATGCTTTCGCTGATACTTTTTCATACCTGCTAGGACTCCACATGCTCTTTGTTGGATACTTTGATTGTTGGTTTTGAGCGATGGTGGATTATTCTGTGACATGATGTTACTTGTTTGATGATTATTGTTTCAGACATGATATGATTTAGTGTAGATGTTTACTTTCAGTTGTTTATGGATATGCACATGCTTATGATGGACTAACAACATTTATTTAGTCAGTTTTCTGTGAGTGTATTGGTGTGGAGAACATAATCGTATCACTCGCTTGCGAGTGCCCTGTGATATCTGTGATTTTCTCCGCACGGTGTGCCTGTTTAATGCTTTATATATATATATACATGTATGTACGTTATTTGTTTGGTTGCAGGATTTGCAGGTACATGACACCGAATCCACCTGTGTAATCAGGTCTGAGCGTGTCAAGACTCAACGGAAATGTTGAACGGGAGATAGTAGTTAGGTTTATCCTGGTCCAGTCTTTAACCTTGGTTTTAGTACATTGTCAGTTTTCAGTTTGGGTCATAGGTTGTATTGTGTTTCTATTGGTTAAATCGTTTTTGAAAGATAAATGTTGGTTAATTTTAATGTTAGTTATTGTGTTTTAATTATTGTTATTTAATTAAAATTTAAATATGATTGAAATTTACTTACTTGATAATTTAATACATTAGTTAGCTTATTTAGTTAAATAGTTGGTCTTAAAAAGATTTAACTATTTTAATTAAATTAATTAATTAATTAAGTTAAAATATTAAGTGTGTAAATTATATTGTATTTAAAAGAATTAAAAATAAATAGAATAAAATAGAATATGCATGTGAATTAGAAAATAAAATAAAATGCATGTGAATTTAAATTGTGATTGGAAATTGATTTTTTTTAGTATTTAAAATAAAATGAATAAATTATTTGCATGCAATTGGAAAATTGATTTACAAATTTTAAATTTAATAAAATTGAAATATCATGCAAATTTTTGAATGGCAAAATTGCCGAGAAGTGGAGAAGATATTTTCTCAACAACTTCTTGACATGTGTGTAAGTGCCATAATTACATTTGGGTGGTTGAAAAATTTTACGGAGGTTATTGTGGATCTCGGGAAAATTGACAGAGGCTATTCAATTTCCTCACGGGGAAATTATCAGGGCACTTGTTAAAAAAAAAAAAAAAAAAAAATCCTCTTTATCGCGGAATTTTCTCTTTTGAAAGCTTCTTTAGAAGTTATTATTTTATTTCGCTGATTTTGAATTAAAGATCCTCCAAGGGATCTTTGGTGGTTGGTTGTTTTGGAATTGGCTTTGGCGGGAAGGAATCGGAACCTAAGGTGCAAGAGAGAGAGACTACAAAGGTTTCTTCTTCTCCACATAGCAAAGGAATACGTGTATCTCTCTTTAAACGGGAAATTATCAGGGCACTTGTTAAAAAAAATCCTCTTACTGTGAATTTTCTTGAAATCTTCTTAGAAGTTGTTATTTTATTTTGGTTGATTTTGGAATTGGAAGGTCCTCCAATGGATCTTGGTGGTTGGTTGTTTTGGAATTGGCTTTGCGGGAAGGAATTGGAACCTACAGGCAAGAGAGACTACAAATGTTTCTTCTCCACATAGCAAAGGAATACAGGTATTCCTCTTTAAAAGTTAATTTGTTTGATTTGGAAAGGAAAGCTTCTATAAATAAGTTGTGTTTAAATGAAAAGTTTTGTGAAAAGAATTACTGTGAAAGAAAAGAATACTCAGCTGTAATTTCTTGTATATCTGGAAAATTGTATATTGTGTTTTTCTATTTAGAGGATTTGTACATTTAAGAATTTTTTTGAGTAATATTGTCTGTAGAAAATTGTTTTAGTTTTGTGAAAGGAAATGATTCTGAGTATTTTTATTTCCGGATTTGCTGTGTTATTTTCCAGTGAATAATTTTGTAGAAAGTATTTTCACTTCCTCAGAGTTTTAAATTACTGTTAAAAAACAAAACTGTATATATATATATATACATTTCTTATGAAAGATTTATGATATTAAATTGTTAAAATTTTTGAAAACCCGTTTGTGAATTTTCGTATGAAATCACCGTACAGGCGTGTGACTTTTATTCAAAAGTCAGAATTTAAATTCTGTAGAAGTGAATTTAGTTTTTTTCACAGAGTTAATATTTTTATTTAAATACATAATAGTAAAAATGTATTTTTTTAAGCAAGCGCCAGTCAGAGGTGAGGAGACGCAGAGGTCTCCCCACGGCCGCCCGTAAGGGAGGCAGTAGCTGCGAAGGCAGCCTCGGCGCTGCCCTCCCAGGCAACGCACAGGCTACCGCCACCGCCGCGGCCCCTTTTGGGACGGCTGCGAAATGCAGCGGATACCCTAATTCATATTTTTTGATTTAAATTTGTAATTTAAATTTTTAACTTGTTTTATTTATATTTAATTTAATTATAATATATATATATATTATATATATATATAATATTTATATTATATATTATATATATAATATATATTATTATAATGTGTTAAATATATATTAAAATATTTGTATTTAATTGAAAATAATTATTTTAATATAAATATTTTAAAAGAATAAATTTGTTATTATAATGTTAAAATATATTTATATATTTTAGTTTTGATTTCAAATGTGATATTTATGTAATTAAATTAATTAAATATTTTGAAATTATAAGTATCACAATTAATTGTGTGGATGAGTTATTAAACAAATAGAGATTTAATTTTTAAATTAATGGGAAAATAAACTTCATATTAGATGAAATGTTTGGTTCATTTTAATTTGAGTGATTGGATTTAACATATCTGAATGTTAGATATTTTCTTTCTTGATTTGCTTTCGTACGTGTATTCCTTTGGGGAAAATTGGGATAGTCTTTGTTTTAAAAGTCTTCCAGACTGAATTGTATAAAAGGGGTGTTTATTTGATCAAATGTATTTCTTATTTTGACTTGGGTTGTGCAAGAGTTAGACATGGTGTTTGATACTGTTATGATATATTTGTCATTGTTAGATGTAAATTGTGCATTTGGTAAACCCTAGTCATGAAAACCTAGAAACCTTGTTATGTTTAGGGGAGTGGCTGTTTGTAAGGGCCGACACACAAAGTGGTGTCAGGGTAACTTACAAACAGTTAATTAAGTTAGTGATAATTAAATGACACATTAGTTAGAATTAAAGAAACATTTAACAAGATGCTTATGCCTCTCTTATGACACTTGAGCTTCTTCAGTCAAGAGTATAAGATGAGAAGGCCTGGAATGGAAAAATGGATGTCTTGTTTCTTCAAGAGGCATTTGATTCCGCAACAGTATGCAATAGACCCAAGGATTGGGGGCCGGAACCTAGGAAGAAACACCAGGGTAACATTTGCATTGTTGTGATGACACTCCACCTAGAATAATAGTTAACCTTGTGTTTGTACTTTAAATCAATTGTCAAAATCTAGAAGTAATGTAACCAATAGTTTGTTTGTACTAGTGTCTAGGGTTAGTAGATTAGGTCTAGGTAGCCATATTACTATCTCCTAGCATGGGGGGTGGACCTACGGGTACCACATGGTTGGGTGGAACATGCACCTTACTCCGTTGGGTCCCCAGTTTGAACATAGCAATGAGAGCTTCATGGATGGAGAGCTCGCACATGGATTTCTTCTATACTTTCATCATTGTATATTGTAAACATGTATTTGAAAACATCCCTCAATTGTATAAGAGGTGATCAATGTAATTGTAAATGTATTTGTTATTTGAACTACCTCATCAGATGGATGAGTAATGTAATATCATATCAATGCAATGTATGGAAAAATGTTTATACCTTATTATATCTTGAATGGAAATTTATTATTATGCAATGTTTACTTTATGTTATGATTTATTGTGTGCAATGCGAAATACTTAAGTCGCTTATGGAATACTCAAAGTAATGTAACGTCGCTTAACCTAAGAATGTATGCAATTAATTAATTCAATATTAATACTTAAAAAAAAAAAATATTACACCTTTATAACACAATTGCAACGTTCTTAGGTTATTAAGATCTGCATTACAAAAATTTGTTGCCCCTCCTAACCAAAACTTTCAAATCTTTACCAATCCCATGCCAAAACATAATATTTCATTTTTCAAAGCTAGTGAAACTACAAAGACTAATGTGATGAATGTTGACATAGATGATGAGAACATAGATACAATTCAACAAAGTCTTATGGATACTAATAAAAAAGAACAAAATCCTATTGATGGTTTGGTTACATTGGTTGAAACTTAACATCATAAGGGCCGAACTCAAAATCCTCTTGACATTTCTTTCTCCTCTAAAGATATCCTTAAACATGCACCTGATGGTCCTCTTTACATAGCTGATTCAATCTATGATAAGCCCACTAATGGGATATTAATAGCTCTCATCTGTGGAGAGAACATGATCACTGAGGAATTCTTAGTTTTGCATGAACTCTATCAAGATATATGATAAACCAAAAGCATGGATCAAGACACATAATGATTTTGCTTTCCCTACAATGGGATCAATCACCTTACCTTTGCAAATAGGACCGAAAACATTAGATATATCATTCCCCATCATCCCCCAATCATACTAGTTTCGTGTGAAGATAGGCTATCCATGGCTTCTTTCCATGAATTCCATCCTGTTGTGCATAAATGCTTAAAGTTTCCCTTTGAAAATGAAATTTTCACCATCCATCATAGTGGCTTTAACCGTTTGTCTTCTTGTGGAATGTTTTCACTAGATTTCTTTTGGCCTGAACTTGTAGAACCTATCAAACTGCAATAAGATTTCTTTTTCAAATCCTATCAAAATTTCAAGGAAAAGAAAATAGCAAAATTATCCCTCCAAAATATGCCTCCACCCACCACCGACCCTACCATCCTTGATGAAACCATGATTGAACCTAAAGAAATTCCAAATAACCAAGACCAACCTAAGAAAAAACCTTCACCTAGTTCCTACAAAAGACCAAGAGACAATGAAAACAATCTTGTCACGCCTCCTAGAATAAAACAAGTTTACAAAGTCAAAGAGAAAGATAAAGTGGTTGAACAACCTTCCATGGTTCCTTTTATTCCCCCCCTTAGGGAAGAAAAGAAACCTATGGTTGATCCACCCACTCCTTCACAAATACAACTTGAAAATAAAACTAAAAGAAATAGAGATGCTAGAGAGAATAGGTGTAGATGTCATGCCCTTGCTCATAGGTTAAATGAAGAAATAAACAAAGAAAATCAAGATACAAACTTGACTGAAGCAATGCATGATGAGTCTACCCCCTCCCAAAAAAAAAAAGATCCTATAACACAAGCACAACAAGAGTTGAACCCTTCTTTGGACATTATCATTCAACCTCCTATTGTGATTAATTTAGACGATGATGAAGATATTACTAAAATTGATGAGGAGGTGCATAGTGAATTGAATACATTATTTTCCTCTTCCATAAGCTTAAACAACAATTCTCCTAGGAAGAGTTTTGAACTTGGTAATGACCCTAGTTCGACACTTGCTATTGTCCCTTTAGCTAGCTGTCCACCTTCTATATACAATGAACGTGACTAGGATGTGTATTGCGTAATTTAGGTTGAATCATATGTTCCTTACTAGTCTCTTACATTGTTTCTTTTTTTCATTTTCTTTTGTGATGTGATCCCCCGTGATGTTCTATTTGATGTCTCTCTCTCTTTGTGAAATTCCTCTATTTGTACCTACATTCTTCTCTATGTCATAAATATTTTATCTTTTCATTTTATCTTTTCTTTGTCTTGTGTTTTCCTTTTGGGGATGACACAAGGCGTCGATACATTCATTTCTTTTCCATGTTGACCCAAAAGATTTTTCTTTCTATTTTCTCTATCTTGTGTTTTCCTTTTGGGGATGACACAAGGCATCGAGACATTCATGCATCTTCCATGTTGACCTGAAAGGTTTTTCTTTTTGTCATTCTTCTATTTCTATGTGTATTTTGGGAATGATGATAGTTCTAAGATCTCTAAAAAAATTGTAGCAAGAACATACTAACCCCAAATCCATAGATCCCTTATGTGTTTGGTATTTTCATTTTGGGGGAAACCCCCTTTTCTCTTTTCTTTTGCATGAAATAGCTTTATTTGGAAACATATGACTTGGCATAGGGATTTCCAAGTAAGTTCTCATGTCTTATTTACTATTTTCATTTACCATTTGCTACTTTAAAGTAATTGCTCACAGTATGGTGTTTAGAAATTTCTTTAGAGTGGGGGCATACATTAACATTATTCTTTTGCATTTTTCAGGTTTCATGGTGTAGTCTTCTTACTTCATGCAATGTGTTTTTCGCTTTGTGGTTGACATTGGGTGTGATGTCCTTCAAGAGTGTGATCTCTCTTAGAATATTATATTCCTCTTAGTGGCTTGATGTGACACATTGCATCTCCTAAGTTGTGAATCTTCTATTCTTTGATTGGTCCTCTCTTGTAGACATTAGATATAATGTTCCCTAAGTTAAATACCTCGTATGAATTAAGAAAGACTCCTTTGAATGTTCCTTATTGTTGCATTTGCATAACACACTTTGCATGCCTATGGAGCCATCCTGTTTGTTCATGAGTTCCAATCATACAAATCTTTTCTTGCCTCATGAAGCTCAAAGATCATTTTTGTGTCAAAACTTATCAAAGTTATCAAGAGGTATAACATTGGTATTGTTTGTCGGGAAGCCCAACCAAGGCATGACTTTCCCATAGCCACTTGTGAATGAGTGTGAGTGCATACCAGTAGTGTAAATATGTGTCTTACCTCTTTTGGATCGTCACCCAACGAACAGCCTAAAATTTTTTTTCCTTAGAGTGAGCATGTGTTTTTTGGATAAACAAATTAGATCTAATCCACATTGAAATGGACAAATGGTTGAAGCTTGATCCATCCCTTTTTTTAAATTTTTATTTTCTCCTTGTCTTTGACAGTACATGCTTCTGCCTTAGTGATTCTCTTTATATCATTTCCACATGTTTTCTTTTGTGCCTATGTTGGTTTTCCATGGGATATTGATCTTGGGGGCTTGATCACCCCTATTTATCATTTTCATTCTATCTTACTAACATCGGTGCATTGGGACCCCTCTTGATGCAAGTTTCATCTACTTTAGTGTGATTTTGAAGCAAGTTCATCCTCTCACTAAATTGGGGGCTAAATGTAGGGTCAAAAAATGTTGTCAGTGACATTCTAACACTTGTTTGGGCCCTCCTTATGAAGTTGAGCTTAATGTCACCTCTACTTAGTGTTGTAATGTGTTTAACACACTCACATTAGGTCTTGGGCCCTTGTAAACTAAATAGACCTAATCATACCTTATTTAAGGTGTTTTAAAGTGTTGTAATATATTTTCACACTTTTCAAGAGTTGTCATTAATAATTGGGCTTCTTTATGCTTTAATTGGCCTTATTTTTTATCCACAAGCCTCATTTAATGCATCTTTTCAACGATGATCCCGACATAAATCAACATCCAATCATAATTCAAGTGTTTTTAGGTTGTGTGGCCTATATTTGGTGGTCTAGGACTCATACACCACCTTGGGCATATGAGTTCCAC
>VDFB02379711.1:120554685-120582822 GCA_007258455.2 Sequoia sempervirens
CTCATCAGTGCTGATATACCTCAAGTGGATCACCTTCCTCAATACCATATCTTTGATATAGTGGTATTTGATATCAACATGCTTAGCTCCATCATGAAACACAGGGTTGACAGAAAGCTTCACACATCTCTAGTTATCACAATGAATAATAGTAGGCTCCATTGATTGACCAAACAATCCCGCAAGGAGCTTGCCATGCCACTTCTGAGTTTCCACACAAGCTGCAATATACTCGGCCTCAGTTGTACTCAATGCCAAAGACTACTTCCTGCTACACCAAGATATCATCACAGACCCCAAACTGAAGCAACATACAGAGGTGCTCTTCCGATCAGTAACACACCCTGCCCAATCAAAATCAGTATAACCATGTAGCTCCAAGTCCACACCTGAAGAATATCTCAACCCATATCCAACTGTGCCACACAAGTATCTCAAGATATGTTTTGCTGAAACTAGATGAATTTTCCTTGGTTCACACATGAACTGACTAAGTGCACTCACTGCATAGAAAATATCTAGTCTAGTATTGACTAGATACATCAACAATCCAATCAACTACATGTACATCATGGAATCCACCAGATATGAACTAGCTGCAACCACATTCAACTTATGCAAGTTGATCTCCATAAGTGTAGACATGGGTTTGCAATCCATCATACCAAATCTCTTCAGAATATCAATAGTGTACTTCCCTTGACTTAGAATCATCACATCGAGCTTCTACCATACTTCTAAGCCAAGGAAGTAATGCATGAGACCAAGATCCTTCATTTCAAATTTAGAAGCTAACTCCTTCTTGCATTTGAGAATGAGGTGATCTTCTCTAGTAAGAGTAAATCAACATAAAGAACCAAGATCAATTAGATTACCATCTTCCTCAGGTTTAGTAGGCTTCCTCTGAATCTTCAAGTACTTGCATCAACCTTCTGACCTCTTCATTCAATATTGCCTGCAACACTTGCCTTAGATAAATGTTTTCTAGCGCACACCTCTGGTATTGTAGAGAGTTCAGGATTATCCTCCTTGACCTCATCCTAGATCACACTATTCTGAATAGGTTTGTGGAGCTACCAATCTCCAGATGACTGTCTTGTGCAATTTTGATCTCAGTAGTTGAAGAGGTCTTTCAAGGATTTAACACTTGGCCTTACAACACTGCAACCTTCACTTCTTCTCAGTGAGTCACAAAACTCCCTCTTGATCCCTACCTCAGAGATTGCAAAGGATACTTCTAGAAGTGAACTCCCTCTAGCCACCAACTCAGGCATGACTTCCTCACAAGATGCCTCAATATTTTCATCACTAAGCAATCTCTCATCACCTTCTTGCTCCTAGATCTGTCCTGGAAGCATTTAGAGAGAGATTACAAACAGTTTATAACTATCCAAAGAAATATCAAGGCCAGAATCATAGAAGGTTTACTATGACAAGTTATAGCATGAACACATAAGAGTATTATGAACAATATCAAAAACAAAATAAATAAATCAACCTATAAGTGAAACATGTAGAAAATATCAAAAGATCAGAATGAAGGGATAATGAACTTATCTTTATTGAATTATGAAATAGCTCTTTCTTCCATCTTTTACTCCTCTCGAGAGTGCTAAACTTAGCACAACAAAAGAAAATCTACACAATTACATATTTCTTGAATGCATTATGCAGTTAGCATGTACAACATAGAACCAGGCCTCTCAAGGCACCATCACAATTCATGCACATAGAGAATGGTATCGATGTGACCATCCAATCACAACAAAATTGCAGTTCTCTTTTCATCTCAGAGACCTTCACAACGAAATGCAATGAATGATTGACATCTCCAAGAGAACTCATGCCAGTGATCACTATCATGAACTTTACCAATCACACATGATTCAAGTAAACAATGCAAAACCTAGATTTCAAAAGTATAAACAAAAAGAATACTTATCTTGATGAAATCAGACTCTCCTTTTCAGATCTACACTTTTCCTAAGATCTGTATTAATTTTATTCTTTTGTTATCTTCTCAAAACTCTGATTCTCTATAAGGACCGATTATTTAGATTTGTCTTATAGACAGCTTCCAGATGGCTTTTAATATTATCATCTAACTTGTCTTTAGCGGCGATCACAAGTAGCCTTGTCGCAATGTCCAAATAAGTAGGACTAGATGAAATACGATTCTTCAGCAAGTAAAGTCATCCTTCTTAAATATATCGATATGTTTTCCTATATCTTCATATATTTGACTTCTTCTTCAATTAAATCCGATGCTATAAGAAACAACTCTATCTAATACACCTTGTGAACAACTTCCAATAAAGTATCTTCCAATGAAGTGAAGATGTGTCTTCTACAGGACCATGACACTATGTTGCTTTGTCTTATTGACTCCAAGATTAATATCAACTATAATGTCGGGTGCAATATCTAATATATTCCTGTAGATTCCTCTACCATTCTTCCGGCTGATGTTGCACCCTTCATCCTCTTCCCTCGCATCAATCATCATTTAATCGAATATTTGTCTTATTGAGAATGAGACAAAGTTGTGATTCCTATTTTTTGTTATCGACTTAGCTTTTTCCTTCCTCAATATCGATTTATAAATAAAATCGATTACTGCAATTTTGTCTTTATTCAACAACTGAGTGAGCTGCTTCTTGCCTTTGTCTCTAGACTATAACCCCTTGAGGCTGCTTGACAGATCTGATCAAGATCTTCCTTATACCCACTCTGATACCATGTTATTTTTATGATCAGATTACATATGCACATAATTTAATTCAAATAACAATACAATAACACAACAAATACCATGGGAAAACCCTCCACTTGAGGGAGAAAAACCCAACAACAAATATATCTCATATATATATAAGCAATGGCAACAATACACTTTACAATGTGGCCAACCACAAGGCCAATATTCAACACCAACAATGGTTGTAATAACTAACAAGTAATCTACTCTTACTTAACCTTCAATTTTCCCTTATAGAATTCACAATCTGCTCCTAGTAGAATTTACACTTGTGAAGAAGGAATGAACGATCTTTCTTGATGTCCAAATGAGTGGAAATGACCTCATATAAATACATATCAATAGAGAGGTCGCACCACTTCAAGATCTAGGTCAGCCACATAAGAAAAGAATAATTACAAATAATAATTGTGAATTACAAAGAAGGTCAGCCAAGAGAGAAAATTAATGTTGCCAAGTGAAGTGTCTCTTCACTTAATTATCTCAATAAATGAATAGCCGTTAGGCTATATGAATTTATGTCTTCATTCGAGGTTGGAAGAATGAGCCTGAAGCTGCTATAACATCAACACAAATATTTTTGGAAGAGGTTGTAGGGATATTGTAGATTACCTACATTGTTCACAACTTGATCTGCATGATTTTTTTTACATCTCCCCAATGGTGTGGAGTCTAGCAATAACAATATTGATGGTTCCTGTACTAATCAAGCTGACATGACTTTTTTTCTTCATTTGCAGTTGATCTTGATCAGTTAATATTATTTTGGAGAATGGGTAGAAGTTCTCTAAGGCCTCAACATAGTGTGTATTGATCTACAATCAATTTTTTTTCACTTTGGATATGTTTTGGATCTGACCCTTGTAATATCAATTGTTTCATCCAACGGTCATCTCGAAGATGAATTCATTGGATTTTTATGTTATTGTGGAGGATATATATTGAAGATAAAAATAATTTTTGAAGGGTTATGGATGAATTGAATATGTGTTAAGAAAAATGTAAAACATAAAGTGTGTGAAATTTGTATGAAGATGTAAATGTGCGAAAAAGGAACTACAATGTCAGCATAAGTCAAATGCTTCATCTACAACAGTTCAAATCTTAGTTATCTTATCATTATTTTCATGTACCCTGCTCTAAGATAGTGAGTCTCATCAGGTCCTCTATATCTTTCCCTTGAAGTTATCTTTGCATTAGTGTGTACAAGTCTATAGGAAGTGAGCCTTAAACTACATTGTAAAACCTTTTAAGTATTGAGATTTTATATTATTTGAGTTAACTCTCACCATGGTTTTTCCCTCATTGGGTTTTCCATGTAAAAATCTTGGTGTTATGGTGTGGTGCATTTTTTCCTTTTTGTTTTTTTTTTAGGTCATGTGATGTGATGTGTTATTTGTATATGGGAATGTTTTAATGTTAATGTAAGATGACTCACCCTCCCCAGCTTTGCTTTATGTTCAACACTATGCATCTTATATGGAAAGCTCTAGGCTATCATGCAATTCATAGTATAGCTATTAGATAAGTCTCATCCTTTTTCACATCTACTCCAAAATAATGTTAGCTTTGGATGGGATTGGTCATGCTAATTTTTAAAAGCTAAATTAAAAAATAATTATCCAATCCTTCAATCTAGTAGCATTGACTCTAGATATGCCTCTATTTCTCTACATCTTAGTTACAAAACTTCCTTAGGTGCCCTCTTAGCTCAACATAATGATCAAGAAAGAGAGAATTACATCTATTACCTTATTATGGCATTGGTTGGATGTGAAATCAATAACTCATCTATGCATAAATCTTGCCTTGTAGGATTTTTTTCCACATAAATCTTCAAAATTACATGCTTAATGCTACCACTCATCTTATTACCAAAATTGAGCCATATAAATACCTATCCAAATCATTCCTTACTAGTAGAATGGAAAAGTGGATGATTCTCCTTAGTGAGTTTGATATTTTATTATTTTAATCAAAAGGAAATCAAGGGGGAAGTTATAGTAGATCAATTAGTAGATGGTCCCATTCATGGTTATAATCCTTTGACAATAGAATTTATGGATCATTTATGTCACATTGATAAGGTTGTGGCATCCTTTTCATCACCCCCAAGGTGATTTCATTCCAAAATAATTATACATTTGGCTTCCCTTGTACAAACAACATAGAAGAATATAACACATTGATATTTGATATGAAACTAGTAGTATAATGGAACATCCATCAATTATAAGTTTTCACGATTCATGGTTGGTATTAAAATAGGTCAATGATAAGTTCCTTACTAAGTATGACCATCTTGTACCCTATAAATACATGGTGGATAGTATCAAATAATATTTATTGAAAATATATATTGAGCAAGTTTCTCATACCAATAACAAAGTTACCAATTCAATGGCCACTATTAGCTCTATTATATATATGGTTGATAAAGCTCATGAGCATCAATTTATTATAGATAAAATCCTCATCTAATATGATATGTGATATTTTTGGTCCCAACACTCCTTGGTACAATGACATCTATGCATATATCAAACACCAAACCATTCCACCAAATATCTCATCCACTAAATACAAATACCTTATTCAACACACCTCATGTTACACCATAATTAGTGGAATAATCTACCATAGGGGTTATGATGGTACTTTTCTTAGATGTCTCAACTCAAATGATGCTAACCTAACACTTCAAAAATTCCATAATGGCATTTGTGGTGCTCATATGCATGACATGATCCTAGCAGAGAAAATCCTCGACATGAGATATTATTTTCCTACTATGGAATCAAATTCCTATCAATATATGATAAAATTATTTTCTTGTCAAAAATATAAGACCCTTATTCATATATCCTTACAAGCTCTCCAACCTATTACCACTCTATGTCCCTTCTCTACATGAAGGCTTTATCTAATTGGCCAAATTAATCCCACCTCCTTCAATGGCCACAAAATCATTATTACCACTACCGAGTATTTCACCAAGTGGGTTGAACTGGTTCCACTCTCCTTCACCCTAGAATCCAAATTTTAAAATTTATCCTAAACCATCTCATTTGTCATTTGGCATACCAACCACCATCATCAAAGATAGTGGAAAATATTTCAAAAGCCATGAATTGTAACCACTATGTGATAAATTACATATCAAGCACAATTTTTCCACTCCATATTACACACAAGGCAATGACCACGTAAATACATCTAATTTAAAACCATAATAAAAATCTTCAAAAAAATTGTCAACAATGTTGGCTATGATTGTCATCTTCAGTTCAACCCTACCCTTTGGGCCTAATACACTAGTATTCAAAATCCCATAGGTTCTGATCCATTTCCCCTTATATATGGTGTTGAATAAATCTTACCAATAGAGGATGACCTACCCTCTTTGTGTGTCTCCTTATACAACCTCATCTTAGAGGAGGATTATTGAGTGGCATGGTTACATGAGCTAGAACTCCTTGAGGAGAATTGTCTCACTTATCTACATCATATTAAGGCATGATAACATATGTTACATCATAACTATAAAAATAATATTCACTAGGGAGTTTGAGGTTGGCGACCTTGTCCTTAAGGAAAATAAGAACATTGCTCACAACAAAGAAAAGAGACGAAAGTTTGAGCTAAACTAGTTAGGTACCTATGTAATCATTACTAAGTTTGGATCTATAGGATATAATATCACTACTATTGAGGGAAATGAACAATATGAGCCAATGAACATTTTATATCTCAAAAATTTCTATGCTTAATACATTAGTACTTGCCTTTCAAAGAAAAAAACCCAAAAAATAGAAAATTTTAAAAAATCTAAAAAAAAGTATCAAAAATATAGTGAAGAGAAATAAATTTTTCCAATGGTGAAAAACACTCTTTTTTATGCCTTGGGTAAGTACCATAACAAAAAAAATTTAAATAGATTGTGTATCAGGGAACCACTCAAGTCTATGAGCATGTGTCATTCCATATTATTTCAATCATCACATTTCACCCATCCCATCATCCCCCTTGCCTTGGATCATTTTCTCAAGTTCCTTTTCCATCCTTTTTTCCTCCTTCCATTATTCATCCCATCCCTTTTTCATTATCCCCTCCACATAAATTACCTATTCATATCATCTTCATTTTTTATATTTCTCAACAACCGTAAATTCACCTTATTTTCATCCCTCCACACTACCCCCATTTATCCATTTACCTCCCATCATATTTTTACTTATTCACTCCACACACTTTACTTGATTTTGTGCTCAAATAGGGGTAACCCTTTTCTCATGTTTACTTGGTCATGATTACCATATATATCCCCACTGGGTCATGACTTTTCCGCCCACCATCTATTGTCACACTCTTCCCACCATGATTTGGTCCTTTTTCAAAATACCCTCATCAACCCTCCATCCTACTATCCTTCTATCTTAATCATCCTCTCTTATACCCTTAGATTCAATATTTAATCAAATACCACCTCCCTTTTTCTCATGTCATTGACTGATTGTTGGCATAAGTCTATGTTTGTATTCATTTTTATTTTGGTTGTGCAACTTATTTGTTTTTTTCTTTGCTTTTGAGTTATTTCCTATATTTCTAGTATCCCATACATCACATCATCATGATCACCTTTATATTTCATATTATGGTGTGTCTTTGACAACCCATCTCTTGGATCATTTCTCTATTTGCTACTTTTTCTTGTGTATATCCTTGTTATTGAGTTTGTGTTGGATTTTTTTCTTTATTTTTAGTGCTTCATCCATAACATCATCATGGTTACCCTAATCCTCTATATGATGGTACGCCTCGACAATGTGTTTCTTATACAACTATACTATTTGCAAATTATTTATTTTTGTGAAATCCATATAAACATGGTAGGTAATCATCATGATCCATTATATCATGATGCATAATGATAGTGCTATAAAAAATAATAGGTATCTCATTGCACATGAATTTAATTTGACAACATTTACCCTTCATCCATTTTAACCATTTATCATCTTAGCATAATCTATTCATTCTCTTTCCACTAAAATTGTGTTTTAGTATAGTTGCATTACATCCTTGTGAGATATCATCATCCAAAATGTACAACCATGCAATGTTGAATAATATAATCCAATCATGTAAGTGATATAAATCAATATTTCTAACCCTCACCCATCATCATATCTATATCCATGGCATGCAAATCATCCCAATATGATTTCTCCTAAGTCATCTTTTATCCAACATAGCACATATTATTATCATCCTTTCTCTTTTCAAGGGACCTCCTTGGACGCACACCCAATAACTCTCTTAGGATAAATATCCATCATCATCCTTAACCAACTAAGGAAACTTGCCATTCAATCTCCATCTCATCCTATTTTTTTAATTCTTCTTTCATAAAACACCGCTTATTTGCAACAATGTATCAAAGAGGAGAAAAATATAGGCACCTAAATATTTTCATAGTACGCCTCTATTATAATCGGCCAAATACATCACCTAGTCAAGTCCCCTTCACCTTATGATCCCCACTAAATTAAATAATATTATTATTTAATTAATCCCTTATCCATCTCATCTCACATAAATAAACAAAAAAAAAATGTTTACACATGCTTTCCACCTCACACATGGGTGGCATAATTAGATAATATTATTATCCAATTATATATACTATCCACCCATCCTAAGAATAAATAAAACCAAAGAAAACTTTTCCCCCACATCCCTCATGGTTCCAATATTCTCTCCATCAACTTCTAAGAATAAAGGATTACTAAGTACATGTGTCTCTTATATCCCTCATGGTTGCAACTACTTCCTAAATTTGGTAAATGTATCCTAGCCTTTCACATTCTAACAACCTCCATCATAACCCTCCATCCTTTCCTCAATTTTATGGAAATCCTCTCACTAATCCTCCACCATTAATCTCTCTATCACATCTCCACCATCAATTATCTCTCCCAAAAATTTATAAGTTGAGGTACATTCCCATTCATTTCATCATCACATTTTTGAGCTAAGTATTTTCTATCAAAATAGGCTATTTTCAAGAAAGGATTGTCCAAATTCCAACCATTAATGGTGAAAATTGAATCACATTGGAGTTTCATTGGCAATATTTCTTTCATTATTTATGTTATTTCTTTGTTTTAATTCATTTTTTGACCTCCATCTAAGGTTTTTGATAGTTTATAATAGATATATATTTTTAAAAATTTATTTCATATTTTGGTTTTAAATTGTTGCTTATAGACCCCTTTTGGAGAGTGTCTAATCTTAAGAAGTGAATTACATCAAGTTTTTGGAGATATTTAACCCTCATAATTAGAGTCCAATTATTTAAAGCAAATAATTTTGATTTTTTTTCTTTGATTAAAAAACCATAGAAGATAGTTTTTTTTTAAATATTACACCATCCTTGTAAGATCACCTACACCATTTGTTTTGAAGAAGTAGTCTATGGTATATTTCCTATAAATAGAATCACTAACATAGAAATAACACAATACTCGAATAAAGTTGACTCTTGGTGTAGAAAAAAATATTTTTAAAATGCATTTGTTAATTGCTAATGAGTATATAGTATTCCTCATAAATCTAGAATATAGTCAATAATTTGATGATCATTAGTGATTAGATCATATGCTATTTTCTTGAACATAAATGTGAATAAATTTTTCATATCTTTTAAGGAACAAACAAGATTTCTCTATAACAATGATCCATAAAAACTTAAGCAATGGGTGATCTATCTTTTCTAGGCTTGATCCCCGGATAATTTATGAGGGAAATAGCCACCCATTATAAATTGGTGTATTAAACCAAAAAAGTTTAGAGGATACCCAAATATCATAATTTTTATTTTTTTAGCTAAAGTAACACTCAAGAGATAAAATAAAATATAGTATCCAAAATATTCTTTGAAAGTTTATGCAATTCCATTTTGCATATGGATGTGTAAGAGCTTGATTTTTTTTCCCTTACCTTTTTGATTCACCTTGCCATCCTTGTATCTTAGCAAAAAGAGAATGAATTTTTCCATTTTAATATACAAGAATGAGAATTATTTGAGAGAAGTAAAGACCTCCTTAGATGGTTGTGAACACCACATCTATATTTTAAGGTCCAAAATGTTCCCTAGTATTGTATCAAATTTGGTACATAAAAATGTTGATACCTAGTTATAAGTATGAGGCCAAACAATATTACACTTTTAACATATATTCTCCAAAAATATCCTCAAATCTTGTCACCATATGGTATTCAACCATTTACCATTCCATATGCAAACCTCTTATAAAATCTATGCATTGGTTCTCTATCCATTGAGAATCACTCAAACATGTCACCAAGTGCCCCTTTTCTATTATGGGTTAAGCCTTGAACTTTTATTAGAGATGCATGTTTGGAGTCTTTAATAGTCTCAAGGATAACTACAAGCCAACACTTATCCATGGTACTAGAAATATGTAATACCAAGCCTATTTAAAAATATATGGATCAATATAAAATATGTTAGGAAAAAGTGTGTTTTCCACCTTTCATAATGTTATAATATAATATTTTATTATTTTTGGTACACCTAGGGGATCTAGGGATGTGTGCATCACATGGGTTAGAATTCTTGGGGCCACTTTATGTGTTGTAACATTGTGATAAATATTTAATGTGGGGTTGCACATTGGGAAAATATTTAATATTGGGAAAACTTAGTATTAAAAAGTAAATGTGGGGGTTAATGGTTTTGTAATCTCGTGGTATTAGTCACATGGTTTTATGTAATACCATTTGGTGGTTTTATGTGAGCTTATTTCTATAAAATCAAGCACATGGTTAATTTTCAAAGGTTGGATTGTTGGCTAATTGGTCATTTTAGTTAAGGTATTGAGAACATCTCTTGTTAGCGTTTGTGAGGTTTGAAACATGGCATGGGATCATGTGTGGTTACATGTTTGTTCATGTGGAGTGCTTGGAGAGGGATTGTTGTTTCAAGGGTATTCATGGACTCTGAGGATGCATTATAATATTTATTTTTGAATAATACATGAGTGATGGATGCTTTTAGAGACAATTTTTTTCCCTCTTGAGGGTTTTCCCAAGGTATATCTTGTGTCAGCTTTGATGGTATGTTGTATATTTTTTTACATGTGGATTTTGAATACTTGTTTACATAGATTTCTCTATTTGGGTTATGTGGAAATTATCTTGGGTGGATGCATATTTCCTTTCATTTGGTATCAGAGCCATGGTTTTGGTTTGTGTAACCCTTATTGAAGTAGATATACTATATAGTTGAATCTAGGGATTTGCATGTGTTTTTTATTAGTGATAAAACAAGTTTTGGAGGGACCTAAAACCCTTTACATATAGGTTTTGAAGGGACCCAAAACCTTGTCAAAGCAAAGGATGTTGCTAAGAGATAAAATAAAGAGAATCAACAACCTAATAGCAACAGTCAACACAAAGCTAATCAAGACCAACTAAGTTTCCTCAAACAAGTTTTGAAGGGGCCCATGACCTCTTATAACAAAGTTTTATGGGGACCTTGAATCCTAATTGACCAAGAGCACATCCTAAGATAGTCAAGCCACAACAAATAATCCGCTCAAAAAAAAAAATGAGCTAGGGAAAACAACATTCTTAATGATGCAAAGCACCTACATCACCCATCTTAACTCTCCACCTCTATAGGAGAGAAAAAAATAAACCAAAGGGAAATAAGCATCCCCTTCCACAAATTCCACACCTCTCTTGCAATCCCAAACTCCACCTAAATGGGAGAAAACTCCACCTCAATAGAAGTTGCAAAAGAGAAGGTCATCTAGAAAATAGTAAACCCCCTACCACATCCACAATACAAATCTCCACCTCAAAGGGAGAGGTCTCCACATCAATAGAACTATACTGTGAAGACATGAAGAGAGAGAACAATCCAACAAAAAGGGAAAATAGCAACCCAACCATCAACAAATAAACAAGAACAGGGACAAAAACCACACCCTTTAACTCCTTTAGCAAGGACACCAAGAGACTAGCATCCTCCAAGAACCAACCCCAAAAGAAAAAGACCACATTCAAAAGACAAACATCTAACCCCACTATAGGACTTGTTGGAAATAGGTTGCCATTCAATTGCAAATCCTAAACATTAATTATTTCATGTATCTCCTAGATTCTTGGAATGTGTTCAATAACACTAAGATTAGGATGAGATTAATATTTGATGAAATAATCATGATTATTGACATTTGTAATTAATTCTAAATGTAAGAAGCATGTGAGGGCGTCCATAGTGAGTTCCTAAATAATAGGGACACATGGGACACTCACATGGTAAGGTGAAACTAACCTTGTGTTCAGTTAACTATACGGAGTAACAGTTAACACTTCTGAATGCATGTAAAGATCCTAGGAGTTAGGATTTGATGTTTGCATGCTTGAAAGTTTAGTTAAGTTTAGTCCAGATCAGTTAAGTTTAGTTTAGTTCAGTTCAGTTCAGTTCAGAATCAGTTTAGTTCAGTTCAGTTCAGTTTAGTTATCTTCAGTTGCATGCAAGTGCATGTTGCATGCATGTTAGTTATTTTGAGTTGCATGTAGTTAGCTTATTAGTAATGCATGGCTAATAACATTGAGTTGTATGACAGATAACAGGGACTACCTCTAGTTAACAAGGGATGACCATTCTTTGGGAATGGTGTTGAGTAAATGTTTTAGTTAACTATAAAGCACTTGAAGCCAACTTGGGCGCCCAAGATGCTTTATTGGAATTACCTCTCATGCATGATAAGATATTTCTAAAGGCTCAGTTAAGTAGCTTTACTTAAGGGCGCCAACTTTGAGGAAGAGCTTTGGAATTATCACCAAGTGAAGGAGAAGTTGTAGCTTCAGTTTGGGACACTCAAATGCATGAAGCACATGTTGTAAGCTTTAGTCTTCACTGAATAACTCAACTTGAAGGAATATGGCATACCTTTTCAAGGGCTTGAGCTTATGCATTGTAATTATCACCATTTGATTATTACAAGGTTGCATATTGTCTCTATATCTCATTCAAGTTGAATAGAGTTGTCATAATTGTTATTGCAAGTGTGAAGAAGATTGGTAAAGACAGAAGAAGCATTCTCAAGCAAGAATTGGAGCTATTGTAATTCAGAGATTGAATAATAGAATAATTCTTGGTGGAGTTTTTTCCAAAAGGGTTTCTCCACGTTACATCTTGTGTAATCTTTCTAATATCTGTCTAGTTCTTCTATCAACTTCTCTCTACATTCTACAATAGTAAAATGGATTAATCAAGATAATCACCACAAAGAATATATGTAACAAAGAAAAGACTTACTTAGATCAGCAATATTAAAGTTTTGTAGAGTATTAAGCTAAGAAAACACCTCATTTTTGATAGAAGCATCATAAACCATATGGGATTCAAAGTGGCTCCCTTTAGGAATAAGAGCATCTGGGATTGCATAATAGACTTTGGTTGTAGCCCAACCAACATAAAGAAATCAATAACAAGGGTAGAAAATGCTCCCTTAAAAACAACTTCAAAAAAGAGATTAGGAAACTAGAATCTTTCAAGAAGAAATATAACCCCTCCAACAACAAAGGCTTCACAGTCTAAAAGGGGTTCAACACCAAGCACAACATGAACTTGGAATAGCAACTACAATCAAACCAAGAAATAGCCTCGGAAAAAAAAGAAACAAGAGCAACATTGAGAGTGAAAACACCAATGTCCTCCTCTTTCAAACCAAGGCACATCAAGGAGCCACCCCCAAAACAGTGCAAGAAACCCATCTACACCCCATGATTGTTGAAAAAATGCCTCCAACCAAAACCCAAAACAAAGCCAACTGAGTCCAAGCCCACAAAATCATCCTTCACCTCAAAAAGAGTGAACTCCACCTCAATAGGAGAAATGACCTAAGAGCCAGAAAGAGGCCAAGAAAACTAGTAGAGAGGGTAGTAAAAGCTCCCTAAAAGATACCAAGCCATGAGTTATCTTAGAAGGAAAACAAAAC
Source organism: Sequoia sempervirens (assembly GCA_007258455.2). Lineage (NCBI taxonomy): Eukaryota > Viridiplantae > Streptophyta > Pinopsida > Cupressales > Cupressaceae > Sequoia > Sequoia sempervirens. The sequence continues at coordinate 120,568,483 of VDFB02379711.1, forward strand.
TCCCTTCGCAAACCAAAACCTTGAAGCCACCAAGAGAGCCCAAAAAGGAAGAGCCTCCACACAGAAGAACTTCAATAGCACAACAACCTCCGAGAACCAAAATCATATATATCTGACAAGTTGCTCCAGATTGTTCCAAAACTACAGAAACCTTATGGCATGAGGGCCATAAACACAACTAATGTTGAGGACCAAGCCCTTAGCAAGCCCAACAAAAAATCATAGCACCATGAAGAAAACTGGAGGTAACAACAAATTCATCCCAGCAAAGCCAAAGGAACCCTCTAGCGAGAAAGCCAACAAAAGCCCCTTCCTCACAAAAAAAGAGAAGATATATTAAGAGAAAACTTAGAGCACAACCAACACAAAGACAACATCAACTAAACCCATGTCTTTAAAGAAAAACCAGCAATTTGTGTCTCTCCTCATTTTACCCTACTCCTCAAACCCAAAAGTCTCAAGAAAAAAAGCTCTCTAGCACCCATGCAACAATAGCAAAGGACGAGTCAAAAGCCAACAAAATGAGCACACCCCAAACTTTGATAGCCCAAAGGCTCCAGAAGGCATCTGAAAGCACCACCCACAACCTCTGAAGCTCCATCCTCATCCTCAGAGTCTGATTCTTCATCTCCCTCATCTGCATATTTCAAACCACTCATGTTCCTGCCCGACGATTCCATGTAATATCAGTGTTGGATTTGCATGTGTTTCCATCAATTTTAATCATGAATTTTTTAATATCTTATCAAAACACCATATTGATTAAATAAAATTGAATGAGGGTCGCGCATACTTCACATTAGGTGTGCACGATTGAATTTTGTACCGATTTATTATGATTATGACAACAATTAAACCTATGGTGGTCGTGTGGATGTGTTTTCTTGGTTACTATGGATCATTTATGAATATGGACTGAGTATTTCCAGCCACACTATTTTCTATTTGGATCTTAAAAATGTTTCGACTTATGTTCTTATCTAAACAAACTATGTAGAAACGGGAAATTATGGTGAGGTTTAAATATATACAAGTTAGGTTGAGCATTTAAAGACATAATATTTAGGTTGGAGACTATTGAAAGACAATGACTTTTACCTTGTAATGAAATCCAGTACTTGAGGGAGAGTGAAATTAAGGTCATATTTTTTGATGGTATACCTAGGGGACCTATAATCTAGAATACTATTCTTTAATCTAGAGAGTTATTGAGAAAACACATAAAGTGGAAAATTGTTAATGAGAGAAATGTAACTTTCTTGTTGGAATAACAATATTTTAAGTCCCATTTCACATTGAGTTCTAGAACAATAGAAGATTGGGATCTTCTAAATGGAGATCACTAATTCTCTATTTTCCATTCAAATATGAGCAATATGGGGTGCATATCTAAATTCTAACCATACATATAATCAACAACCAAATTTTTGAGAGGTAAGAATGATGTGTACCAGACACCAAAGTTGTTTTTTCAAATCTTGCTCTTCATAAATCTTCAACCTAAAACCTACAAATCACACATCATAGAGAAGAAAATGTTGATTGTTAGGGGATAGGGGTTTGTCTTGGTCAAACCCTATTTTAGTAATCAAACTTGATAATGAATTGAAACATGTAATTGAAGGAAATTGAAGGAATGGCAAGTGAACATAACAATGTCACAACTTACCATACCAATATTGAAACCTTGGAATGAAATCAACATGTAGAAATCTCCATGGATGTGATTCTTGATCATGAAGATGATATCTTGAAATACTTGAAGTGATCTTGAATGCTACATAAACATGATTCCTCTATCAACATGCATGCCTTCAACATGATAATGGATCCTTGATTGCTGCAATAAGACTGTGATAATCTTCCCTTGAATGCCTTGATAATGCTCTTGAAGATGTTCTCTTGATCTAGAGTGCTTAGTGTGTAAGATCTACTTCTTGGTGTGTGATTGTCTTCTTGTTGTGTGTCTGTCTTCTTGTTGTGTGATCGTATTCTAGTTGTGTGTTTTCAAATGAGGATGAAAGGTCTCCTTTTATAGAGGAGAGTTAAGTGAGTGACTAGAATAAGGATCATGATCAAGGGCCGAGATTAAATTAGAAAATAATTTAATCAAGGGTGGAGGTTAATTGAGAGAACAAAGATATGGATCAATGAGCTAAAATTAAATAAAAGGTATTTAATTTTACTGGCCAACATAGGAGAAATAAATAAAATATTGATTTTATTTATTTAAAAAGAAAGGTGAGAATAAATAATTAGATAATTAAATAATTAAAATTAATTATTTAATTATAGAAGAAAGGTGGAGTGTTAAACATTAAATAATTAAAAATAATTATTTAATTATAGAAGAAGAGGGAAAAGATAACTTTTGAATTAAAATAATATTTAATTCAAAAAGTGGGAAAAATGACAAAATATTAAATAATTTAAAATAATTATTTAATTATAGATAGAAAAAATAATAATTAAATAAGTAAGAATTTATTTAACTATAGAGGAAAAGAATTTATTTAATTAATCAAGGGAAGAATAAAGAGAAAAAATGAATTAATTAAATAATTAAAAATTATTTAATTAATAAAGGATTGGGCTTGTGGATGCAAAATAGGACCAAATAAGACGGGCCCAAACAAGTGTGAAAATGTAAAGGGATACATTTTTCTACACTACAGTTCTCTTAACAATATTTTAATAAACCATTTAGGCTCACTTGTGAAAGAATAATTTTGCATTCGAGTAACAAACCATTGGAAAAAAATAGGATTGCTACCACGATCATAGCAAAATGCATATTACTTCTAGAGATATTTAAAGGATACTTACCGATTATAGAATCCCAATATTCCCTACTAAAGATTGACTCTTATTGATTTAGGATAACTATGGTTTCTTTTTGGTCAAATTTTCTTATGGGTTGATCCTCAATCCCCCTAATATGAATTACATTTGCAATAAGATATGGAATCATAATATTTTTCCTAAAGTCAATTTTTTTGTTGGTTGTTACTCATATTAAAATTCTCCCTTTGGATAATCTACAAAAAGGTATTTCATATTGCTAATAGATGTGTTTTATGTCATAAGGAGGAGGAAATAGTTGACCACGTATTCTTCCATTCTAAGTTCTCTAGATCCATTTGGGAAATAAATATATATAAATTTGGTATTTGTTGGCTCATGAATAAAAAATGTTAAGTTTTGTGCAAAACTAGTATTCTCCTTTCTCATATCTTCTTATTAAGGAAATTTAGGAAAAAATTCCTCCTAATTTGGTTTGGGGAATTTGGGAGGAGAAGAATAATTATATCTTTCAAGAAATGGGGAGGAGTGATGATGAGGTTTTCTTTACATGTCTAATATTTTGGCTTAGAGTATTTCCAGTTCCAAAACCAAAAACTGAATGACTTTCCTTTTCCTAGAGAAGTTCATATTACAAAAAGTTGGGTATATACAAATATTTGGATAAAGTGGACCTGACTAGAAAAACGGTCTATACTAACACCTCTTGGGAACCCCCTCCTCCTAGTTGGGTCAAACTAAACATTGATGGGGCCTCTAAGGGTAATCCAAAGATGGTTAGTAGTAGAGGCCCATTATAAGATCATATGAAGTGAACTAATTGCAAATTATTTTGGAGGATTGGGTTTCAAGATGAATCATGAAGTTGAGTCCTCTACTAGTTTTTTGGGTATCAATTTGGCTACATCTCTAGGTGTTTAAAATTTATAAATTGAAGTTGACTAAAAAATTATTATTGAAGATATTCATGGTCTTTCTATACATCATTGGATGATAAGAGATATGATTCATGATATACAAGGTCTAATAAAAAACTTGGAGAAGGTTAAAGTTCTTCATACTAATCGAGAGTGGAATAAGGTGGAAAATTCTATAGTCAATGTGGGAATTAACTTGTATCATTGTTATTGCTAGAATAGAGTGATTAAATCTCCCTAGGTCTATATCTCTATTTTGAAATGATAAAGTTTAGTAAGATTATGGATAAGAGGCGGATCAAGATTCCTTTAAATTATAGGGTAAATATTATGTATTTGATTTATATTAATATTTATTTAATTATTTTTATAATCAATTGGAAGAAATCATGGGAGATATATTGAAGAGGTAGCTCTCATGTACATTATCTTACTTCATAATGATTGGCTTCACATGAAACACTAGATGTTTACCATTATGTGAAGGAAATTTTAAAATCATACAATGTTTTTATGATATTCCTCCATTGATTGCATATTTATGACAAAGGTGGCTTCTCACAATATATTAATTGCATCCTTATCAAGAGCTTTAGCATATCTCAATCTATTGGTTGCTATTATTTTTATACTATGAATTTGACGATGGATGGGGAAAGATTTTGAATGGAGCCCATCCCTTGTGAAGCAACTAAAAATGATAAAACCTAGAGGTATATCTACAAATAAGGAGGTATCACTCTTTATTTGGAATTCTTGAATTGATTCAATCGAATTCTCTCTATCTAGTTTTTAGACTCATGAAACAAAAAATCAGCACAAATTCGGGGAGTTATCTTTGAGGTTATGCAAGAAGCCATCGTTACTACAACATGACTCAAAATTGGAGGAGAAAAAGTCTACAAATTAAGAAAAATTAAGGATGAAATATTTTTTCTAAATGATGGTCAATGTCTCATCAAGTTCTAGAATTGTTTCAATGGGGAGATAAATTTACTTTGTCTCAAGAGAGGCTCAATGGTACAAATACTATGACTAGAAGATCAAATAGATTAACAACCAAACTTCCTAAGTTGTAGGAGATATATTTTTCAAGTGACACTCTAACATAGAAAAGTATAGAAGAACTAAGATTATAGAGGATAGCACCCCTGAGCACACTCCTTTGATGAAATGGGATTCCCCCTTATACTAATTTTGAAGTTTTGGAAACTACTAAGCCACTGAATCTAAGGATAGCCCTCAAGTTCCTATTGTTGAAATCCCCCATATCTCTAAGGCCTTGGTGATTTTTCTCTATTTATTTTTCTTAGGATCTACTATTTTTGACTAGTTTCTTTTATGATATTGAGCTAATATTTCTAGCTATATGGCTTTATTTTGGTTTTTGTTTAGGAAATTTTTGTAAGGTGATGAGACCCTTTTTCCCACTTAATCTAATAAAACAATTATCTATTCATATTTCTCTCTTGAGTAAAATCAACATATACAATTTGAGGAAAGGTTTCTCGAACTTTAAGAAGGGGAGTTTATTCTTCAAGGGTGATAGTATGAGGGACCACCAAAGACCTCCCTTCTCCCGCCAAGTAGGTAAAGAATCTTTTCTACAAGTTCCAATGACATCCAAAGATGATCTACTATGGTCGATGGTTTTAGGTCCTATAAGTTAAAATACATCCTATTAATGGTTGTAATTTGTATGGAGTTTATTCTTGTATGATTTTATATGGTTGTACTAGATTTGATGAACTATTTTTCTCAAATGACATTGTGAATCAGATTTCCATAGATTCCAGTAGGAGAAATGATGCCCATGCCACATTTTTTATTGTAGACTCCCATTGTTGGTAAGTCTTCTCTGAATGAAATTTTTTCCTAGATTTTGAGAGCTTCTTTATAGTTCATTCAATGATCACTTGAGTACATCTGCACTTCTTTAGGTAACCCGGTAGCTAGGGTTTTCTTGGGACTACTATGTATCTCTCTTTTGGGGCTTCCTCTTTCTAAATAAAGGCAACTTTCTACTCATTTGCAAGGTTTCTTCCTTTTTTGGTTTTCTCTATAAGAACTTTACATCTCTACAACTCTACTTTTAAAATATGCTCCATGCCTTCGTATCAATAAAAACTACCATTTTACCTCTTTTCACTTTTGATATGTTGTGTAAAATTCTCTTACCTTCATGTATGAATGATTTTTTTTTCTTCTATGGTTGTATGCTATGTTGTATTCATTTGTAGGTGCTAACTATGGGTTAACGATTTCCCTCTTAGTGCTTGTCAAGCTCCAACCTCTATACATGCTTTCAACAATTGTGAAATAGAGAACTACATGTACTTAGTTCTTCAAGTAGTATAATTGTGTCTCTATGCTATAGTGGGTGGGAAGAATCATTTAATCTAGGTGCATCACGACACTTTCCTTTTATGTATTACTTCTTACCCTTTTCCCCAGAGATTCAATAGAATAGGATTAGTTGTAGGTTTATGTAGTGTTGGATTGTTCCAACACTCTTGCTTCTATATTAGAAAAGGAACCAACCTTCTTTGGAGGTTTGATCTCATCTGCAAGGTCCCACACCTTAAGATCATTCTCATGTTTCATTGAGATGTTGAATTCATCATTCAACAAAGGATGTAATTCAGATTGGCAACATGATCCATCTAAATTTCCATGTTTGTGAGTGAAAAATAATAAGAAAATATTAAAAAATGAAATTTATCATGCTAATTAAATATATTATAGAAAAATGATTATTTAAAAATGAGAAAACACTTATCTTACTCTATAAAAAAACTATTTTTCTTGTAAAAGAGAGTTGATTCATTAGAAAGAGAAAAATGGGAGATAAGTAAAATAATTAAATATAATTTATGGGAAAACAGTCTTAGTCTATCAAGGTATACATCATTTGTTTCATAAAAATACTAGTCTAAGATCCCTATATCTAGTTCCTTACTATAAAATTCAAAATTCAAAAATTTCAAACATTTTTATTACAAAGGTCGTTTGATACAATCATAGGGAATTTTATATTTTAGAATAACTAAAAAATTGAAGACCCTTACCTACTCTAAATTGGTCATTCAAACAATGAAAATACTAATGACATAGGTTAAGACCATCAAAGAATATACATTATCCATTTCATAAAAATACAATTAAGAGTTGGTAGACATGAATGCAAAATGTTGAAGCATAGACAAGACACGTGAACTATTTTAAAAATTACCTCAAAGAGATGTGTACTCTTGATTTACAATGATTGTAAGATATCCATAAAATTGATTTTTAAAAAGTGCTTTGGAAAATTTCAAGTAATTGCAATTGGTAGGTGTAAATCTAAATTCTTCTTGCACGCCAAAATTGGAGCTTTGGAGCATAAATGATAGAATTTTTTTATTACGTTTTATATAGTCACAACTTCTCTAGTAGATGTGTATGCAAAGCATGGGAGAATAGACAAAGAATGTGAATTATTTGAAATAATGTCTCAAATAGATGCAGTCACATGGACCACAATGATAATAGGATACATGCACAAAATATACTTGTTTAAAAGTCTATAAACTTTTAAGCAAATTGAATTGGTATATTTAAAGATAGACTCAACAAGATTCTCTACAATCCTCCTTTCTTGTGCCAAAATAGGAGCTTTGGAACAAGCCCAGGGTATGGAAATCCATCTAATAAGAATAATATAAAGGGGATTTTTTTCAAATTTAATAGTTGTTGTTGCTTTGATAGATATGTATACAAAATGTAGAACCATACACAAGGCATGTGGATTTTTTGAAATAATGCCTCAAAAAGATGTTATCTCATGGAATACAATTATTGTAGGTAATGCACAAAAATATTCAAATTGATAACTTGATAAGGCTTTAGAAAATTTTAAGCAAATGCAATTGGTAGATGTAAATCCAAATTACATAATCATTTCCAACATCCTTCTTGTATATGCTAAAATGGGTGCTTTGGAACATGATACATGGGTATCCATCAAAGAATTGGAAGGGAGATTATTGTTAGATATTATAGTTCAATATGCTCTAGTAGACATGTATGAAAATATGGAAGAATAGATGAGGCAATGAGCTATTTAGGAAAATTCCTCAAATAAATATGGTCTCATGGAATGTCGTGATTGTAGGGTATGCACAAAATGGATTGTCTAAAAAGGCTTTACAAATTTTCAAGAAAATGTAATTAAATAACATTAATAAAAATAATACAATTTAAAAAAATTAGGGTTGTAAAAGAATAAATGTAAAGTCTAATCCTTATTTGATGATTTACACAAGCACATAGCTCTAGTGGAAGAGGGCAAAGAGGTGGTTGAATAAAAATAAAATTTCATCAGTATATTAAAATAAAGTGAGAATGAGCCTACATAATTGTTGAAATTTCCTTAAGTTATTTTGTGTGGGATGGTGTATTTAATTTGAATGAATTAGGAATGAACTTCTACAACTAACACATCTAACATTGAAATATTAACATTGAGTTGAGTTGATTGGGAGCTAACTGTATTTCAACATGAAGATAAGATGTCCCAGTTCCCTTCTTGTCCTATGATCCCCCCAATAATTATATATGACATATAATTAGCATGCCCCTTATCCCCCTTATATATGTGGTATACCACTAGGCATTTTAGCAATTAAAATTTCTCCCAATATGTACACATGTGCAATGGTATTGGGTGGATAGTGAATTCTCTAGGAATGGACTAGTGTTGTTCTAATCTAGTTTCATTTTATTTTTGTCCCTAGCATAGCAAGTTCTAAATGATTCTCTTCAACATCACCAAGTTTTCCATTGCACATGTAGATTAGGCAAGTCATTATGTCACTATTCAGGTCAAAACCACTGATATGAGGATCACGGTCACATCTGTAAGATTGGCCAAGGTCTACATGTAGTTTTAAATTTTTATAGAGTACAATCATTTGAGTTTTCTAAATCTATTTCAAAATTAGATAGTTATATATATCATAGTCAATTCAAACCCTTTTTCTTTGACATCAAAATATACATTTTCTTTTGTTATTTTATTTTATTTTTAAATTTATAATGAAGTAATCTAAATATTTAATATTTATATAGGATGTTTATATTTCATTACACTAATATATTCCATCTAAACACATAAAATTATGTATAAAAAAAGAAGTTATTATATTAAAAAACTTACATAATATAGGGCTTCAAATTATATATTCCCAGTAATTCACCCCCAACAATTCACTGCGAGCAATTCATCGCCGTGACATATTCATCATGTAAACAATTCACCACCAGCAATTCATCGTCATAGTATATTCGTCACGTATATATTTTTCAATATTTAAGTGGTCAAGAGCACCCAAAAACAAAGTACAAAGATTTTGTTGAACGTATAAAAAAGGTATACGTGGTGAATATACCACAGTGATGAATTGTTGATGGTGAATTATATACGCGGTGAATTGTTGACGATAAATTGTTGAGGGGTGAATTACTGACAGTGAATTTGCATGATGCCCCTTACAGCCATCAAATTTGGAACAATAATTATTGTGGGTGGACCTTGTTTGAACATAATGATGTTACTACAAATTCTGTGATCCACATTTAGAATTAATATAAGATACCAAGCTTGAATAAGCATCATCTACTTTCTTCTGCCATGAAATTCATTTCACAAATGATAACAACCAAGGTTTGTAAATTAAAAGCGCAATCTCATTTTCTTACAGTTTGATCAAGTGGAGAAGACCCCCCAAACTATATGTTTTATACTGGACTTGTATCTGACAAAGGCCCAGGTAGTAGTTGTATCTCGCCCAAGAATGTAGGAGTGAGATCTCCTGCCATAATCACAGCCACCTTTTCTTGTTGCTTCTCAATGCTGTAGAGGGGCAGAGGAGGCGGGATTATGTTCTGTGGGCCCACAGAATAGGCAGGACTCATCTTTCGGGAGCAAACCAGAACCAGGACTGAGCAAGCTAAAAGAGCTATCATGGCAGATAGCCCCATTAGGAGATAAACCAGATCCCATTGCCCATTAATCATATTGCTCGCTGCTGGAAATGGCTGTTCAATCCAAATTATCGTAATGAATGGTTTGATGATAGCAAATTAAAGCCTTCTTCTGGTTTCATTTGTAATATGTTATTATTCTTTCACCATCGGATCTTTGCTTGAGAAAGGAGGATTGACCTTTCTTTTATTTTCTTCTGTATTTTTACTCGAAATTCAATCGCCCCTTCTGATTTGAAAATCTGATTTTGAGTGTAATGAGGTTAAGGAAAATCAGGTGAGGACAAGGAGAATAACTGTGAGACGGCATAGAGACAGAAGGTTGGGATTCGCACTGCCAAGCATTTTAATGAGCTGGAATTTTTTTTTATAAGAAAATTATTAATATAGAGGGCGAGGATTACAGATGAAATAGCTCAGAGAGATTAGAGTGTACAGAGAGATAGGTGTGAATTGGGAGAAAGTTCTGAGGATCAGTAAGCAAATTGCCCATGAAAAGGGTTCAAGATTTTTAATTTTATTTTTTGAATTTAAGGTGGACTGTTTTCCATTTATTATAATTTTAGAAATCTTTTTAGATTTGATTTTAGTATTTTTTTTTAATTTTTTTTTTGGTTTTTAAATATCGGTGGATTGTTTTTCATTTATTACATTTTAAGAGATCTTTTTGGATTTGATTTTGGTATTGCGAATCATAAGAGAAGCAAGGTATTCCTCTTCCATCAAATGTATATTTTATCTTTTCTTTCATATATTTGTTTTGTTTTATATTTGGTGGAAGAGGATAATTACTTTTTTGTGTCAAATCTGTATGAATATTGAGTTAATGGATTTTGACACGATCAAGGATAAGAAGTAATTGTGTAGAATACCTTAAAAAGCTAATTGTATTGCTGATATCATTAGATAATTCTTTTTAAGCTTATGATGTGTGCTAAAACATGTTCAAAATATATGTTTTCTAGAGATGTTCTAAATGAATTAGGGGTTGTCCTTGATACAATTCTCTAATGTGCAATTTAATTATTTTTCACTTCAATTTTCCTCATAATGATCATTTAGAAGGAAAACAACTAGGATCAGTTTTGAATTTGACTTTTAAAATAAAAAATATTATTTTCACAAGTGTTGGAGTGATCTAGATCACTTTTACAACTACAAATTTGACATAGAATAAGAAATGGATAAATTGACAATTAGGTTTAGACCTTGGAAATGAGTGTAGATCAAAACAAAATCCAATGTCAATTTATTTACCAACTTTCACATGAAAATCATTGTTTTTATGCACAAGTTATTGCATGAGGGACAAATGGGTCAAAGTGAGTAAAAAATAAAAGGGAAAATTTCATCATATCTAATTTTCACTATTACATTTTGCTCCTACTTTGAATTATATATGAACTATCATGAGAGTTTAAATGGACCAAAGTAAAACATACACAATCAATTGGAATGTAAATATTTCAAGCATCCCTATAAAAGGATACAAATATAGAAGTAGATATTGTTTCACTACGTGTTCCCTTTTGATGAGTGCCCATATGAAAACCTACAAGCATAGAAGAAATAGATCCAAATAAGTAGCATCCATCAAGCATTCAAAATAATCATGAACACAAAGCTACTATCTACCTATCAAAAAAGTAAATAGTACAATTACCTATCGATAGCTAGATACTCCATACATACCTAACATGATATTGCACATAGGAAACTAGATATTATATTAGGAAGCTAAATATTGTACCTAATAGGTAGATATTGCATTTAATAAATAAAGATGGTACTATGTTGAGTAATAACTATATATTGAATAAGCATGTAATATTCATAGTGAGAATGGAATTAAAAACATTGTATGCCCCCCTCCAATTAGTTGGATGCATAAAATACAATTAATTTGGAGAAGAGTAGATAATATGAGATAAAACATGTAAACATAAATAATTGTATGTCAACATAGATATAGTATCATGTAACTACATAAAAGTGGAGTAAGATATATTCTCAAGAACTTGCACAATATTGTCATAGTGTCCCCAATCTTCCCCTAGTGGTGGAGATAAATATGTAAGAAACTTGTGGAAATAGATGTGAGAGGCACCTAGAAACTTGTAAATAGTTTATGGAATAGTTTATTAGAATCAATATAATAAAAAATAATGTTTATATTTTCCTTTGTGAGCATATAATTATGGAAGTAAAAGAGTTGGGCATGTATAAGCAATGATATGGCAATATTTATATATCATAGAAGCATGGTTTTGGATCAATAATTGATGATGATTTTTTCCTATAGAAGGCTCTCAAAGGTTGTGTCAATAGTAGTAATAATTAATTCTAGATCTATGAAAAACATGTTCATAAGAATTAGTGTTAGTATAAAATGTTGAAAGAATGAAGAAGGAACCCTTTAATGTGTTGTCATTGATGCCAACATTAATTATTGATAGTTTTGTCTGATCTAGTAAATAGAATGAAGATATCTTAATCTTGTAATTTGGTTTGGAATTGCTCGTGTAATAAGATCAGCTTATGAGGTTATAGTACTATGTTATTCAAGACTACTAAATGCACCTATGATCAAGTTTTCAGCAATTTTGGTTGAACAAGATGAAAGTTACAGGTAACAGAAGTTTGGCATACAGTTTTTGGCTTTATACAGTGTAAATGGATATGTGTAATCTAGTATGCATTCCTCCGGTGTTTGGATTCAAACTCTACAATTTTGGGAGATGGTTTATAGATGTCGGTTCTCTATATATTCATGTTAGCGAGTGTTCATATCATCAAACAGATCGTTGGTGTGTGTTTAGTTGGTTTATTTTGTTTAGGTCTAATTCCTGGTTGACCTAATACTTGATATGTGTTGAGGAGATTAATTATATATTGTGGATGTTAAAGGGATCTATTTTAGATCCGCACGTCAACCTAAATTAAGTGTTGCACATTTTATTTGAGCACGAAGAAGGTTTTGAATCATGTATGGAGCTGACAAGGTAATTTTGAATTAAAATAGGGCTACATCTAATTAGGCCGACCTAATTGATGTATGTGGATGTAACTGGGTATATATGTGAAACATTTTTGAGTTATGTAATGTAGCAAGATAGCATATGATGCGAGATGTAATGTGAAGTAGTGCGAACTTGCAAATTTGCATGTGTGTGATCCAAATAAGTGCAAAATTGTTGTGAATTGTTGAGCAACTACTAAGCAGAGCAATATTTTATATTCAAATCTTCAAAGGAACTAAATTCAACTCAAAGAAGGTACACTTTGTATTAGTTCACATTTTGGTTGTGTAGCCATTCATGTCTTGTATCTATTTCTGGTTGTGAGCCTTATAAGAACAATGTATCCTGGTAGTGAGCCCCTGTAATATCTTATAATCGATTATAATATATTGTGAGCTAATCCTCATCGTGGTTTTTCCCTTTTTGGATTTTCCACGTAAAAATACTGGTGTTCATGTGTTCTATGGTCTTGTGATCTCTTTCATGTTTTCATTCATTGTTGCAATTAGATATACTTTGTTAATTGGATGGTTTGTGATTAATTGGTTATATATAATACTGATTCACCCCCCTCTCAGTATTCTAGGTGTTCAACAATTGGTATCAAAGCCTAGTTCCTTTTGAGAAGCCTAACAACTTGAAGAAGATCTTGGAGTTTGAACACATGGCCGATAAAAAGTGTCATATTCCTTCGAAAGAAATTTTTGCAATTAAATATGTAGAAGATGACTGTTGTTTGACAAAGAAGAACTTAAAGTTGCTCTTGAAGATCTTGACAGAGTTGAAGGTGAAAACAAAAGTCTGAAGGAAAGCTTAGAGGAAGCAAATGAATGTATCAAAAATTTGAGAGAACAAATCAAAGAAGTTTAGAGAAAGACATGGACAAGTTAATGAATAGTTGAAGGAAAATGAAGATACTACAAGACTGAAATTACTAGTGGAAGAAAAGAAGAGAATTGAGGATTGTCTAAATTCAAAGGTACAAAGCAAGACTGATCAATGCACAAAACTTGAACAAGAAGTGGTAACCTTAAGATCATATCTGGAGAAAGCAAAAGCTCGTGGGGACAAATTAAAAACAAGTACTACAATGCTTGATGAACTAATTGTAGGGAAAAAACCATTTAATAAAAAGGTGGTTTGGGACTTGAAGAAGGAGAAATCTCAAAGGAAAATTAGACACCTAACAAGGTTGAAAATACAAATCAAACTCAAGGCAATGGCAAACAAATCAGGAATCAAAGAAGCAATGCTGGAAGACCTCCCATTAGACAACCAAATGTTCAAAGGTACCCATCTTTCAATGGTATAAATTGGTTTTCATGCAATAAATTTGGACATAAGGCTATAGAATGTAGAAGTAGAATGAATCAAAATGTTGGATCCTTTTCTAGACAATGTTTTGCATGCAAGAAGTTTGGACATAGAGCTACTGAGCACAGAAGTTAGATGGTGAATAGATTTAATACTGGTAGAATGATTCAATCTTTCAATGGTTACTGTTATACATGCAATGTATTTGGAAATAAGGCTAACCTATGTAGATCAAGAATGAATGGAAGTCAATTTGGCCAGAA
>VDFB02379711.1:120584528-120664832 GCA_007258455.2 Sequoia sempervirens
AGTAGGAGAGGGTGGGAGAGAGTGATAGATGGTTGGAGAGAGTGGGAAAGGGTGTGAGAGGGTGTGGGAGAGAGTGGGAGAGGGTGGGAGAGAGTGGAAGAGCGGGAGATAGGGAGGGAGAGAGTGGGAGAGAGAGTGGGAGAGGGTGAGAGAGAGTGGGAGAGAGGGTGGGAGAGAGTGGAAGAGAGTGGGAGAGAGTGGGAGAGAGTGGGAGAGAGGGTGTGGGAGAGTGGGAGAGAGTATAGACAAAGAGATAAAATAGATGTATAAAAAAAACCAACTTTATGATAACGCGAGCGCATTTTTAAGAAGTAGAGACATAGTTGTTCTAGGAAGAGATAATGCACTTGTGTTATAACACGAGCACGTTATAGCTTGCACTAAAAATGGTAAAAAACACAATATACCTGTGATGTCGGCCCACATTCTGCATATTCTCCTAGTTTTGTGCGTGCTTCAACAAAAAGTAGCTTTTTGATGATTGAGTGAAGTGTCCATGCATGATTTTTAGATTCCACCACCTTTTTCATGATCTTTCCACCACCTTTGCATGAAATAGCAGAGTTTTCACATTGAAAGACATATAATATCAATTCAATTTTGAATTCTAGTGATAACTAATATACAATTGAAGTTTGGAGGGGAACAGGCTTTTGAATTTAAGTCAAATTGTTGAGGAGTTTCAGGAAAGAACCAAAGGCTACATAATTGGGTAGAACTCCTCCATTTGAAACTTTGGTTTTTGAGGTATGTGAAGTCTTTGTACATTTTTTACATTCTATTATGGCTTGCTTTTATTTTTGTTGTCTTGCATATTCCATGTTGATCATTGTTTGTCTGCCATGTTACAACCTTAGGTTGTCAATGGAAATTTTAAATTACACAATTCTATACACTTTCCAATCACATTTTTAAACCACATCTCTTTGAGGCATTTTGTTATTTAACAATTGGCTTACTTTGTGTAGGCTTTCAAAGCTTTCATTGAGGTATTTTGTCAAAGAGTTATACAAACTAGTTGATTGCCTTGTCTATGCTACCAAATTTTCCATACATGTCTCTAAAAAATTGGAATATACTCCTAATGCAGTAGGGGGAAGCCTGCAACACACAAACACACAACTCCAATCTGCAAACACAATTTTCAATTTACATTTTCACCAGGACCTCTTCATTCAGCATATTCACACTGTCCCTTGTAGCATATCAAAGTAACTCAATCGAGTATAATTCCACTCACACAACCTTTCAACTCACAAAACAACACACATCAGGGACCCATTACAGAGCCTTTCAACATATCCAACAATCACTAATGCTTGTTTTGTACCAAACTGCACAAATCAGGTTTTCTACACTTATAAGTGACCAAGTTAACCCACTTTTACAAAGGGACCACCTTCAAAACTTTTCCAAATCTCCTGAAACCTTGGGGAAGCACTTTATATCTGTCAAAACTTCAACTTACAATGTTAGATTGTAGACATTCAATCATTTACCACCCAAACCATAAAACCCTCTCCCTAGGCTTATAAACCCTAGGTTTTATTGAAAGTAGCACTTGCCAAACACTCTGAAAGTTGACAACTATTCAAACAAGTCTAAAATACCCTACTCATGCTCAATCTAACATAAAATAATGCTTCCCAACTCAGAAACTCAATTTCACTAACCAAAACCTCATTTTTCTTAAGGAAATATCAACATTTCCTCATTTGGTTTGACGCCCAATCCAAGGATCATCCTCCATTCAAGTTTCTCATGGCCTTTGATAATGTTTCCCTCCTAAAACAAACCACTTCAACTTTGAAAACTAACATTTCAAAGAGGTGACCGTTGGTCTCCCTCTTTAATACACTTTTAAAACCCTGGTGCAGGAGCACCTACACCTCATCCTCCTTATTTGATCATTTGATGGTAATTAGGAGGTTAATAGGTAGGTGGATGAGTTTTTGAGAATGTTTTTTTTTAATAAGGTCAATCAATACCACTAAGCATGTCTTAGGTTGAGTTTTTGAGTTTAGGTGTTAAAATGTGAAAAATGGTGATCTTGCACTAAAGTATCTTTGTAGCCTTTGAAGGAAAGTTTTTGAATTTACATGTAAAGTGTGCAATATTAGTGTTTTGTGGATGTAATAAGGCTCATTTCAAGCCATTGGTGTGGTTTTAGTGAGTTCTATGTGTTAGGGGTGCAAACTTATAATATGAGTAATATTGTTGTTATATCATGTGTAAATGATGTAAACTTGGCCTTCAACGGTCATTAAGGGTTTGAAATTTAGTTACAAGGTAGTTGGTCGGTGGGATGTGAAGAAGAAGCCTTTAAATGTCATGTAGACACGGAATGTAAGTTTTATTTGGAGTTTTTGAGAAGAAAATACATTGAAATCTCAAGTTTAGCAGCATTTTTTGTGTTTTCATGTTTTTTCCTGACCTGTAACTCATGTAAGGGACCCTATGATGTCTTATTTAAGTGTAGGATGCATGATTTGAGTGCTAGGAAAGAAATAGGAGTAATAAACATGTTGCTACAGTGAGTTTTGTGAACAAAAAAGCATGTGAATGAGGGCTTAGGCCTAGGGTTTGGAAGAATCTCTATGGTAGGTCATGATGTTTTGAACTTTTAGGCATGTGTGGGGTTAATGTCCTTTGTTCAAGTTGGTTTTAAATTTTGGGAGGTTGTGGAAGTAGCATATTCAATAAACCCTCTTGAATAGTGCATAAAATAAGGGTTTTCAGGTTTGGCATGAATTTGTCTGTACTAGAGGAATCTAGTTGTGGTTTTGGAGGTTTGGTAACCTAAGAAATTCTGCCCCAAGGTTTCAAGGTCCTATGATAAGTTTGAGGGCATGTTTCTTTGCAAATTAGGTCTAATCAGCCTAATTAGGTCAACCTAGAAGGAGTGTTTTTGGGTATTTGATCCAAAGGAATTGTACTTGACATTGAGATATGTGTAATAACTCTGAAATGGGTGTCTAAAACCATGAAGATTTTGTCTAGTTGTTTGGAGAACATTTGAGTTATTGGGCAAAAACTAAGTTTCCACTACTACTAGGGTTTAAGGGGTGAAAGTGTGAAATCTAACTTCTAATGATTTTCAAGCTTTGAGGGTTGTTTGGTTTGTTCAAATATGTCATCTTAATCTTTTTAGATGCCTCTTAAAGTCATGTTGTGAAATTGGTTGTGATTGAGCCTCCCAGGTCTACATCAAACCCTTCAATATTTGTTAATTTCACAACTTAGCACTTTTGCACATTTTGAAAATTCTACTACCTATTTAAACTATTTTGGTTTTCATCTCTATTTATAAATTACCTCATCAGTAAAGCTACCTCATCACCTATGTTTTCTATTTATGAAGCCTTGAATGACATATATTTCATTTATTTTAATGGATACATTTTTTAGGAACTAATATTCGTCTCATTACCATGCTACAGGTAAAATTATTCGCCATGCCGAAGAAATGAACAAGGAAGAAAGTAATAGAGGAAGAGTATGAAATCTTAAAATAAAAAGAGAGAGAATGGGTGGTGACATATCATGAAAATAATAAATTGGAAACGATTGAAAAAAACAAGCCAATTGAAGAGGAACCTCAACCGTCAAAAAGAAAAAAGAAATTGGCAGCACAAAGGGAACGAATGTGAAAGAGTCGTACTAGGACAGATGCAGATACCATAGTTGGAAACACACCCTCTACCGCAAGTGAATATAAAGGGACACCATTAAGCACAAGTGAATATGGAGGGACACCATCTACCGCAAGTGAATATGATTGGACACCATCCAATGCATCTCAAGTTGAGAGTACATCATCACTTGGATTTGACGAAGGTATGCCATCATCCCCACATGAAGATCAAGGTATGTCTTCTACTCCACCCTCGATCGAAGGTACGCAATATAGCCCACCTCAATTAAATATTGATGAAATTGCTAATGTTGAGATGTATGTACCTAGGAGAACACCACCTAGAATTTTGCATAGAAAGCCAAAGTTTTTGATTAATATTGATGAGGATATTTTGCAGCACATGGAAGGTAAGATTCCAGAATGCACTTGTAGAAGATATGTTGATAAGATTTGGAAAATATTCTTTGAAAGGATAAATGAGACCGCAATATGTCAACTATTTGTTCAAATGATGCGGGGTTTAAAGCACAGAAACATCATGAAGACTCTTGGGTTGAGAACATTGAATGCATCAAGTGAAAACACTATTGTGAAGAATCTAATGGATGCTTATGAGAGTGTGGGTAATACCTCACGCTCAAAGGATAGTAATGTCACTTGACGTGTCATTACATCGACTTTGGTAAGCTATCAAACAAAGAGATATCGTCTCATTAAAAAGACAAGTGAATAAATTGGAATTAGTAGAAAAACTTTATCAAAAGTCATTCAAAGGCGGCAAAGAATTGAGGGCACCGATTCAAATGAATTATGGGAATTCTCAGGAAGACTGCCACATAAAGATAAAAAAAAGTTGTTGAAGCATTGTGAACACTAATTGAAGAGTATTGGAACAATAATATAAGGCCATCTTTGAATCAAAGGGATGTCGTAAGAAGGAGAATCGGTAGTCAGAACCGTGAGCCACATCCTAAGCATTTTTTGGATATGACTCAAACCCAATTTTTTCATAAATTTCAAAATGATTATCCTCAAATTAGTATTTCTCAAAGATTTTTTGAAATGCTTAAACCTTTTTATGTCAAGATAAATCACACATGCACTACTTGTTGTTGTAGACTACATATTGAATTCTCTAACCATTATGATGTTTATCGTTCTATATGTTTAGATTTGCATACTAACGATGTTTTGCAGGATTGTGGCATAAAAGCCCCACCAAAATCTTCAAGAGAGTTCTTATAAAAAAATTTATCTCAAATAGAGGATGGCCAAATATTCTACAAGACAACATGCTTGGATGGTTCATGTGAGCGTTGCGGTGGCTTGCAACGAATGACAGTATGTCAACATATGGAAAGCACAGATGAGGTGGGACAAAAACTATTAGATTTTGGGAAATATAAAATAGTGGCATACACTACAAAAGATGGGTCTCAAGCAAAAAGGTGTGATTTGGTTATTGAGAAGATTCTAGTGTATCAGTTTATGTCCATGTTTCGTGAGAATCTAGTGTATGAGTATGCAAGGCATACCCATAGAGCCCGATGGTTGGACACGCAATTCAAGCTATGCAAGGACACCTTTCCAGTTGGAAGCATAGTATTAGTGGTTGAATTGTAGAGAACTACACTCTACAGCCATAGTGTGAGGTGCAGACATAGTATTACAACTCCACACAGGTTTCGATATTTGTGCACATAGCATTCATTCATACAGCTGATAGTACAGAGGGCCAAAGGAAGGTATTGAGGGAGTATCACTTTTATATTAGTGATGATCGCACACATTCTCTAGAGTTCATGCAAGGTTGCTTCCATATGTTCTATAGTGATTTGGCTTAGAGGGGAATAGCATACAATCGACATATAATATGGTCAGTTAACTGTGCAACATAGTTCAAGAATTCATGCATGTTCTACTGGTTGTGTAGGATGCATCTCACTACAGGTGTTCAACATATGTGGAACTTTTGTGAGGCCGAGTATGGAAAGGGGGAGCATGATGGTGCAAGAGCATGCATGAAAAGAGCATTAGCACGAGAAGAGCTAAAGTATAAAGACAGTGCAAAGTTGACAGATGCAAGATCAATCGTCGAGTGGTGTAATGCTTCAATGGGTCTAGGTAATGAAGCTACGTCTTCAGTTCATATATTTTTTTGGTTGATGGATGATACTAACATTGCACCATATAAGGATTTTTGTACACTAACAGGATCAAGTGAGCTACACTCTTTCCTTAGCTCAAATGCAGGTTCATGGAGTATCGATACATGTAATATTGCATGCTTTTGTTCTTCATGTACAATGCAATCCTGGAATGATTGTGAGTCAAGGGAGTGGGTTGACAAATGCTTGACAAGTTCTCTTAGCCCACTTCACATGTATCATCCTCTGATGGCATTGGAACTAACACAAATGGAATCATCGGTCGACTTTGACCACATATTAGATCTAATTCAACCAAGTAATATATCTACTTGCTTAGTTTTTGAAATTCCATGTTGTTATCTTACTTTATACTGTACTTGCAATGTTGACTAATTTGAAGAGATATGCCACACATAGCAATGTAAGGAATGTTTATGCAGTTATTACAGATGAAGAGAATGAAGAGGGAACAAACTATTACTTGTGTCATTGTGTTGAGGCCGAAAAGAAATTGGAAGGACCAGTTATAGATGGAGAAAACATCGAATACCCTACAAGCTCAGTTGTTGTTACTGGAACGTGGCTTAGAAGGTACCCACATAAGAGTGTTATGATGGAGCTTATGAAATTCTCAGGAATTTCAGCTCAATTCTTATGAGTGTGGTTGCCATTATAAACCCTTGGCCCCAAATGGGTAGGGTTTTTTAATCAAAAGTGTGCCAATGTTCTATTTGCATGTTGACCCGTTCAATCAGTCATCGAGATCTTAAGTGATTTTTATGAGCCTCCTGTCACGTTCATTCATCGGCCTCATTTGTCTTAGCAATTGATCATCGTTTCTTTTCCGGTCATGGTTTTCCTAAAGTCGGGTTAGAAAAATCTTAAGTCTGATGACTTAAGGGTTAAGTCATTTACCCCACATTCATGTCACCATCGGGTGACCCAGTCTTGTCCATTTAATGCTAATATCATGTGTTGTGCAGCTTGCGAGATCCATTGATCACAGATGAAATCTGATTCATACCCTGCTAGCTCGTTGAAGTAAAGTGCATGACAGTTAAAAGCCACAAGGTTAGTGAAAAGCTAACATGTGTCCCAGGTATTGTGCGAGACCCACTCTCCATTACCAATCTTGTGCCCGGGAACCTTCAACAAGCGGTCGATATCAACTGGGCGGAACAATCTTCACCATTCCTTGTTGGCTCGCTGAGTGAAAATAAACGGAGATTAAATCTAGCGAGATCAACGAGATCTCGACACCTATCCCTCACTCACTCATACAATGGAGCCCGCAAGCAGTGATGGTGTCATCCAACACAGATAGAAGTGATTGGCTGAAGAGCATATCAACAAGGCACCATTGGAATTGAGCACCAGTCAACAAGAAACCATTCATCTAATCGGCCATCGAAGCAGATAATCAACAGATTATATTTGAAGGATGGCGGAGACCACATGATGGCCTAGTTTGCTATGTAACCAGGCTGCATTAATGGCTAAATTCTTGCAACATCATCAAGTCGATCCCAAGTTCATGTGAAGATGCAAATACTGGTAATCATGGCGAGTGGCTTGCAAATTCCTATGCAAATGGAAACAAACGGTGATGGTACAACTGCCAACAAATTTCTAGGGTTACGCATGTGTTAGGCATTGATTATGAAAGCCATTTATCCACACGATAGATATGGAAAGAACTGTGATTAATTTTGTCACTTAGTTCTAGGCATATTTTCTATCTTAAGTGTTGCAGGGTCAATGTGAGTTGAAGGCAACAAGATGAGTAGGGTAGGACGAAAGATAGTTAGGCTGAGCTCGTAGGAGCATAATTCAAGAGTAGCAGAAGTAGTTGCTGCCATGAAGGCTGACAGACCTAGGATAGCCCCAACCAAATGTAGTTGTAGGTTGTAGTTTCAAGGTGCCACTAGTGAACAAACAAGCAGCAAAGGAAAGGAGCCAATGCAGTATACCAGTGGAACTCGACGGAGGGTGAGGTATGGACGCGGCTCATATGGCCACTAGCAGTCACTTGTTAATCTCACCAGTGATTCTACAAGCAACGATAGTGAGGATGATTCTTTGTACACCCATTACCTGGAGCTTCTCAACGAAGGAATACCCTCCGACTTGGAAGTAATCGATGTTCTGCGGGTGGCTGCAAAGACCCCTAGTGGGCATAGTATTCCTGCCCCGAGCATTGATAAAGATGAAGGAGATACCAAGGTCTCTTCTCCTCTTCCTCCTGCAAGGACTCAGAGCGGTTGTTTCTATTGGGGGCATGCTACTGGTACCAGTGGGGTGACAGGTGATAAATGAGTTTGTTGTTGGGTCTTCTTTTTGCCTATATTTTGTGAATTTTTCTATAGTGGTTCTCTGATTTTCCTTTGTGGAAAATTTTATGTTTCAACATGGGTTGTGTGCTTGCATGGCATCTTGGTCATTCGGTTTGTGGCACTCAGTTGGCATGGGAAGTTTTGGCGGCACTTTTCATTTCTTCCCTAATGGAGGTTATGGTTTTGGTTTGTCTCTTTTGGCTCGTTTCTGTAATTTCAGCGTATAGGTTTCAAAATGTATATCAAATTCTGTTGAAATTTGTGTGAAATTATAATTTTGTATTGTAACTGCATTCAAGTTTGAGGCTTGTTACTCCCTATTACTATAAAGGGAATTCAAGACTCGAATGCAAGGGGCACATATAGAAAAATAGAGAGAAGAGAACAGAAAAAGATAGATAATATAGATATGTTAGGCTAGATCTAGGTCATTCCATATGCAGTTATAATGGAATAGGGTGCTTATTTTGAGTTACATTGGACAATTACTCACAAATTATCTTAAATTTGTGTACAAACTTGATCTATTAATGCAAATACAAGTTTATCTCTGATGCATTTTCTCTCCTCATGTGGGTTTTGTGTGAATTCTCGATGGAATTGTTAATAATGATTTCATTCTTCCTTTTGAGTGTAATTCAAAATGTATTTCTCTATTTGGTGCCATGATTCAAGTGATCAATTAAATGCTCAAATAGGTTTATAGGTTCACAAACTATTTGCTCAGGATATGATAAGAAGATATGCATCAAAGAATTGGAACCTCATAATGCAAAGTTGTTGTGTGGATAGTCCATTTTATTAATATTCGAGGTCATTTTTGTATCACTGATAATGAGTATATGACTCCATTGCCCAATTCATTAAGGAACTGATCTATTTCTTTAGTATTTTCCTAATGGTTAATCAAGTTATTCTATGGTGGTCAGCCTAGTGATATAATTAGAATTCATTTTAAAATTCTCCAAAGTCTTTACACAAATTTTATAATCATTTGTTATAAGCATGGGAATTTACTGAAATGGTAGCAAATTACTTAGGAACTAGCCAATTCCATAGTATGTTTTGCATCTTTACCTTTTAGTTGAAATGATCTATGAAAGTGATGTGTTCTACTAAATACAATATTAGTGAATACCAATAGGAACACCCTGCTTGGTCCCACAGATACCTAAAGTGCAGAAGATCTTAATCTGTGACTAGATCTTGTTTGTTGGCCGGTCATTTTTAGGAGTTTTGAATATAGGAAATGGCAATTCCTTAGATGTTCCTTTAGGTGCACCGGAAAAACAACCAACATGTTAAACATTGGTTGTTTTAGGAATTTGACACGCATCGTAAGATTCTTCATTACTCAAACCTTGTTGTGGCATCCAATGTTCGTTTGACCAAATATGGGGGTAGACCTTTGAACAAGACCTTGTGGAAGGTCCATGAGTCTAACCATGAGGCAATACTTGACACAATAAAGAGTAGAGCAAACCCCGATGGTTCATTGGATTAATTTGTAAGTATATGCACAATGGTTCTTATTAATTTATATTTGTATCCACATTAATTTGTTTGATGCCAATGCTATCATCTTATTTTACTTTATGTATCTGTAAGTAACCCAGTAAACATTGATTGGTGTCCCCTTGCAGAAAATGCAGATTTATGAGTCATCCAAGAGAATCTCAGGAAGAAAAGCAATGCAACATCCCTATTTTGATGATCTTGACAAATCTCAATTATGATTAAATAAGCCATTACAAAAGTGTGTGCGAAGCTTGGTGAGGGAATTTCAAGTTAACCTTATCATGAGAACCTATGATGTAAAAATTATAAGAGAATCTCAAATTTCAAGATATTTTATTCAAGAGAGGTGTTGTGTGCAATAGGTATCTTGGAACTCCCAATGAAGATGTATGGCCAGGAATGACTAAGTTGAGAGATTTCCATGCCTATCTATAAGTGCCTTCCATCTATTTTCATTTCATTTCCATTTTGGATGAGTTATTTCTTTTTATTCTTTTACTTTGCGTATCTATAACTAAACTAGTAAAAATTGATTGGTCTCTCCTTGCAGAAAATGTTGGTTTTGGATCCATCGAAGAGAATCTCAGCCAAAAAAGAATTGCAACATCCTTATTTTGATGATCTTGATAGATCTCAATTCTGATTTGAAGCCATTATAAAAGAGCGTGTGAAGCTTTGCGAGGGAATCTCAAGTTTCTCATTTGAAGTTAACCTCTAAATGAGAACTTATCATGTAGACATTATAAGAGAATCTTGAATGTATGAGTGACATTGTAAAATATATGTGAGAACAGAGTACCTAAGGCATTGTAATGAGATTTACTTGTAATGACATTTACTGAAATAATAAAATTTGGTGCAGGGGCACCAAGGTTATTGAGAAAATTTGGTTCATGGAAGTATTTTAAGTTAGTTTTGTGTTTTGAGTTTTGTCAATTGAATAAGGTCATAACACATCCACAATTGATTTATAATGTAATAAGTCATGTTAGTTACAAAAATAATAGTTAGGCATGATTGGAAAGATGTAGAATCATTTGTAAAGGCTATTTAAATCCTCTTGAAGGCTATTTAGGTCAATATTTGAATTTGTAGCCTTCTGAAGGAAAATCTTTGAATATGGTTGTAAATGTACTATTAGTGAGATTGAGATTGTTAACTTTCAGAGAGTAGTAGTATTTATGTTGATGAAATTTCCTTTAGATGCAAGGATTCAAAGCACATCAACCATGTGGTAAAATGATTAAATCCTAGAGACGATCTATAGCAATGAAAGAGTCTGAAAAGGAAAAGAGACTACACTGGTGACTCAGGAGAAACTTCAGCATTCAAAAAAAAATTCAATTAGGCTGGCAAACGTGTGGATCAGGCCAGCATTTGGTGGAAGAGGAAGAAAGATGACTGGAACTCTGGAGGCCCACCATACTAGATTTTGGTATTCAACCATGAGAGTAGAAGAGAGAGCTGATATCATGTATCAAAACATTAAGCATGCATTCTTCCAACCTGTTGGAAATATGTGCCTAAAACTATACAGGCTGAAACCTCCATAAGAGTCAAGTCGGTGTGACATTCTAATTGTCTGGCCAACTAGCAGTTTGCTTTATTCAGTTCTGACCAGGTCACTGTGACTTTGTTATTGTCTTGCCGATTTGTACACTAAGAAGTCTATCGCTATTACATAGTGTGTTCGTTGTGACCTTATAGCGCTCGGGAGACCTCTGGCCAAAAGGCCATTCAATTTTGCATCGGCGAGACTCTTGGTGACTACGGGCTTCGGGATAACTAAAGGTTCTCGCTAAGAAGTCTCAGCGAAGTGTTAATCTCTTTCCGACAGCGTATGTATTGAAGTCTTCGAGGTAACTCTAATGATCCGAGAAGATGTCTTAGCAAACAGTGGAAGTCTTGTCGATGGGGACTCATCCAAGCGTTCTTTGGAGTAACTCAAAGCTATTGGAGAAACCTCTTAGCGATAGCAAATGTCTTGCCAATAGCCGATGGCTATCGGGGTAGCGCTTGGCGACAATTGGTCATCGGTGAAACATATGGATCTCGGTATGATGTCTCGGAGAAAGCCAATTGTTTGGCCGACAGGTGTATACTTTCGGTGTAACCTAATGTTGCTCTATGAGACCTCTTGATGATATTGGTATGTATTGCCGACTATCCTGTGGAGCTTGATATGACAGATGACTTCGGTATAACTTTAGTGACTCGCTATGACCTTCTAGCGAAAGCGATAGGTCAGGGCGACTACGTGATGACTCAATGTATCTCTTGGAGCTCGATATAACATCTTGGCAACTTCAGAGGCTCTTGGCGACATCGATATGAAGTCAATGTGGCATCGGCGAGACACAGTTAGTGTCTCACCGAGATGCCAATGCATTACAAATTTTGTTGACCGTCTGACTGTCATACGTGGAATCTCGTGGATGAATAGAGGAAGCTGAAAGTGAACCATTAGTAGTTGGTTCATTGTGACAGTTCTGTGAGAAAGCTCAAAAGTCAGGAAACACCATGGATATAGTTGAAAGTTGCAGACGCTTGGGGGTTGGATAGTAGTTTGATCAACAGTGAAGTGTGAAGAGTTCAAACTGTATCAGAAAAGAAATTAAAATCTGTAAAGGCTATAACTTGGATGTTTCTATTTGAAGAATGTTCATGATGAATGCTGTTGTATAATGACACCAGAAAGATAAGTCTGGAATTGTATGTAATTTCGATTACTGTAATACAAAGTGATTTCTCTTGGTGTGGTGGTTTTTTCTCCTGTAAGGGTTTTCCCACGTATATCTGGTGTTCATGTGTGTTTTTCTAATACTCTGTTTCTGTAATCTATTTCTTAGTGCATCCCAACTTGACTGTAATTGAAAATTTAAAAGTACTTCTGCATTCTTTCCTGAGGTATTGACGTTAGGAGAATTGTTTTCTGCATCTAATTTTCCTTACACAACCAACGGAGAAGCATATGATTACTTTGCTTCATTTGCATTTGCATAAGCATATCACGACATGGGAACCAAGAAGACCAAGGATGTCCAATTTTATGTGGAGGTAATGGGTGTGGTCCAAACTTTAGGAAGGGCAAGAAGGTCAATGTATGATCTTGATGAAATTGAGGAAGAAAACAAGAGAGGGACAAGAAAAATAAAATCAATATAGAGTTTCAAGGATTTGTCAAGTGAGTAAGAGAGCTATGGGATCAGCCTCATCTAAAATATTTTGAACTAGAGTTTGATATGTACCATTTAGAGAGCTTGGTTTTCATGGAGTTCCTTTCAAAGCCTCTAACTTTATTGTTCCTATGGTAAACTATTTGGTAGAGTTGGTGGAATTACCTTTCTTAGTAATTGCTATTAGTGAGATTGATATTTTTAACCTTGAGAGAGTAGGACTTGGGAAAAAGGAATTTGATAGGGCTATTGCTTTCAAAGACTTCAAGCAGGATGTACTCTACATTGACTCCATTCCTCAATCTTCACTTGATGGCATCAAGGAATGGTTGAACTCCATGGTTATAAAATATTATGAAAGAAGAATGAACTTGTACTAGCGGCCAATTTTGAAGACTATTACTGATGATCCAAATAAATTTATTGAAGATGTTGGTTAGGAATTTTTGAATATGGAAGCTAGTGATTCTGATTCTGATAATTCAGAAGATTCAGATCAATTATATGAACCCTCTAATGTAGAAGAGGAATCAAAATCACTCTTCATGTTGCAGGTATCGGCTTTAATACCAACTACAATGGCAACATTGAAATTCCCTAGTAGTATTTATGTAAAGGAAATTTCCTTTAGATGCAAGGACTCAAAGCACATCAACAATGTGGTATAGATGATTAAATCCCAGAGACGATTTGTAGCAATGAAAGAGTCTAAAAAGGAAGAAAGAGCTACATTGGTGACTCAGGAGAAACTTCAGCTTTCACAAACAAAGCCAATTAGGCTGGCAGACGTGTGGATCAAGCCAACATTTGGTGGAAGAGGAAGAAAGATGACTGGAACTCTGGAGGCCCACCTTACTGGATTTTGATATTCAACCATGAGAGAAGAAGAGAGAGCTGATATCATGTATCAAAACATTAAGCATGCATTCTTCCAGCTAGCAGAGAAGGACATGATTACTTTGCTTCATTTTCATTTGCATAAACATATCAAGGCGTGGGAACCAAGAAGACCAAGGATATCCAGTTTTATGTGGAGGTAATGGATGTGGTCCAAACTTTAGGAGGGGAAAGAAGGTCAATGTATGATCCTGATGAAATTGAGGAAGAACAACAAGAGAGGGACAGGAAAAATAAAATCAATATAGAGTTTCAAGGATTTGTCAAGCGAGTAAGAGAGCTATAGGAGCAGCCTCATCTAAAAGATTTTGAACTAGAGTTTGATATACCATTTAGAGAGCTTGATTTTCATGGAGTTCCTTTCAAAAGCCTCTACTTTTATTTTTCCTATGGTAAACATGTATAATAACCTTCAATTCCTAGAAGGAGAGGTTGTTGGTTGATTTGTAACCTATTTTTAATCAATAAGAACATTATTTTCCAAAAATTTATTGGTTTTTCTCACTTTTCTTGTTGTTGTACAGCCTATAAAAATGTTAAGATGATCTAAAACCTTTTGGATGTTGTAGATTGATGAATTATCTTTCATTTGCACCTATTTAGAGGTTATAACTCTTTGTATAGTGAAAGTTATCTTGTTTTTATTGCAGCTACCTACTTTCACAGTGTTCTTGGATTGAAGGGTTTCATGATGTAATTCAACCCATTCCATTTTTTGTGCCTATTGTAACTTGTGGAATGGGTCCTCTAACTTGTAAAATACATTCCTAACCTATTTAGAATGTTGTGGAGTCAAGGTTGGGTGTTTGGGATGATGTTCTAGGGCTGTAGCAAGGTATTTATGATGAAAATGAGGGTAAGTGGTGTTTTGAAAAAAATGTGGGAAGGACTGTCCATATAATGTATTATTCACCATGTGTAGGGTCTGGTAAGTGTGTTTGGTGCTTTGTTTGGGTATGGCAGGTACGGGAGATAGGAGTTTCATTAAAACCCCAAGTATTTTGCTTGAAATAGAGGTTTTGGTGTCTTAGAGGTCTAGAGGTCTTGGACCTGAAAACAAATCATGGAATTGGAGGTTTTGACACATAACATACTATTTTTTGAGGATTTTGATTGAAGATCTAGTGTTTAAAAGGTCATCTCTTTGTAAATAGGGCTAATTTAGTAGCCTTTATGCAAGGTGGTCTATTGGATCTTAATGATGGTACAAAGAAACATGGTATGATCTCTTGAGAATTTGTCTTAGGGTCTGTGTTAAATCTTGATTGATGTTTGGTTGGCCATTGGATTACCTTCTCTAAAAGATAAGCCCATTTGATGAGATTTGGAGATTATAAGTTAGGAAAGGGTTTATTGAAAACCCATACTCGAAACCTTCCCACAGCCAACCAAAGCCTAAAACACCTTCAAAAAGGTCTGCACAAGCTTAAAAGTTCAAGAGATATCGCTGCCCCCAAAGATTTCTTCAAACCCTAATAGTAAACCACCATTTTCCACTCAAAAATACACCATTTGACATCTAGGGCATCACCTAAAAACCATCTATTCACCTCCCTTGCATACAAAAATTTGCACACATATTTTATAACCATAACTAAGCCTTTCCATTGAGTTATAGAAGCATACAGTGGGTGAAAGGTTTAATATGACATTTTAATGCACTCAAAACCCTTAAAATAGGCTATACAAACCAACCCCCAGTAATTGGCTTCTAAAATGAACAAAATCACTTGAAATCCAACCAAACCAAAACTAAAACTGAGTTAAGTCTTCTTCCCACCGAATTCCATAAAAAAGAGAGCACAATCACCCTGTACGAAACCGTACAATTCAATGAAACATCAAATCCCAAAGTGCAAAAGGGTAGCAATCTTTGATGGGGTATTACTCAGATACCATGGCACTTACGAAATATCTGTCTAAACCTATGGGATCATGTTGGGGCCATCTACAATAAACTCTCTCAGTTTTTTTTTATCTCGGAGTGGTTTTCCCGTGGTTTCCAGTTTTTAGTTGATGGAAAAAGTGTCAAATGCAAGCAGTGGAAAGTTGTAAAGTGGCGCAATTTTTGTTCTGCAACTCGTGTGACCAAATATACTATTCCAATGCATCCAAATAGGTATTTTTAGGCTAGGCATGGTCCTCTTTCACACCCAAACATGCAGAATCGCTCTGAGCTACATTCAACTAGATCGATCCCTTAAGGATCTAAAGTGCAAAATGGTTGCAAAGTTCAGCATACTGCTACTCGGATACCGTGATGCTTACAAACTTCTAGTCTAATCCTATGGGATTGTGTTGGGCCCCTCTACAATAACCTCTCTCATTTTTTGTTATATTGGAGTGGTTTTCTTGTGGTGTCCAGCTTTCAGTTGATGGAAAAAGTGTCAAATGCAAGCAGTGGAAAGTTACAAAGTGGTGCAACTTTCATTCTACAACTCGTGTGACCAAAAAAATTGTTCCAACATGTCTGAATAGGTATGTTTATGCTAGGAATGGTCCTCTTTTGCACCCAAACACGTGAATCGCTCTGAGCTACGTTCAACCGAATCGATCCCTTAAGGGTCCAAAGTGCAAAATGACTGCAAACTTCAGCATGTTGTTACTTGGATACCATGATGGTTAGAAAATTCTCGTCTAATCCTATGGGATCATGTTGGACCCCTCTACAACAACCTCTCTCGGTTTTTGTAATATCAAAGTGGTTTTTCTGTGGTGTCCAGTTTTCAATTGATGGAAAAAGTGTCAAATGCAAGTAGTGGAAAGTTGCAAAGTGGTGCAACTTTCGTTCTGCAACTCGTGTGACCAAACGAACTGTTCCAACGCATTCGAATAGGTATGTTTACACTAGTAATAGTCCTCTTTTTCACCCAAACACGTGGAATCACTCCACGCTATGTTCAACCGGATCGATTCCTTAAGGGTCCAAAGTGTAAAATGACTGCAAACTTTAGCATGATGTTACTCGGATACCGTAACATTTAGAAACTTCTCGTCTGATCCTATGGGATCATGTTGGGCCCCTCTGCAATAACCTCTCTCAAATTTTTTTTTATCTTAAAGTGGTTTTCTCGTGGTGTCTATTTTTTAGTTGATGGAAAAAGTGTCAAATTCAAGTAGTGGAAAATTGCAAAGTGGTGCAAATTTCGTTTTGCAACTCATGTGACCAAATGAACTATTCCAATGCATCCAAATAGGTATTTTTATGCTATACATAGTCCTCTTTAATACCCAAACTCGTGGAATCTCTCTGGGCTATGTTCAACCAGATCAATCCCTTAAGGGTCCAAAGTGCAAAATGACTGCAAACTTCAGCATGTTGTTACTCGGATACTGTGATGCTTAGAAACTTCTTGTCTAATCCTATGCGATCATGTTGTTCCCCTCTACAATAACCTCTATCGGTTTTTATTATCTCAAGGTGGTTTTCATGTGGTGTCCATTTTTTAGTTGATAGAAAAAGTGTCAAATGGAAGCAATGGAAAGTTGCAAAGTGCTGCAACTTTCATTCTACAACTCATGTGACCAAACAAACTATTCCAACGCATCTGAATAGGTATGTTTACACTAGGAATATTCCTCTTTCACACCCAAACACGCGGAATCACTCTGAGCTACGTTCAACCAAATCAATCTCTTAAGGGTCCAAAGTGCAAAATGACTGCAAACTTCAGCATATTGTTACTCAAATACCATGATTCTTAGAAACTTCTCGTCTGATCCTATGGGATCGTGTTGGGCCCCTCTACAATAACCTCTCTATTTTTTTGTTATCTTGGAGTGGTTTTCCTGTGGTGTCCAGTTTTCAGTTGATGGAAAAAGTGTCAAATGCAAATAGTGGAAAGTTGCAAAGTGGTGCAACTTTAATTCTACAACTCGTGTGACCAAACGAACTATTCCAACGCATCTAAATAGGTATGTTTATGCTAGGAATGATCCTCTTTCACACCCAAACATGTGGAATCGCTCTGAGCTATGTTCAACTAGATCGATCCCTGAAGGGTCCAAAGTGCAAAATGACTACAAACTTCAGCATGATGCTACTCAGATACCGTGATGCTTAGAAACTTCTCGTCTAATCCTATGGGATCATGTTAGATCCCTCTATAATAACCTCTCTCAGTTTTTGTTATCTCGGAGTTTTTTTCCCATGGTGTCCAGTATTCAGTTGATGGAAAAAGTGTCAAATGCAAGTAGTGGAAAGTTTCAAATTGGTACAACTTTCATTTTGCAACTCGTGTGACCAAACAGACTATTCCAATGCGTCTGAATAGGAATGTTTACGCTAGGCATGGTACTCTTTCGCACCCAAACACACAAAATCGCTTTGAGTTACGTTCAACCAAATCGATCCCTTAAGGGTTCAAGTGTAATATGTTGAAATAGGTCATTCCACCTATTGTTCAGGCTGTGTCTTTGCGATATGGGCCTAATTTAAGTAGGATAGGGAATAGGAATAATAAAATAGCATTGGTAAAGACATTGGAAGAGATTACTAATGCTGCCCCGATTCAAAATTCAAAATTGAGGCCACTTAAAAGCAAGGCTAGAAAAGGTGAAAAGAAGAAATTGCTTGAAAATAAGTTAGAATAGGTTGGAAATAGGGTGAGGTTGTGGATTTTGATGTGTTCAAAAGGTCTACAAGGACAGGGGAGGTCAAAATTATGTTATGGCATGATGCCCTACTTGGGAAAATAGGGGTTTTGAATGAAAAAGAAATGTTTGAGGGAGTAAAACTGGGTAAAGTGAAGAGGCAGCATAATTTGGTGGTCAATTATGTTTGTGTAGGCAGAATGAAGAGTGTTGGAATAGGTTTTGAGGTTCAGGTTCAGGTTAGGGGTTCGGTTTGCCAATTAGGCCAAAAAAATTTGGAGGGGGGTTCGGTTCGTTTTAGGTTTGTTGGTACAAAAATCATGTAAAAAAAATATATAAATATATATGTAGCCTAGAAGCATGCATTAGATTAGAATATCACATAACATCATATAAACAACAAAACCACCATAAATTTGAATGTCATTTAAAACATGCATGATAAATATTCATCTTTGAAACTTGAATTGTGGTAGCTTGATATACAGAGTCTATTGATGCTAGGGTTCAATTTGTAT
Organism: Sequoia sempervirens; assembly: GCA_007258455.2. NCBI lineage: Eukaryota > Viridiplantae > Streptophyta > Pinopsida > Cupressales > Cupressaceae > Sequoia > Sequoia sempervirens. The sequence goes on from VDFB02379711.1 coordinate 120,603,351, forward strand.
GATTTTGAAAAAAGAAGTCAACTAAGTAGAGTTATCAGTGTTCTTCATAAATCATAAGAATTTGTTTAGTACACTAGCCATTTTTATGTCTTCTTGCAGTCTCAAACATTATTTTGTATCATTGTTACATTGGTCTTGAGATTGGTAGCTTAATATAGCTCCACAATATAAAATCCGGTTTACCTGTGCAGTGTAACAATGGCATAGGCAGATTTTTCTTTCAAAGAACCAAAGGGTGAGTGCACAATTGAAGTGTATAAACACATATCTTTTTGTAATATCAAGGATACTTTTTGAAACTTCCATGCATTTCTAATCTAAAGCGAAAAGTCTTATACATATCCTTTGCTTAATTGAGTTTTTTCAATCAAAGGATTAAATATATTGGAATCTTTTTATCAATCATTTCATAGAATACCAATTGAAAATGTTTTTTTTTTTCTTTTAGATAAAGTTGTTTACCATCAATCAATTTATTTATTCAAGACAAACCATGAAGGACAACAATGATCAATGCTATGGCTAACCAATTAATAAGTATACACATGAATAAGTCAAGCATGTACATGTGAATAAGGGAAGCACAAGTAGTCACAAACACATATGCCTTGAAGTATACACACGAATACATAGTATACACAACTTAAGAAAAAGTATATGCATGAATACAAGGTATACGCATGAAAATGCATAAGTCGCAAAGTATACATTGGAACACATGTAAGTCACAAAGTATACACGTACGTTGTAAAGTAATCACTTCAATACACATAACTCATATCTATTGAACCATGAATTTATAACATGCAAATATGGACACCATCGATAAAAAAAAATTGTATTAACCAAATAGCCATGAATGCATACATCAATATATGTTGATATAAGTATAAAATATAGGTACAAAATAGCCATATAGGATTACGAGAATGCAATATAGGCATACAATGTCAAATATATCCAATACAAAATATGTACAAAACTGCCATGTAGGCATACAACAAAGGGCTCTAGAATAAAAAGTCATTGCTCTCCAAGCTCTCGAAATAAACTCTTGCCCTTTGTTGGTCGATCGGATGGCGATAGGTATGTCACTCATTTTTGTTGCACTCGAGGAGTGCTCCTACTACTCCTACTACTATTAAGTTCTTGGTGAATTTTTAACTGTTACAATAAGAAGTAAAGACATTAATATATAGAAATTACATTATAAAAATGATATATTTAAACAAATAATCACTTACGGCCATCTCACGATCACTCTCCTTGAGGGAAATATTCACACGTCGATATTGATGTGTGCTCAAGCCCTGTATAAACTATCCAAATAGAAATTAGACTATGAATCAATAATTTGGTTTGATTTTTCACTCGAACTAACATCTATAACAACGAATGTAAATTGAAATTTAGTAATTTGCCTCATACCTCCCCTGTCAGATCCATCGAGGATTGTATAGTGGATGAAACACCAATGTCCATTGCCCTCGTAACATTTGGAGGTGTTTCCACAACCAACATCTGAAAATAAAACAACAAATTATTTAATCACAAAGAAGTTACAATAGCGATGGACACGTCATGACTTATAGTGTATGAGATCTAATGAACAAAATTTTGAGTACTTATTAAACTATATATTTCTAATTATCATGCTTACTATTTTCCCTATCCATATCTTGTTTGAAAGGACATGTTTTTAGGCTTTTCCCCATAGCAGAAAGTTGTTGAATCATTTGATTAAATGCTTTCGTAGACATGTACGATAACTATGGTGGCATAGAGAAGGCAGTGAACTGTTTGAAAAAATGCCTCAAAAGAAATGGGGTCTCGTGGTGATGGAATGCCATTACAAACAAATGCACGTCATGGCATTCCATCACCATAAGAATGCATTTCTTTCAAGCATTTTTTCAAAAAGTTCATTGCCTTATCTATGACTAGTATTATTGCTTACTATTATGCTTTGATAGATATTTTTCCAAGCATCCATAGTTTGTTGGAAAGCACCTATTTTAGGCTTTTAGCCATAGCAGCAAGGAAGCATGAGTAGTTTGATAAAATGCTCTGGTGCACATGTATAAAAAATGTGGTATCATAGAAAAGGTGGTGAGTATTTTGAAGAAATTCCTTGAAGAAATGTGGTCTCATGGTGATGGAATGGAATTCCATCACCATGAGACCGCATTTCTTTGAGGCATTTTTTGAAACTACTAACTGCCTTGTCTATGCTATTGCTTACTATTATGGTTTCATAGCTTTTTTCCAAGCATCCATAGTTTGTCGTGTAGGTGCACCTTTGCAAGCACATGCCTCCATGTGAAGAAATTGCATCACTGCTTATGTTGACTTTCTAAACAACTATATTCTAGTTGAAATTTTTTCATCTATCAACATCTAGTTATTAGTTATGGAATGTGAAATAATGCTTTGAGTTTGAATGATGTGCAATGCAACATAACCAATGATATGAATATAAACTACACAAATATATTAAGTACAATTCATTAGTTAAAATCTATATTCTATTACCTGCATGAAGGTTTGAGTAAATCCACTGGCACTGGAAGGTGTTCCCTCAAAACCTCCAATATTACCCTATTCAACATCCAAAATCACATATTAAAATACCATTTGTAAAACAATGCTATTAACATGTAATAAATTTATAATTGTTTACTAGTTACATACCCCGCCGATAGGTGTACTATAGAAATAAGTAGGTGGAGGGCCGGCGTATCCAGTCTCAACACTGTGACCCTGCAATTTTATTAAAATCATAAAACTAAATTAGTTAATCTTGCATTTCAAAATTGAAATTTAATAAATTAAATTCAATGAACATGCTAACTTTTACTCGAGTATCAATTCCATACATATCATGCAAAATGTTAGCCACCCTCTCCATCTCCATAGCTGCATAAGGATCCTCCATAGTAGCCTCCTAAGTGTCAGTGGGATCATATGAACAAGTCACTCTGCAAGATTGACACACATGGGTTCGAAGGCCACCACTCGAAGACTCTCCTGGATGGCACTGTAGAATAGGGCTAGTATGATGGATGACACTCTAGGTCAAATTGTTGACCACCTGTGATGTATCTACGTCTGCACTCTCCTTCACAACTGCAGGCATAACAACATGCTCACGAGGCAGCCTAGCAAGAGCTCGTCCCCCTTGCTGTGTAGGATCTGGCTGTGCACTAGGCCTATCCTAAGTCGACCCCCCACCTCTCCCCTGGAAGTCCCTCATATCAAAATAATTTGGTATTTCGTTCAATATGAAATCACTATATAGTTTCCTAAGAAAATACTAGGGGAATTCACAATTGTTGCACAGTCGGTCATCAAATACCATGTACCACCTATCATAAAAATGGTTCCTAATCTCTTGGTGGTGGCACCAATGAATAGGAAACCTCTTTGCATTGAGGGTAATATTTTGATTTATCCATGGGTCAATGAATAATGAGCACAAATCACCTTTTGTAATTTTTAAATCCTTTACTTGTTTATATGATAGTTTATCTACATAATATGCCCTAGCCGCCTGCCTCCTATCTTGCCATCCAATTATTTGTTTGCTAATTGAATCTACATTTTTTAACATATATTTCAATGAATTTGTGAGGGTCATTCTTTCTGTGGTTGAACCATTTGGATCACTCAACCTACTAATAAAATCCTCAATATGTTTTTTGTTGTTCTCAATCTCACTCATTAAATTTTGTTGAGTGTCAGGAGGCTGTTGAGGGATTGGTGGAGGATGTTGTTGTTGAGGCTGATTTTATTGTTGAGGATTTTGTTCTTGAAGGTTTGGTTGCTCTTCTTCTTGAGGATTTTGTGGGTTTTTAGGTTCATTTGCATCTCCTACAAATTCAAAAATTTATATATCAAATTTAACCTAAAACTAACAAAATCAACCTAAAACTAAGAAATTCAAAACAAACAACAAACAATACTTACCTCTCCCACCTCTTCGTTGTCGTGGTGCCATCCTTACATAGAAATAGCAACTCTTGTTGAATATTTGTGCCCAATACCTCCTCCTAGAATGAGAGTGCGAAATTTGGGGGTTTTGGCCGCGAGCAGAAGAAGAAAACAGTTGAAGTGAAAATAAAGACTTTCACTTTTTTTTTTGCTTTTAACGTGTTATAACGCGAGCGCGTTATAACACGCCCGCGTTACAACATTTTCAAACTTTTTTTAGAAAGTGGCCACGAAATTGGTACCCAACTTCATGCATCCGCCCTACCAGCTTTTTGGAACTTGAAGCAATTAATGCAAAATTAGGGCAAATCATAAATAAATAAAGTTTCTAAGTCGATTCTAATCACTTCTGCATATTTGGAGAAAAGAAAAGTGAATTGAGGAGAGTTGAAAGTGATTCAAAGTGATTTGGTGTTGAACGTTCAAACCCTAGACTCCATTGAGTGTGTAAAAGGTATTTGTAGCTTATGTGCCTTGTGGGTTTGAAATAGAAGTGATTTTATAAGCATTTGAGGTTGAATTGAAGATTACAATAGCTACACTAGTCGTAGTTAACATCACAGAAATACCTAGACCTAAATTTAAGAGGTTTTCATTAAAAGTCTTTAAAAATGACCCTGAAGGTGCTTTTTCAAAACTTCCTTTTAGGGTTTTACCCATTGTGGAAACAAGGGTTTACATTCATGGAAATTTGGATGAATACAATCACTAGAAGATCAAGAACCTATAGACTAAGGATTTGAATGGAGATGATTTCTTGATGAAACCAGAATATGCTAACCTAGTATAAAGAAATTGGATATTTGGAACTAGTTTCCCAACTACAGTAGTAGTTTTTCTATGGAAAGTATGTGAGAATTGCATTGAGAAAAATGCATGATAAATTCATGTGGATAGACATTCCCAAACTCATCTCTAAGGAAGTAATCAAACCTGTAACTGGTTTGTGTGATACTAGACTTGTACCGATACTAAATTCTATGAAGAATGAAGTAGTTATGGAGTTGAATAGTGCTACATTTGATACAAGAGCATTAACAACTAAACCTATCATTAATCATTTTGTGAAGTATGGCTCAATCATGATAGGTCATAAGATTTATTTCACCAACAAGGATAATTTTTTGTTTGCGACTGTAATCTATGTTGCTTATGATATGGTCGTGAATGGAAAGGACTATGATTTATGCGAGTTGCTTCGGGAGCAAATTTTAGAGAATCTAAAACAAACAAGAGAAAAGAAGTATGCTTTCAAATTTGTAACATTGATTGTGTGTTTGCTATTTTACTTTTTAAGAAAACTACCTAGTAGAAGAGACATGGTTTGGGATAGAAGCAAACCAGTAGGTCATCAAATTTTTGACTACATGCAAAATATTGGTGATTACAAGGCTAAATACAATACATTTGTTGCATTCTTTGCAGTATTTCAAAACAATATGTGTGAGAGAGAAAGGATTTCCCAAAATCTTCTGGACAAGTATGCAAACGAGATCACTTTCCTTGTGTCTATAAATGAGTGAGTGTATAATAGAGGCTATTGAACCCAAGAAAATATGGATTGAGCCTCTTGGGTATGAGGTTACTAAAAAAGATGTTGAAGGATACATTGAACTACTACTAAAGAATGCTAAGGACCTCTCATTTCCAAGACATGGCACTTATGAGGAAAAGTCAACTAAGGTGCATTTGGAAACATCATCACCTGCAAGAAACAAAAGAGTAACAAAACAAGTAGATCAATACTTTGGGTTGCATGGAATTTCAAAAGGTGAAGTTGATAGGTTAAGGGAAATTGCAGCAGAAAGGGATGCCAAAGTAGTTGATGTAGCTGGTGAGTCCTCCAGACCATGAAGATTAGGAAGATAAACTTCCACCCCTGCCCCTACATTGCCAAAATTATCTGGGATAGTTGTCATCAAAGGAAAGAAAGTGGAGCCTAGTTCTCTGATAATAGAAGATGTAACTGTAACCTCCAGACCCAACACCCAAACCAAAAAAAGGAAGAATGTGCCTCTGGTAGCACCCCCTACTACCTTTGGGAGGAAGAAACAAAAGGCATCTCAAGGGAAGAATCTGAGTGTCATTGTAGAAGAAGAGATCGAGCTCAGATTAGAAGAAGAACAACTTACTAGAAAAAGAAGGTGCATCTCAAGAAGAAAACACTAGAACAAAGAAACCTAAAACTGATATCAATTATACTTCAAAAGAAGACAAGATATAATTGGAAAAATAATCTTTCACAATACATGTTCACAATAAGCTTGAGAAGAAGGAGAAGAACACAAAAGCTCCTCTAGTAAGAGCTCGTTCACCAATAAAGTTAGATGTTTTGGTTAGTAACATGATAGAGCATAATGATCTATTAGAAGGTACTACCAAATTATATGATGAAGTGGATGAGGAAGACAAGAAGACAATCATAGAAGCCATCATATAGTACATCATCATTCTAGATGCGGACGCCTAGTGTTGTATGAGAAGCCTTGGTAGAAAGAAGGCAAGAATTAGTTGAAGCTAATGATAAGATGAAATCTAATGCTCTAGAAGAAATTGGATCCTCTCTATCTAAGCATGATAAAGCTACATTCATTGAAGTTTATACCAAATATTTCAAAGTTAAACAAAGGGTAACAATACTAATGAGTAGAGAAAATGCTAGAGTAGACAAGTTGAAACAAGAAAAGTAAATACCGTGAAAGATATCACAAAAACATTTGGGATTATTGCAACTTCATCATTCAAAATAGCTCAAGGTGAGGAGCTTGATAGAAACAAAGTTACTGATGCAGAGGAAAATATTCCTCCTTCTAAAATAAATTTGCTTGTTTTTAAAGAATTTGTAGAAGAAATGAATGCTCATAGTGTAGAAGACATTTCAGAATTTTTTGATACGGAGAATATGGTGCTCACACCACCACCGGTTGATGATACAAATGCTTCTCCAGAGATATCTGATCCTCTGAAAGATACAAAATATGCCACCGATGCTAACACTGAAGACAAGAATACAAGGCAAGAACAAAATTAGGATAAAATGATGTTGATAATAATGTTGAGGATCACCTTGAAAGACAGAATGAGGATGCTAGAAATGAAGGTGAGGGAAATCAAAATGGAGAATAAGAAGATTATCAGGGAGAAAAAAACAACAATAAGAAAGATGATGAGGGGAAAAAGGAGGATGAAGATAAAGAAAAGAAAGAAAAACCCTCTGGTAAAGAAGACAAAGAAGAGGAAGAAGAGAAAGAGAAGAATAAAGAAGAAATGGTGGTTGGAAAGAATGAAGAACGACCTCAAAATACTATGGAGCTAACAAATTCATTTGGAGAATCCTCTGGTAATGCATTTAAGGGTCTTTTGACAAGACAAATGAGGTTCCAATCAGTCATTCCTCCTCAGTTGATTTAGCTCCCATCACATCAAGGCTGTGTAGATCTGAATAAGATCTTACCTATTTAAACATTGGAGCTCAGAGATGCTTTTCATGCCTCTAAAAGAAAAGACTCATCAAAAAGGGACTGAACTAATCAATGATGCTATCAAGTCTCTACAAGACGCTACCCCTAGTGCCATAATTGACAACTCATTGACACCCATTGAAAATTTAAAGTTTTTAGTTGATTCTCTCAAAGATTTTCCCTCCAGATTGAAAGAGAAAAAAGAAAAGGAAGTGGAATCAAGACTTGCTAAAAAGGGACTTCTTGAGTTACAAGACAAATGTGCATCAGCGCATGGAAAATTAAAGGAATGTCTAAAGGATGTGCAAGAATTTGAAGATGAAGCAAATACATTCTTCTTGTATTGACGAGGGTGCAACCCGAGACATAGATATTTACGCACAAAACTAGAGAATAATTTTATTATTCAAAAAATTAACTTCTTACATGCAGAGGATCACAAATATTCAAGCTCTACAATACATGCAAGCTACAGAAAATTACAGTCACTACAGAATTCCACTTTCGCGGCATGCAAACTCTTTTTCCCCAAAAAGCTACAAAAATCAAAAAATCCCCCCCATAAATAGCTCCTTTTCCATTTTGGAGCCAAATAACATTTGAATTATCATATTTTGGCGGTTTGGCACCACAAATTACAATTTGAAATTCAAAATTTAAAACATCATTCGAAAATTAGCACATTTTGAAAGTGTACCAACTTTCGGAAGCCATAAATTTTGATTCAGGACTCCGTTTTTCAAACCGTTTGAACTATCGGAAAGGTCTCAGAGTCAAGAGCGTGCTCGAATTTGCTAGGCCAATTTTGTCAAGTTTTCAGGCTGTTTCGAGGCCGTTTAGTGCCTAAAACATGATCTGGAAGGTTTCCAAGTGCATTTCTGAGATACTAAAACTACAATATCTTTCAAACCAGGAATGCTCTCAGCTTGATTCTTTCACCAATCTTCTTATTTTTCTGTTCTGAATCCCCCCATATATTGTTTTGTCCCCAAACACCTTCAAATTCCAATACCTGCTAAAAATAGTAGTTGACCAAAAAAAGGAGAAAGCAAAACTGAAAGTGGGGAATTACATTATGACGAAAAGGGTGTCCAGAAATGCATAGACATCTACAAAAAGCTAACCAAAGGAAACATAAATGGAATGCATTTTTTTGGGTGATGCAAGATTTCCCTTACACCACTAGATGCTCCTGCATCAGACACCCAGGGTAATTTGAGAAGTGACCTTGTCATGTCTCAGATGGTTGAGGAAAACCCAAATGGTCAACCTCTTCTTTAGACAGCCAGGATGAGTCTTCCATAGGCCTTCCTCTCCACTTCACCAGATATTCTTCATATTGCCTGTTTTTGGTACTCCTTCCCACACGGCTATCCAGGATTGCTTAAATCTCCTCCTTCTCTGAAGTAGATTCTGGAATGCCACACTGTTCCATTGTTGCTACTTCCTCTATGCCACCTTCATAATACTCTGTCAAATCTGAAATGTTGAACACAGGGGAAATGTTGACTCCATCCGGCAACTCTACCTCATATGTGTTTCCTGAATCATGCCTCTTCAAAATTTTACAGGGACCGAACTTCTTCATCTTTAATTTGTTATAGGTTCCCACTGGAAACCTTTCTTTCCTTAAGTGGACCATCACTTCATCACCTACCTGAAACTCCTTATTCCTCCTCTTTTGGTCTTCCTTAGCCTTATACTACATATTCATCTTATTAATATGTTCTCTTACCTCTTCATGTACATTCTTGATGTGCTCTACAAAGTCTTCGGCTTTGACACTAGTCTTCTTCTCTTGGTCCATCTTCCTCAATTCTGGAGCAGTTCTGGGACTACCTCCATACACAATTTGGAATGGTGATCTTCCCGTACTCCTGTTGATAGAATTATTGTAAGAAAATTCTTCCTGGGGTAAGATCAGGTCCCATCCCTTTGGTTTATCTCCTACCAAACATCTCGGTAGGTTACCCAAACTTCTATTCACAACCTCAATCTACCCATCAGTTTGTGGATGGTGTGCAGAACTGAACTTCAACTTTGTCTTCAACTTTTTTCCACAAGTTCCTCCAAAAGTATCCCACAAACTTGGTATCATGAATTGAGACTATACTCTTTGGCAGACCATGTAGCCTCACCACCTCTCTAAAGAACAAGTCAGCGATGTGGACTGCATCATGGGTTTTCTGGCATGGAATGAAATGCGCCATCTTTGAAAATTTGTCAACTACCACAAACACCGAATCGTTCCCTCTCTATGTCCTTGGAAAACCAAGAACAAAGTCCATACTTATATCTTCCCAAGGCCTCTCTAGTACAGGTAAGGACTAATACAACCTTGTATTGTGGCTCACTCCCTTAGCCATCTGACACACCCTATGATAATTGAGGAAAATAATAATACTCACTGATAATGGCAATAGTCTTATCCTGACCAAAATGTCCTTCCATTCCCCCACTTTTCTTCTCCTTTATCAGGTTCTCCCTCATGGAACTCCTTGGGATACACAATTGACTTCCTTTAAACAACATGCCATCCTAGATTATGAAATCTAGCCACCTTGTCCTGTCAACTGTAACAAGCTCCTTGCAAGCTTTCCAAGACTCTACAAAATCAAGATCCTCAGTGTACAATTTCTTGAGTTCATTGAACCCAACCACTTCAATCTGCATCTCATTCAACAATGTGTGCCTCCTATTTAAGGAATTTGCAACCCTATTCGACCTCCCACTCCTATGTTCTAAAATAAATGTATAACTCTACAAAAATTCTACCCATTTCATATGCCTCTGATTTAATTTTCCCTAACTATTCAGGTACTATAATGCTTGATGATCAGTAAACAAAACAAACTCCTTCGGCAATAGATAATGTCTCCATTTCTTTAATGCTTGAACTATTGCATAAAATTCTTAATGATATACTGAGTACTTTCTCTTTGCATCATTTAAATTTTCACTAAAGTAGGAAATGGGCTTACCCTCTTGGCTCAACACTGCTCCAATGGCACAACCACTGGCATCGCAATCCACCTGAAACACCTTATTGAAATCCAGGGGGACTAAAACTAGTTGCTCTGTCACTTTCTGCTTCAACAAATCAAAACTCTTCGCTTCTCCAATGCTCCACTTGAACTCTTTTCTATCTCCTCTCATTGTTTCAGTCAGGGGTGCACAAATACTACTAAAGTCTCTAATGAACTTTCTGTAAAAAATTGGCCAAACCATGGAAAGATCTCACCTCAGTAGCAGTTCTTGGGGCAGGCCATTCCAGAATAGCCTTCACCTTCTTTGGGTCCATCTTGAGACCTTCTTCCGAGACAAAAAACCCCAAGTACACTAACTCCTTCACAAAACTACACTTCTTCAAATTAAATAACAATTTCTCTTCTCTCAACTTTTCAAAGACTCTATGAATATGCATCAAATGCTCACCCAAGGACTTACTGAATATCAAAATATCATCTAAGTACACAATAACAAAATTTCCTAGAAACTCTTTCAATACCTCATTCATGAGCCACATGAATGTGCTCGGTGCATTGGTTAGCCCAAAGGGCATGACTAACCACTCATACAAGCCCTCTTTGGTCTTGAAGGCAGTCTTCCATTCATCTCCCTCCCGAATCTGGATCTGGTGATATCCGCTCTTCAGGTCAATCTTTGTGAAGTATTGCACTCCACTCAAATAGTCCATCAAGTCATCCATCCTTGGCAGGGGAAATCTGTATTTTATTGTTATCTTATTTATGGCTTAGGAGTTTGTGCACATTCTCCACTCCCCATCCTTCTTCGGTGCTAGTACTGCAAGTACTACACATGGACTCAGACTCTCTCGAATCAAACCCTTTCGCAACAACTCTTGAACTTGTTTGTTCAACTCCTCATTTTTTGCAGGAGTCATTCTATGAGCTGCCTTATTTGGAAAACTGGCTCCAGGGATCAAGTCAATCTGATGGCTGATCTTCCTCACTGGTGGTAAACCCTCAAGTACATTATCAAAAATAATCTCCTGAAACTCACCCAATAACCTGTAAACTTCTACTGGCACATTCTCACTATCCTCTTTATCCCTTCTAGGAATCAATGCATAACACATACGCTCATGCTTCATGCCTTCTAAAAATTTCCTTCCATCAACATAACAAACCCTATCACTAATGCATACCTTTTCTTCGGCCTCCTTTAGGGGTTTCAGCTTATGGCAGACTCCATCCTTCATCAAGGAATAAGTGTTTGTATGGCCATCATGTATAGCTCACCTGTCGAACTGCCACATCCTCCCCAAACAACATGTGACATGCATCCATGGGGACGATATCATAGAGTACCTCATCATGATAGATCCCAATTTTGAACTTCACCAGACACTACTCATTGACCAAAACTTTGTGATCTTTCTGCAGCCAGGAAATTCGATACGGATGTGCATGCCTTTCCCTCTTCAACTTTAGTTTTGCAACCATCTCTTTTTGACACTAGATTATTAGTGCTCCCACTGTCAATAATGACATCACAACATTTTCCTTCACATTTGCACCTTGTGTGAAATAGATTCTTCCTCTATTTTGGCTCCTTCTCTTCAATCACTAGGGATCTTCTCACCACTAGGGCTTCTCCCCTTTTAGCATCATTTGAATGCTTAGATTGAGCCTCTTCATCTACATGTGCAACCCTTCCACGACCTTCTGGCATTTTTTTTGTCCTTCCATGGTGTTGAGGGAATTCATAGGCATGATGCCCTTCTTCACCACACTGAAAACAAGTACCTCTGAAACCACCTCTTCCAGATCCTTTTCTAGATCTACCTCATCCTCTACCTCTCTAATCACCATTGTTTTGATCATGAGGGTGGTAGAAATTATCATCCCTCTGTCCTCAACTGGTACCCACAGCACCATTTTTCTTCTCATCCTCATTCTGGCTTCCAGAAGATCTTCCACCACCCTTTCCACTTTGACCTCCTCGTCCTTTTTTCTTATTATCAAATCTTTTGTTCAACTTCTCTTTAACTTTCAGAGCAAACTGGTACGCATCCTTAATGGTGGTCATTCTAACTAGGCTTAACTCCTCTTCAATACTTGGTCGTAACCCATTAAGATAATAGGCTACCTTCTCCTTGTTGGCCTCTGCATGGCCTGTTCTGATGATCATCTTGTGAAAATATTCTGTGTATTCTTTCATGGATCTGCTCCCTTGTTTCAACCCTTGCAATTTCTTCAACAAATCTAACTCATAGTCCATTAGCATGAACTGCTTCTTTAGTTTCTCCACCATGCGATCCCAACTGCTGATCTTTCCTTTTCCTCTTCGATTTCTCTCCAGCTAGAACTCTTTCCACCAAATATTTGCATGGCCCTTCAGCTTTGTTTTTGCAAACTTAACCCGACCTGGGTCCTCTACTTCTTCATACTTGAAATACTTCTCTAGCTCATTGATCCAGTCGATCAACTCTTCTGGGTCCAGACTTCCGGAATAACTAGGGACTTCTATTCTAGGTCTTTTTTTTATCTTCGAAATAGCCCTAATCGGCCGCATTTGATCTTGATCAATCACTTCTTCCTCTTCTACATCTGAATCTTCCACCTCTTCTTCATCCTTTCTTTCTTCTCTCCTTCTCGCGTTTAACCCTCTTCTCATTTGTTCCTGCAACGCATCAATTTGTCTTTGGAGGGCTCTGAAACCCTCAGCCTCCAATGGATCTCTTCCAACATCATTTTTTCCACCTCTTCCACCTTTGGCACCACCACACCTACTAGGCATCACTCTTGGAGGCATCTTGAATCCTAGTGTGAATTGCCTCATGATCGGCAATCTATCACACGCTCAAGAAAACCCGCTCTGATACCACCTGACGAGGGTGCAACCCGAGACACAAAAATTTATGCACAAAACCAAGGAATAATTTTATTATTCAAAAAATTAACTTCTTACATGTAGAGGATCACAAATCCTCAAGTTTTGCAATACATGCAAGCTACAAAAAATTACAGTCACTACAAAATTCCCCTTTCGCAGCATGCGAACTCTTTTTCCCCAAAAAGCTACAAAAATTAAAAAATACCCCCATAAATAGCTACTTTTCCATTTTGGAGCCAAAAAACATTTGAATTATCATATTTTGGTGGTTTGGTGCCACAAATTACAATTTGAAATTTAAAATTTAAAACATCATTCAAAAATTAGCACATTTTTAAAGTGTACCAACTTCCAAAAGCCATAACTTTTGATCTGAGACTCTATTTTTTGAACTGTTTGAACCGTCAGAAAGGTCTCAGAGTCAAGAACATGCTTGAAATTTGCTACGCCAATTTTGGCAAGTTTTCGGTCCATTTTAGGGCCGTTTAGTGCCTCAAACCTGATCTGGAATATTTTTAGGTGCATTTCTAAGAGACTGAAACTGCAATATCTTTCAAACGAGGAATGCTCTCGGCCTGATTCTTTCACCAATCTTCTTATTTTTCCATTTTGAATCCTCCCATATAATTTTTGTCCCTAAACACCTTCAAATTCCAATACCTGCTAAAAATAGCAGTTGACCAGAAAAAGCAGAAAAGAAAAACTGAAAGCGGGGAAATACACTATGACGAAAAGGGTATCCAGAAATGCAAAAGACATCTACAGAAAGATAACCAAAGGAAACATAAATGGAATGCATATTTTTGGGTGATACAAGATTTCCCTTACACCACTGGATGCTCCTGCATCATGTATTGCATGAGGTGGCCGGATGCCACTCAAGGCATTAAGGACTTAATGGACTCCATAGAGACACAAATATCTAATTCCTCCAAAACCTTTCACCCTGCACAAGATAGAGATTACATCTCTTGGACTATCATTTCTAATTTACAAAGAAAAATTTTCACTCTTCAACAGTAGAAAGAGGACATAATAAGGATATTTGGAAAGCTTGGGGACATGGTGAAGACAAAGCATATACCAGTATCTAGTGCCCTTGCTAGTGTAGAAAGGCTTGAAAAGATAAATCCTAATCCAAGTACTCTGGAAGAAGGAGAGGAGAACTTAGTTGAGATGGAATCAATATACAAATCTCTTGCTACTACTAAAAGGATCTGGAATGAAGGAAAATCTTCCTGGCAAGAAATTCTTGATGAATTAGAAGGTTCCTTCTCTGGATGAATACTTTTCTTGTATACTATTTGCATTGTTTCAGTTGCTTTCAGTTTATCTTTGTACATATGTTCGGATGAAATTTTTGGGATAACTCCCTAAGGGGGAGTCAATACACTTCAATTGTTTTAGAGCTTACATGTGTTTCCAACACACCCTTTTTCCTTGATGTCAAAGGGGGAGAAGAATTGAGAAAATTGTGTAGAAGTTTTGGTGAAGGTATAGGGGGAGATAATGTTTAAAGGGGGAGATCATGTATGCTTGAAGCTCTTGATGATGTATGTTTTTGAATTTTGGAGATTCATTTTTGGTACATGTTTCCATCAATGAAAAAGGGGGAGATTGTTGAAAGAATGAAGAAGGAACCCTTTAATGTGTTGTCATTGATGACAACATTAATTGTTAACAGCTTTGTTTGATCCGATAAACAGAATGAAGATATCTTAATATGGTAATTTGATCTAGAATTGCTCGTGTCATAAGATTAGCTTATGAGATTATAGTGTGTTATTCAGGACTACTAATTTCACCTATGATCAATTTTTCAGTGATTTTGGTTGAACGGGATGAAAGTTATAGGTAACAGAAGTTTAGCATATAGTTTTTGGCTCTATACAGTGTAACTGGGTATGTGTAATTTGGTTTGCATTCCTCTAGTGTTTTGGTTTATACTCTATAATTTTGGGAGATGGTTTATAGATGTCATTTCTCTATATATTCCTGATGGTGAGTGTTCATATCATCAAAAAAATCATTGGTGTGTGTTCAATTGGTTTATTTTGTGATTAGGTCTAATTCTTGGCCGACCTAATACTAGATATGTATTGAGGAGATTAATTATATATTGTGGATGTTAAAGGGATATATTTTAGATTTTTGCTGACTTGAATTAAGTGTTGCACATTTTATTTGAGTGTGAATAAGGTTTTGAATCATGTATGCAATCGACAAGGTAATTTTGAATTAAAATAGGGCTACATCTAATTAGGCCAACCTAATTGATGTATGTAGATGTAACTGGGTATATATGTGAAACATTTTTTATTTCTGTAATGTAACAAGATAGCATGTGATGTGAAGTAGTGTAAACTTGCAAATTTGCATGTGTGTGATCCGAATAAGTGTAGAATTATTGTGAATTCTTGTGTAACTACTAAGAAGAGTAGTATTTTGTATCTAGAGCTTCAAAGGAACTGAATTCGACACAAAGAAGGTACACTTTGTCTCAATTCACATTTTGGTTGCGTATTCATTCTTGTTTTGTATCTATTTCTAGTTGTGAACCTTATAAGGACACTATGTCCTAGCGGTGAGCCCCTATAATATCTTATAACTAGTTATAATATATTGTGAGCTAATCCTCACCGTGGTTTTTCCCTTTTTGGGTTTTCCACGTAAAAATCCTAGTGTTCATGTGTTATGTGGTCTTGTGATCTCTCTCATGTTTTCATGCATTGTTGTAGTTAAATATATTTTGTTAATTGGATGGTTTGTGATTAATTGGTTATATAGAACACTGATTCACCCCCCCTCTCAGTATTTTGGGTGTTCAACATAAAACTCCCTCTATAAATGATATGGTTAATGACTTTGGAATTCACATACTATAATAACTTTTTATTTGTCACATGTAACCACATATCTATGAAAATAAAGGATTCCCCCTATGGGAAATTATAAAGAGTAACACTGCAATAGTGAGAACATGTAAGCGTGATGGAAAAGGTATAAAATAGTAACAAACTTTGGTAAAATAAAGCATAGAATAAGAAATGAGATTAGGAATGCGCCTTATGAATATAATCCATCAATATACTATTAAATTAAGTTAAATATGTAAATATATGGTATGCCTACCTTATTTGGAAGTGGAACCACTATAATACATGTGGGTTACATAAATATCTATATAAAGATGTAAATCATAATGGATATAAAATCATCATAAGATGAATTATATAAATCACTTAAAGTAATCATAAGATTATGCATAGAAAAATGAATTGAACTATCTATAAGTGAATCATGAATGTTTGTAATCTTGTAAGTAATGATGAGATAAAAGGTATCATGTAAATATTGAATATATATAAATGTTAGATTCATAAATTCAAACTAAAGTTATCCAAAACTTAGTGTAAGAAATAGATCAAATAAAACTATTCTTGCAATGATATAATTTAAAATAGTAGAACAAAGTTGGTTCCCATAAGAGAAATTTATATACTAAGAAGAAAATTAGCATTATGATAGTTCAAAACTATGAATGGATAACTAGCTATACATATAGGAAGAAGGGGAGGCAAGACCAACCAACGAGGAAATTAACTCCTACCCAAAAGTAGGTGGAAGTTAGACTCATCAAATATGCCATCAACCCTTATTATGACCCGCTCACTACAAATAATCAAGCTTAACTAAATGAGCAAGAAAATACATAATATTCTAAGAAATATAAAAATATACACTCACATCTCCCCTTAAGTTTATCTTAGGTGGGTGAAAACATGTGTTTCAATAAATGAAGCCTCATAAGGTACCCATGTATAAATAAAGATCCCTAAGGAGAAGAATCCCACTAAGAAGAGATATAGAATCCCCTAAACAAAGAGAGAAATGACCCTAAAAAGTAGAGAGAAAGGAAAGGTTGAGTAGATCTCCTTCAAGAAGTATATTCATGCAACCCCATCAAAACTCATAAATGAAGAAACTTCATTTATGTTTTTGTTTTTATGAAGATGTCAACAATCCATTCTAAATTAGTGGTATTGGACATTAATGAAATATCCATGGATAAGATCCAAAATATATTGCATGTGAACCTCTATATTCTTGGTTCATTAATGATAGACTAGGTTTCATAAAGTTTGTTTAGCACTCTAGTCATTAGAAAATATGAATAATGTTTGTCTAAACTAGATACCAAAATTATTGAGACTATGTTGAAGCCATGTGGCCTTAGTGGTAGCATTAACATCCTATAATACTAAACCTTAGTGGAAGATAGAGTAATAACATGCTACTTAATTTATAAAAAAATTAATGTGAATAAAGAGAGAAGTTGTAACCTAAAGTGGAATTGTTATCCTAAAAATTTCTTACCCAATCTAAATTTATGCATCCCACCTAATCAATATCAATATGTGCTACAAAGTGAAACCCAATATTTTGAGTACTTTAAATATAATGGTGAATAATGTTGGTCTTCTTATAGTGTAGCTCATGGGGATCCCATAAAATGATAAACCATTTCCATAGAATATAAAATATTAGACCTTATATGAGTAAAATAAATGAGCCTCCCAACAATTTTCCCATACAAGATACCATCAACAAATGGTGAAGAGAATTAAACCTCAAGTTTGACTTTAGAAAGCAATTAGAGTAGGCTTGTAATCAACCAAATCATGAGAGAAAATAAAGACTATACCTATAATGTGCAATGGTGATTCTAGAAGTAGATTTGGGATATCTCAATCCCTAGAAAATAGTGCAACAAGCCCAAGCTAGTCATCAAAAATCTGTCATAAAGGGTTGTTTTAACTATTGAAATTGATGAAGAAGAACTCTCCCTAATCAATATATCATCATTATTTATCACTAGAATGAGGATAGAATCATTTATTTGTAAAATTTATATGTTCATATTTGAATGACAAAGAGAAAATCCAATCACATGCAAGTGAAAGTGAACATATAGGAGAAACCTAAAATAAGCTAACTACTCAATTCAAAATAAAAGAAAAAACTCAATTTAATGCATATAAAGGAATTGAAATAACTATCATAAGCATATAATTATACTAATATCAAACTCCCTTTTTTCACTACTGATAGTGGTTTTTCCCAATTTCTTGAATTGAGTATGACTATGGTGGTATGTCAAGTGCTCAATGAGACAACATAAAATTGCATTCAAAGTTATTTTTTTAAATGGCTAAGGAGGTTCTCCAATTTATAGATTTTTGGAGAGAGTAATTGAGGGATAATATTAAAAAAGGAAATAAAAGGATCAAGATTCTTGAGACCTCTCAAGGAAGGAGAGATGGAAAAGTGTATGTAATGGATTGGTTGAGATGGGAGGCTCCAAGATTGTAGGATAATGGAGGGTAAGATAAAGCTTGGGAAAGAATGGATGATGGGGATGGGATAGAGTACCTCAAATTACTTTGGAACGATCTCAAAACTGGGATATTTGGAGTGTTCCCATAATCCAAGTACATGAGATGAGTTTAAAATTTGAATTTATGGGGAATATAAGATTTTCCTCATGCCTCATGTTATATCATACATGTACAAGCTATGGCAGGTGGATCTAGATGAGGGCTTGGGTTATTCAATCCTTGATTAATCATTTTTAGATTTGTGTGAAAATTATTAGAAGAAGATTAGGTGGTAGAGGGTGATTAGGGACAATGATAAAAAGTGAATAAAAGATAAATTAAATAAATAGAAACATTTATTTAGCTGAGGAGGGAAGGGGATAAAGGTCTAGTTAAAAAAATATTAGATATTTATTTACCAAGAATTAGACCTTTGAAATGATAGGAATGAATAATCTTAGTTATTGAAAACAAATAGAAGAAATATTGGAAAATATTAATTACAATAAAAATATTATTTGATTAATTCTAGGAGTGAAATATTAGGATAATTGATCAAATTTCGATGATCGGTTATAGGAGACATGATCACGATTGAAGGGATGTCAATTTTAAGTGTCTACATTTTTCCTCTTTTTGAAGTGGTGTTACGATAATGTTATTTCAAAAGAAAAAGAAAATATAGCACATCTAAAGAATAAATGGCATATTTATATGCCTTGGTGTAGAATAAATGGAGAATCATGATAGAAGGATGATGCCCCCTTGAGATGGTAGGTAGGGAAAAAGGGACCCAAGCGAGCTCTCGAAAGAAGAAAATAAAATGAAGAATGTGTAGAGGAGGAAAAATAGGGAGAAATAAAAGAAAAACATAGGAAAATGGAGATGGAATGAAGAAAATGGAGCATAAATTGTGAAAGGGGATAAATAAATAGGGTTGGGGGGTAAAAAAAACTATTCATTTTCACCCTTTCCAATAGTAAATTTGATATATTAGGAAAGAACTAGCTGAGAATAGATGAAGAATGTACTAGTCCATGAGCATTAGGCGAAGTGAGTAAGGTGGTATATGAATCTAGAGGGAAACAATCTAGTAGTGATTACTTAGAACTTGGGAATTTGTCACATTTATGTGTCATTAATGGGGGGAAAGAGTCAAGCAGTAGAACTACTTAATCATGAAAAATGTGATTCAGTGTAAGCATGGAGGGTTGGGGCATATGCATCAAAAGATTTTGTGAATGTGGATTGCTTTGGCATATCCACTAAAAAATGTAGTGTTTATGTAAAACACAATGCATGGATGGTTGGTGTAGCACATGTGCAAAAATTGTGGTGGTTACACAAGAAGCGGGGCACATGTGTGTAAATGTATATGATTCAAAGCGAGGTGTATGCTCTCATAAAATGGTATATGCACCAAGTAAAGGAAATAAGCTTTTGATGGATGTGTGGGAAAAAATATGCATGCATGGTATAATGCAACAATTGCATTGGGGTAGAAAAATATTGGGGAGGGGGACTGAGAGGAATCATTGAATATAAATATATTAGTGGATTATTGGTGACTAACTTGTGGTGGGAAGTGATGTGGAAGAGTAGCTAAAGTTTCTAGAGTCCTAGGAGAGGTTATTGGGAGTGTTGAGCCTAATGGATGGCTTTGGGTATGTAGAGTGGGTGACACTATAATCCTATATATTTGATAGTATAGCAAGGATGTAAGTAATTAGGTCCAACAAAGTTATGTTGATTACTTTGGAAGAGAGGTAGAGGTTAGAGATGAGTATGTTTCATCTTCAAACTAGCAAGATGATTGTGATGTTAGATGATGTGTGGTAGGTTTACCAGGTATTTATTTGGACCCAATTAGTTTATAAATTTTCAATTGTAGTAGATGCAACATTGATGCAATTATATGGGTAAGTTAACCTACCTCAAACAAGTATGGCTCTAGACTTGGAAAGATATAGAGGGTTGGTTTCAAACCTTCCCTTAGTGATTATATCTTGTTGGTGGCACTCTACTACTTTATAAGAGTGGTAGGACACTCTCTATTAGCTTGGCCAATTGTGTGGCCGGCATGTTGTAGAATGTTGGCATATTTATACATGGATATATGTGTAGTTACTTATAGTGGTGGGTAGAGAATGAACCATACCACATTTTGATAGGTATGTGTGAGGAGACTATTAGAGTTCTTTGATGAATTAGGGATAGGATGGATATGGATTTTGGGGATCCATTTGTTTGAGTGGCAATATATATGCATATGGGGAAGGTGGAGCATTGAAAAAGCACTATGGATTAGTTGTAGGTGGGGGACATCACTTGGTGCTCATAGAGGGAGGGAGAGGGGTAGCCAAATGATAGGAAATAATTTTCCTATTCTATGATGAAGTGATATCTGATTGGAAGATAAGCATACTTGATAGAGAGGTAATAGCTAGATAAGGTACATTGCTAA
Source organism: Sequoia sempervirens (assembly GCA_007258455.2). Taxonomy (NCBI): domain Eukaryota; kingdom Viridiplantae; phylum Streptophyta; class Pinopsida; order Cupressales; family Cupressaceae; genus Sequoia; species Sequoia sempervirens. The sequence goes on from VDFB02379711.1 coordinate 120,624,503, forward strand.
TTTGGAATTAGATAGGATGTACTAGAAAGGCTTCATGTATTTGCACATTTGGCTAGAGAGTTGGAACTGTGGGGAGCACAAATAGATCAATGAGTGGAGAATAAAGGGTCGTTGGATATGGTGAGGGTGTATTGGGGGGACCAAAAATATATTGCTAACATTGGGGAGATAAAAGAATATAGGGATTGGTGGAGGGAGCATAGATAGGTGTAGTTGATAGTTCCACACTTGTCATCTATTTAGGATTGGATCTAAGTAGTGGTGAGGGAATTGATGATGTGGTGAGGAGGGAGATGAGGAGTAGAGAGATTTGGAGGATGAGGAGAAAGGGGAGAGGAGGGGTTAGGTGTATATTGTGTAGAGGTGGGAGTGGATAACAAAGTGTAGAGATGTTGAGAAGAAGGAGGTATAGGAGGAGTACATGGAGATGGAGGTAGATATTGAAGAGGGGTAGCAACAATTGGTAGCAAGAGAGGAGGAAAGAGGGAGTAACAATAGATATATATTGAGTTTGATCTCTTCATGCTTGAATGGTTCACGAAGGGGAGGAGGTGGTGGAGGTCAAGTGTAGATATAGGGTCACCATAGGTATAGCCATATGGATTCCCATAGGGCTAGATATGTAATGTGGAGGATGGGTTGGTGATGACACTAGCTAAAGAATTCAATGAGAGAGATGTAGTGATAGATGAGAGAGATGGGTTGTGAAGAGATGTGGATACAAGAGAGGGACAATTTGTAGTTAGAGAGGATAGTTTTTAGGTTGAGTGAGATAGATTACAGGTGGAGAGGGATGGATTGTAGATCCAGCTAAAAATATCTTAGTTAAATATTGAGTCATTGAGACAAGACTAGGATATTGTGATGGGACTATTCAGTCTACAAGTATTGATGTAGGCACTAGGGAAATTGGGATTTATTGAAGGGATGTATCATAGGCCTTGTCGGATGTGGGTTATTATAGATATTTATATGAGTAGTAACTACTAGCAAGGAAGAGGGCTCCTAGATTTGTAGAGTACATGATGTTAAAAGGGTTTTCGTCTACTAGATCAAGACCATTAGTAGTGAGGGGAGCATCTCAGGGGATACCACCACCATGACCACCATCACTAGGAGGGTCAATAGAAAAGATAGCTAGCCAAAATTATCTTGAGATGGATGGAATTTGATGTAAATTAAACACATACCCTAGAGGTAGATTATATATTTGTGTATATTTCAATTCTCTACAAAGATAATGTACATTTCATTTCTATGTATATATGAGACAGTTGTACCATGGATTTTTTATTGACACACACACACACACATATGAGATGATCGACTCATATGATGTATGATTTGATTTATGAATATAGTTTTATGATGCATATAGCTTGATGAAGAATGTATTATTATGATTGTGCTTATGATTATTATGGAGATGTATTATGGACATAGGATTTTGATTTGTTTTTATGTTTATGTGGACTTGATTTAGATTCTTAGAATAAAATATACTTATATGCCATGTATTACTTATTTTAAAATTGTCTCATGTATATGCATATGGAAATGTGATATATTATGATATGATGGCATGTGTGGATGGGATGGTAAAAATAAGAAGCAATAAAGATAATAAAATAAAATAAAATTCACATGGATAACCTAGGTAGATCAAGGATTAAAATATTTACATAGGATAGGGAACGATCAATATGGAATCATGGATATGAGGGTGATAGAGGTACTTTGAATGAAAATATTAAATTTCATTGTCTAAATATTAAATATTATTCTATGATTTTGATAGATAATTTCACATAGAGTGATTCTACTTGAGCTAGATATTTATTCATTTTTTCCCCAAGTATACTTCTATTATCTTAATATTGTTTTCCTTACTATCTCACTTTTTCATTTATACCTCTTTTATGTTCTTGTTCATTATTCTTTCTTTTCTTACTATTCTAAAGGAGTGTAACACATTAGATCTAGAGATTCATCCTAATTTTCTGTTATCCTCATGATCTATTAAAGATATTAGAACCTTTATCTGACTTAGTATTTGTACCATATCTAATGAGATATATTTTGCAATGGGCTATCAATTGATATAATGATAATAATCAAAGTAGGTATATGACTAATCACAACTTATTTAATGGGGTCCTTCTTGGCTATTGTAAGATTCTCTATGATGTGAGTTATTTTACTAGTTTTGTGTACTTTCTTTAGATCTAGGACTTTAACATTTTGGTCATTCTTTGTAGTAACTTTATTGTCCTTCATTATCTCTTGTATTATTGGTATAATATTTGATAAATATTTGATATTTTATTCCAAACATTTTATTTTCAAGTTGTAGTTTATCTTGACTTGAGCAATGGTTGTTGTAGTTAGATCCCTAATATCTTCATCAAATGTTATTTTAAATTAGAAATTTCTAGTGGTTGAATCTACATTGTACACATGATATTGTTCTCTCTTCATATGAGAAAACATGTTTTTGATATAAACTCATTAGAAATATTTAATATTTAATATTTAACTTCTCACCAAATTCATCTATAAAGGAATATTAATCACTACTATAATATACATGTAAAAACCTAAAAATGTCCTAATCATATTGCACATCTTGATTTCAATTACTAACACTATTTCTCTCCTAATTCACCTAATTCATCCATTTAATTAAATAATATCAATTATTTAGTTAAATTCACCCTATTCTCCTATTAATTGAATAACTAAGGTTATTTGGTTGATTCATATTTTCATGTAAATATTCCTCTCATTTTATTAAATAATTAAGTGATTTAATTAAATCTCATAATCCCACTTTGATTAAATGATTTCTTAATTGTTTAATTAAAGGTCCTAATTCTTCCACTTGCACAATTAAATGATTTCTTGTTTAATTCACTAATTATCCCTTCAATCCTCCAACCTCTCCAACTTGCACAAGAATATTCCCTTGGAATATTCCCTTTTCAAATTCAAATGTTTCCCTCCAAATGGAAATATCTCTCACATGGCTTCCTAAAATCAAGGGAACTGGTTGAGTCTCTCATGGATTTTAGTCCATTGATCTAATCTTTGATCCATGACTTATGGATTATCAATCATATGATTCATCCTTGATCCATGTCTTCATCTCTCATTTGATTCCATCCCTTGATCACCATTTTACATCTTGACCATTGATCAATATCTCTCAAATCTATAAATACGAGGCCTATTTCCTCTCAAATTATCCACAATCCTTCAAGAAAAGTTATTATCTCAAATTGATCACTCATTTCGAGAAATTTGAGCGAATTTATTGGATCATCATCAACAAATATTTTGCACAAAAATGGATAAAGCATAAACTAAGCCATCCACATCCACATCTACTCATTATGCATCAATCCACAATGGGATTGAGAGGTCTGCATAATAGTTAGGTTTAATTTTCTTTAGTTCTAGTTTTATTGCATTGATTTGAATCTCTTTATTGTGTTAATCAAATTTCATTGAGAATATGTCTTTGACACCATTATCTTGTCTGATTTGCTTTGATTCAATGTTATTTGATCAATAGATTTCACATGTTCACATAATGGCATGCCTGGTGGGACACCATGTCCCTAATTAATCAAATGTGTTTGTGTTTTGTCATTCATTACAAGTTGCAAGGGTAATTTGATGCTTCTACAAATACCAACGTATTTGTAACTCAAATAATGACACTTTTGCAAATACCAATGCATTTGCAACAATAGTCCAATTCATTTGCAACAAACCCCAACACATCTGCAACCTAAAATCTTATTTTGGGGACCTTGCAACAGTCCAACGCATTTGCATCACACAGAGCCATGCATTTTCCATATATCAATGCATTTGCATTGATAGAGCCACACATTTTCCATATAGCAACACATTTGCATATAGCAATGCATTTGCATTGACAAAGCCACACATTTGCATTCCTACTTTTGCACCCCATCTTCAAATGACCATATCTTGGTCATACAGTGGTAATTTTTAGTGTTTTTGTTTAAATGGGGTAGAATTTTGTGCTCTTCACAATGGTGTAGGTGGTTTTCAATTTTTGTAGAGATATTTTCAGTTTTGGGGTCCAATTTGTAGGTTTTAGTTAGGTTTTGATTCTTAATCATTTGCTAGCCCTAAAATCTTCTCCTTTTCTTGATTTCATCTAACATTTGCAGCATGTGGCATTTGGAATAGCATTTATTAATGCTTGTTTTGAGCTTTAGCCCTAGAAACATTTAATTTGGTGTTCATAAAAAAATTCCATCTTTCAATTTGGTGTTTAAAACAAACAAGCAACTTTCACATTTCAAATTGGTGCTTCACAAATTAAAAAATCAAATTTCATCTTCATTTGGGCTTAAAACAAACCACTAACTTGCACTTTGAACATGGGGATAGAATGAACCATACTTTTCTTTTGGTGCATGTTTAAAATGAACAAGAGTGTATTATTTGCTTGTGCTTGGTAGACTAGAAAATGTGTACCCTCTCCCCTTGTACTTCATGCGATCTTGGGTGAATAGAAAAATCTTTCACTTACACATTTGTTCATTATAACCCTAAGGTTGTTGCTATGTATCCTCTCCCCTTGTGCCTATTGCAATCTTGGGTGAACAGAAATAGTAATTCCTTCTTTTTTTATTTTAAGTAGGAGGCCTACCTTGAGATACATCCACGCAATGTTGAACTCAAGGGTTCAACCTCAAGCAGCATTTTTGGGAGCACTATATAAATTGGTTGAGAGTTAAATATGTAGGTCAACATGTGCATGTAGCACTCTAGACTTGTGTGGGTTTCCTGATGCGATGTCCGAGAGGTCGGCAGTGTTCACCAAGTACTACCCACTAAAAACCTATTTGTTTTAGAGTCCTAAGACCATAAAATGTCTTCTTAAGGAGGTGCAATGGAATAATATCATTCCATGAAGTTACTCACCATGTACTAAGCATAGTTGAGGTGACAAACACCTTGTAAGGAACTTTTCCTTCCAAGGTAAGAGGTGTATTGTGTATGTGTGCATACTCTAGTTACTCATTCTATGTGTAGTATTTTATCATGTAGGCCCAACGTAAGAAGATAAACCTACTTGACTAAATAGGATTTTGCTTCTCGTGCTCTATCGATCTATTGCTAGTGAGCTTTGTGGAAGAAAGCTCACGAAATATCTCACATTACCAATTGAGTCAGTTGAACACATTGTTTGCAAAATCATCAAAACACTCAAACAAACATTAAACATGGTTATGAAAAGATCTTATACCCTTTGAACACATTTTTATGCACTTGAAATACATTGTACCTTTGTATGCATTTAAGTATATTTGTTTTTATCAAAAATAGTTTATTTGTGTGCATCTTAGTATCATTGTCAGCATCTTTGTGCATTAGTTGAAAGTAAACCTAGGTAACTACAAATTAGCATTTTTATCTTTTCACAATATTGAACTTTTGTGGAAAATAATATGCTTTTGTAGACATCTTAGTGCTAGAAAACACATAATCAATATATTTGTGTGGTAAAAAGAACAAAATATTAAATCAGATTTCAAAAAAATTGAGCCTAAAAGAAACATTCAAAACTACTTGTGATACTTGCTTCAAACAAACAAACAAGTAAATTCATGCTCAATATTATTTTTATCAAAATAATTTTTGGATTATCACTAGACCAAATCATTGTTATCCATCAAAATTCAAACAAAAAACAAGGGTTTTTATCAAAGTCACTTGAAAAATTGTCAAAAACAATCTTATATTGTCATTTGTAACAAATATATCATCTTCATTCAAATCAAACATCAACCATAAATCAAACATTAAAAAATTTCATCTCAAAACAAACAAACTCGACATAAATCACCTAGGCTTGAATCTTTCATCATATCAAATAATTTATCCTTATACTTGGAAATGATCTTTTTTCAAGGTGTTTAGGTCGAATTAGCAAAACCATTTTGGACAACTCACTTTGGAGTCACAAGTCTACTCCCAAAGTAGTAAGTTCATAATCATCATCAAAACATAAAATACAATCAATCAATCAAGTCCTAAATGTGGTAAAAATAAAAAGTTTCATATCCTCCACTCATTTACATCAATCATTTCATCATTGATCCAAATCTAATCAAAACATCATTATTGACAAAAATTTGAGGTAGCAAATACATTTCAAAATCATTTGTCTCAAACACCTTCGAGGATTGGCACATTCCTTCATCATTCAAACATTTATCCTAGAGGTCTTGAAAACATGACAATTCCAATCACTTATCCAAACTCACATACATACAATTCATGTACATAGGGTCATCATATTCTAAAAACTTCAATGACACAACAAATGTGGGTATACATAGTCAAAAATTTGGAGCACCTTGTCATATGATAGATTTAAATCAATTTCAAAACTTACCAATCTATCAAAAAAACAATCATGGTATGAATCTTTATCAAAACAACATTAGTTCACCAAAATCAATGTATCCCAAACATGAATATGCCAAACTTGAACATACTAAATTATGTAAACATATCAAATATGAACATGCCAAATCCACACTTGGTGAACTATGGGATGGATCTGTTCACACCTCAACAAAATCAAATACCATATCAAAATCACAATCCTCAACATCCATATCAAAATCAACCACATCAAGTGTCACAACATCAAGTAGTGTTACAACAACATCAAGGGTTTCAAAATCAATATCAAAATCAAAATCTACAACATAAAATTGCCCTAAATTCACTTGCCAAAACAGTTGGCACACTTCTCCAACAAACACCTCAATATCCAAATCAATACATTCCTCATCAAAATCATCAAAACATTGATTTTCATCAACAACAAAATCTATCCTTACAACATCAAAATGCGGCATATCAAAAACAATCTCAAAAATCACCTCAACCACAAAAAAATTTGCAATCCAATAACACCACCACACCTGAATACACTCATTTAGGGGAGCCAATCAAATTGGTGTTAAAGACATTATTCCATACTAATACTACCAATCTAAAGGGGGTTGTGAATCTATTCTTCAAGGCTTGTCATGGTATAAAAACAAGGATTTTTGTGAATATCATAGACCAAAAGGTAATGAAACCTCAAAATGTATTAAACTCAAGAACCTCATCCAAGACCTTATTGATTAAGGAGAAATAATTGTTGAAGATAACATTCAAAATTCATCCACAAAAGATCACATTGACAATATCTCTACATTACACAATGAGAAAATCGACATACATCAAGAGTCACTTCTTGAGCATGATCAAAATCCTTCACTAATGTCTAGCAATGATCCATTTGAAGAAATATTAACATCATTTGATCTCATGATGGAAAACATTGGCAATGTCTCTACCACACTTAATGACAAAACCGGAATAGATCAAGAATTTATTCCTAAACATGATCAACATCTTCCACCAATGTCTAGAAGAGGTCATATTGATATAATTTCACCTCATGGTTGTCAATATTGAGGAAATCCTTAATTCACCTTTTAATCCAAATTCAATCGAAGATCAAGAAAATATTAAACCAATGCTCATATCCAATGAAGAACAAGAAGAGGAGGTTTTTGAGGAAGAACAAGAAGAGTTGCTTACTGTTCACAATCTTGAACATGATGCACAAAATGAAAAATTACACTTGTTGCAAAGGGATGATGAGCATGATCAGCTAGGACAGCAGGTTGAAGAGCATGGTTTTTTAGGACGATGAGACAACAAGCAAGAAAGAGGTGATGTGAATGAAATTTTAACATTTCATTTCATGAGATTCCTTGTTTTGTTGATGAAGATGAAGGTAGTATACAAATTCCAATTTCATCACAAGTCTTGGAGCAAATAGAGGATGAGAATGAGCATTAGAAGATGCTAGCGTATGAGGATACAAATGAGGACAACCTTTTTTTGCAAGATAGAGATGAAGTTGATACACACAAGGAGGGATGCTATGAGGTCAAAATCAGTCCTCTTATAATACATAAAAACAAGGAAGAGGTTCAAGAAGATATTTTTTGGATGATTTGGAGGTATTTTGGGCAAGCTTAGATGACAAGCCAATAACTATAGAAGAGGAAAATAATGAAAAGCATGAGAAAAAGGTAGAAATCTCTATATTTTTGTTAAAACAATCACAAGAAGTGGTTTTCACAAGTCAAAAAAATGAAGATGAAGCAGCCCATAAGCACGAAACTAGCAAGGAGAGCTCAGAGTTCATATTTTCACAAGGAATTCCAATCAGGAATTTAGCCTTAATGGAGGCCACCAAAGTATCACATGTCATTCTTGCACTCAAGAATGAAGTTATAGTTGAAAATGAAAGCATTCAACCTACTTATCCACTTCAAAACAACAGTTTGTGTGACCAATATGAAGAGGTAAGTGGATGCATTTTCATTCTGTTACCCGATTTTTACCTGCGGGCTAAATCAGGCAGGGCAATCTATGTTTTCAAGTGTTCATGAAGGCCAAATGGAGGAATATTTGCATCAAGGTTACATATTTTCTAACTTGTTTGCTTCTTGTGCAGCTGCAGGGGAAAATTATGTTTTAAATTCGGCACGTGGATCAAATGTGACTCCCATGATGGTTGAGCCCAGCGTGCAGGTGTTCAGTTTTCATTAGGAAGGTCTTCATCTTATGTCTTTTCCTTACTTTCCCCCTTTCAGTTTTGGTTCCGATATCGCTTTGCTTTCTTTTGTTTGGGGGTTCTTTACTTTGGCAGAGGCAGAATCGGAACGGGGCATGGACTTGAAATTGTTGGTTAGTCTTGGTTTCAGTTTCCATCCTAGCTCCAACTCCACCTTTTCTTTTTGAAATGCTTGGGTCGCCAAGACATTTTCAGTCGCCGTGAGTTTTTCTATCTTTCTCCGCTTGGGAAGAGCTCTTGCCGACAGCTGTTCACAAGGTTAGCCTCGGGGGGAATGGTTTACATTCGGTATGATCTCTCGCCGACTGGTGGGAGTCTAACCGAGAGAGGTTAGCGTTGGTGTGAAGTCTTGCCGATCGAAGGTGGTCTCGCTGAAAGGGATTGAGCTCGGGGAGAATGGAATGAGTTTGGTGTGATGTCTCGTCGACAGGGTGAAGTCTCGCCGAAAGATGAAGGGCTCACTGTAATGTCCTGCCGAATACGGATGTCTCGCTGATGGAGGAGCGCAGTGGTATAACTCTTGGGGGATCGCTATGAGGTCTTGCTGACAAGTAATGGTCTTGGCGATAGCAATGGGTCTACTGTGGACTTCGGCGAGACCTCTTACCGAAGGTGGTAGTCTGGCCAAACAATTTTTGATTGCTAGTGTCTCGCCAACTTGTTGTGGTCTCACCGATGGGTATATGGCTTCGGTAAGACTCTTGGCCGAGGGGTTTGCATTTGATATGATTTCTTCCTGATTGATAAAGTATCGCCGATGGTTTAGCTCTTCGGTGTGACTAATAGGAGCTCGCTGAGACCTTGTCCCGACTTGTTTGTCTTTCTGATGGGTGTGTTCATGCTGAGCATCGTCAAGACTCTTGTTGATGGTCTAAATGGAATGGTATCTACTATCAGGTGCTTTCGGTATGACCTCTTTCCGAAAGCGATAGTCTTGCCGATGGTTTTGGGATATTGATATAACTCTTGCAACTCGATGTGAAGTCTTGCCAACAGTTCTAAGCTATGTCGATTGCTCTTGTGGAGTATAATCGCATCGGGGAGACACGGCTAGTGTCTCATCGACATGCAATTCTATTTGAACGACTTTTGACCACCTAAAAAATCTTACGTGGTGTCTGTTCAACCAATCAAAGGAAGCTGAGGGCGAACCAATGGTAGTTTGATTGTGGCGACCATCCTGTGAAGAAGATCAATGGAATGTGAGCGGTATGGATCTGCTCTGTGAATGAGATGATGAATCAGTTCAGTGGATAGTGGTGTTCATCTGTAAAGATCTAAGCAGGATAAATCTAATGTTTCTCAAGGAGGTCAACTTGCAGGAAGATCTAGAGCAAGAAGAAAGCCGAAGGGGAAGAGGCTGCGAATCAAAATGACAGCTGTGATGTCTACTGGAAAAGGTAGATCGACATTTATGATAATGTTGTAGAGCATTCAAAGTGGCTCTGATGAACCTCTCGAGGTAGGACACGAGGGCTGGGAGTTAATGCGATGGTTGCAAAAGATCTAAAGGCCACTCCTGAGGGTGATCTTTTCACCGACATGGATAGAGGGATGCACATTGAATGCAGCATTAACTTTATTCCAAAAGATCTAAGGGCCAACCCTTCTGTAACTGACTCATTTTTTGTAAACCCTAGGGCAGGGGCTAACACTTTTTTAGTTTTTTGTTGTATATATGGCATTTTCCCCTCTTTGTAAAGGGAGTTCTTGGTTAAGAGATTGTTGAAAGAGCATTATTCAGACCTTGTAACTAATTTTTATGAATACTACAGATTTGTAATACAAAGACCCCTTGTTTTTCTCAATAGAAAGTCATTTCCTTCACCGATTTCCTTTGTTGTTTTAGTATTAGTTGTGAGTTGTATGATAAAATTATGTGTAATCCTTTATTTTATCAGATTCCTTTGGTACTGGATGCAAAGAATATTATGTCATAGTGCAGGTTTATGTTAGTGATCTCTTTCTATTGCATCAATATCTATGAAAACATCATTGTTTTCCTTTTGTAAAGCATTAAAACAGTCATAACCTTACATAGAATCACTTTTGCAGACATAAATCTCTATGTTCTGAGATTGTTTAGCTTTATTGGGATTTTCTGTGAGTTTCAACAGTATTGTCATATTTTTATCTTTGGTGTATCACCTGTTAGTGATAGGTTTTAAATTTCAAGTATATCCTTCTTACTCTTTCCCTTATCGTTCTTTAGTATTCTCAAGTTATCTTAAGGGGAACCAGCCCATAATCCGGAGGTCCACTTCATTCCCAGGTCACCCACAACCTCGAAGTGTTTCCATGTGTCAATAGGTTGCTACAGTTAATAGCTTACCAAGGGTGCAAACTTTATTTGACAATAGTTTTTGGCACGCCCGGTGGGATTGAGAACTATTTTTCAGTCTTAAACCAGAATTATCATACTGCTGTTTGGTATGTGCAACAGAAATATTTGTCTTTGAGAGAAGAATTTTAGCATACTTGGCGACTCCGAGCTCAGATTTAGCAATTCCAGTGCATTACTACTCATGAGAAGAGTGCAAACTAGGAGTAACTCGCTTATTTTTGAGTATTTGTAGTTGTCCCCGCCTAGAAGAAGGGGGAGGGAAGTCCAAAAGGTTCAAAAGATAGCTATTTATTTTAGAAGATCCAAGTCAAATCCTTTTATGAGAAGCCATACTGCTATTCCAGTTATTATTGCTAAGAGTATCCCAGTTACAATGATTCCAGTAGTGAGAAATCAACCATTTGTTGCTTTTAACCAAGGCAACCCACTGAATTTGACTCAGCATGACGAAATTCTTGTTGCTGCCTTAAAAAGTCTGCCATATTTTCATGGCGAGGATCATACCACCCCAACAGAGCATATAAAAGATGTTTCTAACCTGTGTGTTGTTCATCATGTAATTGAGGAGAATGTTGCACTCAGATTGCTGGCAGCATTATTTAAAGGAAAATCCTTACAATGGTTCAGATGCCTGCTTGTCAACTCCATAGCAACATGGGATGAGTTAGGCAGCCAGTTGTGCAAGTTTTTTGAAGATAAATCTGACTACTTGTCATTGGTGGAGTAGCTGTCTACAATCAAAAGAGCTCCTCATGAAGTTATATCAGATTTCAATCACCGTTTCCAGAGGACATGGGATAGAATTCCACAAATGGTAAGGCCTACTGCGAATCATGCATTTTTATACTATTTGAGAGCTTTAAATAGTGATATTTATGTGATGATTCAATCAATGGGAGGGGATACACTTCCTACAGCATATAGTGTAGTTGTTAGAGCTGAAAAAAGCCTCATACAAGCTAGTAAAATTGCCCCAAGACCACCTATGCCAATATTTCCTACTCTTCAGCCTTCAATCCCTATGTAGTTACCTCCTTTGGCTGTTATTCCAAGTGCACCAGCATTGCCAACACCTGATACCCAGCCTAATGGTCAAGTAAATGTATTTCCAGCTCAGTCTAACGAACTGCAAGAGATTAAAGGCCTTTTAACGACCTTTGGCAATGAAATGGTTAATCTCAAAAAATAACAAAATCAAGGTTTTAAGCCTTATCAGCCCTCATTTCAGTCAAATTACTAGCAAAATTAGACCAACATACCACCTTATCAGCCTTATAATCAGGGCCAAAGATATGTTCCTAACCCAAGGCCATATCAAGCTTATGACTCTAATACTGCAAGCACTTCCAAAGAGCTTGCACATGTCCAGAACAATTTAGTTCAAGATTATGAGTGGTGCTTTCCGTGTAATCAATCCCATAATCAGAGCACCTATGTAAATGGGCTACTTAATCAAGCCTTCATGGCTTAGAATAGTTTAGCAATATAGACTAATGTGCCTGTAGCAACTGAAGTACAACAGCAAGAGCAACAAACACATGAGTCTACATTCCTAAACTAGCAATGGGAAGAGTTTTGTGGAGTGAACCACGTTGATTCTTCAGCTGCAAACAACACATGCAATAAAAAGAGGGCAATAGATGAAGGACATCAACCTGATACGGTTCAAACTCAATCAAAACAAGGGCTGAACCAGAATCTGAATGCTCCTGGCTCATCAAAAACTGATTGAATTTGAATGCTACCAAGAGGGCAGTCTTTGTTAGGCAAGCAACATTCTGATTCATTAGTCCAGGCACCTACAGTTAAAGGTGATGTTATTCCTCCTAAAGTTCAAGTTAAACCTGCTACATCTTTCAATATACTTGAGCATATGAAGAAAATTAATGTACCCATGTCAATATGGGATTCTCTGAGTATTCTGGGTCAAAAGGACCTGCTTCAATTTGCTTTATCAGGTTTAAGTGTCTCAGATGAGCCTAGTATAGAAAAGGAGAAAGTTGTGTTGACTAGTACTATTGTTGGTGATAAAGAACAGTAAGTTGCTAAGGAAAAGCCACCTCCTTTTTATTTGTCGTTGATCATAGGAGATCATCTTGTTCACAATTGTATGATTGACTCAGGGGCTAGTAGTTCAGTTATGCCCAAACAAATTGTTGATAAGTTGGGAATTGAATATGAGCCACTAGAAAAGGGGGTAGTACAATTGGATGGTACTGTTGTTAACACAGTAGGGGTCATTAAAAATTTGAGCTTAACTTTACATGCCTGTCCAAATTTTTCAATACCGCAGGATATCTACATTATTGAGTTTCCCTCGTACTTTTCCCTTTGTTTATCTAGGGATTTTACGACCAAGATAGGTGGTTACCTATCCTCTAACTGGTCTCATATGTTGTTCAGAACTAGATATGGTACTAGAGTCATTGTTAAATTAGAACCCATAGCCAAAGTTTATATTGAACCTTACAATCCATCTCCTATTAATGCCAACTTGTTTACAACTGTACAAGTGGAGCAGCCTGCTGTTCAAGAGGTTGAAATTCAAACAGAAAGAACATCAGATATTCTTCCTAAAGAGTGGGAATCTCAAACTCATGAAGTCGGTACAGGTAAGTAGTTGGAGGAGGTTGACATTGGTGTTTATATGATGCATGAGACTGACTCTTTTATGCCTAATATTGAAAAGGACAAAGAACAACATAGTGAGCAGCATGAAAATGATGTGCGGGAGTTGTATTTTGATGGCTCAAGGAGTAGGATAGGTGTTGGTGGTGGATGTATGTTGGTATCACCAGAAGGTCAGAAGTACTATCTAGCTTTCAGATTCTATTTTAGCTGTTCTAATAATTATGTTGAATATGAAGCTCTAGTCTAGGGCTTGGAGTGGGCAAGACAGAGAGGTATTAGCTGTCTAAAGGTTTATGGCGATAGTGAGTTGGTTGTCAATCAGGTCAGAAATCTTAATGTTGTGAAAAATGATATACTCAGGTCTTATAGGAATAGAGTATGGGATCTCTTAGAGGGATTTGAGGCATTTAATCTGATTTCCATTCCTAGAACTTAGAATAAACATGCTGATAGATTAGCTGCAGTAGGAGCTGAACATGATATTCCAAAGGAGATTTGCAGTGATAAAACTAATCAGCATATCAAGATTGTAGTTAGGCCTATTGTGCCTAATAATAATATGCACTGGAAAGTCTTTGATAGTGACCAGTAGATTGTCATTTTTTTAAGATAAGAAGTTGATTTCTCACATACCAATCAGGAAAAGTTACAGCACCAGTACAGTGACCACGTTATTCAGCTAAGAAACAACAAGTTGCCAAAAGGCTTGGTCACTCTAGAATCTGTTTTTAATATAGATGATGAAGCTAGAAAACCCAAGGGGAGTATTCAAGTTCAACGAGATCACTATGAAGAAGTTGAAGTTTTCAAAGAAAAGCTTCTTAAGTTAGGAAAGGTATGTATGGCTGAAGAGAAGCATGTTTTTATTCAACTTTGTCAAGAATTTAATGATATCTTTGCCTGGCAATATGCTGATTTAAAGGGATTTAATCCCCAACTTTCTCAACATACCATTGAACTTGAGCATAATGTCAAATCTGTTAGGTAGAAACAGAGGCCCGTGAATCCTAAGTTAGAGCCTTTAATGAAAAGGGAACTAGATAAGTTGATTGAAAGCAACATTATTTTCCCCATTAAGCATACCTCATGGGTTTCAAATCTAGTACCAGTAAGGAAGAAAAATGGTGAAATAAGACTCTGTGTTGATTTTTGTGACTTAAATAGGGCCTCCTTCCTTAAAAGACCATCCTCCTATGCCATCTATGGAGTAGATACTTCAGGTAGTTTCAGGGTCTGAAATGTTTTCCTTATTAGATGGCTATTCTGGTTACAACCAGATATTAGTGAAAAAAGAAGATCAGTACAAAACAGCCTTCACCACAAAGTGGGGAACTGTGGCCTATCAGAAAATGCCCTTTGGTTTATCTAATGTTGGGGCAACCTTTCAAAAAGCCATGGATATGGCCTTTCAGGGTTTAATGTACAAGATAGTCTTAGTCTATCTTGATGATATCATTATTTTTTCTAAGGAGGCTAAGGATCATCTGAATCATTTGACGCAGATTTTTGAGAAATGCAGGGAATTTGGGATATCACTTAACACCAAAAAGTGTGTGATTGTTGTTCACGAAGGAAGATTGCTTGGTTATGTGGTGTCTAAATAGGGTATTATTATTGACCCTAAAAGCATAAGTTCTATCTTAGCTCTTCCTTTACCAGCGCACAAAAAAGGTTTGCAGAGTTTTATTGGTAGGATTAACTTTGTTAGGAGGTTTATCCCTAGCATTGCTGATCTATTAAGTCCACTAACTCATATGCTGAGAAAGAATGTACCTTTCAGCTGGACTAAGGATGGGAAAATAATTTTTGAGCTTATAAAAGAGGCATTAGCAGCCGCACCTACACTTCTGAATCCTGACTTTTCTAAAGATTTCATTTTATATGCCTATGGAAATATTGATTCACTTTCAGCCATGCTTGTACAGCAAAATGATGAAGGATTTGAACAGCCCGTGGTGTTCTTCAGTCAGGGACTCAAATATTATGAGCTCAAGTATACTTTTGTAGAGAAACATGTTCTCATTGTAGAAGAAGCTTAAAGAAGTTCAATCACATGCTTTCCAATAACAAGATTATACTGATGGTTGCTCATCCAAGTGTGAAAGAGTTTTTACTGAACAAAGATTTGAGTGATAAAAGAGCTGGTTGGGTCACTAAGGTGATGGAGTATGACCTTGAAATAAAGGTTACCAAACTAATAAGAGCGAGACGTCTCTACGAACAACTTACAAAGGACAACAACAACAATATAAAGGAGGAAGAAGGTTTTGTTTTAGCACTTCAAGATGGACAACAAACTGCTATACTTTCTCCCACAGGTTGGATTGCGGGAATGACACATTTTTTATTGACTAGTGAGTGCCCTCCTGATCTAACAAAATCCAGAAGAAGGTATTATTGACTGCAATCCATACCTTATGTTCTTTTAAATGGTTTGTTGTTTAGAAGAGATTTTCATGGTGTCCTATTGAGATGTATTGAAGTTGATCAGGTTGATAGAGTATTGCATGAATTCCATCAAGGGTCAGCTGGTGGACACTTTTCTCCAAGGGCTACAGCTCTCAAAATAATTAAAGGAGGCTATTACTAGCTGACCTTATTTAGAGATGCTCATTTATGGGTGAGGAAGTGTAAGGAATGTGCCATTTTTGCTGGAAAAGAGAAGCTGGCAGCCCTCCCGCTACAACCAATTCAAATTGATCAGCCCTTCATGAAATGGGATTTGGATTTCATTGGGGTTATAAACCCGCCATCAAGTGCAGGCCACAAGTGGGTGCTCATAGCCACTGATTATTTTTCAAAATGGACTGAAGCTGTGGCATTCAAAGAGGCTAATGAATTTGTTGTCCTGAATTTCTATGAAGAGTTAGTTACCAGATTCGGTATCCCAGATTCTATTATCTCAGACAATGCCCTTGCTTTTGTGAGTATTAAAATTTCTGACTGGGTTGTCAAGAATGGTATATATCTGAATACATCCTCTAATTATTATCCGCAGGGTAATGGACAGGCTGAGTCCACTAACAAGAATCTCCTGAGGATCATTAAGAGAACTATGGAAGACAATCAAAGAGCCTGGCACACCAAGCTGAAATCAGCCTTGTGGGCTAATAGGATTACGTCAAAAAGGTCTACAAGACTTTCTCCATACATGTTAGTGTATGAAAAAGAGGCAAGACTGCCTATTTCAGTTGAACTCCCAGCCCTTGATCTGGTAAACCATCTTGATATGATTGAGGAGGAGCCTATGACAGCAAGGTTAGCTCAGTTAATTGAACTTGAGGAACTCAGACCTGAAGCAGTGAAAAAGATTGAGCAACATCATGCTCAAATGAAAAAGGTCATTCAATAAAAAGGCATCTCCCAGAGTGTTCCAGGAAGGTGACATAGTGCTAAAGTGGGATGAATTAAAAAGCGGGCCTGGAAAGCACTCCAAATTTGATGCATTTTGGACTGGTCCATATATCATCACTGAGAAGAAACAACATAATGCTTTCCAGCTATCTAGGTTGGATGGTGTAGTGGAACTAATCCCAGTGAATGGGATTCACCTTAAACATTGCTTTTGAGGTATGGACCTAAATTTGTACATAGTTGTTAAAGTCCTAGGTATCAATAAGTGCTTTCGCACCTTAGATTAGATGCAGTTTTCATTCCCCTAAGTGTTGATTCAACATAGGTGAACAGTTCTCTGTCTACTGTTTTTGTCTTGGACAGGCCAAGGCCTCGTATGTGTCGGTCTTTTGAGTTACTGGAGTCCTAGGTGAGTTTTCTAAGGGGGGGCCTAGGTTCCCCAATGAATCCATGCCCAATGGATAGGCCTAGGCTACTAGTTTACATGTTTAGCAGGAAAACATCCAACTGAGGTCGCCAGAAATGTTACCCGATTTTCACCTGCATGCTCAATCAGGTAGGGCAATCTATGTTTTCAAGTGTTCATGAAGGCCAAATGGAGGAACATTTGCATCAAGGTTACATGTTTTCTAACTTGTTTGCTTCTTGTACAGCTGCAGGGGAAAAATATGTTTTAAATTCGGCACGTGGATTAAATGTGGCTCCCATGAGGGTTGAGCCCAGCGTGCAGGTGTTCGGTTTTCATTGGGAAGGTCTTCATCTTATGTCTTTGCCTTACTTTCCCCCTTTCAGTTTTGGTTCTGATCCCACTTTTCTTTCTTTTGTTTGGGGGTTCTTTACTTTGGCGGAGGTGGAATCAGAATGGGGGATGGACTTGGAATTGTTGGTTAGTCTCGGTTTTAGTTTCCGTCCCGGCTCCGACTCCACCTTTTCTTTTTTAACTGCTCGGGTCACCAAGACATTTTCGGTCACCATGAATTTTTCTATCTTTCTCCACTTGGGAAGAGCTCTCACCGACAGTTGTTCACAAGGTTAGCATCGGGGGGAATGGTTTACATTCGATATGATGTCCTGCCGACTGGTGGGAATCTCACCGAGAGAGGTTAGTGTCGGTGTGAAGTCTTTCCGACCGAAGGTGGTCTCGCCAAAAGGGATCGAGCTCAGGGAGAATGGAATGAGTTTGGTGTGATGTCTCGCCGATGGGGTGAGGTCTCACCGAAAGATGAAGGACTCGCTGTAATTTCCTGCCGAATGCGGATGTCTCGCCGACGGAGGAGTGCAGTGGTATAACTCTTGGGGGATCGCTATGAGGTCTTTCCGACAAGCAATGGTCTTGCCAATAGCGATGGGTCTACTGTGGACTTTGGCAAGACCTCTTATCGAAGGCGGTAGTCTGGCCGAATGATTTTTGATCGCTCGTGTCTTGCCGACTTGTTGTGGTCTCGCCAATGGGTATATGGCTTCGGTAAGACTCTTGGCCGAGGGGTTTGTGTTCGATATGATGTCTTCCCGATTGATAAAGTCTCGTCGATGGTTTAGCTCTTCGGTGTGACTGATAGGAGCTCACTGAGACCTTGTCCCGACTTGTTTGTCTTTCCGATGGGTGTGTTCGTGCTGAGCATCACCAAGACTCTTGCCGATGGTCTAAATGGAATGGTATCTATTGTCAGGTGCTTTTAGTATGACCTCTTGCTGAAAGCGATAGTCTTTCTGATGGTTTTGGGATATCGATATAACTCTTGCAGCTCGATGTGAAGTCTTGCTGACAGTTCTAAGCTATGTCAATTGCTGCTGTGGAGTATAATTGCATTGGGGAGACACGGCTAGTGTCTCACTGACATGCGATTCTGTTTGAACAACTTTTGACCACCTGAAAATCTTATGTGGTGTCTGTTCAACCAATCAGAGGAAGCTGAGGGTGAACCAGTGGTAGTTTGACTATGGCGACTGTCCTGCGAAGAAGATCACCGGAATGTGAGCGGTATGGATCTGCTCTATGAATGAGATGATGAATCGGTTCGGTGGATAGTGGTGTTCGTCTGTAAAGATCTAAGCAGGATAAATCTAATGTTGTTTCTCAAGGAGGTCAACTTGCGGGAAGATCTAGAGCAAGAAGAAAGTTTAAGGGGAAGAGGCCACGAGTCACAATGACAGCTGTGATGTCTACTGGCAAAGGTAGATCGACATTTATGATAATGCTGCAGAGCATTCAAAGCGGCTCTGATGAACCTCTCGAAGTAGGACACGAGGGCTGGGAGTTAATGCGATGGTTGCAAAATATCTAAAGGCCACTCCTGAGGGTGATCTTTTCACCGACATGGACAGAGGGATGCACATTGAATGCAACATTAACTTTATTCCAAAAGATCTAAGGGCCGACCCTTTTGTAACCAACTCATTTTTTGTAAACCCTAGGGCAGGGGCCGACACTTTTTTAGTTTTTTGTTGTATATATGGCATTTTTCCCTCTTTGTAAAGGGAGTTCTTGGTTAAGAGATTGCTGAAAGAGCATTATTCAGACCTTGTAACTAATTTTTATGAATACTACAGATTTGTAATACAAAGACCCCTTGTTTTTCTCAATAGAAAGTCATTTCCTTCACCAATTTCCTTTGTTGTTTTAGTATTAGTTGTGAGTTGTATGATAAAATTATGTGTAATCCTTTATTTTATCAGATTCCTTCGGTACTAGATGCAAAGAATATTATGTCATAGTGCAGGTTTATGTTAGTGATCTCTTTCTATTGCATCAATATCTGTGAAAACATCATTGTTTTCCTTGTGTTAAGCATTAGAACAGTCAAAACCTTACATAGAATCACTTTTGTAGACATAAATCTCTGTGTTGTGAGATTGTTTAGCTTTATTAGGATTTTTTGTGAGTTTCAATAGTATTGTCATATTTTTATGTTTGGTGTATCACCTATTAGCGATAGGTTTTAAATTTCAAGTATATCCTTCTTACTCTTTCCCTTATCGTTCTTTAGTATTCTCAAGTTATCTTAAGGGGAACCAGCCCATAGTCTGGAGGTCCACTTCATTCCCAGGTCTCCCACAACCTCAAAGTGTTCCCATGTGTCAATAGGTTGCTACAGTTAATAGCTTAGCAAGGGTACAAAATTTATTTGAAAACACATTCTCCAAGAGTTGTTGCAACAATTGGTCAATGCATTTCAATTCTCCACCTCTTGGTCTCTCATAAACATGTGAAACATTGTAAAATCATGAGAAAAGGAAGCTATTTCAAGGAACTAGTTAATGGTTTCGTTTGATCAAGTCTTGTTGCTAGTTAGTGTACGTTAGGATAGGTTTTCCTTTCAAGTCAATAAGTGTTGTTGCACAACGTTTTCTTGTCTTTCCTCCAAGTATTGAAGCACAATTAGTTTAGGTGTTTAGTTGTTCTCGAGGTGTCATCAGTTGTAGTCAAGTCTAGTTTTAGTTTTATCTATGCTAGGCCACTAGTCTTAAAAGTTTTAGCAAGCAAAACCTCCTCAGAGGTCACCAAAAATGTTAGCCTATTTCACCCCTCTGGTTTAAATAGTCACACCAGATAATTGACATTGTTTTAAAAGAAGTATTGGTCTAATATTGAAACTTGTAAAGGTTTTTTTTTTTAAAAGGTAGAAATATGATAAAACTTATTTTACCATGATTGATATTCTTAAGTCATGATTTACCTTTTAGAGTATTTTAAATGTTTATTAAGGTTTTCAAATGCCTTAGAATTTTCCAAAACTAGACAAGAGCCTCACGCATACACAAAGGAGGGAAGTGGGTTTGAAAGGGTCAAAGAGTTTAAAGAAAATACTAATGAGGGTTCTTGCTACTCCTTAGAGGCCACGTTCAAGATGAAAGAGGAAAAATAAGGCATGTTACAAAGATTCACTTTGGAGGGTAAAGCACCAATGGTACATCATGGAGGGGTATACATTTATGAAAATCATTCAATGAGTCTTGAAGGCCATGTTTGCATGTGGAGAATAAAACAAGAGGTAATTGAGACCCTTGTAGCATTCATCATGAAGTTTCCTAGTTGAAGATTTCAACAGTCAGGTTGCATGAAGAGGATTTTCATTAGAGATTCACATGGAGAATACAACTAGATACCCCTATGAAGAATGCATTGTGGAACTTCACCCCATGTTGCAGAGACTTTTTGAAACATCATAATGAAGGATCCATCTAATGATGAAGTAAGGTATGGAGATAACTCTCTATATCCTTACAAAACAACACACTCATTTACTCAAATATAGTGAATGAAGAAACATCTGCACATGTTCATTTGAAGATAGAGGCTACTAGTTTGTATGTGTGTGGTGTTATTGAAGTAAATATTTTCATTGTAGTACATACCTAAGAAGGTCCATCCCATAGTATCAACATTTTGGTTGAAATTCTAGTTCTTTTCCTTTCAACTTTTTGAGTTATGCTATTTTTTATGGAAAAACTGGTGAGAGCTCCTTAACTTAGAGCATTGAGGAACCTCTCTTGAACGAGATTCCAAGAGCTTTCTAAAAAACCTCAACCCAAAATTCATTCCTTATGCAACAATAATATTTCTCAACCGGATGTCATTTTTCTATAAGGAAGTATGCAAATGCCAAGAGACCCTTTGACACTATTGCAAGATTATTTAGAGTGGAAAGCCTAGATATTCCATGTGTAGAAAGTTGTTCAAATGAGCTCCTTTATTGTGACAACTGCAATACATATATTGAATATTTGCAGTGAAACTGCCTATACTTCTCTTATGGTCTTTGTATTATCTATTGTTGTGAGTTATGAGAGGGTTGCCAGCCTAGAGGTGATAAAGAAAGTGAGCAGGATTCTAGGTTGTTGAATTCAAACACTAAGAAAGGAATGTTAATAAGCAATAGTCAATAAAATAGTGCAAAATGGTAGTGAATTGTAAACAAGGAGAGGGAAACAACCTTTCCAATTAAAGCACCTAGAGGTTGGGGTTAGAAGGCGACTTTGAAGGAGAAGAGAATATTTTAAAGCCATGTGTGAAGGAATTCACATTTTTTTCTAGTAAAATTCAGGTAGACTTGCAAAATTCTACACATAATAAGTTGAAGGAATTAGAAGATGAACTTGTTCTCAAGCTTGGATTAGCCAAAACAAGCAGCGGTCTTAGAGGATGAGTACTCCTTAGAATTTAACCTAAAAAGGATTTACCAACTTCAATTATTGAAGTTTGCAAGCGAGATTTTGTTCACATATGTCCTTGGCCTTGTTAAAGAATTTCCTAGTACATATCATCAGTATAGGAAAAGTATATTGAGGAAGCTCATAGAAAAAGAATGTTGGGATGTTGTAGAGGCAATGGCCACCAAAGACAACATATTTGTTCATTACATGATTTATTTAGCAGAAGAATCACAACTTTGTTGATGGTGCTAATTAAAAGAAAAGGTAGAAGGACAATTCATAAATAAATACAAGTCAACTATCATTTTGTACACCATAAGAAAAATTGATGCAGAAGTGATGTCTGTATCAAATGATGATGTGGGTGAAGATGGTAGTGGCAGAGAGCCTTTGTGCCCTGCCCAACATGCACTTTTTAGAGTATACAAAAGAATTATTGAGAAAGAACATGATGGAGGCTCAAAATTTGAAGATGATGATAAATATAGGTCTCACAATGTTTCAGCTCATTTGCTCGTTCCTAACAACCAAATTGTATGCTTGCTTGGGAAGGCAGGAACATGTCTCTATGTACTCATAAACTCAATTGGTGAGCATGATTATTTTCATGATTATGTAGCAAATCAACTTTAGAAATTTCATGTATCGTAGCAAAGGTTTCATTTGAAGATGATTGGATTGAAGATGAGAGAATATTGGAGAGACATGTGTTGTTATCTAATACCATAGAATGCTCTTCTTTTCATGACATTGATGCTCTACAAGGAATTATTGCAAACTTAATAGTATACATGACTATACAAGAACCATATCAGCCTATTGGGCAGTAAGCAGGGGTTGTGGTCTTCACAGTGATAGTGTTATTCATATTATACAATGTTACACTTAGCTTTCATAATCATGAAGATAGTCCAAATTCAAGGTGAGAATAGATGACAACTACCGAGCAAAAGGGACAATCAAGATAATAGTAGACAACCCATTGGTCAAGAAGTGTAAGGGTGGTCCTATGAAGGCAAAGAAGGGTCTATGTTTTCATTTATTTCATTTGGATAACACATACAAGGAAGTTCCTGAATTAGTTGTGAGTATCAATGACAACCATTTTTTGGTAAAATGGGTCTTTGGAAGGCTATAAAGGTAATGGATTTAATAGCTTATCTTATATAGTGCAAAGGGAACTATGACCCACATCTCATAATTTTTCCTAATGTAGTCATGGACAACTTGGTCATAGAGCAGTGGACTGCCCATCCCAATAGATGCATCTAATTGTCTCTATTCTGTCCTTTCTAGCTTATAAACTTTTCACCAATTTTCTAGATGGTTGGATTTCAAGGACAATTCATTCTTGTAGGTATGATATGCATTTTTTGTTTCTCAAAGAATGTAGTTGTCAGTACCTTCTACAAAAAAATTTACAAGGAAGGCATGACAGTAAGATGATAGCTCCATAATGAAAGGGATAGAGGCATGAAGGGTAGTAGCTATCAAAAGGCAGTATACATTGATAGTGGTCAGCAGCAAGAGGAAGTATAAATGGAAAAGTCATATTAACTAGATGTTCATAGAGAGGGAAATTTTTAGGTCTTATGGAGGACAAGTGCAATGATGGATAGGTCTAACAATAAGCATAGATGCAAATATTTGTGAAAATCATCTAGGGAAGATCTAAGGCCATGGAGTGAACAATTAGATTCATTGTGAAAAGGGGCAATGGCAGTTTCAAAAAGGTGTATGTGTTGACAAAGGTTTAATAAAGGAGCAAATTGCATACCACAATCCAATGCTAGGAATGTAGATTTGTTGATGATGCATCTAAGGAAATTCAAGGATAAAAAATAGTAAACAGAGTTTCATGAACTAGCAGGTCAAATTAGACTTATTCTTCCTAATGTTGTATGTGGTGACATAATTGACAAGGGAGGAACTACAATTAAATCCCTTGTCAAAGATTCACAAGCCAATATTAAGTTATCTTCTCAAGAGCAAGCTTTGCCTAGAATTAATGACCAAATTGATAAACTTGCAACCACCAAGCTTTAGAAGTTTATGCCATTTTATTTATTTTGAGGTAAGTAACAGACCATAAAAGCAACCAATATCCATTGAAGATAGGAAAATCATGATAACATAGAGAACAAAAGTTGTAGATCTATCATTAAGGAAAGAAATTATACTGTAGCAAATGTGGCTATGTGTATCATGTTGGAAATAGTTAGGAATTATAGACATAAGGAGCTTGGTTGGATATTAATTTTTTAAGTGCATGATGAACGAATCTTAGAAGGACCTATAGAAACTACCAAGGAAGCAAAATGTTTGGTTGTTGATGGCATGTATTATCCCTTCTATAGAAAGAATTTCCTTAGAGTTGACTTAGTTGTTTTCACGAAATATTCCCCAAACCGATATGCAAAAAAGTAACCTTGTCCAATATCAATCAACTACAAAGTGAGGAAAGGCTTAAATGTTATAAAGTACAGAGTATTATAAGTACCCTCAAGATAGAGGTATTGAAGTCTCTATAATTGCATTTTGTTAAGGTTTGTGTACTGTTGTGCATGATAAAAGACCAAGATGAATCCATATTGAAAAGATGCAACTTCTGATGAAACATGTGTTGCCATCCTAAATTCTCTAAACAAACACCATGGAATGGCAGGTCTTAGACTAAAGATGATAGTGGTGTGCACAAGAATGGGTGGCAGTCAACAAGATCAACATAAGGAAGTTTTAGGACATAAAGCATGTGTCATTCCTCAGCCCTAGAATCATTCCCAAAACCTTTTCCACATGTCCTAAGAACCAGGAGATAAATTCAAAATAGTTTGAGTGTAGTTATGGATAGTTACAAGTATCTAGGGGCATTTTGAGGAGATGTCCATCAAGTGGAGGGAATATACGACAGTTTTGACCCTGTTTTGAAGCATTTATCATCATCTAGGAGCTATTTGAGGTGTCTTGATGATGGATAAGGTCAAAGAAATACTTTTCCTTCACCAAAACACCTTTTTGGAGCACTTTTAGGGGCTGAAAAGTAGGGGTAACTATTTTGGACGCCCAAGGAGTTTGACTCAACCAACTAAAGTGAAGGCTTATCTTTCTTTCCTCAACACATGTTCCTAATTTGTAGCAGCTATTGAGCAACATATAACACAAACCTAAGGGAAATTTTTAGTTAGTTCTTTCTCTCTTACCTGCTATATTGTAACTTTTTTGAAGGTTCTTTCAAGATGGGATAGCCTTGTAACTCATTTTGCAGGCATGTGCAGTTGTTTGTAACACCTTTTTATCATTAAATTTAGGCATTCTTTTCCTTCTTAAAAGCTATTTTATTGTGTGTTATCAAATGATTGATGCAATTTCTTGTGATGTATGTGATAATATTTTTTGTTGTGTCTCATTATCAACACCTTTAGGTAGAAAATGTATGCATTATTGCAGGTTGTAGGTTGTGTAAATGATTCAAGATAAATAGTTCAAAGTTGTGAAGAGGGTAGATTTTCCTTCTAGGATTCTGAACATCATAACCTTCTTATAAAATATTGATGCATGGGCAATATTAAACCTCTCAGTTTTGTATGGACCATCTTTATTATTGATCAATTATGTGTGCAAAGGTAGTTGTGTAGATCCCAAAAATCATTTGGTGCATCACCTATTAGTCTTAGGATTCACTTTTATGTTTCCTTTCACACCTTTTCTCAGCAAGCAACAGTAGCATAGGTTATATTAGGTGAAGTCCCAAGGAAACTAGCCCTCTCTGGAGGTTGATCTCCACAATCTGGGCCCACACCCAAGGAGATCATCCCATGTTTCATGACGTGGTTGAGTGATTTAATCAGCTCAGCAAAGGGTGCACACTTCTGTGACAACATGTACATAGAAAATTCATCCATATTGTAGCATTAAAAATTGTCACCCTTGACAATTTCACACTAGGTTTTGTTCCCCACTATGTGCTTGGACCTAGTCATGCATTTATTACTCATTTTACAAACATCTTCAGAAAATAAAACAAGGGAAACAAAAATAAGCATTCAATATTTTCCCCCAACACTTTGGACCTCAAAAATAATGGGTTTAATTTGGGGTGCCCACACCCTAGGCCACCTCTTTTTGGCTCCAATTTGAATATGTCGGTGTCAGGGTGATCCCACAATAGTGGGTTACACTTTTTGGCCAAACTTGACATTGAATTGAATTTTTTTAACTAAATTTTCACTTTCGGGCACCTATAGATGCTAAACCATGAGGAATTTGAAGATGATGCAAACTAGTGATTTGTGAAATTTTTTCTGTAGATTCTAAATATATATTTTAAAAAAAAAAATTGGAATCAAATTGTATTTCTTTTTCCATCTCCTTCAAAAACTAGTTTTTAAGAATAAACACCATTTTTAAAGAGTAATGTTCACCGTATACAACATAACTTTTTTTATTTGAAGGATAAAATTCTATTTTTTTCAAATTTAGATTTGTAACTATAATATCTAGCACGTTCATTTGGTTTCATAGTGTTTTATTGAATATTTTTTCTTAATTAAGTTTTGAAGTCAAATCAATTACAATTTAGACATAGGTGGACTGTATACAACATAACTTTTTTTGTATGTATCGAAATTCAATTTTTTTTTGTTGGATCAAGAACATCAATACTTAGCACGAACATATTTTTCAAAAAAAAAATTGACATTCTACTATTTTTCCACATGTGTAGAACAGAGAGCTTAATTTTTAGTGAAAAACCTATGTTTAATTAAACTAAAAAAATACATGATAAAACCAAAATATATTAAAACTATATTTGATGGATAGCTCGTTTCGAAGACTACAATCACCCAATTGGGTTTGTGAAGTTGATTCCATTTTCATCTTCAACCTAAGCTTTGAAAGGAAAAATTTTGTAGAAAATTGCACATGGAGGGGGAGAAAGGAAAAAAAGGGGGTTTGAACAAATCCCCTTCTAACAAACCCTCTAGACCCCTTTGAGCAAAGGGGGGTTTTCTAGAAGGGGGGTTCACTCGAACCCCCCTTTTTTGGCCTTACTTACCTTTGTTTCATTAGGAAAATCTCGCCAAAAGGGGGTTTGAGCGAACATGCTTTGAAAAAGGGGTTCACTCGAATGGGGGTGTTTGAGCAAACCCTTTTTTCGGTTTCCTTGAACACCCCTCTTTAAGCAAACCCCTTAAAACCCCCCCTTTTCTT
The DNA here is from genome assembly GCA_007258455.2 of Sequoia sempervirens. Taxonomy (NCBI): domain Eukaryota; kingdom Viridiplantae; phylum Streptophyta; class Pinopsida; order Cupressales; family Cupressaceae; genus Sequoia; species Sequoia sempervirens. Next base: position 120,651,895 of record VDFB02379711.1, read on the forward strand.
TAAGCATACAAGCATTTTTTCTTCATGAATGCAATTGTAACCCACTTAAATGTGGGATCACCCATCGGTATTTTATTATTTGAATTTCCAATTTCAATTGTCGGTTATTGAAATTTATTTTTTGGGAAATTAGAAGAGTTGTATATAAATAAAAATTATTTTCACTATTTCAAACCTAGCACTTTCATTTGAGCAAACTAAGCATCCTAAAATCAACCAAGAGAAAAATTATCACCATTATTGTAGTATTTATTCATGGCAAGCATCATGTCAATCATCAATCATGTTTTTATGTAAGTGTGTTCATGTTTTATGTTCACTTGTTTTGTGAGTGCTAATACTTGCAAGACGTCAATCAAGCAATCAAATTCTCCTTGAAGGTTATTAGTACTTGACTTCATTCCATCAAGGAATACAGATTTGAATGGTGAGTTGCAAAATTAGTCAATTCATTACTTTTTATCATTTAGCCTTTACCCAACTGAGGGTAAGCTCTCTTTCATACATTATCATATTAGCCATTGTGGAGGTAGAAATACCAAAATGGAGTTTGACTTAGGTAAGCCCTTATACAACACAACCCTTTCCCCTCTTTTATGTGTGTAAGTTTTTAGATTCGAAGCTAATTGGAAGAGGAAAAAGGAATAATTTTTCATTTGTGTGCTCAATCCTACAAGTTGTCAAGACACAAAAGTTGTATTTTCAAGCACCAATAGATGAAGTTCTAACAGTGACCTCGAGAGGACAGGAGCTATAGACTAGGGACCTCATGCCTATAATTTTAGATCTTACAAAAAAGGAGGGAAGTCTAAATTCATCATGCCCTAGAATAACTAAATTTGGACCAAATTTATACCCCAAGTTCCTTTGTGTCTGCCTTCTACATTTCTAGATTTTATTTCTATCTTGTTGCATTCATTTTGTCAGAAATCATACAAGTTGTTGCATTTTCATAGTTTATATAGGAACATCATTGAATCTTCAAATTTAGTCAATTCATCAATCATCAAACAAACACAAATTACACACACAAACAGCAAACAAAAAAAGCAAGGATTAGAACCCTGATCCACTATTTCAACTCTTCCTACTAGGTTTGTAGTCAAGTGAATTTGAGATCACTTCTAATCTTCAAAAATTAGGAAGAGTGTGGTTTATACCCTAGATCCCTTTTCCCAATCAAAATTTTTGGTGAACCTAATTGTTTCAAAAAAATTAAATCTTTTGAAATCTAAAAATTATCATTTTAAAATTAGAATTAGCTCTTAGGGTGTTTGCATTCATCATTAGTGCATACATAATTATCATAAAAAGTGAAAATTGTGTTGCATTTTGCATCCAAAAGACATCTAGGGTTAATTTTAATCATTTAAAAGTAGATCTAGTTCAGGCTTGTATTGATAAATCTACCTTGGGTCATATAAAAATCTGAAAATGTTCAAAACATTCATTTAGGCATTACATATACTAAAAAAGAGAAAAAGTGCATTATTATTTCTTGCAAAAACATAAAAAGATTTAAATTTCTAGATTTTTCAAGTTAGGATCACTAAGTTTCTATACTTTACAGTCTAAAAACTGCATTTGCAATTACATTCATTGGTCAATGGTTTTGAAAATTGCTTGCATAGTTGTATTGCATATTGCAAAATCACAATTATATCAATTTATAAAAATGTATTTATTGTTGGACTTTAACAATCACATAATAGGATACTTAAACAATGTAGAACACATCCAAATATTAAATTCAAAAAAATACCTTTCCAATCTAGGGTTCATCATGCCCTAGACCTGTCAAATTTCACCCAAACTTGGATTACAAGTCTAACTCTATGTTTTCTATGTGGTTATACTTTATGAGTTTGCACTCTATTTGATTTTATATGACCATCTTGTACTTTTCCTTTCATAGTAGGCCTACCTAAGTGTTTTGAATCTCATATGAGCTTCATGACTTGTCGTCTTACTACTAATACTCCTATGAGACATAGTTTCAGACTTATAGCATCCCATGTTGCAATTACAACTGTTGTGGAGCCTGAGTCCTATAACTCTTTCACACAAGGTATTTCTCCTACCAAAGCTATTTTGGATTCCATACCTCATCATACATTACCCATGAATTCCTTGTAACCTAACATTCATGTGGAATTAGAGGCCATTATTGCTCATGTTCCTGAGGAGAAGCTAAAATAATTGGATAAGGATTTAGAAGGTCTTCAAGACTTTCTAAGCACTGAACCTTTAGCTAGAGAGACAGTGCCTATTGTGGAAAACCTTAGGAATTTTATAAGCGATTCTAAAGGAATAGAAGTGTTGCATAGTCTAGCTCACATAGTAGATGCTAACATCCCTGTACAACAGCTAGTTGCACTCAAGTATTCACAAGCACTCAAAACCAAGTAGGAAAACAAGTTTCCTCCCCCATAACCATACCTTATATTCCCACATTCACACCTTCAGCCATAGCATCAACCATACAACATGCCAATGATCTAAATCCAAGCTTAGGGTTTCCTAAAGTGAATCCCTATAGTTTTTTTACCTCACCCATAACAGCCCCATGTTCATCACCTCTCATAAACTAGCAACATAGTAACCCATTGGTCACTCATTCTAGTTCACCATATTACACAAACTCTCAAAACATGTCACCTAATGATCCAATCATAAATAAAATTTTGCAAAATGTCACATCACTTCAACAACAAATATCAACCTTTTAAATCAAAATCAAAATGGTAAATTGGTGTAGGAGCACCAAATTCATGTTTTGTAAAGATTGGTTCAATAAGGCCTTAAGTTGGTATTTTAATATTTTGTGTTTATAATACTTTGAATAAGGTCATATAGACCATTTTATAGTGTAATGAGTCTTTTTTTTAGAGGTCTTTAGGTGGTAGTGGAGTTCAATTTTCAAAGTTGGCGAATATTACAAAAAAGTTTGTCAAAAATGTAAACTTGTTAAAAATGCAAAAATAGCAAGATTGTGGAAGACCAAGAGTCATGTAATTGAAAAGATAGTTGGGGTTAGTTTTCTTGGAGATTTTTAGGTGTTTCAAGTTTAAATTTATGATGTAGGGTCGAATATAGTGGTTGTTGTTCAGATTTGAAGAAGAGATCAATAAAAACATTCTCTTTTTTGTGCAAGTTTTATGAAAATTGTTGCTCCCAGCCATTGTAAGATTCCATACAGAAGTTTTAAGTGCTAAAATATTTCGAAATTGTTATATATATGTGTTAGCTCCAAGTTGTATTTGGAGTGAAGTGATTTCATTTCATTTTAAGAATTTTATTGCATTTTTACTGGAGGCGAATATGTTCAACCAACCAAGGGTTTGAAGGCATAAAATGAGTTAAATGACCCATTCCACCTATTGTTTCTACTGTGGCTCGGTGGAATAAGTCCAAGAATGTTAGGATTAGATTTAGATGTAGGATTTTGAGTAGGGAATAAGTTTTGATGAGGTTTTGATTGCTACCCCATTAAATTTTCTAAGTTTTTGCTATGAAAGTAATGGCTCCAAGTTGAAATTCATTTTAAATGCACTCAAGAAGGTTGGAGATCAGTTCAAAAAGTGTGTGCAGACCTTTTACAAGGTTTTTGAAGCTTTGGAAGAGCAAGGGAGGTGAAGTTGAGTGTTTGGGCATGATGCCCTAGTTGACAATATTATGCATTTGAGTGAAAATTGGTGGTTATGAGAAAGAAAGTGTAGTAAACACTTGGGGAAGATAATTTTTAAGGTTTTTTAAGCTTGTGCAGGTCATTTGGAGCATGTTTGGTGCTTTGGAAAGCTGAGATAGGGTGTGGGAATAGGACTTTCAATAAACCCTCCCTAAATTTGCTAAGAATGAAGGTTTTGTGAAAAGTGCACTCTATGAGCGGTTCTTTGGCTAAGGTTGTAGATTTGGTGGTTTTAGAGGCTGGTTAATGATTCTCCATAGGAATTTTGGTTTGGTAAGTTGTTTAGAGAGGTGATGCTTTGTTAAATTGGCCTATTTGGCCTAGTTGGGACAATGTAGAAGCATGAGTTTGAGAGATTTCTTCCAAAAGAGTTATATGAACTGTTGAGATATGTTTGTATATGCCTTAAAGGGTATCTTAAAATTTATTTGGTTAGTGGGTTCAATGAGTATTGGGGTAGATTTGGTCAAGAAACTAGGTCAGCAGACCTACAAGTGAAACTGGGTGAATTTGTGAAGAATTATTGAGATAAGTTTAAAGGTTGCAAAGTTGTCTCAAAAGACTTAAATTGTGATTGATTGAATGTTTTAGACCTTGTACTACATCAATTGGTATCAAATCTCAGAAGGTCTGGGCAAGAGAGTTTGGTGTTTGTGTATTTGTGTTTGTGCAGGTTGAAAAGAGAACCTAGTTGCCAAAAGACTAGGTAGAGGAAAACAGAAGAGACCTAGGTGAGGAAAATACAAGAGGAAGAAAGGTTAAAGGGACTTTCTTGAAGAGAAGATGGATTTGTTGCAGGTTGAGGGTTCACAAAAGAAGAAGCAAGAAGAGAAAGAGAGGAAGAGGAAAGAGGAAAAGATGAGGAAAATAGAGGTTGAGAAAAAGATAAGAGAAATAAGGAAAGCTATGGAAGAGATGATAAGAAGGCATGAAGATGAGATGGATCAGTTGCTCAAAAGAGCCCTCAATTGGCACTTGACAATACAAAAGAAAGTTGTATGGCCCATTAAGAAGATAGTTCAAAGGAGAAGACAAGTGAAGATAATAGAGGAAGAAGAACAAACCAAAATAGAAGAAGAAGAGCACTTAGAGATTGTAGCAATATCAGAGTTTGAAGGCACAAAGACAGCAGAGGTGAAGGATGAATTAATTTTGGAGGGAAATGATGAGTTGGTGTCAAGACCTAATGTTGAAGAGAAGGATGAAATGATATTGCAAAGGTATGGTGATGTAATGTTTTCTTCATTATTGGCAAAGCAGGATAGTAGTTTTTCTATTTCTTTCATATCAGAGAATGGTAGCCTTGAGAAAGCAGCATATAGAGGGGTAGAATATCAGATGGGAGAGAAAAAAAAAGATGCAAATATCATGACTAGGCAAAAAGCTAAGGAAATCATCTATCACTTCCTTATTGTGATAGTAATTCTGATGGGAAACAAACCAAAGTTCAAAATGAAAGAAGGAGGACAAGGTGTTGAGGTAGAAATTGGGATACATCAAAGCATGGAGGATCTGATTCCAGGTGACAAGACAAGTAGGAGGTTAGTTTTCTTTGACAAGTTCAAACCAAAGGTGAAAATGAAGACCAATTGGAGTTGTTTCAAAGAGGATAAGAGGCAGTGCATAGAGTACATCAAGGAGGAGCAAACAGAGGATGAAGACCTGTTACTACCCTCAATCCAAGAGGGCTTGGGATTTCTTTTGGCCAAGAGTTTAGTGCAGGAGCACCAAATTCATTTTTTGTAAAGATTGGTTCAATAAGGGCTTAAGTTGGTATTTTAATATTTTGTGTTTATAAGACTTTGAATAAAGTCATATGGGTATGTGCAAGATCATGATGGGCCAAAAAGTGGCAATGGGGAAAAAATTACGTTTTTCATCGACTCAAAAATGCGAAAACGTCGAGTTGAATTTTTTGTGGCTTGGGTGTCATTACATTGCTCCAAAGCAATGCCCAAACCAAGATTTCCATAATCAGATTTGAGGCAAATATATATATATATATATATATCGGGCCTCTTAAAATCATTTTACACTTTCACATGCCACAAGCGCACAGTGAGGAGGTTTTTCACATAACAGATATCTGATTTATAGCTGATATCCATTTTGAAAGGTTAGATTTTGGATTTTTCTTTGCTTTGATCGAATTTTGAATTAGATTTGTATAATTTCAGTTAGTTTTTTATGGATTTTTTTTTCAAAATAGGGTTTTTGATTGAATTCTTATGAAAAACTTGATAGAATGGATTTTGATTAAAGATGAATGTTTTTTATGGATTTTGATTTAAAAATAGTGTTGTTTATGTATTTGTATTAAACATTAGAGAATATTATAGATTTTTGTTAAAAAGTAGGGTTTTTTTGGATTTTTTTTTAAAATTAGGGTATTTTTACAATATTTTAATTTATATTGTCTAATTTCAATTAGATTAATTAGTTTTTAACTTTAATCAGGCATTATGGCTATTGAGAATGAAAATGCACAAATTCCAAATGATCCACCAGTTGAGAATGAAAATGCACAAATTCCAAATGATCCACTAGCTAAGAATGAAAATGCGCCAATTCCAAATGCTTCACCACCTCCGCAACCATCAATTGAAGACTTAATTGGTGAACAATTGCAGCAATTGAGGGGCATTTCTAAAGTTTATATGAGAATCCCTCAATTATTCGAGATGTCAAATACATTGAAGGAAATAATTAAAAATATAGAAACCCTCTCCACCCAACATAATGCCTTTCATTCGTGGCGAGAAGACATGAGGGAATATTATGCATGTACATTGTCTTATGATGATGTGAAAGATATCGGAATAACCAAAGCCCAAATAGCCTCTTTATTTGTTAACCCCCACACTGGTTTTCCAGTTAATGTTAATAAACCAAAAATTTCTATAAAATGGTGCATGCATAGGGACATTATAGATAACTTTTGGGATTGTTGGTGTATGGTTTTTGATAAACCACCGAACAAAAATTTTGATATACCATTTTACTTTATTAAAAAATTATATGATGAGTTTGTGTTAGGGCATCATGTCAATTACTTTGACATTAAACCCTTCCAGGGCGTTGGTGGAGGTATGCCCCAGGATAGACCAGGGGAAGTTAGAGTAGTCCCATGCCCATATGTTCCCCCTCCTCCCCTTCCTCTGCCACCTCCAGTATATCATCTAGATATTATGCAGGATGCGGCCACACAGACTATCCAGGCTATTCACTATTTGAGTGGTCTTTTGGTTTCGCATGCTTCTACAGTAGCTCAGCCACATTCTGGTGATGTTGGCGATGGCTCGAGTGTTGTTGCGTCATCCTCGTCAGGTCCACATATTTGTGTGCCACATACTTGCTCTATGTGCCACTAGATATGCTTGGGTCCTCTTGTACAGCCTGTTGAGCACCCCTTGGACACTTTTTATTATGACCTCCATGATGTGGACATTCTAGATCAAACGTAAGGGAGTGGAGCACACCCTACAGAGTCCTCTCTTGTTAGAGAGGGGGACATTGGAATAGTGACACAGGTAAGATTTAAGTTGTAAATTCATAACTTGCATTTGTTTTTAAATTAATATTAATAAGAGATAGTATAAAGTACTAATATTTATTTACATGGTCTATTTAACAGTTGATGTCTGAGGAGGAGCTCGCACAAGTGACTGATAGCACCCTTAGGGCCATTTCATTTGGCCTCGACACACACATAGTATCTATTTTCACACTCACTCGTTTACATTTTTTTATTAAATACTTGCTTGTCATTTGAATTGTCATTAATGAAATTATATAATAACTTATATGTTTATCTTATTTTCCTCTGTAGGAAATACCTAGTGTGAGCGAGGTGCAGCCTTGTCCAGATTATGGAAGTGCAATGTTAGATAAGGGGAAGGTAATTAAACTCAAATTCAATTGAATCAATATTTTTAATATCTTATATTGATTATACATACATCGACATAGATTGGTAGTTTCATATGTACTTGTCATTTTTATGTACAGGAAGTTATGAGCTATACATCGTTGTTGACAATTGCCACAACGCCTGAAGGAGTAGGTATTGGAACACTTCAAGGAGTAGGTGTTGAAACACCTCAAGGAGGAGGTGTCGAAACACCTAAAGGAGATAAAGAAAAAGATTAGCCTAAAGAGGTATGTGTTTATTTTATTTTGTGTTTGGTATTTATATGTTCCTATTACCAACAATTGTATGCTAACTTGGATCAATTTTATGTTTTTGTTCACATTTATAGATTGACATTACAAAAGTTGGTTTGGTCGGTTCTTTGAGAGGGGTATATTCTAGGACTCCTGACCCTTTGAAGAGACAGATATTTCAGGTAATCAAGATTTCAATTTTAGAGTTCAATTATAATTCAATGTATATTGATTTTGATGTTAATTATTCAATTTTAAATCATATAGTATAACTAATCTCAATTTTGGTTTGAATTTTTCTTATACAGCTACCTTCAGAGCCAATGAGTGCTTCAAAGAGGCTCCATTTTGATGATCCACCAGTAGTTTAGGATGAGATACACATTTTGGCATGTAAATTTTGAATAGACATTGAGATGGCATATGCCACATTTTGTAAAACTTTGTTTGAGTTGATGTTGATGCCATTTTTGTATATGGAGATACACTCAAGATTATTGGATAATTTGATATATAGAAGTTGACAATCAAAATTTAATTTCTTCCTCATGTGCATGATTAAACTCTTTGAAAATTTAATCAAGTGAGAAATGGTTAAATATCAATGTACAATAGCATAAAAAAGAATGGTTGTATTATGTAGTTTATATTCATATCACTGATTACATTGCATTGCACATCTTTCAAACTCAAAGCATTACTTACATTGCATAACTAACAACTAGATGCCGATAGATGAAAAAAATTCAATTACAATATAGTTTTTACAAAGCCAACCTAAGCAATTATGCAATTACTTAACATTACATAACTAATAACTAGGAGCAGCTGTCAATTGCATTTGCTTGTCATGGAATTTTATGAGACCACATTTCTTTGAGGCATTTTTTCAAATAGTTCACTGCCTTGTCTATGCTACCACATTTTTCATACATGTGTACCAAAGATTTTTATCAAACAGTTCACTGGCTTGTTGTTATGGCTAAAAGCCTAAAACAAGTTCTTTCAAACAAGCTATAGATTGATGCAGAGTGGGGGTGAAAACATATGTGAAAACTACCCTTGACTCCTTTGGACCAAATTTGAGAACCAATAACATACCCCTGTCCTAGGCTAGTGAATTAGCCCTCTTTCACAAAGTGAGTGCCCTTTAAACACTTGATCTTCACAAGAACACCCCAAACAATCTTGAGTTGTGTCATAAAACAACAAATTCTAAGATTATTCTGCACCTACAGGTCCTTTAGCAGGTTGTCCCATGAAACCATCTGTTTACCATGCAAATGCATAGGGTTTATTGAAAGTCCCACTTGCACAACTCCCCTGACCATTCCACCGACTTAGTTACCTCTATTATGACCCCAATATTCTTAAATGTTAAAGATATTCCCGCACTCTCATTTATTTTAACAAACTCTAGGCTAAAAGCTCCATTTTCATGCAATTTACGCAATGATTTGCTTAGGACAGCAACTCCAAGACTCACAAATCATTTCCCCTTTCTTAAATGGACCTGCACACATTCAAACCATATTGTACATAGCCTCTCCATCGATCCACATGAAAGGTACAGTAGGTGGAGGGCTTCAATAATTCATAATTTACTCAAAATGCAAAATCTGGGTTCACTACCCACTTTGAGAAAACTTGGCACAAAACTGACAAAAAATGAAAAGAAAGCACTCAACCCAACTTTAAAGGGGTCTCAGGCCTACTTCCCCCTTATTCCACATGCTATGTAGCCGTTTACTTGTTGTGTAGGGGTCAAACAATGGAGAAAACTAAGATTTTTTCTGTAGAAACCACAATTTTTGCAATGTAACTCAATATGATCTTATTGATTCTTCACAAAATTACATTCATCAATCCCCAAAATGACTTCCTCAACCTTTTTTAAGACTCTCCCCCACACAAAACAACCTACCAACTCCCAATAACTGACTTACAAACTAAGTTACCTATTCGGGTTCGGGTTCGAGGGTTCGATTCGCTAGTTCAGCTAAAAAAAATTTGGGGGTGGTTCAATTCATTGTGGGTTCGTTAGTAAAAAAAACATGTAAAAATAAAATATATATATATACATATGTGCAACATAGAAGCATGAATTAGGATTAGAATATCACATAACATCATATAAACAACAAAACCTCCATAAACTTGAATGTCATTTAAAATATGCATGATAAATATTCATCATTGAAACTTGAATTGTGGTAGCTTGATTTACAAAGTCTATTGATTCCAAGGTTCAATTTGTATGATTTTGAAAAAAGAAGCCAACTGAGTAGAGTTATCAGCATTCTTTAGAAAGCATAAGAATTTATTTAGTACAGTAGCCATTTTGATGTCTTCTTGCAATCTCAAACACTAAATCTATGAAGAAGTTAACTCTGCTGCGCACTAGTTTCCATTAAAAAGAAAGCAACAACCTATGGTCTCATGGCTTTTTTTCACATGAAAATCAGCATTGGAGTTCGGTTGGAGGCTGAAAACCACTTGTAAGTGCATAAATAAATCTTGTTCTACAACTCGTATGACCTAACCGACTGTTCCATCATGTCCATATGGTTACGTTTAGGTTAGGTATGGTCCCCTTTCACACCGAAACAAGCCGAAGCAGTTTCAACTACGTTCAATCAATGAAATCCCTTAAGAATCCAAAGTGCAAAAGGGAAACAATCTTTGATGGACTGTTTCTTGGAAACCGTGATGCCTACAAACTTTTTGTTTCAGGCCACGAGATTGTGTTGGGCCCCTCTATAATAACCTCTCTCGATTTTTCTATCTCGGAGGCATTTTCCCGTGGTGGCAAGTTTTCAGTTGAGGGAAAAGTTGTCAGATGCAAGCAATGTAAAGTTGCAAAGTGGTGCAACTTTCATTTAGAAACTCGTACGACCAAACGGACTGTTCCAACACGTCCGGATGGGTATGTTTACACTAGAGATGGTCCTCTTTTGCACCCAAATACACCGATCACTTTGAGCTACATTGGACCAACGATTTCCCTTAAGAGTCCAAATTGCTAAAAGGAAGCAATCTTTGAAGGGATATTTCTTGGAAACCATGATGTTTACATACTCTTTGTTTGAGGATATGGGATCGTGTTTGTCCCATCTACAATAACCTCTCTTAGTTTCTGCTATCTCAGAGGCATTTTCCCATGGTGACAAGTTTTCAGTTGAGGGAAAAGTTGTCAGATGCAAGCAGTGTAAAGTTGCAAAGTGGTGCAACTTTCATTCAGCAACTCATATGACCAAACGGATTGCTCCAACACGTCCGAATGGGTAGGTTTACGCTAGGGATGGTCCTCTTTTGCACCCAAATATTCCAAATCACTTTGAGCTACATTGGACCAACAATTTCCCTTAAGACTCCAAAGTGCTAAAAGGAAGAAATCTTTGAAGGGATCTTTCTCAGAAACCGTGATGTTTACAGACTCTTTGTTTGAGGTTATGGGATCTTGTTTGGCCCATCTACAATAACCTCTCTCGGTTTCTGCTATCTCAAAGGCATTTTCCCATGGTGGAAAGTTTTCAGTTGAGGGAAAAGTTGTCAGATGCAAGCAGTGTAAAGTTGCAAAGTGGTGCAGCTTTCATTCAACAAATCATACGACCAAACGGATTGTTCCAACATGTTCGGATGGGTATTTTTACGCTATGGATGGTCCTCTTTTGTACCCAAATATGCCGAATCACTCCGAGCTACATTGGACCGGCGATTTCCCTTAAGAGTCCAAAGTGCTAAAAAACAACAATCTTTGAAGGGCTATATCTTGGAAACCGTGATGTTTAAAGACTCTTCGTTTGAGGCTATGGGATCATGTTTGGCCAATCTACAATAACCTATCTCAGTTTTTTCTATCTTGGAGGCATTTTCCTATGGTGGAAAGTTTTTAGTTGAGGGAAAAGTTGTCAGATGCAAGCAATGTAAAGTTGCAAAGTGGTGCAACTTTTATTCAACAACTCGTACGACCAAACAGACTGTTCCAACACGTCCAGATGGGTACATTTACACTAGGGATGGTTCTATTTTGCACCCAAATACGTCGAATCACTCTGAGCTACATTGGACCGACAATTTCTCTTAAGAGTCGAAAGTGCTAAAAGGAAGCAATCTTTGAAGGGCTATTTCTCAAAAACCGTGATGTTTACAGACTCTCCGTTTGAGGCTATGGGATCGTGTTTGGCCCATCTACTATTACCTCTCTCATTTTTTTCTATCTCGAAGGATTTTTCCCGTGGTGGAAAGTTTTCAGTTGAGGGAAAAGTTGTCAAATGCAAGTAGTGTAAAGTTGCAAAATGGTGCAACTTTCATTCAGCAACTCATACGACCAAATGGATTGTTCCAACACATCCAGATGGGTATTTTTATGCTAGGGATGGTCCTCTTTTGAACCCAAATATGTCGAATCATTCTAAGCTACATTGGACTGACGATTTCCCTTAAGAGTCCAAAGTGCTAAAAGACATCAATCTTTGAAGGGCTATTTCTCAGAAACCATGAGGTTTACAGACTCTCCATTTGAGGCTATGGGATCATTTTTATTCCATCTACAATAACCTCTCTCAATTTTTGCTATCTCGGAGGCATTTTCCCATGGTGGCAAGTTTTTAGTTGAGGGAAAAGTTATTAAATGCAAGCAGTGTAAAGTTGCAAAGTGGTGCAACTTTCATTTTACAACTCGTACAACCAAATGGATTGTTCCAACACGTCCAAATGGGTACGTTTACACTAGGGATGGTCTTCTTTTGCACCCAAATACGCCGAATCACTCCAAGCTAAATTGGACCAACAATTTCCCTTAAGAGTCCAAAGTGGTAAAAGGCCATACCATCTATTGTACGGTCTGTAGCTGGATGGTATGGCCATGGTAGATTTTATTAGGACTATATAAGGTGACTATGTGGGTTTAGAGAGTTGGAAACGTCTATACTTGAGTTGGTGAGTTGCCATGCATAGAAAAAATGAGTGAAATTAGGTGAAAAATGGTGGTTACAACTTGCTAATGTCAATGAAATGTGGGGGCAACAAGATTTAAGGTTGGATCAAGCTTTTGCAAGTCCTAATAGATGTGTTTGATGTGTTT
>VDFB02379711.1:120664932-120733034 GCA_007258455.2 Sequoia sempervirens
TCAAATCTTTCTCTTCATAAATCTCAACCTAAAACCTGCAAATCACACATCATAGAGAAAAAAACGTTGATTTTTAGAGGATAGGGGTTTGCCTTGGTCAAACCCCGTTTTAGTAATGAAACTTGATAATGAATTGAAAAATGTAATTGAAGGAATGACAAATGAACATAACAATGTCACAACTTACCATACCAATATTGAAACCTTGGAATGAAATCAACATGTAGAAATCTCCATGGATGTGATTCTTGATCATGAACTTGATTTAAGATGATATCTTGAAATACTTGAAGTGATCTTGAATGCTACATCAACATGATTCCTCCATCAACATGCATGACTTCAACATGATAATGGATCCTTGATTGCTGCAATAAGACTTTGATAATCTTCCCTTGAATGCCTTGATAATGCTATTGAAGATGCTCTCTTGATCTAGAGTGCTTAGTGTGTAAGATCACCTTCTTGGTGTGTGATCCTCTTCTTGTTGTGTGTCTTCAAATGAGGATGAAAGGTCTCCTTTTATAGAGGAGAGTTAAGTGAGTGACTAGAATAAGGATCATGATCAAGGGCCAAGATTAAATTAGAAAATAATTTAATCAAGGGTGGAGGTTAATTGAGAGAACAAAGACATGGATCAAGGAGCTAAAATTAAATAAAAGGTATTTAATTTTAGTGGCCAACATAGGAGAAATAAATAAAATATTGATTTTATTTATTTAAAAAGAAAGGTGAGAATAAATAATTAGATAATTAATAATTAAAATAATTATTTAATAATAGAAGAAAGGTGGAGTGTTAAACATTAAATAATTAAAAATAATTATTTAATTATAGAAGAAGAGGGAAAACTAACTTTTGAATTAAAATAATATTTAATTCAAAAAGTGGAAAAAATGACAAAATATTAAATAATTTAAAATAATTATTTAATTATAGATGGAAAAGAAAATAATTAAATAAGTAATTTATTTAATTATAGAGGAAAAGAATTTATTTAATTAATCAAGGGAAGAATAAAGAGAAAAAATGAATTAATTAAATAATTAAAAATTATTTAATTAATAAAGGATTGCGCTTGTGGATGCAAAATAGGACCAAATAAGACGGGCCCAAACAAGTGTGAAAATGTAAAGGGATACATTTTTCTACACTACAGTTCTCTTAACAATATTTTAATAAACCATTTTGGCTCACTTGTGAGAGAATAATTTTGCATTCAAGTAACAAACCATTGGAAAAAAATAGGATTGCTACCACGATCATAGAAAAATGCATATTACTTCTAGAGATATTTAAAGGATACTTACTGATTGTAGAATCCCAATATTCCCTACTGAAGATTAACTCTTATTGATTTAGGATAACTATGGTTTCTTTTGGGTCAAATTTTGTTATGGGTTGATCCTCAATCCCCTTAATATGAATTACCTTTGCAATAAGATATGGAATCATAATATTTTTCCTAAAGTCAATTTTTTTGTCGATTATTACTCATTAAAATTCTCACTTTGGATAATCTACAAAAAGGTATTTCATATTGCTAATAGATTTTTTTTTTTCATAAGGAGGAGGAAATAGTTGACCACTTATTCTTCCATTCTAAGTTGTCTAGATCCATTTAGGAAATAAATATATATAAATTTGGTATTTGTTGGCTCATGAATAAAAAATGTTAAGTTTTGTGCAAAACTAGTATTCTCCTTTCTCACATCTTCTTATTAAGGAAATTTAGGAAAAAATTCCTCCTCATTTGGTTTCGGGAATTTGGGAGGAGAAGAATAATTATATCTTTCAAGAAATGGGGAGGAGTGATGATGAGGTTTTCTTTACATGTCTAATATTTTGGCTTAGAGTATTTCCAATTCCAAAACCAAAAACTGAATGACTTTCCTTTTCCTAGAGAAGTTCATATTACAAAAAGTTGGGTATATACAAATATTTGGATAAAGTGGACCTGACTAGAAAAACGGTCTATACTAACACCTCTTGGGAACCCCCTCCTCCTGGTTGGGTCAAACTAAACATTGATGGGGCCTCTAAGGCTAATCCAAAGATGGTTAGTAGTAGAGGCCCATTATAAGATCATATGAAGTGAACTAATTGAAAATTATTTTGGAGGATTGGGTTTCAAGATGAATCATGAAGTTGAGTCCTCTACTAATTTTTTGGGTATCAATTTGGCTACATCTCTAGGTGTTTAAAATTTATAAATTGAAGTTGACTAAAAAATTATTATTGAAGATATTCATGGTCTTTCTATACATCATCGGATAATGAGAGATATGATTCATGATATACAAGGTCTAATAAAAAACTTGGAGAAGGTTAAAGTTCTCCATACTTATTGAGAGTGGAATAAGGTGGAAAATTCTATAGTCAATGTGGGAATTAACTTGTATCATTGTTATTTGTTATTGCTAGAATAGAGTAATTAAATCTCTCTAGGTCTATATCTCTATTTTGAAATGATAAAGTTTAGTAAGATTATGGATAAGAGGTGGATTAAGATTCCTTTAAATTATAGGGTAAATATTATGTATTTGATTTATATTAATATTTATTTAATTATTGTTATAATCAATTGGAAGAAATCATGGGAGATATATTGAAGAGTTAGCTCTCATGTACATTATCTTACTTCATAATGATTTTCTTCACATGAAACACTAGATGTTTACCATTATGTGAAGGAAATTTAAAAATCATACAATGTTTTTTATGATATTCCTCCATTGATTGCATATTTATGACAAAGGTGGCTTCTCTCAATATATTAATTGCATCCTTATCAAGAGCTTTAGAATATCTCAATCTCTTGGTTGCTATTATTTTTATATTATGAATTTTATGATGGATGGGGAAAGATTTTGAATGGAGCCAATCCCTTGTGAAGCAACTAAAAATGATAAAACCTTAAGGTATATCTAAAAATAAGGAGGTATCACTCTTTATTTGGAATTCTTGAATTGATTCAATCGAATTCTCTCTATCTAGTTTGTAGACTCATGAAACAAAAAATCAGCCCAAATTTGGGGAGTTATCTTTGAGGTTATGCAAGAAGCCATTGTTACTACAACATGACTCAAAATTGGAGGAGAAAAGGTCTAAAAATTAAGAAAAAATAAGGATGAAATATTTTTTTCTAAATGATAGTCAATGTCTCATCAAGTTCTAGAATTGTTTCAATGGGCAGATAAATTTACTTTGTCTCAAGAGAGGCTCAATGGTACAAATACTATGACTAGAAGATCAAATAGATTGACAACCAAACTTCTTAAGCTGTAGGAGATAGATTTTTTAAGTGACACTCTAACATAGAAAAGTATAGAAGAACTGAGATTATAGAGGATAGCACCCCTGAGCACACTCCTTTGATGAAATGGGATGCCCCCTTATACTAATTTTGAAGTTTTGGAAACTACTAGGACACTGAATCTAAGGATAGCCCTCAAGTTCCTATTGTTGAAATCCCCCATATCTCTAAGGCCTTGGTGATTTTTCTCTATTTATTTTTCGTAGGATCTCCTATTTTTGACTAGTTTCTTTTATGATATTGAGCTAATATTTCGAGCTAGTATGGCTTTATTTTGGTTTTTGTTTAGGAAATTTTTGTAAGGTGATGAGACCCTTTTTTCCCACTTAATCTAATAAAACAATTATCTATTCATATTTCTCTCTTGAGTACAATCAACATATACAATTTGAGGAAAGGTTTCTTGAACTTTAAGAAGGGGAGTTTATTCTTGAAGTGTGATAGTATGAGGGGCCACCAAATACCTCCCTTCTCCCGCCAAGTAGGTAAAGAATCTTTTCTACAAGTTCCAGTGACATCCAAAGATGGTCTACTATGGTCAATGGTTTTAGGTCCTATAAAGTTAAAATACATCCTATTAATGGTTGTAATTTGTATGGAGTTTATTCTTGTATCATTTTATATGGTTGTACTAGATTTGATGAACTATTTTTCTCAAATGACATTGTGAATCAGATTTCCATAGATTCCAATAGGAGAAATGATGCCCATGCCACATTTTTTATTGTAGACTCCCATTGTTGGTAAGTCTTCTCTGAATGAATTTTTTTCCTATATTTTGAGAGCTTCTTTATAGTTCATTCAATGATCACTTGAGCACATCTACACTTCTTTAGGTAACCTGGCAGCTAGGGTTTTCCTGGGACTACTATGTATCTCTCTTTTGGGGCTTCCTCTTTCTAAATAAAAGGCAACTTTCTACTCGTTTGCAAGGGTTCTTCCTTTTTTGGTTTTCTCTATAAGAACTTTACATCTCTACAACTCTACTTTTAAAATATGCTTCATGCCTTCGTATCAATAAAAACTACCATTTTACCTCTTTTCACTTTTGATATGTTGTGTAAAATTCTCTTACCTTCATGTATGAATGATTTTTTTTTTTCTTCTATGGTTGTATGTTATGTTGTATTCATTTGTAGGTGCTAACTATGGGTTAAAGATTTCCCTCTTAGTGCTTGTCAAGCTCCAACCTCTATACATGCTTTCAACAATTGTGAAATAGAGGACTACATGTACTTAGTTCTTCAAGTAGTATAATTGTGTCTCTATGCTATAGTGGGTGGGAAGAATCATTTAATCTAGGTGCATCACTACACTTTCCTTTTATGTATTACTTCTTACCCTTTTCCCTAGAGATTCAATAGAATAGGATTAGTTGTAGGTTTATGTAGTGTTGGGTTGTTCCAACACTCTTGCTTCTATATTAGAAAAGGAACCAACCTTCTTTGGAGGTTTGATCTCATCTGCAAGGTCCCACACCTTAAGACCATTCTCATGTTTCATTGAGATGTTGAATTCATCATTCAACAAAGGATGTAATTCAGATTGGCAACATGATCCATCTAAATTTCCATGTTTGTGAGTGAAAAATAATAAGAGAATATTAAAAAATGAAATTTATGATGCTAATTAAATATATTATAGAAAAATGATTATTTAAAAATGAGAAAACACTTATCTTACTCTATAAAAAACTATTTTTCTTGTAAAAGAGAGTTGATTCATTAAAAAGAGAAAAATGGGAGATAAGTAAAATAATTAAATATAATTTATGGGAAAATAGTTTTAGGCTATCAAGGTATACATCATTTGTTTCATAAAAATACTAGTCTAAGATCCCTATATCTAGTTCTTTACTATAAAATTCAAAATTCAAAAATTTCAAACATTTTTATTACAAAGGTCGTTTGATACAATCATAAGGAATTTTATATTTTAGAATAACTAAAAAATTGAAGAACCTTACCTACTCTAAATTGGTCATTCAAACAATGAAAAATACTAATGACATAGGTTAAGACCATCAAAGAATATACATTATCCATTTCATAAAAATACAATTAAGAGTTGGTAGACATGAATGCAAAATGTTGAAGCATAGACAAGACACATGAACTATTTAAAAAATTACCTCAAAGAGATGTGTACTCTTGGTTTACAATGATTGTAAGATATGCATAAAATTGATTTTTAAAAAGTGCTTTGGAAACTTTCAAGTAATTGCAATTGGTAGGTGTAAATCTAAATTCTTCTTGCACGCCAAAATTGGAGCTTTGGAGCATACATGATAGAATTTTTTTATTAGGTTTTATATAGTCACAACTTCTCTAGTAGACGTGTATGCAAAGCATGGGAGAATAGACAAAGAATGTAAATTATTTGAAATAATGTCTCAAACAGATGTGGCCACATGGACCACAATGATAATAGGATACATGCACAAAATATACTTGTTTAAAAGTCTAAACTTTTAAGCAAATTGAATTGGTATATTTAAAGATAGACTCAACAAGATTTTCTAGAATCCTCCTTTCTTGTGCCAAAATAGGAGTTTTGGAACAAGCCCAAGGTATGGAAATCCATCTAAGATTAATATAAAGGGGATTTTTTTCAAATTTAATAGTTGTTGTTGCTTTGATAGATATGTATACAAAATGTAGAACCATACACAAGGCATGTGAATTTTTTGAAATAATGCCTCAAAAAGATGTTATCTCATGGAATACAATTATTGTAGGTAATACACAAAATTTATTCAAATTGATAACGTGATAAGGCTTTAGAAAATTTTAAGCAAATGCAATTGGTAGATGTAAATCCAAATTACATAATCATTTCCAACATCCTTCTTGTATATGCTAAAATGGGTGCTTTGGAACATGATACATGGGTATCCATCAAAGAATTGGAAGGGAGATTATTGTTAGATATTATAGTTCAATATGCTCTAGTAGACATGTATGAAAATATGGAAGAATAGATGAGGCAATGAGCTATTTAGGAAAATTCCTCAAATAAATATGGTCTCATGGAATGTCGTGATTGTAGGGTATGCACAAAATGGATTGTCTAAAAAGGCTTTACAAATTTTCAAGAAAATGTAATTAAATAA
Source organism: Sequoia sempervirens (assembly GCA_007258455.2). Taxonomy (NCBI): domain Eukaryota; kingdom Viridiplantae; phylum Streptophyta; class Pinopsida; order Cupressales; family Cupressaceae; genus Sequoia; species Sequoia sempervirens. The sequence continues at coordinate 120,671,361 of VDFB02379711.1, forward strand.
CATTAATAAAAATAATACAATTTAAAAAAATTAGGGTTGTAAAAGAATAAATGTAAAGTCTAATCCTTATTTGATGATTTACACAAGCACATAGCTCTAGTGGAAGAGGGCAAAGAGGTGGTTGAATAAAAATAAAATTTCATCAGTATATTAAAATAAAGTGAGAATGAGCCTACATAATTGTTGAAATTTCCTTAAGTTATTTTGTGTGGGATGGTGTATTTAATTTGAATGAATTAGGAATGAACTTCTACAACTAACACATCTAACATTGAAATATTAACATTGAGTTGAGTTGATTGGGAGCTAACTGTATTTCAACATGAAGATAAGATGTCCCAGTTCCCTTCTTGTCCTATGATCCCCCCAATAATTATATATGACATATAATTAGCATGCCCCTTATCCCCCTTATATATGTGGTATACCACTAGGCATTTTAGCAATTAAAATTTCTCCCAATATGTACACATGTGCAATGGTATTGGGTGGATAGTGAATTCTCTAGGAATGGACTAGTGTTGTTCTAATCTAGTTTCATTTTATTTTTGTCCCTAGCATAGCAAGTTCTAAATGATTCTCTTCAACATCACCAAGTTTTCCATTGCACATGTAGGCAAGTCATTATGTCACTATTTAGGTCAAAACCACTGATATGGGGATCACGGTCACATCTGTAAGATTGGCCAAGGTCTACATGTAGTTTTAAATTTTTATAGAGTACAATCATTTGAGTTTTCTAAATCTATTTCAAAATTAGATAGTTATATATATCATAGTCAATTCAAACCCTTTTTCTTTGACATCAAAATACACATTTTCTTTTATTATTTTATTTTATTTTTAAATTTATAATGAAGTAACCTAAATATTTAATATTTATATAGGATGTTTATATTTCATTACAATAATATATTCCATCTAAACACATAAAATTATGTATATAAAAAAAGTTATTATATTAAAAAACTTACATAATATAGGGCTTCAATTTATCTATTTAAATCTCTCATTTCATGTGATACAATCTTTTAAATTTTTTATCTCTATTTCAAAAATTTAAAAAATAAACCTAAATACACTACCAACAATTCACCCCCAACAATTCACTATGAGCAATTCATGGCAGTGACATATTCATCGTGTAAACAATTCACCACCAGCAATTCATCGCCATGGTATATTCGTCACATATACATTTTTCAATATTTAAGTGGTCAAGAGCACCAAAAAAAAAAAGTACAGAGATTTTGTTGAACACATAAAAAAGGTATATGTGGTGAATATACCACAGCGATGAATTGTTGATGGTGAATTGTTGGCAATGAATTATTGAAGGGTGAATTGGTGGTGGTGAATTGCTGACGATGAATTTACCTGATGCCCCTTACAGCCATCAAATTTGGACCAATAATTATTGTGGGTGGACCTTGTTTGAACATAATGATGTTACTATTAATTCTGTGATCCACATTTAGAATTAATATAAGATACCAAGCTTGAATAAGCATCATCTACTTTCTTCTGCCATGAAATTCATTTCACAAATGATAACAACCGAGGTTTGTAAATTAGAAGCGCAATCTCATTTTCTTACAGTTTGATCAAATGGAGAAGACCCCCCAAACTATATTTTTATACTGGACTTGTATCTGACAAAGGCCCGGGTAGTAGTTGTATCTCGCCCAAAAATGTAGGAGTGAGATCTCCTGCCATAATCACAGCTACCTTTTCTTGTTGCTTCTCAATACTGTAGAGGGGCAGAGGAGGCGGGATTATGCTCTGTGGGCCCACAGAGTAGGCAGGACTCATCTTCCGGGAGCAAACCAGAACCAGGACTGAGCAAGCTAAAAGAGCTATCATGGCAGATAGCCCCATTAGGAGATAAACCAGATCCCATTGCCCATTAATCATATTGCTCGCTGCTGGAATGGCTGTTCAAATCCAAATCATCGTAATGAATGGTTTGATGATAGCAAATTAAAACCTTCTTCTGGTTTCATTTGTAATATGTTATTATTCTTTCACCATCGGATCTTTGCTTGAGAAAGGAGGATTGACCTTTCTTTTATTTTCTTCTGTATTTTTACCTGAAATTCAATCGGCCCTTCTGATTTGAAAATCTGATTTTGAGTGTAATGAGGTTAAGGAAAATCAGGTGAGGACAAGAAGAATAACTGTGAGACGGCATAGAGACAGAAGGCTGGGATTCGCACTGCCAGGCATTTTAATGAGCTGGAATTTTTTTATTTTTTTATTTTTTAAAAGAGATCTTTTTCGATTTGATTCTGGTATTTTATTTTTTTTGGCGAATCATAAGAGAAGCAAGTGTATTCCTCTTCCATCACACGTATATTTTTTCTTTCTTTCATATATTTGTTTTGTTTTATATTTGGTGGAAGAGAACAATTACTTTTTATGTCAAATCTCTATAAATATTGAGTTAATGGATTTTGACAAGATCGAGGATAAGAAGTAATTGTGTAGAATATCTTAAAATGTTAATTGTATTGTTGATATCATTAGATAATTCTTTTTAAGCTTATGATGTGTGTTAAAACATGTTCAAAATATATGTTTTCTAGAGATGTTCTAAATGAATTAGGGGTTGTCCTTGATACAATTCCCTAATGTGCAATTTAACTATGTTTTACGTCAATTTGACTCATAATGATCATTTGGAAGGAAAACAACTAGGATCAATTCTGAATTTGACTTTTAAAATAAAAAAGATTATTTTCACAAATGTGGGAGTGATTCAAATCACCTTTACAACTATGGATTTGACATAAAATAAGAAATGGATAAATTGACAATTAGGTTTAGACCTTGGAAATGAATGTAGATCAAAACAAAATCCAACATGAATTTATTTACCAATTTTCACATAAAAATCATTGTTTTTATGCACAAGTTATTGCATGAGGGACAAATGGGTTAAAGTGAGTCAAAAATAAAAGGAAAAATTTCATCATATCTAATTTTCACTATTACATTTTACTCCTACTTTGAATTATATATGAACTATAATGAGAGTTTAAATAGACCAAAGTAAAACATACACAATCAATTGGAATGTAAATATTTCAAGCATCCCTATAAAAGGATACAAATATAGAAGTAGCTATTGTTTCACCGCATGTTCCCTTTTGATGAATGCCCATATGAACACCTACAAGCATAGAAGAAATAGATCCAAATAAGTAGCATCCATCAAGCATTCAAAATAATCATGAACACAAAGCTACTATCTACCTATCAAAAAAGTAAATGGTACAATTACCTATCGATAGCTAGATACTCCATACATACCTAACATGATATTGCATAGGAAACTAGATTTTATATTAGGAAGCTAAATATTGTACCTAATAGGTAGATATTGCATTTAATAAATAAAGATGGTACAATGTTGAGCAATACCTATATATTGAATAAGCATGTAATATTCATAGTGAGAAAGTTTGATGGAATGGTATTAAAAACATTGTATGGCCCCCTCCAATTAGTTGGATGCATAAAATATAATTAATTTGGAGAAGAGTAGACAATATGAGATAAAACATGTAAACATAAATAATTGTATGTCAACATAGATATAGTATCATGTAACTACATGAAACTGGAGTAAGATATATTCTCAAGAACTTGCACAATATGTCATAGTGTCCCCAATCTTCCCCTGGTGGTGGAGATAAATATGTAAGAAACTTGTGGAAATAGATGTGAGAGGAACCTAAAAACTTGTAAATAGTTTATGGAATAGTTTATTAGAATCAATATAATAAAAAATAATGTTTATATTTTCCTTTGTGAGCATATAATTATGGATGTAAAAGAGTTGGGCATGTATAAACAATGATATGGAAATATTTATATATCATAGAAGCATGGTTTTGTATCAATAATTGATGATGATTTTTTCCTATAGAAGGCTCTCAAAGGTTGTGTCAATAGTAGTAATAATTAATTCTAGATCTATGCAAAACATGTTCATAAGAATTAGTGTTAGTATAAAATGTTGAAAGAATGAAGAAGGAACCCCTTAATGTGTTTTCATTGATGCCAACATTAATTGTTAATAGTTTTTTTTGATCTAGTAAATAGAATGAAGATATCTTAATCTGGTAATTTGGTTCGAAAATGCTTGTGTAATAAGATCAGCTTATGAGGTTATAGTATGTTATTCAGGACTACTAAATGCACCTGTGATCAAGTTTTTAGTGATTTTGGTTGAACAGGATGAAAGTTATAGGTAACAAAAGTTTGGCCTATAGTTTTTGGCTTTATACAGTGTAAATGGGTATGTGTAATCTAGTCTGCATTCCTCCAGTTTTTGGATTCAGACTCTACATTTTTTGGAGATGGTTTATAGATTTCGGTTCTCTATATATACCTGATGGTGAGTGTTCATATCATCAGACAGGTTGTTGGTATGTGTTTAGTTGGTTTATTTTCTTTAGGTCTAATTCATTGCCGACCTAATACTTGATATGTGTTGAGGAGATTAATTATATATTGTGGATGTTAAAGGGATAAATTTTAGATCCGTGTCGACTTGAATTAAGTGTTGCACATTTGATTTGAGCACGAAGAAGGTTTTGAATCATGTATGGAGCCGACAAGGTAATTTTGAATTAAAATAGGGCTACATCTAATTAATCTGACCTAATTGGTGTATGTGGATGTAACTGGGTATATATGTGAAACATTTTTGAGTTGTGTAAAATGCAACAAGATAGCATGTGATGCAATATGTGATGTGAAGTAGTGCAAACTTGTGAATTTGCATGTGTGTCATCCGAATAAGTGCAGAATTATTGTGAATTGTTGAGCTACTGCTAAGCATAGCAATATTTTGTATTCAAAGCTCCAAAGGAAATGAATTCAGCACAAAGAAGGTACACTTTGTATCAATTCACATTTTGGTTGTGTAGCCATTCCTGTTTTGTATCTATTTTTGGTTGTGAGCCTTATAAGAACAATGTGTCTTGGCAGTGAGCCCCTGTAATATCTTATAATTGGCTATAATATATTGTGAGCTAATCCTCACCGTGGTTTTTCCCTTTTTGGGTTTTCCACGTAAAAATATTAGTGTTCATGTGTTATGTGGTCTTGTGATTTCTTTCATGTTTTCATTCATTGTTGCAGTTAGATATACTTTGTTAATTAGATGGTTTATGATTAATTGGTTATATAGAATATTGATTCTATCCCCTCTCAATATTTTGGGTGTTCAATAATTGGTATCATAGCCTAGTTCCTTTTGAGAAGCCTAACATCTTGAGGAAGATCTTAGAGTTTGAACACATGGCTGATAAAAAGTGTCCTATTCCTTTGAAAGATTTTTTTGCAATTGAATATGTCGAAGATGACTGTTGTTTGACAAAGAAGAACTTAAAGTTGCTCTTGAAGATATTGACAGAGTTGAAGGTGAAAAAAAAAGTTTGAAGGAAAGCCTAGAGGAAGCAAATGAATGTATCAAAAAGTTGAGAGAACAAATCAAAGAATTTTAGAGAAATACATAGAGAAGTTAATGAACAGTTGAAGGAAAATGAAGATATTATCATACTGAAAGTACAAGTGGAAGAAAAGAAGAGAATTGAGGATTATCTGAATGCAAAGGTACAAATAAAGACTAATGAATGCACAAAACTTGAACAAGAAGTGGTAACCTTAAGATCAGATTTGGAGAAAGCAAAAGCTCATGAGGAAAAATTCAAAATAAGTACTACAATGCTTGATGAACTAATTGTAGGGAAAAAATATCTAAAGACAAAGGTGGTTTGGGACTTGAAGAAGGAGAAATATCAAAGGAAAATCAAACACCTAACAAGGTTGAAAATCAAAAGCAAACTCAAGGAAATGGCAGACAAATCAAGAATCAAAGAAGCAATGTTGGAAGACCTCCCATCAGACAACCAAATGCTCAAAGGTACCCATCTTTCAATGGTATAAATTGATTTTCATGCAATAAATTTGGACATAAGGCTATAGAATGTAGAAGTAGAATGAATCAAAATGTTGGATCCTTTTCTAAACAATGATTTGCATGCACAAAGTTTGGACATAGAGCTATTGAGCACAAAAGTTAGATGATGAATAGATTTAATACAGGTAGAAAGATTCAATATTTCAATGGTTACTGTTATACATGCAATGTATTTGGAAATAAGGCTAACCAGTGCATATCAAGAATGAATGTAAGTCAGTTTGGTCAAAAAAATGTTGTACGCTACAATTACAACAAACCTGGACACATTTCAAGATTTTGCAGAAGCAAGAATGGAAGGCAAACTAATCTTGGAAAGAGGAATGAACCAGTAAAGAAAGTTGATCCTACTAAAGTAAAGAAGGAAATGGAGAAGATTTTGAGAAAGAAAGAGGAACCTGAGAAAAAAGGTGAATCAAATTCATCTGTACCTCCCTCTTGTGCAGATAATTCTCTTGGATAATAAACCTAGGCATGGGCTTAAGGGGAGCAATAATAGAGAAATCCAATAACCCCCTAGAAATATGAGGTGTTAAGCAGTGACACAAAGATATAGGGTGTAAAATGGCTTTCTCAAGCTTTTGGAAAATATTTTGATAGAAAATATGCAAATATGAAGAATTGTGGAGCATTTTAGGGTTTATAGTGTATCAGTGAAGCATTTACCAGCTTTTTGGAACTTAAAGCAATTAATGCAAAATTAGGGAAAATTGGAAAGCAATAAAGCAAGTTTATAAGTTGATTCTAATCATTTTTTCATATTTGGAGAAAAGAATAATGAATTGAGGAGAGTTGAAGGTGATTCAAAGTGATTTGGTGTTGAATGTTCAAACCCTAGACTCCGTTGAGTGCGTAAAAGGTATTTACAGCTATATGTGCCTTGTGGGTTTGAAATAGAAGTGATTTTATAAGAATTTGAGGTTGAATTAAAGATTACAATGGCTACACTAGTCGCAGTTAACATCACCAAAAGACCTAAACCTAAATTTAAGAGGTTTTCATGGAAAGTCTTTTAAAACAACCCGAAGGTGCTTTTTCAAAACTTCCTTTTAGGGTTTTACCCATTGAGGACACAAGGGTTTACATTCATGGAAAATTGGATGAATACAATCGCTAGAAGATCAAGGATCTATGGACTAAGGAGTTGACTAGAGATGATTTCTTGATAAAACCAAAAATTTGAACCTAGTATAGAAGAAATTGGATATTTGGAACTGGTTTCCCAACTACAACAGTAGTTTGGATGCAAAGTATGTGATAATTGCATTGAGCATAATGTGTGATAAATTCATGTGGATAAACATTCTCGGACTCATCTCTAAGGAAGTAATCAAAGTTGTAACTAGTTTGTGTGATACTAGACCTGTACCAGTACTAAATTCTATGAAGAATGAAGTAGTTATGGAGTTGACTAGTGCTACATTTGATACAAGAGCATTACCAACTAAACCTATCATTAATCCTACTATGAAGTATGGCTCAATCATGATAGGTCATAAGATTTATTTCACCAACAGGGATAATTTTGTGTTTGCAATTGCAATCTATGTTGCTTATGATATGGTGGTGAATGGAAAGGACTATGATTTATGCAAGTTGCTTCGGAAGCAACTTTTAGAGAATCTAAAACAAACAAGAGAAAATAAGTATGCTTTCAAATTCGAAACACGGATTGTTTGTTTGCTATTTTACTTTTTAAGAAAACTACCTAGTAGAAGAGACATGGTTTGGGATAGAAGAAGACCAGTAGTGTTGGAATCAAGGAACACTAAGAGGGGGGGGTGAATCAATGTTCTACATTTTTTAGCTTTATTAATCTGATCTTTAAAGCACTTATAACATTCAACCAAAAGAAGGATCCATGAACATAAAAAAAACAACCACAACACCATAACACAAGGATTTTTTACGTGGAAACCCTATTAGGGGAAAAACCACAGTGGAGGCCAATCCACAATATGATCTGAGTATCCTCAAAAACTGTTTACAAAAGGGGAATGCACATGCATTCAGGCACACTGCCTAGAGCTCACTGCTCAAATACAAAAGAAGACTCACTATCTTACAAAAAGATTTGGATTACATCTAGAAGATTTGAACTGACAAAATAGCATCTGCTAATGTCTGATTACAGTTTCAGTTAAGCACATTAATTGCTTTCTTGACCTTCTGTCTGATTCTTCTCTTCTGCTCTGTTTGCTTTAATTCACATCACAAATCCTTTTATGCACAAGTGAAATTGTGCATAATCGCTCTACAATCTCTCTGAATTTCGCATCACACATCAACACACTTCGTACACACATTAAAATGATATAAATGATCGCTTATATATATTTGCAACTAAAGATTTAATTAACCACATGTCAGCTTCAATAAAACTTAAAATATTTACAAACCGTCGGCTCAATCCACAAATAATTTTCAATGCGCACCAACCAAATTCAGCCACAACATAGTGAGGACCCAAATCATCATGCTTGAACACAAAAACACTTCAAACAATTACTTCTCGAAGATACACAACATGCTACATTCACTTAGTTGGCCTTTTGTACTGATAAACAGAAAATTAATCAGCCGAATCTTCAAACTAGCACAAAAATTGATACAAGGCTCTAAGATTCAAGGAAAACATAGATCATGCATCTAACAACCTTCCCTGAGATCCACAACTCAAAATGATAATAGAAAATTGCATGTGAATCGATGAACACAATTATGTTGGATGCTCTATTCTAGCTTGACAGTTAATCGCTTAGCTTCAATCTGACTTTCGGTATGAGAAAATGCTAACATGCAGATCGAATCATTGAATAGGGTTGCCATCAATGAAAACACTAGATGACATGTGCAGTGTCTCTTTCCAACAAGTAGGTCATCAATTTTTTTACTACATGCACAACATTGGTGATTACAAGGATCAAGGCAATGCATTGGCTGCATTATTTGTAGTATTTCAAAATAATATGCATGAGAGAGAAAGGACTCCCTAGAATCTTGTGGACAAGTATGCAAAAGATATCACTTTCCTTGTATCTATAAATGAGTGTAAAATAGAGGTTATTGAACCTAGGACAATATGGATTGAGCCTCTTGGTTATGAGGTTACTAAGAAAGATGTTGAAGGATACATTGAACTGCTGATAAAGAGTGCTAAGGACCCCTCCTTGCCAAGACATAGCACTTATAAGGAAAATTCAACTAAGGTTCATTTGGAAACATCAGCACCTGCAAGAAACAAAAGAGTAACAAAACAAGTAGATAAATACTTTGGGTTACATGGACTTTCAAAAGGTGAAGTTGACAGGTTAAGGGAAATTGCAGCAGAAAGGGATGCCAAAGCAGTTGGTGCAGCTAGTGAGTCCTCCAGACCATGAAGATCAGGAAGATAAACTTCCACCCCTACCTCTACATTGCCAAAATTATCTAGGATAGTTTCCTTCAAAGGAAAGAAACTGGAGCCTAGTTCTCTAATAACAAAATATGCAACTGTAACCTTTGGACCCAGCACCTAGACCACAAAAAGGAAAAATGTACCTCTGATAGCACCCCTTGCTACCTCTGGAAGGAGGAAGAAACTAAAGGAATCTCGAGGGAAGAATCTGAGTATCGCTATAGAAGAAGAGATCAAGCTCAGATTACAAGAAGAACAACTTACCAGAAAAAGAAGAAGGTGCATCTCAAGAAGCAAACACTGGAACAAAAGAAACCTAAAACTGATATTGTGGATACTTTAGAAGAAGAGGAGATAGAATTGGAAAAATAATCTTTCATAGTACATGTTCATAAGAAGCTTGAGAAGAAGGAGAAGAAGAACACAAAGCTCCTCTGGTAAGAGCTTGTTCACCAATAAAGTTAGATGTTTTGGTTAGTAACATGATAGAGCATGATGATCTATTAGAAGGTACTACCAAATTATATGATGAAATGGATGAGGAAGACAAGAAGACAATCATAGAAGCCATCATACAATACATCATCATTCTAGATGTGGACATGAATAACATTAGGAAAAAGGTGCCTAGTGTTGTATGAGAAGCCTTGGTAGAAAGAAGGCAAGAAGCAATTGAGGCTGATGATAAGATGAAATCTAATGATCTAGAGGAAATTGGATCCTCTCTATCTAAGGATGATAAAGCTACACTAATTGAAGTGTATACCAAAAAGTTCAGAGTTAAACAAAGGGTGACAATACTAATGGGTAGAGAAAAGGCTAGAGCAGGCAAGTTGAAACAAGAAACAATAAATAATGTGATCTAGATATCACAAAAAAAATTGGGATGATTGCAACTTCATCATTCAGAATAGCTCAAGGTAAGGATCTTGATAAAGACAAAGTTACTAATGCAGAGGAAAATATTCCTCCTCCTAAAACAAATTTGCTTATTTTCAAAGAAGTAGAAAAAATGAATGCTCATAATGTATAAGATATTTTAGAATTTTTTGATACAGAGAATATGGTGCTCACACCACCACCAGTTGATGATACAAATGCTTCTCCAGAGACATCTGCTCCTCTAGAAGATACAAAAGATCCCATTGATGCTAACACTAAGAAAAGAATGCAGGGCAAGAACAGAATCAGGATAAAATGATGTTGATATAATGTTGAGGATCACCTTGATAGACAAAATGAGGATGCTAGAAATGAAGGTGAGGGAAATCAAAATGGAGAATAAGAAGAATATCAAGGAGAAAAGAACAACAATAAGAAAGATGATGGGGAGAAAAAGGAGGATGAAGATAAAGAAAAGAAAGAAAAACCATCTGATAAAGAAGACAAAGAAGAGGAAGAAGAGAAAGAGAAGAATAAAGAAGAAATGGTGGTTGGAAAGAATGAAGAAGGACCTCAAAAGACTATGGATCTAACAAAGTCATATGGAGAATCCTCTGGTAATGAATTTAAGGGTCTTTTGACAAGAAAAATGAGGTTCCAACCAGCCATTCCTCCTCAGTTGATTCAGCTCTCGTCACATCAAGGTTGTGTAGATTTGAATAAGATCTTACCTATTTAGAGATTGGAGCTCGGAGATGCTTTTCATGCCTCTGGAAGAAAAGACTCATGAAAAGGGTACTGAACTAATCAATGCTACAATCAAGTCTCTACAGGACACTACCCCTGGTGCCACAATTGACAACTCATTGACACCCATTGAAAATTTGAAGTTTTTAGTTGATTCTCTCAAATAGTTTGCCTCTGGTCTGAAGGAGCGGACAAAAGAGGAAGTGGAATCAAGACTTTCTGAAAAGATACTTCTTGAGTTACAGGACGGATGTGCATCTACACATGGAAAAGTAAAGGAATTTTCGAAGGATGTGCAAAAATGTGAAGATGAAGCCAAGACATTCTTCTTGTATTGCATGAGGTGGTCGGATGCCACTCAAGGCATTAAGGACTTAATGGAATCCATAGAGTCACAAATATCTAATGCCTCCAAAACCTTTGACCCTGCACAAGATAGAGATTACATATCTTGGATTGTCATTTTTTATTTACAAAGAAAAAATTTCACTCTTCAACGGTAGAAAGAGGACATAATAAGGAGATTTGGATAGCTTGGGGGCCTGGTGAAGACCAAGCATATACCAATATCTAGTGCCCTTGCTAGTGCAGAAAGGCTTGAAAAGATAAATCCTAATCCAAGTACTTTGGAAGAAGGAGAGGATAACTTAGTTGAGCTGGAATCAATATACAAATCCCTTGCTACTACTAAAAGGATCTGGAATGAAGTAAAATATTCCTGGCAAGCAATTCTTGATGAATTAGAAGGTTCCTCCTCTGGATGAACACTTTTCTTGTATACTATTTTCATTTCTTCAGTTGCTTTCAGTTTATCTTTGTACATATGTTTGAATCAAATATTTGGGATAACTCCCTAAGGGGGAGTCAATACATGTTAGTTTTTTTCAGTTGTTTTAGAGATTACATATGTTTCTAGCACACCAATTGTCCTTGATGTCAAAGGGGGAGAAGAATTGAGAAAAATTGGGTAGAATTTTTGGTGAAGGTATAGGGGGGGATAATGTTTAAAGGGGAAGATCATGTATGCTTGAAGCTCTTGATGATGTATGCTTTTGAATTTTGGAGATTCATTTTTGGCACATGTTGCCATCAATGAAAAAGGGGGAGATTGTTGAAATAATGAAGAAGGAACTCTTTAATGTGTTGTCATTGATGCCAACATTAATTGTTAACAACTTTGTCTGATCCGGTAAACAAAATGAAGATATATTAATCCAGTAATTTGATCCAGAATTGCTCTTGTAATAAGATCAGCTTATGAGGTTATAGTATGTTATTCAGGACTACTAAATGCACCTACGATCAAGTTTCAATTATTTTGGTTGAATAGGATGAAAGTTATAGGTAACAAAAGTTTGGCATATAGTTTTTGGCTTTATACAATGTAAATGGGTATGTGTAATCTGGTCCACATTCCTCTAGTGTTTGGATTCATACTCTAAAATTTTGGGAGATGGTTTATAGATGTTAGTTCTCTATTTATTCCCAATGGTGAGTGTTCATATCACCAGATAGATTGTTGGTGTGTTTAGTTGGTTTATTTTGTGATTAGGTCTAATTCCTAGTCGACCTAATACTTGATATGTGTTGACGAGATTAATTATATATTGTGGATGTTAAAGGAATCTATTTTAGATTCGTGTTGACTTGAATTAAGTGTTGCACATTTTATTTGAACGTGAAGAAGGTTTTGAATCATGTATGGAGCCGACAAGGTAATTTTGAATTAAAATAGGGCTACATCTAATTAGGTCGGCCTAATTGATGTATGCGGATGTAATTGGATATATATGAGAAACATTTTTTAGTTATGTAATGTAACAAGATAGGATGTGATGTGAGATGTGATGTGAAGTAGTGAAAACTTGTGAAGTTGCATGTGTGTGATTCGAATAAGTGTAGAATTATTATGAATTATTGAGCGTCTGCTACGCGGAGCAGTATTTTATATCTAGAGCTTCAAAGGAACTGAATTCGACACAAAGAAGGTACACTTTGTGTCAGTTCACATTTTGGTTGTGTATCCATTCATGTTTTGTATCTATTTCTAGTTGTGAGCCTTATAAGGACAGTGTGTCTTGGAAATGAGCCCCTATAATATCTTATAACCGGTTATAATATATTATGAGCTAATCCTCACCATGTTTTTTCCCTTTTTGGGTTTTCCACATAAAAATCCTAGTGTTCATGTGTTATGTGGTCTTGTGATCTCTCTCATGTTTTCATTCATTGTTATATACTTTTTTAATTGGATGGTTTGTGATTAATTAGTTATATAGAACACTAATTCACCCCCCCTCTCAGTATTTCGGGTGTTCAACATAAAACTCCCTCTATAAATGATATGGTTAATGACTTTGGAATTCATATACTATAATAACTTTTTATCTGTCACATGTAACCACATATCTATGAAAATAAAGGATTTCCCCTATGGGCAATTATAAAGAGTAACACTGCAATAGTGAGAAAATGTAAGCATGATGGAACAAGTATAAAATAGTAACAAACTTTGGTAAAATAAAGCATAGAATAAGAAATGAGATTAGGAATGCACCTTATGAATATAATCCATCAATATACTATCAAATTAAGTTAATTTAAATATGTAAATATATGGTATGCCTACCTTATTTGGAAGTGGAACCACTGTAATACATGTGGGTTACATAAATATCTATATAAAGATGTAAATCCTAATGGATATAAAATCATCATAAGATAAATTATATAAATCACTTAAAGTAATCACAAGATTATGCATAGAAAGATGAATTGAACTGTCTATAAGTGAATCATGAATGTTTGTAATCTTGTAAGTAATGATGAGATAAAAGGTATCATGTAAATATTGAATATATATAAATGCTAGATTCATAAATTCAAACTAAAGCTATCCAAAACTTAGTGCAAGAAATAGATTGAATAAAACTATTCTTACAATGATATAAAATTAAAATAGTAGAAAAAAGTTGGTTCCCATAAGAGAAATATATATACTAAGAAGAAAATTAGCATTATGATAGTTCAAAACTATGAATGGATAACTAGCTATGCATATAGGAAGGAGGGGATGCAAGACCAACCAACGAGGAAAGTAACTCCTACCCAAAAATAGGTGGGAGTTAGACTCATCAAATATGCCATCAACCCTTATTATGACCCGCTCACTACAAATAATCAAGCTTAACTAAATGAGCAAGAAAATACATAATATTCTAAGAAAAATAAAAATATACACTCACATCTTTCCTTAAGTTTGTCTTAGGTGGGTGAAAACATGTGTTTCAATAAATGAAGCCTCATAAGGTACCCATGTACAAATAAATGCCCCTAAGGAGAAGAATCCCACTAAGAAGAGATATAGAATCCCCTAAACAGAGAGAGAAATGACCCTAAAAAGTAGAGAGAAAGGAAGGATTGAGTAGATCTCCTTCAAGAAGTATATTCATGCAAACCCATCAAAACTCATAAATGAAGAAACTTCATTTTTGTTTTTTTTTTATGAAGATGTCAACAATCCATTCTAAATTTAGTGGTATTGGAGATTAATGAAATATCCATGGATAATATCCAAAATATATTGCATGTGAACCTCTATATTCTTGGTTCATTAATGATAGACTAGATTTCATAAAGTTTGTTTGGCACTCTAGCCATTAGAAAATATGAATGATGTTTGTCTAAACCAGATACCAAACTTATTGAGACTATGTTGAAGCCATGTGGCCTTAGTGGTAGCATTAACATCCTATAATACTCAACCTTAGTGGAAGATAGAGTAATAACATGCTACTTAATTTACAAACAAATAAACATCAATAAAGAGAGAAATTTTAACCTAAAGTGGAATTGTTATCCTAAGAATTGCTTACCCAATCTAAATTTATGCATCCCACCTAATCAATATCAATATGTGCTACAAAGTGAAACCCAATATTTTGAGTATTTTAAATATAATGGTGAATCATGTTGGTCTTATTATAGTGTAGCTCATGGGAATCCCATAAAATGATAAACCATTTCCATAGAATATTAAATATTAGACCTTATATGAGTAAAATAAATGAGCCTCCCAACAAGTTTCCCATACAAGATACCATCAACCAATGGTGAAGATAATTAAACCTCAAGTTTGACTTTAGAAAGGAATTAGAGTAAGCTTGTAATCAACCAAATCATGAGAGAAAATAAAGACTATACCTGTAATGTGCAATGGTGATCCTAGAAGTAGATTTGGGATATCTCAATCCCTAGAAAATAGTGCAACAAGCCCAAGCTAGTCATCAAAAATCTATCATAAAGGGTTGTTTTAACTATTGAAATTGATGAAGAATAACTCTCCCTAATCAATATATCATCAATATTTATCACTAGAATGGGGAGAGAATCATTTATTTGTAAAATTTATATGTTCATATTTGAATGACAAAGAGAAAATCCAATCACATGCAAGTGAAAGTGAAAATATAGGAGCAACCTAAAATAAGCTAACTACTCAATTCAAAACAAAAGAAAAAATTCAATTTAATGCATATAAAGGAATTGAAATAACTAACATAAGCATATAATTATACTAATATTAAACTCCCTTTTTTCACTAGTGATAGTGGTTTTTCCCAATTTCTTGAATTGAGTATGAATATGGTGGTATGTCAAGTGCTCAATGAGACAACATAATATTGCATTCAAAGTTATTTTTTTAAATGGCTAAGGAGGTTCTCCAATTTATAGATTTTTGGAGAGAGTAATTGAGGGATAAGGTTAAAAAAGGAAATAAAAGGATCAAGATTCTTGAGACCTCTCAAGGAAGGAGAGATGGAAAAGTGGATGGAATGGATTGGTTGATATGGGAGGCTCCAAGATTGTAGGATAATGGAGGGTAAGATCAAGCTTGGGAAAAAGTGGATGATGGGGATGGGATAGAGTACCTCAAATTACTTTGGAAGGATCTCAAAATTGGTATATTTGGAGTGTTCCCATAATCCAAGTACATGGGATGAGTTTAAATTTTGAATTTATGGGGAATATAAGATTTTCCCCATGCCCCAAGTGCCTCATGCTATATCATACATGTACAATCTATGAGAGGTGGATCTAGATGAGGGCTTGGGTTATTCAAGCCTTGATTAATAATTTTTAGATCTGTGTGAAAATTATTAGAAGGTGGTTAGGTGGTAGAGGGTGATTAGGGACAATAATAAAAAGTGAATAAAAGATAAATTAAATAAATAGAAACATTTATTTAGTTGAGGAGGGAAGGGGATAAAGGTATAGGTAAAAAAAGATCGGGTATTTATTTACCAAGAATTAGACCTTTGAAATGATAGGAATGAATAATCTTAGCTATTGAAAACAAATAGAAGAAATATTGGAAAATATTAATTAAAATAAAAATATTATTTGCTTAATTCTAAGAGTGAAATACTAGGATAATTTATCAAATTCTGATGATCAATTATAGGAGACACAATCACGATTGAAGGGATGTCAATTTTAAGTGTCTACATTTTTCCTCTTTTTGAAGTGGTGTTACGACAATGTTCTTTCAAAAGAAAAATAAAAATATAGCACATCTAAAGAAGAAATGGCATATTGATATGCCTTGGTGTAGAATAAATGGAGAATCATGATAGAAGGATGATGCCCCCTTGAGATGGTAGGTAGGGAAAAAGGGACCCAAGCGAGCTCTCAAAAGAAGAAAATAAAATGAAGAATGTGTAGAGGAGGAAAAATAGGGAGAAATGAAACAAAAACATAGGAAAATGGAGATGGAATGAAGAAAAGGGAGAATAAATTGTGAAAGGGGATAAATAAATAGGGTTGGGGGGTAAAAAACTACTCATTTTCACCATATCCAATAGTAAATTTGATATATTAAGAAAGAACTAGCTGAGAATAGATGGAGAATGTACTAGTCCATGAGCATTGGGTGAAGTGAGTAAGGTGGTATATGAATCTAGAGGGAAACAATCTAGTAGTGAGTACTTAGAACTTGGGAATTTTTTACATTTATGTGTCATTATTGGGGGGAAAGAGTCAAGTAGTATAACTACTTAATCATGAAAAATGTGATTTGGTGTAAGCATGGAGGGTTGGGGCATATGAATCAAAAGATTTGGTGAATGTGGATTGCTTTAGCATATCCAGTAAAAAATGTAGTATTTGTGTAAAACACAATGCATGGATGGTTGGTGTAGCACATGTGCAAAAATTTTTGTGGTTAAACAAGAAGCGAGGCACATGTGTGTAAATGCATATGATTCAAAGCGAGGTGTATGCTCTTATAAAATGGTATATGCACCAAGTAAAGGAAATAATCATTTGATGGATGTGTGGGAAACAATATGCATGCATGGTATAATGCAACAATTGCATTGGGGTAGAAAAATATTGGGGAGGGGGAATGAGAGGAATCCTTGAATATAAATATATTAGTGGATTATTGGTGACTAACTTGTGGTGGGAAGTGATGTGGAAGAGTAGATAAAGTTGCTAGATTCCTAGGAGAGGTTATTGGGAGCGTTGAGCCTAATGGATGGTTTTGTGGATGTAGAGTGGGAGACACTATAATCCTATATATTTGATAGTATAGCAAGGATGTAGGTAATTAGGTCCAACAGAGTTATGTTGATTACTTTGGAAGAGATGTGGAGGTTAGAGATGAGTATTTTTCATCTTCAAACTAGCAAGATGATTGTGATGTTAGAGGATGTGTGGTAGGTTTAGCAGGTATTGATTTGGACCCAATTAGTTTACAAATTTTCAATTGTAGTAGATGCAACATTGATGCAATTATATGGGAAAGCTGACCTACCTCAGACAAGTATGGCCCTAGACTTGGAAAGATACAGAGGGTTGGTTTCAAACGTTCCCTTAGTTATTATATCTTTTTGGTGGCACTCTACTACTTTACAAGAGTGGGAGGACATACTATATTAGCTTGGCCAATTGTGTGGCCAACATGTTGTAGAATGGGTGATAATTTGCATGGGGAGCATGCATGTTGGAATATTTATACATGAATATTTATGTAGTTACTTATAGTGGTGGGTAGAGAATCAACCATACCACATTGTGATAGGTATATTAGAGTTCTTTGATGAATTAGGGATACGATGGATATGGATTTTGGGGAGCCATTTGTTTGAGTGGCAATTTATATGCATATGGGGAAGGTGGAGTGTTGAAAAAGGGATATGAATTAGTTGTAGGTGGGGTACATCACTTGGTGCTCATAGAGGGAAGGAGAGGGGTAGCTAGATGATAGGAAATAATTTTCCTATTCTATGATGAAGTGATATCTGATTGGAAGATATGCATACTTGATAGAGAGGTACTAGCTAGATAAGGTACATCGGTAGTTTGGAATTAGATAGGATGTACTAGAAAGGCCTCATGTATTTGCACATTTGGCTAGAGAGTTGGCACTGTGGGGAGCACAAATTGATCAATGAGTGGAAAATCAAGGGTGGTTGGATATGGTGAGGGTGTAGTGGGGGAACCAAAAAGATATTTCTAATATTGGGGAGATATAAGAATATAGGGATTGGTGGAGGGAGTATAGATAGGTGCAATTGATAGTTCCATGCTTGTCATATATTTAGGATTGGATCTAAGTAGTGGTGAAGGAATTGATGATGTGGTGAGGAAGTAGATGAGGAGGAGAGAGAGTTGGAGGATGAGGAGATGGGGGATAGGAGGGGTTAGGTGTATATTGTGTAGAGGTGGGAGTGGATAACAAAGTGTAGAGATGTTGAGAAGGAGGTATAGGAGGAGTACATGGAGATGGAGGTAGATATTGAAGAGGGGTAGCAACAATCGATAGCAAGAGATGAGGAAAGAGGGAGTAACAATAGATATATATTGAGTTTGATCTCTTCATTCTTGAATGGTTCAAGAAGGGGAGGAGGTGGTTAGATATAGGGTCACCATAGGTATAGATATATGGATTCCCATAGGGCTAGATATGTAATGTGGAGGATGGGTTGGCGGTGACACTAGCTAAAGCATTGAAAGAGAGAGATGTAGTGATAGATGAGAGATATGGGTTGTGAAGAGAGAGGGATATTAGAGAGGATAGTTTGTAGGTTGAGTGAGATAGATTATAGGTGGAGAGGGATGGATTGTAGATCCAGCTAAAAATATCTAAGTTAAATATTGATTCATTGAGACAAGACTAGGATATTGTGATGGGACTATTAGTTCTACAAGTATTGATGTAGGCACTAGGGGAATTGGGATTTATTGAAGGGATGCATCACAGGCCTTGCAGGATGTGGGTTATTGGAGATCTTTGTATGAGTAGGAACTACTAGCAAAGAAGAGGGATCCAATAATTGTAGAGTAAATGATGTTAAAATGGTTGTCGTCTACTAGATCTAGACCATTAGTAGTGAGGGGAGCATCTCAGGGGCTACCACCACCATGACCACCATCACTAGGAGGGTCAATAGAAAAGAGAGCTAGCCAAGGTTAGCTTGAGATGGATGGAATTTGATGTAAATTAAACACATACCCTAGAGGCAGATTATATATTTGTGTGTATATTACAAGTCTCTACAAAGATAATATACATTTCATTTCTATGTATATATGAGATATTTGTACCATGGATTTTTTATTGACACACACACACACATATGAGATGGTCGACTCATATGATGTATGATGTGATTTATGACTATAGTTTTATGATGCATATAGCTTGATGAAGAATGTATTATTATGATTGTGCTTATGATTATTATGATGTATTATGGACATAGGATTTTGATTTATTTTTATGTTTATGTGGACTTGATTTAGATTCTTAGAATAAAATATACTTATATGCCATGCATTACTTATTTTAAAATTGTGTCATGTATATGCATATGGAAATGTGATATATTATGATATGATGGAATGTATGGATGGGATGGTAAAAATAAGAAGTAATAAAGATAATAAAATAAAATAAAATTCACATGGATAACCTAGGTAGATCAAGGATTAAAATATTTACATAGGATAGGGAAAAATCGATATGGAATCATGGATATGAGGGTGATAGGGGTACTTTGAATGAAAATGTTAAATTGCATTGTCTAAATATTAAGTATTATTCTATGATTTTGATAGATAATGTCACATAGATTGAGTCTACTTGAGCTAGATATTTATTCATTTTTTCCCCAAGTATACTTCTATTATCTCAATATTGTTTTCCTTACTATCTCACTTTGTCATTTATACCTCTTTTATGTTCTAGTTCATGATTCTTTCTTTTCTTACTATTCTAAAGGGGTGTCACACATTAGATCTAGAGATTCATCCTTATTTTTTGTTATCCTCATGATCTATTAAAGATATTAGAACTTTTATCTAACTTAGTATTTGTACCATATCTAATGAGAGATATTTTGTAATGGGGTATCAATTGGTATAATAATAATAAACAAAGTAGGTATATGACTAATCACAACTTATTTAATGGGATCCTTCTCAACTATTGTAAGAGTCTCTATAATGTGAGTTATTTTACTAGTTTGGTGTTCTTTCTTTAGATCTAGGACTTTAACATTTTGGTCATTCTTTATAGTAACTTTATTGTCCTTCATTATCTCTTGTATTATTGGTATAATATTTGATAAATATTTGATATTTTATTCTCCTTTCTTTTCCTTAATGAAAATTACCCTCACATTTCCTAGTATAGGACCTCCCAG
The DNA here is from genome assembly GCA_007258455.2 of Sequoia sempervirens. NCBI lineage: Eukaryota > Viridiplantae > Streptophyta > Pinopsida > Cupressales > Cupressaceae > Sequoia > Sequoia sempervirens. The sequence continues at coordinate 120,692,089 of VDFB02379711.1, forward strand.
GTAAACCCACAAAACTAGTTTACAATTCCGTTGAGGAAGGAAAAATGCATTTTCTAATGGAAAACACTTTAGGGGGTTCGCTAGAAGGGGGAGTTCACTAGAACCTCATAAAGTCCAAACATTTTATTCTCAAGTTTTATTTTATCTTGACTTGAGCAATGGTTGTTTTAGTTAGATCCCTAATATCTTCATCAAATGTTATTTTTAATTAGAAATTTCTAGTGGTTGAATCTACACTATACACATGATATTGTTATCTCTCTTCATATGAGAAAACATGTTTGTGATATAAACTCATTAGATATATTTTATATTTTATATTTAACTCCTCACCAAATTCATCGATAGAGGAATATTAATCACTACTATAATAAACATGTAAGCACCTAAAAATGTCCTAAGCATATTACACATCTTGATTTCAATTACTAACACCATTTCTCTCCTAATTCACCTAATTCATCCATTTAATTAAATACTGTCAATTATTTAGTTAAATTCACCCTATTCGCCTATTAATTGAATAACTAAGGTTATTTGGTTAATTCATCATTTTCATGCAAATATTCCTCTCATTTGATTAAATAATGTAAATGATTTAATTAAATGTCATAATCCCACTTTGATTAAATGATTTCTTAATTGTTTAATTAAAGGTCCTAATTCTTCCACTTGCACAATTAAATGATTTCTTAAATTGTTTAATTCACTAATTATCCCTCCAATTGGTGCAGGAGCACCTAGGAAACACTAATCAGTTAGGAAGTCTAGGATGCAGTTCTTTTGTTTTTTATGTTTTCCATGAAGGTCATGTTGACCATTGAGTAGAGAAGATAGTTTAGGGATGTGTTTTACCCCTAGGATTGAAGTTGTGAAATAATGGATGGGTTTAGAAACTCATCTTGTTTAGGTTGCTAACAATTGGCAAAATTGAAAAACACAGTGGATTTTATAACTCTAGCCATTAGGTCATGAATATGTCCGACCAAGGAAGATAACTGATTCAGGAACCATATTTAAGGTGGGCCTCAACCTGAAAAGGGGGTTGGAAGCATTCGAGTTTGTATTTTGGTTATGAAATTAAGAGAGCAGTGATATTTTGGTGTACATTTCTAGTTTTGGATTTTGCTTGATTTAGTACGCTAAAAGACTGATCATGACATTTTGAATAGAGTAGGATGTAGTGAAATTTTCTTTCAAGCTTTCTTGGAACAGCGGATAGTTAGGTTATTCATTTTCAAGTTTACTTGTAATTACTTTGTTATTTCTTTAGTGGTTGTTCTAATTGGCAGACTGGTAAAAGAAATGGGGTTTTAGCTTACATTTCCCCTGTACCATAGTGTACGGGCTTGTGGGAATGTGGCTAGGCTCCATGTCTGTAAATAGGTTAGGTTTAGGAGTCTTTAGGAGTCATGGAATCATGGAGGAAGTCTTTTCCTAGGCGAGCTTGACAGTGCCCGGCTAGGAAAGACAGGTAGTGCAACGCACTTGATTTGCAGGGGTGACCTTTCCCTGACAAGGCACGGCATGGAGAGGTAGATAGATGTCTTGCAAAGACTTGGAAGGAAGGAGGAGGCTTTATTTATTCATTTGGTGGTTGAACAAACTGACAGTTTGAAAATAGCCAGACAGTGGCTTAAAAACCCTAGGAAATGTCCATTTTCAAGTTCAAGCATTGTACGGATAGTTAAGGCTTAAGACCTCAAAAATCCTTGAGAGGTGTTCATTTGATCCAAGAATCTCAAAGAAAGAGTGAGGTGTTCTTTAGAAAGAATTGAGATTAAGCCTATTTTCTCAGAGAAAGAGGCCTAATTGGGGCTCTAGGGCTAGTAGCCTTCTGAACCCTAGATGGGGGTTTGGTGAGAGTGATGAAAGGGTGGAGTTTTGGTGAATATCCAAGAACCCTAGGAGGTTGGTTTGAAGCCATTGAAGACATATCTACACCCCTACAAGAACAAATGGAGTGTTGAGGATAGATTAGCCTTTAGGGCAGATTAAGGGCTAAGGAAGAGTTGGAGACATTGCACCAAGATTGACTTGGTTGGTTGAACAGTGATGGTAGTGGGGTTGGCCAGGAGAACCAGGGGTACCTAAACATGTGAAGGGGCCTATAGGTCAAGGTGGTGAAGCAAAACACCAAGGAGGTCTTGCAAGCAAGACCTAGAGCAGGAATCTGTGATTGATTCCTCCAACCCCCTCCCTATCACCAATCCTCCAACCTCTCCAACTTGCACAAGAATATTCCCTTGGAATATTCAAATGTTTCCCTCCAAATGGAAATATCTATCACATGGCTTCCTAAAATCAAGGGAATTTGTTGAGTCTCTCATGGATTTTATACCATTGATCTAATCTTTGATCTGTGCCTTATGGATTATCAACCGTATGATTCATCCTTGATCCATGTCTTCATCTCTCATTTGATTTCATCCCTTGATTAACATTTTACATCTTGACCATTGATCAATATCTCTAAAATCTATAAATACCAGGTCTATTTCCTCTCAAATCATCCACAATCCTTCAAGAAAAGTTACTATCTCAAATTGATCACTCATTTGGAGAAATTTGAGCTCATTTATTGGATCATCATCAACAAATATTTTGAGAAAAAATGGATTAAGCATAAACTAAGCCATCCACATCCACACCTACTCATTATACATCAATCCACAATGGGATTGAGAGGTTTGAATAATAGTTAGGTTTAATTTGCTTTAGTTCCAGTTTTATTGCTTTGATTTGAATCTCTTTATTTTGTTAATCAAATTTCATTAAGAATATGTCTTTGATTGATCATTATCTTGTCTAATTTTCTTTGATTCAATGTTATTTGATCAATTGATTTTGCATGTTCACATAATGGCATGCCTAGTGGGACACCGTGTCCCTAACTAATCAAATGTGTTTGTTTTTTGTCATCCATTGCAAGTTACAAGGGAAATTTGATACTTCTACAAATACCAATGCATTTGTAACTCAAATAATGATGCTTTTGAAAATACCAATGCATTTGCAACAAGTCCAATTCATTTGCAACAAACCCCAACGTATCTGCAACCTAAAAGCTCATTTTGGGGACCCTACAACATTCCAACGCATTTGCATAACACAGAGCCATGTATTTTCCATATAGCAATGCATTTGCATTGATAGAGCCACACATTTTCCATATAGCAACACATTTGCAGACAAAGCCACACATTTCCCATATAACAATGCATTTGCATTAAAAGAGCCACACATTTGCATTCCTACTTTTGCACCCCATCTTCAAACGATCATATATTGGTCATACAATGGTATTTTTCAGTTTTTTTTAAATGGGGAAGAATTTTGTGCTCTTCACAGTGGTGTAGGTGGTTTTCAATTTTTGTAGAGATATTTTTAGTTTTGGAGTCCAATTTGTAGGTTTTAGTTAGGTTTTGATGCTTAATCATTTTCTAACCCTAACATCTTCTCGTTTTCTTGATTTCATCTAACATTTGCAGCATGTGGCATTTGGAATAGCATTTATTAACGCTTGTTTTGAGCTTTAGCCCTAGAAACATTTAATTTGGTGTTCATAAAAAAATTCCATCTTTCATTTTGGTGTTTAAAACAAACAAGAAACTTTCACATTTCAAGTTGGTGCTTAAAAAATTAAACAATCAAATTTCATCTTTGTGTGGGCTTAAAACAAACCACCAACTTGCACTTTGAACATGGGGATAAAATGAACCATACTTTTCTTTTCATGCACATTTAAAATGAACAAGAGTGTTTGATTTGCTTGTTGTGCTTTGTAGACTAGAAAATGTATCCTCTCCCCTTGTACTTCATGTGATCTTGGGTGAAGAGAAACATCTTTCACTTACACATTTTTTCATTGTAACCCTAAGTTTGTTGCTATGTATCCTCTCCCCTCATGCCTATTGCAATCTTGGGTGAAGAGAAATAGTAATTCCTTCTTTTTTTCTTTTAAGTAGGAGGCCTACCTTGAGATACATCCATGCACCGGAGAACTCAAGGGTTCAACCTCAAGCAGAATTTTTGGGAGCACTATATAAATAGGTTGAGATTGAAATATGTAGGTCAATACATCCATGTAGTGCTCTAGACTTGTGTGGGTTTCCTGATGTGATGTCCAAGAGGTCGGCGGTGTTCACCAAGTACTACCCACTAAAAACCTATTTGTTTTAGAGTCCTAAGACCATCAAACATCTTCTTAAGGAGGTGCAATGGAATAGCATTGTTCCATGAAGTTACTCACTATGTACTAAGCATAGTTGAGGTGACAAACACCTTGTAAGGAACTTTTCCTTCCAAGGTAAGAGGTGTATTGTGTATGTGTGCATACTCTAGTTACTCATTCTATGTGTAGTATTTTATTGTGTAGGCCCAACTTAAGAAGATAAACCTACTTGACTAAATAGGATTGTGCTTCTCTTCTTCTATCAATCTATTGCTAGTGAGCTTTGTGGAAGAAAGCTCACGAAATATCTCTCATTACCAATTGAGTCAATTGAACACATTGTTTGAAAAATCATCAAAACACTCAAAAAAACATTAAACATGGTTATGAAAATATATTAAACCCTTTGAACACATTGTTATGCACTTGAAAGACATTGTACCTTTGTATGCATTTAAGTATATTTGTTTTTATCAAAAATAGTATCTTTGTGTGCATCTTAGTATCATTGTCTACATCTTTACACATTGGTTCAAAGTAAACCCAGGTAACTACAAATTAGCATTTTTATCTTTTCACAATATTGAGCTTTTGTGGAAAACAATATGCTTTTGTAGAAATCTCAGTGCTAGAAAACACATAATTAAGATCTTTGTGTGGTAAAAAGAACAAAATATTAAATCATATTTAAAAAAAATTGAACCTAAATGAAACATTCAAAACTACTTGTGCTACTTGCTTCAAACAAACAAACAAGTAAATTCATGCTCAATATTATTTTTATCAAAATAATTTTTGAATAATCACTGGACCAAATCATTGTTATCCATCCAAATTCAAACATCAAACAAGGTTTCTTATCAAATTCACTTGGAAAATTGTTAAAAACGATCTTAGATTGTCATTTGGAACAAAGATATCATCTTCATTCAAATCAAACATTAAAAAATTTCATCTCAAAACAAACAAACTTGACATAAATCACATAGGCTTGAATCTTTCATCATATCAAATAATTTAGCCTTATACTTAGAAATGATCTTTTTTCAAGGTGTTTAGGTTGAATTAGTAAAACCATTTTGGACAACTCACTTTGGAGTCACAAGTCTACTCCCAAAGTAGTAAGTTCATAATCATCATCAAAACATAAAATATAATCAATCAATCAAGTCCTAAGTGTGGTAAAAATCAAAAGTTTCATATCCTCCACTCATTTACATCAATCATTTTATCATCGATCCAAATCCAATCAAAACATCATTATTGACAAAAATTTGAGGTAGAAAATACATTTCAAAATCATTTATCTCAAACACCTTCGAGGATTGACACATTCCTTCATCATTCAAACATTTATCCTAGAGGTCTTAAAAAATTTATCTTGAAAACATGACAATGCCAATCACTTATCTAAACTCGCATACATACAATTCATGTACATAGCCCGTCATCATATCCTAAAAACTTCAATGACACAACAAATGTGGGTATACATAGTCAAAACTTTGTAGCACCTTTTCATATGATATATTTAAATCAATGTCAAAGCTTACCAATCTATCAAACAAACAATCATGGTATGAATCTTTATCAAAACAACATTAGTTCTCCAAATCAATGTATCCCAAACATAAACATGCCAAACTTGAACATACCAAATTATGTAAACATTGTTGCAAGTATGAATGAGTTTGGTGGTGTTGACATTAATGTTGTCATTGATGTCAACACAGTATAGGTTGTTGCAAAGAAAGGAAACAAGTGATTGTAGGTGGTGCGTGTATAGTTGAGATACTGTAGAGATGTTGTGAGTACATGGAGCTATCTTTATGGTGTTGCAGGTGTGTTGATATGATGAGTTACCAAGTGCTTTTGAGAAAATTAATAAATAATGAAGACATAATTATGTGTCTGTTTAAAATGTGCTCTGGTATGTGCTCCACATTTCTTCTGTGTTGATTCTATTCTTATATGGATCTGTAGTGTTTCTTAAGGGCATCCTTGGGTGATATATCCTAGATTATAGCTTCTAGTTTGATGAAGATTGAAAGTTGAGTCCACTGATTTTTGAACTGGTCTAGCAGAGTTGTTTGTCTATGGACTAGGAGAAATGTATTTGCTCCACAATTCTCTATTGGTTTGTTTCAGGTCTTGCGGATCTGGAAGAAGGCTTGTAATGATGTTATTTGTGTTCTATCAAAGGTGTTCACAATTTGGTGCTCCGGAAGACTAGTTTCAGAGTTACTATGTGTGTCTGTACAGTCCGGATGGACTGATGGAAAGTGTTATGTGTATGAAGGTTGTTACAGTTGTTGTGGATGAATCTAAAGGCATCTAATATGTTTTCTGGTGTATGGTAAAGCATGTTATGTTTTCTACACATGTTATCTTCTTGTTACGGATGTATGTACTTCAAAGTTCATTGGTCTTTTCATTAGGTTTGGTTGACCTGATGTTTACATGTCATGCAAAGGATAAGTATCAATTAAGGAAGCATGTGATTGATCTGAGATGTTTTTTTGCATCTTGGTTAAGTGTTGGTTTGGTCCACTCTCATTCTCTTCCATCACAGGAATGTTGAGTTTTTGACCTAATTTGAATTTGTAAAATGAAGAGTGTGTAGCCGACCTTGGAGAAAGTTTCTAAGGTTGAAGATGGTATAAATACAAGACAAGATGTTAAGGACTAAACACCACAAGTGTGAGAAGCAAGGTAGATGTGAGAGATTGTGTGGAAGTGAACTGAGGCAGCGAGAACTTCAATGTGTTAGACTCCTAAAAGCAATGAGCTAATGGTGTCTGCAATTCTTTGATCAAGGCTGCAAATGTGTGCAAGTTGTTGTGGTGGATCTTCTATTGCATTGAGATAATGTTTTCTGTGTAACATTCTTCTTTCTATCTTTTTGTATCTGTAGGCAATGAGCCTCTTGTATACACTCAAATCTGGTCTGGAGGATTAATTAAATATAAGTTATTTAATTAATAATCTTTAATTCTTCTACTTATAAATAAATTGAAAATTTTATTTATATAGTTCATTTTTCTCTAATTATTTCTATCCTAAATTATTTTCCTCATATCTTAATTAAATGAACAAATTTAATTAGTTTGTTTTATTTAATTAACCTCCTCTCACTAAATTTGAATTTAAGCACATGTCTACTAACTTCTTCCCACCTTCCACCTCACCATGTGTCTCAAGAATTAAATATTTCTAATATTTAATTTGGCATTTATCATCAACAAACTCTAACTAATTAGGGACACTTGGCCTTCATTTCCATTTCATTCCTCTTCACACTTGGCAGTTTGCTCTTATGAAGGGAACACATTTCCCCTTTTCTCTCTAACCTCTCCATCTTCAACCATCCATTCTCTAGATCGAATCAAAATTGTTGATTCCTGCTACCTAGTCTCATGCCTTAGAAAATCTATAAATAGGCCCCCATTTACACAACAAAAGAGAGAGAAAGCTGGGCATTTGTAGCAATTACACTATGCAACATTTTAATTAGCATTATCATTTTAGTGAGCATTCTAGTATTAGCATTTTATCAAGTAGTTTAATCATGGCATTTTCATCAGCAACATCATAGCAGCATTATTATCTTTGCATATCATCAACAACTAGTTCATCATCATGTAATGTAGGAAACATCTCTTGCATTTCAATCATCTCTCATTCTTCAGGTTGTCATTTGGAAAGTCATGTGCACAAACAATCTGAGAACAAAATAACTTAAATAATCCTTGGAGATAGAGGACAATGAGACACCATTGAGGAATTGTTGTATTAGTTTGATTGTTATTTAAATTCCTTGATATAATGTTTCATTGGTGTGTTGTATAGATTTTATTTTCTTATTCACGTTATTTACATACACATAAATTGGCACCCACTATGGGGCTCAACTCCGTTTTTTATATTTTTCTTGCAAGTTTCGTCAACAAGTTCATTCGTGAATTTTGATGTAGCACATCCACTGTTTGTTTCAGCACGTTGGTGGTGACTTTTGATGCATCAAAGCACTGTTATAGCGCATACATAGCCCAGACCAGCACATTTACCTCCTGTTTCAGCGCATATACAAGATTTGATTTCCCTTTTCTATTTTTTAGAATAGAGCATTGAATGCGTTTAATAGCCCATATATTGAGTATTTTAGCGTATATGCTCTCTGTTTTAGTGCATACACCTTTATTTGCAAAAATTTAAAATTTTGGGGGACTGATCTGTATTTTTCTATTTTGCAAATACTTTATATGTTTTCAAAGACATATATGAAACTACTAACGATGTTTGCAGGGGTTGGACTTATTTTCCTTTGATTAATTAGGCATCAAGTTTAATTACAAGGTTAAAGAACACCATGTATGTTGTGTTTGCAAAGTGATAGGCCTATGCTCTCCCCTTTACTAGGTGACCAAAATTCCAGACTCACTCTTTTAGTTTATTGTAATAGCACCTTTAGCAGGCATGCCTCCCTACTTCGAAAGGAGGGAACAAACTAAGTGGGAACAGCTAAAGCCAAGCATTCCAACCCACTATAATCAAATGTGAATTGTGATGAAAATCACATTCAATGGTAGTGTGTATTAATAGCCCTCCCCTAGTATCCTTGAGATACGTAAAGCCTTTTTTCTAAAGGTTGGGAGGCCTCCTGAGGGAGTTTATCATTTGTCACACCGAACAGAAGCCCTTACTAAGAACTTTAAGTGTAGTAGCTAAGTTGAGTCAGTTGCCAAATATTATAATATTCACATTGAAAGGGGGGGAATAATTTTCCCCCAAGATACTCACCATATAACTAGCAAGGATTTATGGCCAGTAGTGGAGAAATCTACTTTGGTTAAGACCCAGAAAAGGAAAAACCATGAGCGTCCTCTAGGGGGTGATAGGGTTGTGTGAACTAACATAGTTCCAAGTTGTGAGTTGTGATGTTATTAATGACCCTTAACATTAGAAGAGTTTGACTGATATGTTTGCTATTATTCAATACCAGTGGAAGTCAAAGGGATCAGACCAGATCCTAGAACATACACTTGATTTTTAGATCATAGGGTGAAATAATTATTTTACTACTTGATTTCGTGTTTGAAACCATTTTTCAGAAGATCATCCATCAAAACACTCAATTCATTGACTCAAAAATAAGAAAACTAGGCAAACTTTCAAAATGATGACATTTCCAGTTTAGCGCATAAACTTTTTGTTCTGGCACATTTTCCCATCTTTCAGCACATGAGCCTTTTGTTCTAGCACATTCAACTTACATTATAGCGCATATAGGGTCTGTTCTAGTGCATTTACCCCAGCTTTCAGCACATATACAACCTATTTTAATGCATTCACCTGATATTCAAACAGAGAGCAAAATTGAACTTTTGTCCAACAACTAGAATCATATTTAGGGACCCTTTTCAGAGCATAGATCATTTCCCATCAAAATTTCGGTTTAAACTTGAAAAAATTGGCTTTTGCAAGTGCAATCCCTTTAACTAAACTTAGATCAAACAACTTAAAGTTCCCAATCACCAATCTCATCTCTAATTGTTAGTTGAGTTTCACTATCATGATCTATCATCCTTTATCACAAAACAAACGTTGTACATCAGATTTAGCCTAGTCTCATCAATAGGATCTATCATCCTATTTCACTTAGGTATTTCATTGGCACTCCCAAAACAAAGATCAAAGTATAGCAAAACTCTATCACTTTCTTGACTGTTTTAACAAGGGCTCAAAAGGAAAAACTTAGAGAAAAAGAAATAGAAACCCAAACCATCATGGAAAAGGAGAAGAAAATCATTTTCAAAAATTTCATCATCCTGGAATAGATGAGATAACTAATGAGGACATTCAAAAAGCTCAACAAGACCCTAAATTTCACAAGTTCATGGAAAAAATTCTAGAAAAGGATGGAGAGAAATACTTTATGATGCTGGAAAATCAAGGTGTAAAACTACTCAATGATTTTGATGTCAACCAACTGAAGGAAGCTCCCAAGAAAATAGAAACTAACTCATGAATCAAAGATCCATTGAATGCTTTAACTCAACAAATACAAGCTCTTCAACAACAAATCCTAGACATGCAAAGGGGAACAACAAAGAGATATTTGTTGCAGGACATCTATCCTTATCCATTTGACAGAAATATGATCATGATACCTTTTCCACCAAATTGTGAATTTCCAAGATATGACAAATACAATAGAAAAGTTGATCCTCAAGATCATGTAAGAGAATTTTGCACCATGAGTTTGGAATTTTCACATGAAGAAAGCTATCTAATGAGATTATTTCCAAGAAGTTTGGGTTGTCAATGCATGGAATGGTTTTCAAAACTCCCACCAGGTAATAGATCATTTGAGGAGCTGGTAAATAAATTTATCTCCCAATATTCATACAACATTCAACATGAAATAACCATGAAGGATCTGTGTAACACAAAACAGAAAAATGGTGAACCATTTCTTACATTCTTACAAAGATGGAGATGATTATTTGCTAGATATGCCCGTCTGATACCTAAGAAAGAAAATATGGATATCTTTATTGATAATATCAACAATGAGATGAGTTATAGACTCCAATTGTAGTGTCCACCTAGTTTTGAAAAGCTAATTGAAAACGGACTTAGATTAAGGAAGCCTTGGTTAAAAGAGGAGTATTGAAGATCTATAATGAAGGAACAAACTCTTCTAACCATCATAACAACAATGAAAAATCCAAATTTTGGACAAAGAATAAGAATGTTGGTAACGATGGTGTAGTTGACACATATAACATAAAATTGGTCTTCAATTTATCAGGTGCTACACCAAAAAAAAAATCAAAATAACAATGAATCTAATCCATCTCCACCACCATATCGAAGAAAATTTACACCCTTGGGACAATCACTTGAATCAGCATTAAAAGAGCTTCTTGCACACAAACTCATAACATTACCAGATACACAAGATTTTGAACCAAGATTCAAACCATCATGGTGGAATGATGCATATTACTGTGATTTTCATAGAAGCAAAGGTCATAAAACAAATGATTGTATCCAATTAAAACATAAAAGATTCCAGCACAGATATCCATACTGGAACTTCTTAAAATTTCACCAGCCCATAAGGATATTCTAGAAAAAGCTTTAGTGGACACCACAGTACCAACCAATTTGGAATTTTTTCAATTCCAAGCCATGGTGGGACATCTTACTGCACCCCATTGTTTATCATTCTCAAAAAATGATGATGCATCCCTCACTCATCCACACAATGCTCCACTCCATATTGAGGTTTTAATCCATAAACATTGGGTCAAATGCATTTTAATAGATGGAGGAGCCGGTCTAAATATATGTACCTTAAAGCTTATCCATGCATTGGGATTTTTAGAAAATGCAATAAATTCCAAAAGAAAGATCAACATAAAAGCTTATGATGGTGAAGAAAGATCCTCTCAAGGACTGATAGTATTTCCAATTCAAGTGGGACCAGTTCAAAAGGATATAATCTTCCAAGTTTTAGACAAGGACTTGACCTACAACATACTCTTGGGTTGACCTTGGATCCATGAAATGCAAGCAATGCCAGTAACATACCATCAATGCTTAAAATTCCCTTACAATGGACAAGAGATCACAATTTCAGCAGATTCTAATAATCCCCAATACTGCAACACTCTCAAGATAGTCCAAGATGTCTTTGTACCACACAAAAAAGAATCTCTCACTTCTACTTCCTCAAGTAATGAAAGCCAACTCAATTCTTTGTCAAAACAGTTTGAGAAAAAGGTTCAGTTGAAAGATAAAGGCATGGGTGAGTATTCTTTTGAGCAGTCCTTATGTCTCTCATAGCTACTACCTTCTCCAAAATCATATGGACAACCATCAACATCTAGACAACAATCTTCACAACCCATCACGGTCTTTGATGGTAAATTTGTAAAAGCAGGTACTCTAGTTGATGAAACTAAGGACAAAGACATCCTAAATTGGATTTACAAAGATGAAGAAGAATCCCAAGTAGCAACTTCCAATATACCAACAGAGCAATATGGTAAAGGATTCAAAATCTTAGAAAAGATGGGATATGAAGGAAAAGGTCCTATTGGAAAATGAAAAGAAGGTATTGTGGAACCAATCCAACCTATCTCAATCAATGAAAAAGACAAGATAGGATTAGGATACAAAGAAGAGATAAAAGAAGAAGCCACTTAGAAGATTTGTGAACAAATCCTCCAACTGCAAGCTAGTTCTGAAACAGACTCAAATGAATATGAATGGGATTCACTATCTGAAGAATCTTGTGAAGACAAGGAAATTGTGTGATAAAGAATTATGTGCCCATACATACGAAGGGAAAAAGCTCAGGTTCTAGACCATTTGAATTTGGATCACTACATATCGATGACTCTAGTGAGGATGATCAAACATTAAGCGAGACATATCATTCGAAGGAGAGTAACATTATAGACCTTGATGTTGCTAGTGAACACCTCGAGAACGTTTCCATCATGACCCTCACCACCTTTGATCTTGACCAATCCGATGATTCCTTACCTTTGATACATCCCGAACTCATTGACTGGGAACAAACCAAGCCTCTTGATATCCCTACCTTTTCAGATGATAATTCCATTGTCAATTTCCTTTGTTCTGAAAATACAGAAACAAGTTCCACCAATGAATTTCATAGCAAAGTTTCAAACTAGAGGAGTTCCAAGTCTCTTAGCTGCAAAATAAAGAATACAAAAAATTGATCTAATGGTGAAAACCATGCGACGACAATATTAGATCATGAAAAAGTAAAAAGAATGAGTGCATCCAACGGTGAAAACCTCTCTGAGGCACTGAAGGATGAGAGATTTGACACTCTTCCTGAGCATTATCAAGAAATATCTTTAGTATTGGTTGATCCTACGCAATCCATAAACATTGGTACTGCAGAAACAACAAAGACCATACACCTAGTGGCATCAATGACAGAGCAAGAAAAGCCAAATTTCACCAAATTCTTTGAAGAAAGACAAATCAATTTTGCTTGGTCTTATGCTAACATGTCAGGAATAGATCCGGATCTAATAATGCATCATTTATCCATAGCACCTGGAGTGAAGCCAGTAAAGAAGAAGTTGAGAAAAATGCATCCACACATTGCCCTACTAGTGAAAGCAGAATTAAAAAAATTATTAGATGCAGGGTTCATTCGACCAATTGACTATGCAGAATGGATTTCAAACATTGTACTAGTCTCCAAAGTAGACAACAACATCAGAATATGCACATATTTTAGGGATCTTAACAAGGCTTGTCCAAAGGATGACTTTCTTTTTCCCAATATAGACATCATTGTAGATTTAACAATAGGACATGTTATGCTATCACTCATGGATAGTTTTTTAGGCTATAATTAGATCAAGATTGCATGATAAGATCAAGAAAGAACAACTTTCACATGCCCATGGGGTACATTCTATTGGAATGTCATTCCTTTTGGATTAAAGAATGCAAGAGCCACCCATCAGCGTGCAATGACAACAATCTTTCATGACATGATGCACACATTCATGGAGGACTATGTGGATGACCTGCTAGAAAAATCATTCACCAAGGAAGGACATCTAGAAATTTTGGATAAAATATTTAACCGATTGGAAATTTTCAATGTGCGATTAAATCCAAAGAAGTGTGTATACGAAGTAACATCAACAAAACTCTTAGGATACATAGTCTCAGCTAAAGGCATCGAAGTAGATCCAAAAAATAAAAGCAATCATGGAAATGCCACCTCTTGAGAACATTAGCCAACTAAGATCTCTACAAGGAAGATTCCAATCCATCAGAAGATTCATCGCACAACTAGCGGACAAGAGTCATCCTTTTACTCATTTTTTACACAAAAATGTTTCTTTTAGATGGGATGAAAGATGTGAAGCTGCCTTTAATCAATTGAAACAATATCTTATGAATCCACCTATATTGGTACCACCAATAGAGGGAAAACCACTTCTATTCTACATAGCAACTATTTAGGTATCTTTGGGAGCTTTGCTAGCACAAGAAGACTCTACAAGAAAAGAAAGGGCCATCTACTACATCAGCAAAACACTAAGTGGCTATAAACTTAACTATACATTCATTGAAAAAGCTTGTTTGGCAGTGGTGTTTGCTACTCAACAATTGTGACACTATATGTTAACACATACCGTCAAACTAATAGCCAAGATAGATCCATTAACATATCCACTCAGTAAAGCCACTTTAACAAGAAGATTAGCAAAGTGGGTGGTGATATTGAGTGAATTTGACATTCAATATGTAGATAGAAGAGCAATCAAGGGCCAAGTAATAGCAAATCAGCTAGATGAAGCACCATTGCATGATGACCATCCTATGCACATTGAATTCCTAGATGTAGATGTCCTCACAATGACAACATAACATTTGATATTATACTTTGATGGGTCTTACACTCAACATGGATCAGGCATTGGAATCCTATTTGTTACTCCTCAAGGACACACTATCCCAAAATCTTATAGGTTGATGTTCCCTTGCACAAACAACATGGTTGAATATGAAGCACTAATCATTGGTATCAAGGTAGCAGTGGAATGGAAAATCACATAATTACAAGGTTATGGAGATTTCCAATTAGTCATCAATTAGGTTAATGATGACTATCAAACAAAAGATGACAAGCTGATGCCATGCAAGAGAATGATAGATGAATTCAAGAAATACTTTGTTGAGATCAAGTTTGAACAAATTCCTAGAGTAGACAACAAAGTTGCAGATGCCATGGAAACCATTGCTTCTCTTTTACAAATACCAAAAAAATGAAGTCATTATGAATTCATGGTGGAACAATTATTTACTCTTGCATATGACAATCCTGAATCCTGAGTCGTGTGCCATCTAGTTGATGTTGATTCTTCAATCTATGGGAAGATTTATACCTTTCTAAGAGACAATACCCTTCCACCTAATCTATCTGTCAAGCAACTTTATCCATCAAGCAGCCTGATACACCATAATAGCTAATACACTTTATCGACGAGGTCTCAATGGTACTCTCCTCCGATGTCTTGAATGTGAAAAATCTAAAACTTCCTTACAAGAATGCAACTTTATCCATCAAGCAGCCCGATACACCATAATAGCTAATACACTTTATCGACGAGGTCTCAATGGTACTCTCCTCCGATGTCTTGAATGTGAAAAATCTAAAACTTCCTTACAAGAAGTTCATGAAGGTATTTTTGGTACTCATTCATGTAGTCTTACTCTAGCTAAGAAACTCCTACATTTGGGATATTATTGGCCAAACATGGAGAAAGAATATTTTCAATTTGTTAAGAAGTGCAAGAAGTGTCAAGTCCATGGAAATATCATACATGCACCGATGCAGGAGTTGCAACCATTCACATTGACCTGGCCTTTCTATCAATGGGGACTTGATCTTGTGGGTAAGATTCATCCAACTTCCTCTAATGGACATAAATTCATAATCATAACCACTGAGTATTTCACAAATTGGATTGAAATTGTCCCATTAACCACGACCACTGGTAAACAAATTGCCTCTTTCATCCTGAACTACATTGTCTGTTGGTATGGCATCCCTAGCTCCATTGTCACTAACAATGGTAGACCCTTCAAAAACTAAGATGTACAAGAACTTTGTGAAAAATTTCATATCCAACACCGATTTTCCACACCTTATTACCCTGAAGGGAATGACCAAGCAAAAGCCTCAAATAAGACCATTTTGAAAATCCTAAAGAAAATTGTCAACGATGTTGGACATGACTGGAATGTCCAACTAAACCCTACCTTGTGGGCATACCATACTAGCATCCACACCCCTATAGGAGCCACACCATATTCCCTTGTGTATGGATCAAAACCCATCTTACCCATTGAGGTTGAGTTACCTTCACTTCAAGTATCATTGAAAGGAATCATTTCAGAGGAAGACTATCAAGTATCCAGACTACAGGAGTTGGAATTGTTAGATGAACATTGTCAGCATGTTGTTGATCATCTTAAAGGTTATCAATGAAGAATGTCAAGGAGCTATAACCACAAGGTAAGACTAAGAACATTTCAGGTTGGCAACTTGGTACTAAAATAGAATCCTCGCAAGCAACAAGATCAGGAAAATAAGGGAAAATTTGAACCTAATTGGCTAGGTCCTTTTGTCGTTGTATCAGTATATGGATCTGGAGCATATCAGTTATCTACACCCAAAGGGGACCTGTTTGAAGAACCTATCAACATCATTCATCTCAAGAATTTTTATACATAACTCATCTAGTGCATGGTTTTAAAAAGCAAAAAAAGCAAAAAGAAAAAAATCAAAAAAAAAAGCAAAAAAAAATAAAAAATTATAAAATCAAAAAAAGTGCAATAAAAACAAGTAGTGAAAACCTGGCAACTGGCGCTATTTGTGATAGATGGGACTTTCCATCTATTGGAGTGTGTGTCAGCCATCCACTTTTTGACATCATTATGCATGTCCATCATAAAACCTCATGTACATATCTGGGCGTTGAGGTCGTGTCTCACTCTGGCTTGGCGATCATTGTGTGCATTCACAATAATTAGTTTGTTTCTCACTGGAGGAAAAATCCTAAATTCACTAGGGGAAATCTACTTTGAGCTTAAAACAACAAACAAGCAACAGTAAGACAACATAGCAAACACAACGATCACAACAAAACTCAACATTGAACATCAATCACAATCTTTAGAAAACCAACCATCCAAATCAACAACAAGATCGGTAAAACAAATCTCACTAGATGATATTCTTCTGAATCATGGTTTAATCACTTTAACATAAATGTTCAACTATTGTATCTTGATTTTTATTATCATTTCTCTAGAGCAACTCAAGGATGTCATGGACTAGAGAAGCTACGATGGAGTATGATATTTTTCTTTTTTTTGTTGTTTGTGAGTTAATCATTACTACTATGTAAATTTGTCACGAGATGTGATATACAAAGTATTATTGATGACATTCCGGATTTGCATAGGAAAAGGATTAACTCTTTTCTATTTTACGCAAGCAATACTCAAGTCATCTCGATTCAATTATACCTAGATGCTTGTATTACCTTGCAATATCAAAAATCCATGGAAGTTGTACTCAGGTCATCATGGTTTAATTATACCATCGGTGTTTGTATTAACTTTCAGCATATCAAAAGCTAAATGATGATAACAAGCACAAAAAATCGGCTGACAAGATGACAACATTGCATAATTAGATTTGCATGGTTAAGATAGATTTCATTCATATTAATTTTTGCATGTACATGTTAGGTTTTCCAAGGTTATAAAATTTCAAAATGATTTTATCTCTCTCATTAAAGGATTGAGTACATTTGACAAAAACCAAAACAAAAAGATCATTCACATTTAGTTGCATAATCATTATCATATCATACATACATTGGAAAGTATTATCATAAACCATCCATCCATGCATTAGATCATATATTTGCACTATAAGAATACAAAAATAAAGTGCATCACATCTTATCTACATGACCAAATCCATCTTATATATCTTAAAGCATCATCCAAAAATCCATATAGAATCATAATCCATACATCATCATTTCCTCATTGCATCCATACACAACAATGGCATAATCATATAGACATCACATAGCATATAGAGAGGAAATAAAATGCATTCATCATAAAAGCATGTAGACAACATATAGATCAATAATCTCCGCTACATCTCATATAATCTCAAAATAATCAATGTCAAGTGTACAATGATATCACAAAATGTGGAGAGATACATCAACAAAATGGCAGGAAATCATGAAGTCCCCAACTGAATAAGTGAATACATCAAGGGTCGGTACATCAAATATGAGTACAAAAGCTACGTGTTGCTCCCTCCAGACATTGTAGGCCTTGCTATGCCTACTGATGCACCACCAGATGGACCTGTCCCTAGATATCTATCTGATGGATCTTTGAGAAGTGGCCCAATCACACCCCTGCTCGTAGTCTGTGACTAATTTCGACCTGACCTAGAACAGACAGACTGCGCATAGCTAGGGGCACACCGCTCTACAAGAACTGTCTGATAATACAGTGATCTATAGTACTTTGTCTCTCGGGTTGAATGTCAAACCTCTCTAAGCATATCCCCAACAACAATCCCCTCGGAAACTCTCTGCAATCTCTCGACTAGGGCCTCTACATGCTCATATCTCTATCTCGCAATATCTCTCTCTACTTCCAGAGAGGCAATCTGCTCTTGTGCCTATGCTAGTTGTCCCTGTAAGCCCTCCACCTGTAACTATAAGGCATCTATTTGTGCCTATTGCTGATGGGAAGGCACATGAATCTAAACCTGGGATGGTCCTACCTACTGTTGTCCTGAGGGAACCATAGATCTCCTCCTCTGGGGTACTCTAAAGTCCAGTATCCGGCTGCCACTTACATCCCCTCCATATCCATCATCCACTCCATCCCCAACATCTCCTTCCTCATCATCACCATCTCCCATATCCCTCCTTCATCTCGATGCTAGCTATGGTGCTCTCTCATCATCATCAAATGGTGGTACTGGCTCATCGGGACTAGATATCCTCGGTACAACATTTGTAAAAAAATGCTCAGCATACTCATCTGTCATCACACCATCTACGATCTTTAGATAGTAATCCCATACTTGTGCTCACAATCCAAAATACTCCTCGCAAGTTGTATCATAAGGTATGTGGATCCCCATTCTGGAATATCCTATTGTCTCTAAGCATATAACACAACTCTGGGGGCATCCCCTGAACTCGGCCATATTGATGAAGCACCCTCATAAGCATGAATCTCTCAATAACAAACTGGGTCCGTCCAATCAAATATCTTGAAGTGCAAACATATGGCATCTCTAGATCATCCTTGGGCCATTGCTCACAATCTAAGTATGGTTGCCATATAACTACCTCCAAATCATCAAGCACTCACCGCCAATACTCCAATTTTCAACACTTGCACTGGACAATGTCACTTGTGTAACCAAAGACATATGGCCTGCCAATCAGATGATCTCTCTCCGCCAAAGGATGAGTAACAACTATATTCTCCCAAGCCCAAATCTGAAGCAATGTCACTCCAACTAATAAACTAGTAGCTCCAAGATACACCACCTAATGCAGATCATGATATAAATGTGGTAACATACAGGAACCCCATGCATATCGGATCCCCTGAGTGATCATCCTCTCTAGTATCTTACCCCAGCCAACGGACAATCCCTTCGACCTACAGTCAAGACATAAGAAACCTCCAACAAACCCAACTAGAATAGATGGTAATGGCTCATAGGAATCCACCATATCCTACCACGGGATCTCATAACCACTAATCCCATCATCATCAAAGATCCTCCTCAACACCTCGGTGCCTCCCTGCTCTGTATGATCATATACAACTAACTCTCCAACCACAGGAATCCCCAATATCTAGTACACATCCTCTATGGTAATTTTCATCTCACCAGTACCTAGATGGAATGTGTTGTGGTCGTTATGCCATCTCTTAGCTAATGCAGTCAATAGTCCTCTGTTTATCCTATATTGGGGCATATCAAGCAAGGAAGATAAACCACATCGCTCAATAACATCCAAATCTGCCTACACTAGATGCAGAATCATATCCCAAGTCTTTGGGTAGCACTCTCGAGACTGAAGAACTCTTAAGTTCTCCTATAATCATGACATATCACAAATCAACATTTTATCAATCAATCTAATCAGCTCAAATGAGATTTCAATCAAATATCATAGAACGTCTATCATTGACTCTCATCCATCATGAGGTCAATCATCATCTATCCTATCAAACATCACCAAAACAATGACTAACATGATCATCAAGTATCAAAGCAAGGAGAAAAATCAACATTTCATCAATTCTGGTGTCAATGCGCCAAAACATAGCATCCATGCGCTAGAACAATGGATGCGCTGCAAAAATTCATCAATGTGCTGAAATAGAGCATAAATGCGCTAAAAACCTAAATGCACTAAAACATTTAATCGATGCACTATATCAGGGCATAAATGTGCTAAATTCCTATACGCACTACAACAGGAAACCTATGCACTAAATCTCACCATCACAGATTTTAAAAACATGAAAAACGAGCGAAAATAAATTCAAATTTCAACAAAAGGTGGTTTCTCGAGGTACATACTAGAGGTCCATATGCGGCAGGGTGGTGGTGTCGTCGAACTCACTCGAATCGATGGGTGTGGTATGGGATCACCATTTTGCTAAATCACTCAATTGCAAATGAATTCAAATGAACCCCTTTTTCACCTTTTTACCTTTTAAAAGGGTAAATGGAGGGTATTTAAGTTGGATTATTTTTATTTTCAAAAAGGGAATCAATTAATCAATTGGCAGGGTCATTCTTCTTTATCGGGAGATAAATCGTCAGAAAATCCTAAAAATTTCAAAATCATCATAAAATCATAAAAATTCAAAAAAAAAAAATCCTTAAAATTCAAAACTTTCTCGATTTATCTCCCAAGGGGGCATACACGCACCATCACTCGAAAATTAGCGTTTGGGGCATATTGAAATTTTTTATCAACACTATCAACAATTTTTTCTTTGAAGCAATGTGTCGCAAACACATCACTTCAAAGAGGGGCAAAATGTATACACTTGAATTTGGTCTAGAGGATTAATTAAATACAAGTTATTTAATTAATAATCTTTAATTCTTCTACTTATAAATAAATTGAAAAAATTATTTGTATAGTTCATTTTTCTCTAATTCTTTCTATCCTAAATCATTTTCCTCATATCTTAATTAAATGAGCAAATTTAATTAGTTTTTTTATTTAATTAACCTCCTCTCACTAAATTTGAATTTTAAATTTGAATTTAAGCACATGTCTACTAACTTCTTCCCACCTTCCACCTCACCATGTGTCTCAAGAATTAAATATTTCTAATATTTAATTTGGCATTTATCATCAACAAACTCTAACTAATTAGGGACACTTGGCCTTCATTTCCATTTTATTCCTCTTCACACTTGGTAGTTTGTTCTTATGAAGGGAACACATTTCCCCTTTTCTCTCTAACCTCTTCATCTTCAACCATCCATTCTCTAAATCGAATCCAGATCGTTGATTCTTGCCACCTAGGCTCATGCCTTAGAAAATCTATAAATGGCCCTCATTTACACAGCAAAAGAGAGAAAGTTGAGCATTTGTAGCAATTACACTACGCAGCATTTTAATTAGCATTATCATTTTAGTGAGCATTCTAGTATTAGCATTTTATCATCAAGTAGTTTAATCATGGCATTTTCATCAGCAACATCATAGCAGCATTATTATCTTTGCATATCATCAACAACTAGTTCATCATCATGTAATGTAGGAAACATCTCTTGCATTTCAATCATATCTCATTCTTCAGATTGTCATTTGGAAAGTCATGTGCACAAACAATCTGAGAACAAAATGACTTAAAGAATCCTTGGACATAGAGGACAATGAGACACCATTGAGGAATTGTTGTATTAGTTTGATTTCTATTTGAATTCCTTGATATAATGTTTCATTAGTGTGTTGTATAGGTTTTAATTGCTTGTTCATGTTATTTACATACATACACCTCCCATTTGGATAGTGAGTCCTATTTGGACAGTGAGTCATATCTGGATAGTGATTCCTATCTTGGGCAGTGAGCCCTTCGGCAGTGAGCCTCTTTGTAAATGTTTTTGCAATTACTCTTATATTGTGAGTTAATCCTCATTGTGGTTTTTCCCTTATTGGGTTTTCCACATAAATTTGGTGTTTCTTGTGTTGATATTGCTTTATGTTATTTGCACTTCATGCTCATACTTAATAACAGATCAAAGTGGATGTGGAGCAAGTAATTGTTTGAGATTTGTGATGAATGTGATTGGTGACAACTGATTCACTCCCCCTCTCAGTTGCCTTGTTCATTTCAACAAACATATCAAATATAAACATGTCAAATACACACTTGGTGAACTATGGGATGGACCTGTTCACACCTCAACAAAATCAAATACCATATCAAAATCACAATCCTCAACATACATATCAAAATCAACCACATCAAGTGTCACAGCATCAATTAGTGTTACAACAACATCAAGGGTTTCAAAATCAATATCAAAATCAAAATCTACAACAACAAATTGCCCTAAATTCACTTGCCAAAATAGTTGGCACACTTCTCCAACAAACATCTCAATCTCCAAATCAATACATTCCTCATCAAAATATTAATTTTCATCAACAACAAAATCCATCCTTACAACATCAAAATGTGGCATATCAAACACAATCTCAACAATCACCTCAACCACAACAAATTTTGCAATCCAATAACACCACCACACATGAATACACTCATTTAGGGGAGCCAATTGAATTGGTGTTAAATACATTAGTCCATACTAATATTATCAATCTAAAGGGGGTAGTGAATCTATTCTTCAAGTCTTGTCAAGGTATAAAAACAAGGATTATTGTGAATATCATAGACCAAAAGGTCATGAAACCTCGAAATGTATTAAACTCAAGAACCCCATCCAAGACCTGATTGATTAAGGAGAAATAATTGTTGAACATAACATTCAAAATTTATCCACAAAAGATCACATTGACAATATCTCTACATTACACAATGAGAAAATCAACATACATCAAGAGTCACTTCCCGAGCATGATCAAAATCCTTCACCAATGTCTAGCAATGATCCATTTCAAGAAATATTAACATCATTTGATCTCATAATGGAAAACATTGACAATGTCTCTACCACACTTAATGAGAAAACTGGAATAGATCAAGAATTTATTCCTAAACATGATCAACATCTTCCACCAATGTCTAGCAAAGGTCCATTTCAAGACATATTGATATCATTTGACCTCATGGTTGTCAATATTGAGGAAATCCTTAATGCACCATTTAATCCAAATTCAATTGAAGATCAAGAAAATCTTAAACAAATGCTCATATCCAATGAAGAACAAGAAGAGGAGGTTTTTGAGGAAGAACAAGAAGAGTTTCTTGTTGTTCACAACCTTGAACATGATGCACAAAAGGAAAAATTAGACTTGTTGCAAAGGGATGATGAGCATGATCAACTAGGACAGTGGGTTGAAGAGCATGGTTTTTTGGGACAATGAGACAACAAGCAATAAAGAGGTGATGTGAATGAAATTTTAACATTTCATTTGATGAGATTCCTTTTTTTGTTGATGAAGATGAAGATAGTATACAAATTCCAATTTCATCACAAGTCTTGGAACAGATAGAGGACGAGAATGAGCATGAGAAGATGCTAGCCTATGAGGAGACAAATGAGGACAACCTTTTTTTGCAAGATAGAGATGAAGTTGGCACACACAAGGAGGGATGCTATGAGGTCAAAATCAGTCCTCTTATAATACATAAAAAACAAGGAAGAGGTTGAAGATCTTTTTTGGGATGATTTGGAGGTATTTTGTGCAAGCTTAGATGACAAGCCAACACCTATAGAAGAGGAAAATAATGACCAGTAGGAGAAAAAGGTATAAATCTCTATGTTTTTGTTAAAACAATCACAAGAAGTAGTTTTCAAAATTCAAAAAATGATGATGAAGCAGCCCATAAGCATGAAACTAGCAAGGAGAGCTTAGATTTCATCTTTTCACAAGGATTTCCAATCAGGAATTTAGCCATAATGGAGGCCACCAAAGTATCACAAGTCATTCTTGCACTCAAGCATGAACTTATAGTTGAAGATGAAAGCATTCAACCTACTTATCCACTTCAAAACAACAGTTTGTATGACCAATATGAAGAGGTAAGTGGATGTACCAATATGAAGAGGTAAGTGGATGTATTTTCATTCTCTAAGAGTTGTTGCAACAATTGGTCAATGTTTTTCAATTCTCCACTCCCTCTTGGTCACTCATAAACATGTGAAACATTGTAAGCTCATGAGAAAAGGAAGTTATTTCAAGGAACCAGTTAATGGTTTCATTTGAGCAAGTCTTGTTGTCGGTTAGTGTAGGTTAGGATAGGTTTTCCTTTCAAGTCAATAATTTTTGTTGCACAACATTTGTTTTTCTTTCCTCCAAGTATTGAAGCACAGTTAGTTTAGGTGTTTAGTTGTTTTCGAGGTGTTATCAACTGTAGTCAAGTCTAGTTTTAGTTTTAGCTATGCTAGGCCACTAGTCTTAAAAGTTTTAGCAATCAAAACCTCCTCAAAGGTCACCAAAAATGTTAGCCTATTTCACCTCTCTGGTTTAAATAGTCACACCAGATAATTGACATTGTTTTAAGAGAAGTCTTGGTCTAATATTGAAACTTGTAAAGGTTTTTTTTTTTTTTTAAGGTAGAAATATGATAAAACTTCTTTTACCATGATTGATATTCTTAAGTCATGATTTACCTTTTAGAATATTTTAAATTTTTATTAAGGTTTTCAAATACCTTAGAATTTTCCAAAACTATCCAAGAGCCTCACACATACACAAAGGAGGGAAGTGGGTTTGAAAGGGTCAAAGAGTTTAAAGAAAATACTAATGAGGGTTCTTGTTGCTCCTTAGAGGCCATGTTCAAGATGAAAGAGGAAAAATAGGGCATGTTACAGAGATTCACTTTAGAGGGTAAAGCACCTATGGTAGATCATGGAGGGGTATACATTTATGAAAATCATTGAATGGGTCTTCAAGGCCATATTTGCATGTGGAGAATAAAACAAGAGTTAATTGAGACCCTTGTGGCAGTCATCATGAAGTTTCCTAGTTGAAGATTTCAATAGTCAAGCTGCATGAGGAGGATTTTCATTGGAGATTCACATGGAGAATACAGCTAGATACCCCTACGAAGAATGCATTGTAGAACTTCACCCCACGTTGCAGAGACTTTTTCAAACATCAAAATGAAAGATCCATCTAATGATGAAGTAAGGTATGAAAATAACTCTCTATATCCTTGCAAAACAACACACTCATTTACTCAAATATAGTGAATGAAAAAACATCTGCACATGTTCATTTGAAGATAGAGCCTACTAGTTTGTATGTGTGTGGTGTCATCGAAGTAAATATTTTCATTGTAGTACATACTTGAGAAGGTCCATCCCATAGTATCAATATTTTGGTTGAAATTCTGATTCTTTTCCTTTCAACTTTTTGAGTTATGCTATTTTGGTTGAAATTCTGATTCTTTTCCTTTCAACTTTTTGAGTTATGCTATTTTGGTTACTCATAGCATTGAGGAACCTCTCTTGAACGACATTCCAAGAGCTTTCTAAACAACCTCAACCCAAAATTCATTCCTTATGCAACAATAATATTTCTCAACCGGATGTCATTTTTCTATAAGTATGCAAATGCCAAGAGACCCTTTGACACTGTTGCAAGATTATTTAGAGTGGAAAGCCTAGATATTCCATGTGCAGAAAGTTGTTCAAATGAGCTCCTTTATTGTGACAACTGCAATACATATATTGAATATTTGCATTGAAACTACCTATACTTCTCTTATGGTCTTTGTATTATATGTTGTTGTGATTTATGAGAGGGTTGCTAGCCTAGAGGTGATAAAACAAGTGAGCAGGATTCTACGTTGTTGAATTCAAACACTAAGAAAGGAATGTTAATAAGCAATAGTCAATAAAATAGTGCAAAATGGCAGTGAACTATGAAAAAGGAGAGGGCATCAACCTTTCCAAATAAAGCACCTAGAGGTTGGGGTTAGAAGGCGGTTTCGAAGGAGAAGAGAATATTTTAAAGCCATGTGTAAAGGAATTCACATTTTCTACCAGTAAAAGTTAGGTAGACTTGCAAGACTCTACAGAGAATAAGTTGAAGGAATTAGAAGATGAACTTGTTCTCAAGCTTAGATTAGCCAAAACAAGCAGGGGTCTTAGAGGATGAGTACTCCTTGGTAGTTAACCTAAAAAGTCTTTACCAACTTCAGTTATTGAAGTTTGCATCAAGAGATATTTTTTACACATACGTCCTTGGACTTGTTAAAGAATTTCCTAGTACATATCATCAATATAGGAAAAGTATATTGAGGAAGCTCATAGAAAAATAATTTTGGGATGTTCCAAATACAATAGCCACCAAAGACAACATATTTGTTCAATACATGATTTATTTATCAGAAGAAGCACAACTTTGCGAATGGTGCTAATTAAAAGAAAAGGTAGAAGGACAATTCATAAATGAATACAAGTCAACTGCCATTTTGTACAAGCATAAGAAAAACTGGTGCAGAAGTGATGTCTATATCAAATGATGATGTGGATGAATATGGTAGTGGCAGAGAGCCTTTGTGCCCTACCCAACAGGCAATTTTTAGAGTATACAAAATAATTATTGAGAAAGAACATGGTGGAGGCTCAAAATTTGAAGATGATGATAAATATAGATCTCACAATGTTTTAGCTCATTTGCTCATTCCTAACAACCAAATTGTATGCTTGCTTGGGAAGGTAGGAACATGTCTCTATGTACTCACAAACTCAGTTGGTGAGCATGATTATTTTCATGATTATGTAGCAAATCAACTTCAGCAATTTCATGTATCATAGCAAAGGTTTCATTTGAAGATGAAATGATTGAAGATGAGGGAATATTGGAGAGATGTGTGTTGTTATCTAATACCATAGGATTCTTCTAGTCATGGCATTCTTGCTATACAAGGAAGTATTGTAAACTTAATAGTATACATGACCATGCAAGAACCATATCAGCCTATTGGGCAGTAAGTTGGAGTTGTGGTCTTCATAGTGATAGTGTTATTCATATTAGACACTGTTACACTCAACTTTCATAATCATGAGGATAGTCCAAAGTCAAGGTGAGAATAGATGACAACTACCGAGCAAAAGGGACAGTCAAGATAATAGTAGACAACCCATTGGTCAAGAAGTGTAAGGGCATTCCTATGAAGGAAAAGAAGGGTCTATGTTTTCATTTATTTCATTTGGATAACACATACAAGGAAGTTCCTGAATTAGTTGTGAGTGTCAATGACAACCATTTTTTGGTAAAATGGGTCTTTGGAAGGCTATAAAGGTAATGACTTTAATAACTTATCTTATATAGTGCAAATGGAACTATGACCCACATCTCATAATTTTTCCCAATGCATTCATGGACAACTTGGTCATAGAGAAGTGGACTACCCATCCTAATAGATGCATCTAAGTGTCTCTATTATGGCCTTTCTAGCTTATAAAATTTTCACCAATTTTCTAGATTGTTGGATTTCAAGGACAATGCATTCTTGTAGGTATGATATGCATTTCTTGTTACTCAAAGAATGTAGTTGTCAGTACCTTCTACAAAAAAAATTACAGGGAAAGCATGACAGTAAGATGATAGCTCCATAATGAAAGGGATAGAGGCAAGAAGGGTAGTAGCTATCAAAAGGCAATATACATTGATAGTGGTCAGCAGCAAGAGGAAGTATAAATGGACAATTCATATTAACTAGATGGTCATATAGAGGGAAATTTTTAGGTCTTATGGAGGACAAGTGCAATGATGGATAGGTCTAAGACAATAAGCATAGATGCAAATATGTGTGAAAATTATCTAGGGTAGATCTAAGGCCATGGAGTAAACAATTAGATTCATTGTGAAAAGGGGCGGTGGCACTTTCAAAAAGATGTATGCATTGAAAAATGTTTAATAAAGGAGCAGATTGCAGACCACAATCTAGTGCTAGGAATTCAGATTTGTTGATGATGCATCTAAGGAAAGTCAAGGATACAAAATAGTAAACGGAGTTTCATGAACTAGCAGGTCATATTAGACTTATTCTTCCTAATGTTGTATGTGGTGACATAATTGACAAGGGAGGACCTACAATTAAATCCCTTGTCGAAGATTCACAAGCCAATATTAAGTTATCTTCTCAAGAGCAAGCTTTTCCTAGAATTAGTTTCCAAATTGATAAACTTGCAACCACCAAACTTTAGAAGTTTATGCCATTTTATTTCTTTTGAGGTAAGTAACAGACCATAAAAGCAGCCAATATCCATTGAAGATAGGAAAATCATGATAACATAGAGAACAAAAGTTGTAGATTTGTCATTAAGGCAAGAAATTATACTATAGCAAATGTGGCTATGTGTATCATGTTGGAAATAGTTAGGAATTATAGACTTAAGGAGCTTGGTTGGATATTAATTTTGTAAGTTCATGATGAACGAATCTTAGAAGGACCTATAGAAACTGCCAAGGAAGCAAAATGTTTGGTTGTTGATGGCATGTCTTATCCCTTCTATAGAAAGAATTTCCTCAGAGTTGACTTAGTTGTTGACACAAAATATTCCCCAAACCGATATAAAACAAAGTAACCTTGTCCAATATCAATCAACTACAAAGTGAGGCAAGGTTTAAATGTTATAAAGTACAAAGTACTATAAGTACCAATTTGACGTGTCAAGATGGAGGTATTGAAGTCTCTATAATTGCATTTTGTTAAGGTTTGTGTATAGTTGTGCATGAAAAAAGACCAAGATAAATCCATCTTGCAAAGATGGAACTTCTGATGAAACATGTGTTTCCATCCTAAATTCTCTAAACAAACACCGTGGAATGGCAGGTCTTAGATTCAAGATGATAGTGGTGTGCACAAGAATGGGTGGCATTCAACAAGATCAGCATAAGGAAGTTTTAGGACATAAAGCAAGTGTCATTCCTCAACCCTAAAATCATTCCCAAAACCTTTTCCACATGTCCTAAGAACCTAGAGATAAATTCAAAATAGTTTGAGTGCAGTTATGGATAGTTACAAGTATCTAGGGGCAGTTTGAGGAGTTGTCCATCAAGTGGAGGGAATATAGGGAAGTTTTGACCTAGTTTTGAAGCATTTATCATCATCTAGGAGATATTTGAGGTGTCTTGATGATGGATAAGGTCAAGGAAAGAATTTTTCTTCACCCAAACACCTTTTTGGAGCACTTTTAGGGGATGCAAAGTAGGGGTAATTGTTTTGGACGCCCAAAGAGTTTGACTCAGCCAACTAAAGTGAAGACTTATCTTTCTTTCCTCAACACATGTTCCTAATTTGTAGTAGCTATTGAGCAACATATAAGACAAACCTAAGGGAGATTTTTAGTTAGTTCTTTCTCTCTTACTTGCTATATTGTAACTTTTTTGAAGGTTCTTTCAAGATGGGACAACCGTGTAACTCATTTTGTAGGCATGTGCAATTGTTTGTAACACCTTTTTATCAATAAATTTAAGCATTTTTGGCCTTCTTAGAAGCTATTTTATTGTGTGTAATCAAATGATTGATGCAATTTCTTGTGATGTATGTGATAATCCTTTTTGTTGTGTCTCATTATCAACACCTTTAGGTAGAAAATGTATGCATTATTGCAGGTTGTAGGTTGTGTAAATGATTCAACATTAATTGTCCAAAGTTGTGAAGAGGGTAAATTTTCCTTCTAGGATTGTGAACATCATAACCTTCTTATGAAATATTGATGCATGGGCACACTAAACCTCTGAGTTTTGTATGGACCAGCTTTATTATTGATCAATTATGTATGCAAAGGCAGTTGTGCAGGTCCCAAAAATCATTTTGTGCATCACCTTTTAGTCTTAGGATTCACTTTTATGTTTCCTTTCACACCTTTTCTCAGCAAGCAACAGTAGCATAGGTTATATTAGGTGAAGTCCCAAGGGAACTAGCCCTCTCTAGAGGTTGATCTCCACAATCTAATCCCACACCCAAGGAGATCATCCCATGTTTCATGAGGTGGTTGAGTGATTTAATCATCTTAGCAAAGGGCGCACACTTTTGTGACAACATGTACATAGAAAAGTCATCCATATTGTAGCATTAAAAATTGTCACCCTTGACAATTTCACACTAGGTTTTGCTCCCCCTATGTGCTTGGACCTAATCATGCATTTATTACCCATTTTACAAACATCTTCAAAAAATCAAACAAGGGAAACAAAAATAAGCATTCAATATTTTCCCCCAACACTTTGGACCTCAAAAATAATGGGTTTAATTTAGGGCGCCCACACCCTAGGCCACCTCTTTTTGGCTCCAATTTGAATATGTCAGTGTTAGGGTGATCCCACAATAGTGGGTTACACTTTTTGGCCAAACTTGACATTGAACTGAATTTTTTTAACTAAATTTTCACTTTCGGGCACCTATAACTACTAAACCATGAGGAATTTGAAGATGATGCAAACTAGTGATTAGTGACATTTTGTCTGTAGATTCTAAATATATATTTTTAAAAAAATTTGGAACCAAATTGCATTTCTTTTTCCATATCCTTTGAAAACTAGTTTTTAACAGTAAACACCATTTTTAAAGAGTGATGTTCACCATATACAACATAACTTTCTTTCTATGAAGGATAAAATTATAATTTTTTTCAAATTTAGATTTGTAACTATGGTATCTAGCACGTTCATTTGGTTTCATAGTGTTTTATTGAATATTTTTTCTTAATTAAGTTTTGAAGTCAAACCAATTACAATTTAGACATAAGCGGACTGTATACAACATAACTTTTTTGTATGTATCGAAATTCAATTTTTTTTGTTGGATCAAGGACATCAATACTTAGCACGAACATATTTTTCAAAAAAAAAATGATAATCTACTATTTTTCCACATGTGTAGAACAGAGAGCCTGATTTTCAATGAAAAACCTATGTTTAATTAAACTAAAAAAATGCATAATAAAACCAAAATATATTAAAACTATATTTGATGGATAGCTCGTTTCGAGGACTATAATCATCCAGTTGGGTCTGTGAAGTTGATTCCATTTTCATCTTCAACCTGAGCTTCGAAAGGCAAAATTTTGCAAAAAAATGCACATGGAGGGGGAGAAGGGAAAAAAGTTCAATGTTCCCTTCTAATGAACCCCCTAAACCCCTTTGAGCAAAGGGGGGTTTGCTAGAAGGGGGATTCTCTCAAAACCCCCTTTTTTTGCCTTACTTCCCTTTGTTTCATTAGGAAAATCTCGCCAAAAGGGGTTTCGAGTGAACTTGCCTTGAAAAAGGGGTTCACTCGAAGGGGGGTGTTTGAGCAAACCCTTTTTCGGTTTGCTCAAACACCCCTCTTTGAGCGAACCCCTTAAAACCCCCCCTTTTCTTTAAGCATACAAGCATTTTTTCTTCATGAATGCAATTGTAACCCACTTAAATGTGGGATCACCCATTGATATTTTATTATTTGAATTTCCAATTTCAATTGTCAGCTATTGAAATTTAATTTTTGGAAATTAGAAGAGTTGTATATAAATACAAATTATTTTCACTATTTCAAACCTAGCCCTTTCATTTGAGAAAATTAAGCATCCTAAAATCAATCAAGAGAAAAATTATCAGCATTATTGTAGTATTTATTCATGGCAAGCATCACGTCAATCATCAATCATGTTTTTACGTAAGTTTGTTCATGTTTTATGTTCATTTATTTTGTGAGTGCTAATACTTGCAGGACGTCAATCAAGCAATCAGATTCTCCTTGAAGGTTATTAGAGTTTTACTTCAGTCCATCAAGGAATACAAATCTGAATGGTGAGTTGCAAAATTAGTCAATTCATTACTTTTTATCATTTAGCCTTTTCCCAACTAAGGGTGAGCTCTCTTTCATACATTATCATGTTAGCCATTGTGGAGGTAGAAATACCAAAATGGATTTTGACTTAGGTAATCCCTTATACAACACAACCATTTCCCCTCTTTTATGTGTGTAGGTTTTTAGATTCGAAGCTAATTGGAAGAGGAAAAAGGAATAATTTTTCATTCGTGCATTCAAGCCTACAAGTTGTCAAGACACAAAAGCTGGATTTTCTCACCAATAGATGAAGTTCTGGCAGTCACCCCAAGAGGACAGGAGCTACAGACCAGAAACCTTAGGCCTATGATTTTAGATCTTGCAAAAAAGGAGGGCAGTCTAAATGCATCATGCCATCGACCAACTAAATTTGCACCAAATTTATACCCCAAGTTCCTTTGTGTCTTCCTTCTACATTTCTAGATTTTATTTGTATCTTGTTGCATTCAATTTTTCATAAATCATACAGGTTGTTTCATTTTCATAGTTTATCTAGGACCATCATTGAATCTTCAAATTTATTCAATCATCAAACAAACATAAATCACACACACAAACAACAAACAAACAAAAAAGGATTAGAACCTTGGTCCACTATTTCGACTCTTCCTACTAGGTTTGTAGTCGAGTGGATTTGAGATCATTTCTAATCTTCAAAAATTGGGAAGAGTGTGGTTTATACCCTAGATCCCTTTTCCCAATCAAAAATTTTGGTGAACCTAACTGTTTCAAAAAATTTAAATCTTCTAAAATCTAAAAATTATCATTTTAAAATCAGAATTAGCTCTTAGGGTGTTTGCATTCATCATTAGTGCATACATAATTATCATAAAAAGTGAAAATTGTGTTGCATTTTGCATCCAAAAGGTCCATCTAGGGTTAATTTTAATCATTGAAAAGTAGATCTAGTTCAGGCTTGTATTGATAAATCTACCATTGGTCATATAAAAATCTGAAAGTGTTCAAAACATTCATTTAGGCATTTACATATAGTGAAAAAGAGAAAAAAGTGCATTATTATTTGTCGCAAAAACATAAAAAGATTTCAATTTTTAGATTTGTCATGTTAGGATCACTAAGTTTCTATACTTTACAGTCTCAAAATTGCATTTGCAATTACATTCATTGGTCAATGGTTTTGAAAATTGCTTGCATAGTTTATTGCATATTGCAAAATCACAATTATATCAATTTCTAAAAATGTATTTATTGTTGGACCTTAACAATCACATAATAGGATACTTAAACAATGTAGAACACATCCAAATATTGAATTCAGAAAAATACCTTTCCAATCTAGGGTTCATCATGCCCTAGACCTATCAAATTTCATTGAAACTTGGATTACAAGTCTAACTCTATGTTTTCTATGTGTTTATACTTTCTGAGTCTACACTCTATTTGATTTTCTATGACTATCTTGTACTTTTATTTTCATAGTAGGCCTACCTAAGTGTTTCAAATCTCATATGAGCTTCATGACCTGGTATCCTACTGCTAATACTCCTATGAGACATAGTTTCGGACTTATAGCATCCCATGTTGCAATTACAACTATTGTGGAGCCTGAGTCTTATAACTCTTTCACACAAGGTATTTCTCCTACCAAAGCTATTTTGGATTCCATACCTTATCATACATTACCCATGAATTCCTTGTAGCCTAACATTCATGTGGACTTAGAGGTCATTATTGCTCATGTTCCTAAGGAGAAGCTAAAATAATTGGATAAGGATTTAGAAGGTCTTCAAGACTTTCTAAGCACTGAACCTTTAGCTAGAGAGACATTGCCTATTGTGGCCAACCTTAGGAATTTGATAAGCGAATCTCAAGGAATAGAAGTGTTGCATAGTCTAGCTCACATAGTAGATCCTAACATCCTTGTACGACAACTAGTTGCACTCAAGTATTCACGAACACTCAAAACCAAGTAGGAAAACAAGTTTCCTCCCCCATAACCATACCTTATATTCCCACATTCACACCTCCATCCATAGCATCAACCATACAACATTCCAATGCTCTAAATCCAAGCTTAGGGTTTCCTAAAGTGAATCCCTATAGTTTTGTTACCTCACCCATAACAGCCCCATGTTCATCACCTCTCATAAACATGCAACATAGTAACCCATTGGTCACTCATTCTAGTTCACCATATTCAACAAACTCTCAAAACATGTCACCCAATGGTCCAATCATAAATCAAATTTTGCAAAATGTCACATCACTTCAACAACAAATCTCAACCTTAAATCAAAATCAAAATGGTAAACCTCCACAATACCTCACACAAAATCCTTTGTCATTTTCCATTCTAAAAACATCGATACCTCCAAACTTTGAAATACCCAAAGATTTAAAAAATATAATGGTGGGTGATCCCACACTACTGGTTTACAATTTTTGGCCAAACTGGACACTGAAATATTTTTTTCTTACTAAATCTTCACTTTCGAGCACCTATAGCGGCTAAACCGTGAGGAATTTGAAGATGATGCAAACTAGTGATTTGTGACATTTTGTCTATAGATTCTAAATATGTTTTTCAAAAATTGGAATCCGGATTGCACTTCTTTTTTCCATCTCCTTCAAAACTAGAAAAAAAAATTAAATAATCTACTATTTTCGGATGTGCAAAAGCAGAGGAAGCTTGATTTTGGTGAAACCTATATTTAATAAAACTAAAAAAAAAATACATAAAACCAAAACCTTATTAAAATTATATTAGTTGGATAGCTGGTTAAAAGGGACTTCCATCATCGATTGAGTCTATGAAGTCTCCTCATTTCATCTCTGGAAACTGACATAAAATTCTAGACTTTTGTGCCGGAGGGCGAGGTGGAAAAGGGACTTGGAGTGAACGAGTTCATTCGAACCCCCTTTCAAAAATGGTTTCCTTTGGTTTTTTTGACGGGAATAGCGGGAAGTTCACTGAATGGGTTCGCTCGAACCCTAGTTCATTCGAACCCTCTTTTGGTTCGTTTGAACCCCAAAAATGAAATTTTTGGGCATGGGGTCATTTTTTTCAACTTTTCCTTCCTCACTCCAATTGTAAACCACTTTTGTGGGTTCACCCTGGTAAGGGAGATCCTAACAACCATGTGTCAACTTTTATCGTGTTATGTAGTGATTTCATTTTTGAAGATGTGATCTTGGTAAAACTTTTTCCTCGAACAATGAAATACATGGCCTTGGAATGGTTTTTCTCATTGCCAAACAACTCAATCACTTCATTCACACAACTTTTTAGTGCATTTCTCCAAAATTTTCAAGCAAACATTGCTCCTCAAGTGACATTAATAGACTTATTTCATTGTAAACAAGGACCTAAGGAAAAGATAATAGACTTCGTCTAGGATGATATCAATCACTTTACTCACAAATTTCCTATAGTCTTCTTGATGCTGACATCTAAAGAGTATTTATAGGAAACTTACAACCTAGTATTTGAGACAAGATTTTGTTGATGAAGTATCCATCCTTTACACACTTGTGTACAACCCTTCATGATTATCAAATAAATGGGTAACTAGTTAGTATCAAGGAACACATTCATCGACTACTATTGGTCAATCTAAATCCATACCTCAAAACAACTACCCTTCATTCAAAAAGAAAAATTAAAAAATCATTAAGATAAACACTCCTCAAAACACCAATAACATTGAAACGCATGTCGTTGCTGCAAATATAACTCCATATTAATTTAGAGCAAGAGATAGGTAATTTTCACAATTTCCCAATTCTATTCATTTGATAATGTTACAATTATTAAGTAAGAACCTAATTCAACTCCCTACGATTAGGCCAGTTGACACAAGTAAACCTTTACCACCAAATTTTAATTCAAAAGAATTTTGTCAGTATCATCGTACACCTAGACATGATACGAAATTATGTATGTGTCTTAAGCACCAAGTGGAAGACCTCATCGACTCTAATCAAATACAATTGGCCACCATTAATGACAAAGGAAATAAATCAGTCTCGCCACCTAATTAAAACTTACAAATATTCACCAAATCATTACCAAGTCACTCATCCAACTTTGTGCAATATAATGATAATGATGAAGAAGGTGATGATTTTTCCAGCATTGTTAATACAATTTAGTCTCTTGAATAAGTGAATAAGTAGCATATTATTAGATTTTTTCTTCCAAACAAGGTTAGTTATAAGTATTATTAGTTTGGATTATTATGCACTCTAAAATTCCATGCTAGAACATTCATTTCTTTGATTTAGTGACCTACCCAAAAATCACATTGTTGTAATAATCTACCAACTACCATCATCAACCCCCTTTTTGACATCCAAATTTCCAAAAAAAAAAGGTAATATACCTACACTTTTTGGATCCACTCCATAGTCTACTAAGTGTGTATTCCTTATTTTCATTCTATAAAAGGGTTCCTTCTCCTTACTTTTCTTCCCCCCAAGTAGAGAAATAACTATCTTCTCCTTTATCAAACTAGTGGGGATTTCGATGGAAACCATTGAAACAACATTTTATTCCTCAATAATATTCAAGGGTGATGATATTTGGTGATGATATTTGGTGATAGACTGTTATTTGGGAATAACATTGCTAAAATTATCCCTAGTTTGAAAGGACTTGGTATATTTAATGTGATGTTAAAACTTTTAACTATTGTAAGAATAATTAGATTATGGTTTTTTAAGTGCTTATTCTTTCATGAATAGATTTTTTGGAATGTTTGAATGTTTTGTTTTTTGATCCATATATATATGTTTTTATGATAAATCAACTACATGATTGAAGGTTTCAATCCTTTGGACCTCTCTAGATCTTATTGTAAATGAAAAATAGCTAGCTTTAGAGAAGGTAGCAAGCTCCAAGGTAGGTTGCATATCCCAATGTGATGGCATTTCAAATATTGAGTTTTCTATACCAACAACTTGACCAGCTTCACTCCCTGACTATGGAATTGATGGGTGTAATGTTGGTAATACTTTTTATGGTTGATATTTCAAATGAAATTTTATGCTAGATAGAGGCCCATCATTATATATAGATAAAGTTATTCCATTTTTTCAAGAGATACTTGCATTACCACGAGTTTTATTACATCGCATTACCACAACCATGGATTTTTATCACATTCTCACATGTGATGAACCCCCTTATTACATTTCTACATCACATAGAGTTTTTTTATACCACCTTTTAAATAGAAAAAAATTCTTATCCCTTCTCATCTCTTCTCATTTTTTGTGGGAAATTAAAGAAACTTGTAGTTTTTGTTTGTTTTGATCATGTGGCAAACACTAATTATTATAGGCTGATTGCATACGTTTTTCTATTTTGTAGGTTTTGATGGGGCATTATCCTATGGAGAGAACAAGAAGAAGAATTGTATCCTTTTATGATTATCTAAATATTTACTTTTTATGTTGACTAAGAATGTCCATATAATTTTAAATGCATGTTCATGTTAGACTCTCACGCAATTAAAAGTGGGGGAAAAAAGTAATGAGAAAATTAGCATACTAGTGTTAATTCCCACTTATTTTTGTTCCCAACTTAATCAATATGTTTTAATGCAACAACATATTGACAAGTGGCATATTTTTGTGTTAGACTTGACTCATAATTCCATACCTATTCATCTATATTTCATCCCCATTCACATTAATTCTCAAATATTAATTCTCCACCTCAAAATCAACTCGTCCCTTTGAACCAATTCCAAGTGGCACTATGGGATTGATCTAGATCAACCCCTCAATGCCATAATGACTCTTGAGATCCAATATTTTGAATTTACACCTCTTTTCAATAGTCATTGTGAGCCAACCTAACACACATTTCATGTGGCATGTTACTATGTTATGGTATGAAAAATATATTCATTGTGTAGTTAAATTCATAAGGTGTATTATAAGAACACATTTCAATTATAAAGAGCATTAAAGGAATCAAATATTCATCATACAAGTCACTTGCACATATGTGAATGTTATTTTTTATCTTCTTTCTCGCAATTCATTCAATCCACCAAGGAGTTTGATCTAGGAAAACATGTTCACACGTCAAGTTGACAACCTCCTCAATAATATCTCTAGGTATAATAGATTTCAAGAAAATATTTTTTATCAAAACATTCATACACATCATAAATCAATTTCACACATCATGATTAAATTTACAACAATCAAAATTGATTATACAAGATACAACATAGGCTTATCTGTGTCATTCCATTATCAATTCTAGAACTATTATTTATCCAAACTCTTATCATCTAAGTCAACTGTTTGCTCATTCAATGCTTTTCTTACGCCAGGCATAATTTTCTTCCTGTTCTGGTCCAGTCCATGCAAGGGGTAAGCCGTGCGATGTTTACATTGAGTGCTGGTGGCACAAACTTTTTGACATCGATAAACACTGGATAAATGTGGGAAGGTTTCGAGGAAGAAAAGCAGCGACGTGGGATTATGACAGAAAGACATGGCCAGCTATGTTGAAGGCGACTGAGGAGTTGGGAACAGATTCGAGGAAGACAAAGATCGAAGTGGAGAAGAATATGGAAATGAGGGACAGATACAATTCATCCGCATAAGCGCCCACTATACGATAGCCTATTGGACAATCACTATTATCATTTTTATCTTTTTGTATTTCAATTATTTTCTTATTAAGAAGATGATACGCATGATTAAATGTAACACAAATCGAAATTTATATTATAGGAAAGAAAATAATCCAAGAAATCTCTTCTTAAAAAAATAGACAAAGCACACATATATAAGAGATTTCAAAACTTTATTTTTTATGTCCATAATATTAAAGTGATTAATAGCATTTTAACATATTTTTTGTTTTGAGGTTTTTTCTTTTTTTCTTTTTTCTTTTTTCTATGATAATTTTTTTTGTCATGATAAAAAGAAAGAATACAGAAAAGAATTATTTTTTATTTTTTATTAAAATAAATTAAAATAAAATTTTAAAAAAGTATTAATTAAAAATTAGTGAAGGTTTGTGTTTCAATAATTTAGACTAGCATAATATTTATTTTTCAAGTTGACAAGCTTATTAACTTATTTATAAATGTATCTACGAAGTCATTAAATTTATTTCTTTGTCAATTTTATTAAACTAAAATCAAAAATTACAATTGATTGCTTAAATTCACCTTGCGTCATGTAGTCATCAACTTTTATTAGAAGGAAACAACAAAATCAATGTTCATGGTTTGTTAAAGATGGTTATAATATAATTTCTACCATTACCTTGTCTTTAATTTCCATCATGTCACTATTTGTTACCATTAGTTGGTGGTTAGTGTCCCATATTTTTAAAGCACATACACACTAAATCAGTTAACAATGAATGTGGTAAGGTAGATCAATTAAATTTAATGGTTGTGTCACTATGTTTATACATTTTTAGTATAAAAAACTACTAATTTATAAGATTTTGAAACAGTACTCTTTTAAAAAATTTAAGTATATAAAAATAATTATAAATCCATTATAATTGTATATACAATCCATAATGTGTTCCCATGGTATTTCAATTAAATGAATGGCATAATGAAAAGAAATCAGAGCATCAAATTTAGCTCATGGTAAGGGGTTGGAGCAAGTATATGATCAAATTTAGTTCCTTGAGCATTGGAAGTAAAAATAGATAGATTATTGTCAATGTGCCTTTTGTTTATGTGGGCCTTCTACTTCAATAAATATTTAGTAAGGGTTCAATATTCCCTTTCTTTTTGTGTTCCCCTTTAGTTTTTATAAGCAATTAAGGTGTCCACACAAAAATTTAGTAGGATCTCACATAAGTAGTTAGTATGTTGATCATAACATGTTAATCATTTAAGTTATTTGATGATAGGGGTGCATTTGTATATCTCAAAGTTTCTCTTTCAAAAAATAGTCATTTCCTCGTATTAAAAACTTAACTAAATTCAAAAAAATAAACTTACCAATTGACTTGTCATCACATATAAATGATAGTAATAAGTCAACAATTTTATTGCAATCTAGTTCAAAATCACAATGTTCTAGTTGTCTAACACCTTTGGAAGAATAACATGCAATGAAATAAGAGATGTTCCTAACTAAAGGATATTTTATGCTAAGTGACATGCTAGTTGTTTATATGGGACCCTCTACCACAATGAACAATTGGTAGGGGTCCACATGTATTTATGTTGCCTGACTACCTCACTAAATAGCTAGGAGGGGACCACTAAAACAAACTACATGTCAACTATAATATATCGGTTGCTCAATCCCTCAAATAATGAATGATAGGCTAAGGTGTCAAAGCTTACCCTTATATAAATTATGATCAACACCTTAACTTTTCAAACAAAAAAAAACTTAATCAACTACCATGTCATTGTATATACTAGAACATTCACTATTAAAAGGTGTAGTGGGTTTGTTAATTAGAAATATAGGCACATACTAATTGAAAGTATTTTGGTGTACTAAAAAGAATAATTTTTTCGATAAAA
This sequence comes from Sequoia sempervirens, assembly GCA_007258455.2. NCBI lineage: Eukaryota > Viridiplantae > Streptophyta > Pinopsida > Cupressales > Cupressaceae > Sequoia > Sequoia sempervirens. Next base: position 120,732,400 of record VDFB02379711.1, read on the forward strand.
TGAAACAATTTCAACAACTAAATAATATTTTCTAGTGTGAGATAACTTCTACAATATTTTTTAAACTTGAAAATCCTCCCAAAAAATATTATCAACTAATGATTATATTCAATCAATAGTTATATTTTAGTTGAACTTAAAAAACAAACCTATTAATTATTAATCTCTTTGAAATATAATAGAAAAAGGGGCAAGGATAGTCCAACTAAATGACAATCTATAAATTATTTTGCATTCTTGTAATCACCTAAATCTAAGTATTACCTTTCTAGATATGAATTCTACATATAATTCCAATCACTATATTAAATTTATAATAACCAAAATTACCTTTAACAATAAAACTAAATGAAGTGGTCCCTTGGCACCTTGAAGAACTATTTTAATGGAGCAAAGGGTCCCATGAAACATACAATAAAGCAAAATGTTGCAGAAAATAGGAACCTTTACTTTTTAAATTTTAGATTTTAGATTTTAAATGGGTGTCATTGTGGTGGGGCTGAAAATTATCCCCATCAATTTACAAGATCTTACTCTCAAATATCATATATCCATAATTTTAAACATTAATTGTTGCTCTTCCAAAAAAATTATAAGACCACCAACTTTCTAAAATTTTAAAACTTAATATTATA
>VDFB02379711.1:120733134-120798603 GCA_007258455.2 Sequoia sempervirens
AAATGTAAACTTGCTAAAAATGCAAAAATAGCAAGATTGTGGAAGACCAAGAATCATGTAATTGAAAATACAATTGGGGTCAGTTTTCTTGGATATTTTTATGTGTTTCAAGTTTAAATTTATGATGTAGGGTTGAATAGAGTGGTTGTTCAGATTTGAAGAAGAGATCAATAAAAACTTTCTCTTTCTGTGCAAATTTTCTGAAAATTGTTGCTCCCAGCCATTGTACAGTTCCATACAGAAATTTTAAGTGTTGAAAGCTTTTGAAATTGTTATATCTATATGTTAGCTCCAATTTTTCTTTGGAGTGAAGTGATTTCATTGCATTTTAAGAATTTTATTGCATTTTTATTGGAGGCGGGTATGTTCAGCCAGCGAAGGGTTTGAAGGCATAAAATGAGTTAAATGACTCATTCCACCTATTGTTTCTAATGTGGCTCAGTGGAATGAGTCCAAACATGTTAGGATTAGATGTAGATGTAGGAGTTTGAGCAGGGAATAAGTTTTATGAGGTTTTGATTGCTGCCCCACTAAATTTTTTGAGTTTTTGCTATGAAAGTAATGGCTCCAAGTTGAAATTCGTTTTAAATGCACTCAAGAAGGTTGGAGATCAGTTCAAAAAGTGTGTGTGTGTAGAAATTTTACAAGGTTTTTGAAGCTTTGTAAAATCAGGGGAGGCGAATTTGAGTGTTTGGGCATGATGCCCTAGTTGACAATATTATGCATTTGAGTGAAAATTGGTGGTTATGAGAAAGAAAGTGTACTAAACACTTGAAGCAACAAAATTTTAAGGTTTATTAAGCTTGTGCAAGTCATTTGGAGCATTTTTGATGCTTTGGAAAGCTGAGATAGGGCATGGGAATAGGATTTTCAATAAACCCTCCCTAAATTTGCTAAAAATGAAGGTTTTGTGAAAAGTGCACTCTATGAGCGATTCTTTGGCTAAAGGTTGTAGATTTGGTGGTTTTAGAGTCTGGTGAATGACTTTCCATGGGAATTTGGGGTTGGTAAGTTGTTTAGAGAGGTGATGATTTGTTAAATTGGCCTATTTGGCCTAGTTGGGATAGCGTAGAAGCATGAGTTTGAGATATTTCTTCCAAAAGAGTTACATGAACTGTTGAGATATGTTAGTGTATGTCTTAAAGGGTATCTTAAAAGCTATTTGGTTAGTGGGTTAAGTGATTATTTGGGTAGATTTGGTCAAGAAACTAGGTTAGCATACCTATAAGTGAAATTGGGTGAATTTGTGAAGAATTGTTGAGATAAGTTTAAAGGTTGCAAAGCTGTCTAAAAAGACTTAAATTGTGATTGATTGAATTTTTTGGACCCTGTACTACATCAATTGGTATCAAAGCTTAGAAGGTTTAGGAAAGAGAGCTTGGAATCAGACTTATAGCATCCCATGTTGCAATTACAACTGTTGTGGAGCCTGAGTTATAACTCTTTCACACAAGGTATTTCTCCTACCAAAGCTATTTTGGATTGCATACCTCATCATACATTACCCATGAATTCCTTGTAACCTAACATTCATGTGGACTTAGAGGTCATTATTTCTCATGTTCTTGAGGAGAAGCTAAAATAATTGGATAAGGATTTAGAAGGTCTTCAAGACTTTCTAAGCACTGAACCTTTAGCTAGAGAGATAGTGCCTATTGTGGCCAACCTTAGGAATTTGATAAGTGATTCTCAAGGAATAGAAGTGTTGCATAGTCTAGCTCACATAGTAGATGCTAACATCCCTGTACGACAACTAGTTGCACTCAAGTATTCATAAACACTCAAAACCAAGTAGGAAAATAGGTTTCCTCCCCCATAAACATACCTTATATTCCCACATTCACACCTCCAGCCATAGCATCAACCATACAACATGCCAATGCTCTAAATCCAAGCTTAGGGTTTCCTAAAGTGAGTCCCTATAGTTTTGTTACCTCACCCATAACAGCGCCATGCTCATCACCTCTCATAAACATGCAACATAGTAACCCATTGGTCACTCATTCTAGTTCACCATATTCAAAAAACTCTCAAAACACATGTCACCCAATGATCCAATCATAAATCAAATTTTGCAAAATGTCACATCACTTCAACAAAAAATCTCAACCTTTTAAATCAAAATCAAAATGGTAAACCTCCACAATACCTCACACAAAATCCTTTGTCATTTTCCATTCTAAAAAAAATGATACCTTCAAACTTTTGAAAATTGAGGTGTTTATGTAGCTTAATACTTTGTAAAACTTTATGATTGTTGATCTAAATATGTATTCTTTATTACAGATTCTTTGTGGGTGATTATCTGATTAAATCATTTTATCATTTGTAGAATGAAGACAGAAGGTTGTAGAAGAATTAGACAGGATATTAGAATTTACACAGCATATACCGTGGAGAAACCCTTTCAGGAAAAAACTCCACCAAGAATCAATGTATTATTTAATCTTAGAATAAGATTACAATAATTCTAATCCTTGCTTGAGATGCTTCTATTTCCTTCAACAAATCTTCTTCACAACACCGCAATAAAAGCGATACAAACTCTCTTCAACTTGCTTGAGATAAATGAGCAATAATCAACCTTGTAAGGCTGCAAAGAGTTACACAATTACAAAGCTCAATGTATACTCTAAAACCTCGCCTATCTTGTAGAGAGTTCTGTGAAGAAAAATGTCAAATCAGCTCCTTAATTCATTTTAGGCATCCCAAACTGAAGTCATAACTCAGCTTATTTATTAGAAGAAGATATCTTCAAAGCTTATCCTCAAAGTTGGCACCCTAGAATGGGCCCACTTAACTCATCCTTTTGAAATATCTTAGCATGAAAAAGTGTTAACTCCAAGAAGCCAACTTGGGTGCCCAAGGTGGGTCCAAGTCATTCTTAGTTAATTGAAACATATCTCTCCACCATTCATGCAAGAATGATCATCCCCTATTAACTGAAAGTAGTCACCTATTATCTATCATGCAACTCAATTCATTAGTCATGCATTCCAAGTCCAAGCCAGAGTCAACTGGCATTCAACTAAAACTAATTACATCTGATTGAGATAGTGAACCATAGCTGAGGCCAGACTAAAATTTGGAACTAAATTAGTAATCTTGAATTGGTAGGCCGAACTGAATTAGTGATCTCACGGCCAGATTGAACTAAACTTCATGCATGTAAACATCAAACCCTAACTCCTAGGATCTTTACATGCATTCAGAAGTGTTATCTTTTACTCCAAATAGCTAACTTAACTCAAGGTGAGTTCCACCTTCCATGTGGGTGCCCCATGTGCTCCTATTATTTAGGAACTCATCTTGGACACCCTCACATGATCCTGTTACTTAGAATTAATTACAAATGTCAATTAACATGATTATTTCATCCAAAATTAATCTCTTTTTTAATCCTAGTGTTTTGAGAACACTTTCCAAGGACTTAGGAGGAGATACATAGAGAGCAAATAATGTTGAATTTTAATTAAATGGCAACCTATTTCCAACACAAACTTTGAAATACCTCGATTTAAAAATATAATGGTAGGAGATCCTAACAACCATGTGTCAACTTTTATCGTGTTATGTAGTGATTTCATTTTTGAAGATGTGATCTTGGTAAAACTTTTTCCTCGAACAATGAAATACATGGCCTTGGAATGGTTTTTCTCATTGCCAAACAACTCAATCACTTCATTCACACAACTTTTTAGTGCATTTCTCCAAAATTTTCAAGCAAACATTGCTCCTCAAGTGACATTAATAGACTTATTTCATTGTAAACAAGGACCTAAGGAAAAGATAATAGACTTCGTCTAGGATGATATCAATCACTTTACTCACAAATTTCCTATAGTCTTCTTGATGCTGACATCTAAAGAGTATTTATAGGAAACTTACAACCTAGTATTTGAGACAAGATTTTGTTGATGAAGTATCCATCCTTTACACACTTGTGTACAACCCTTCATGATTATCAAATAAATGGGTAACTAGTTAGTATCAAGGAACACATTCATCGACTACTATTGGTCAATCTAAATCCATACCTCAAAACAACTACCCTTCATTCAAAAAGAAAAATTAAAAAATCATTAAGATAAACACTCCTCAAAACACCAATAACATTGAAACGCATGTCGTTGCTGCAAATATAACTCCATATTAATTTAGAGCAAGAGATAGGTAATTTTCACAATTTCCCAATTCTATTCATTTGATAATGTTACAATTATTAAGTAAGAACCTAATTCAACTCCCTACGATTAGGCCAGTTGACACAAGTAAACCTTTACCACCAAATTTTAATTCAAAAGAATTTTGTCAGTATCATCGTACACCTAGACATGATACGAAATTATGTATGTGTCTTAAGCACCAAGTGGAAGACCTCATCGACTCTAATCAAATACAATTGGCCACCATTAATGACAAAGGAAATAAATCAGTCTCGCCACCTAATTAAAACTTACAAATATTCACCAAATCATTACCAAGTCACTCATCCAACTTTGTGCAATATAATGATAATGATGAAGAAGGTGATGATTTTTCCAGCATTGTTAATACAATTTAGTCTCTTGAATAAGTGAATAAGTAGCATATTATTAGATTTTTTCTTCCAAACAAGGTTAGTTATAAGTATTATTAGTTTGGATTATTATGCACTCTAAAATTCCATGCTAGAACATTCATTTCTTTGATTTAGTGACCTACCCAAAAATCACATTGTTGTAATAATCTACCAACTACCATCATCAACCCCCTTTTTGACATCCAAATTTCCAAAAAAAAAAGGTAATATACCTACACTTTTTGGATCCACTCCATAGTCTACTAAGTGTGTATTCCTTATTTTCATTCTATAAAAGGGTTCCTTCTCCTTACTTTTCTTCCCCCCAAGTAGAGAAATAACTATCTTCTCCTTTATCAAACTAGTGGGGATTTCGATGGAAACCATTGAAACAACATTTTATTCCTCAATAATATTCAAGGGTGATGATATTTGGTGATGATATTTGGTGATAGACTGTTATTTGGGAATAACATTGCTAAAATTATCCCTAGTTTGAAAGGACTTGGTATATTTAATGTGATGTTAAAACTTTTAACTATTGTAAGAATAATTAGATTATGGTTTTTTAAGTGCTTATTCTTTCATGAATAGATTTTTTGGAATGTTTGAATGTTTTGTTTTTTGATCCATATATATATGTTTTTATGATAAATCAACTACATGATTGAAGGTTTCAATCCTTTGGACCTCTCTAGATCTTATTGTAAATGAAAAATAGCTAGCTTTAGAGAAGGTAGCAAGCTCCAAGGTAGGTTGCATATCCCAATGTGATGGCATTTCAAATATTGAGTTTTCTATACCAACAACTTGACCAGCTTCACTCCCTGACTATGGAATTGATGGGTGTAATGTTGGTAATACTTTTTATGGTTGATATTTCAAATGAAATTTTATGCTAGATAGAGGCCCATCATTATATATAGATAAAGTTATTCCATTTTTTCAAGAGATACTTGCATTACCACGAGTTTTATTACATCGCATTACCACAACCATGGATTTTTATCACATTCTCACATGTGATGAACCCCCTTATTACATTTCTACATCACATAGAGTTTTTTTATACCACCTTTTAAATAGAAAAAAATTCTTATCCCTTCTCATCTCTTCTCATTTTTTGTGGGAAATTAAAGAAACTTGTAGTTTTTGTTTGTTTTGATCATGTGGCAAACACTAATTATTATAGGCTGATTGCATACGTTTTTCTATTTTGTAGGTTTTGATGGGGCATTATCCTATGGAGAGAACAAGAAGAAGAATTGTATCCTTTTATGATTATCTAAATATTTACTTTTTATGTTGACTAAGAATGTCCATATAATTTTAAATGCATGTTCATGTTAGACTCTCACGCAATTAAAAGTGGGGGAAAAAAGTAATGAGAAAATTAGCATACTAGTGTTAATTCCCACTTATTTTTGTTCCCAACTTAATCAATATGTTTTAATGCAACATATTGACAAGTGGCATATTTTTGTGTTAGACTTGACTCATAATTCCATACCTATTCATCTATATTTCATCCCCATTCACATTGATTCTCAAATATTAATTCCCCACCTCAAAATCAACAACTCGTCCCTTTGAACCAATTCCAAGTGGCACTATGGGATTGATCTAGGTCAACCCCACAATGCCATAATGACTCTTGAGATCCAATATGTTGAATTCACATCGCTTTTCAATAGTCATTGTGAGCCAACCTAACACACATTTCATGTGGTATGTTACTATGTAATGGTATTAAAAAATATATTCATTGTGTAGTTAAATTCATAAGGTGTATTATAAGAGCACATTTCAATTATAAAGAGCATTAAATGAATCAAATATTCATCATACAAGTCACTTGCACATATGTGAATGTTATTTTTTATCTTCTTTCTCGCAATTCATTCAATCCACCAAGGAGTTTGATCTAGGAAAACATGTTCACACGCCAAGTTGACAACCTCCTCGATAATATCTCTAGGTATAATAGATTTCAAGAAAATATTTTTTATCAAAACATTCATACACATCATAAATCAATTTCACACATCATGATTAAATTTACAACAATCAAAATTGATTATACAAGATACAACATAGGCTTATCTGTGTCATTCCATTATCAATTCTAGAACTATTATTTATCCAAACTCTTATCATCTAAGTCAACTGTTTGCTCATTCAATGCTTTTCTTACGCCAGGCATAATTTTGTTCCTGTTCTGGTCCAGTCCATGCAAGGGGTAAGCCGTGCGATGTTTACGTTGAGTGCAGGTGGCACAAACTTTTTGACATCGATAAACACTGGATAAATGTGGGAAGGTTTCGAGGAAGAAAAGCAGCGACATGGGATTATGACAGAAAGACATGGCCAGCTATGTTGAAGGCGACTGAGGAGTTGGGAACAGATTCGAGGAAGACAAAGATCGAAGTGGAGAAGAATATGGAAATGAGGGACAGATACAATTCCTCCGCATAAGCGCCCACTATACGATAGCCTATTGGACAATCACTATTATCATTTTTATCTTTTTGTATTTCAATTATTTTCTTATTAAGAAGATGATACGCATGATTAAATGTAACACAAATCGAAATTTATATTATAGGAAAGAAAATAATCCAAGAAATCTCTTCTTAAAAAAATAGACAAAGCACACATATATAAGAGATTTCAAAACTTTTTTTTTTTTATGTCCATAATATTAAAGTGATTAATAGCATTTTAACATATTTTTTGTTTTGAGGTTTTTTTATTTTTATTTTTTCCTTTTTCTATGATAATTTTTTTTGTCATGATAAAAAGAAAGAATACAGAAAAGAATTATTTTATATTTTTTATTAAAATAAAATAAAATTTTAAAAAAGGTATTAATTAAAAATTAGTGAAGGTTTGTGTTTCAATAATTTAGACTAGCACAATATTTATTTTGCAAGTTGACAAGCTTATTAACTTATTTATAAATGTATCTACGAAGTCATTAAATTTATTTCTTTGTCAATTTTATTAAACTAAAATAAAAAATTACAATTGATTGCTTAAATTCACCTTGTGTCATGTAGTCATCAACTTTTATTAGAAGGAAACAACAAAATCAATGTTCATGGTTTGTTAAAGATGGTTATAATATAATTTCTACCATTACCTTGTCTTTAATTTCCATCATGTCACTATTTGTTACCATTAGTTGGTGGTTAGTGTCCCATATTTTTAAAGCACATACACACTAAATCAGTTAACAATGAATGTAGTAAGGTAGATCAATTAAATTTAATGGTTGTGTCACTATGTTTATACATTTTTAGTATAAAAAACTACTAATTTATAAGATTTTGAAACACTCTTTTAAAAAAATTAAGTATATAAAAATAATTATAAATCCATTATAATTGTATATACAATCCATAATGTGTTCCCATGGTATTTCAATTAAATGAATGGCATAATGAAAAGAAATTAGAGCATCAAATTTAGCTCATGGTAAGGGGTTGGAGCAAGTATATGATCAAATTTAGTTCCTTGAGCATTGGAAGTAAAAATAGATAGATTATTGTCAATGTGCCTTTTGTTTATGTGGGCCTTCTACTTCAATAAATATTTAGTAAGGGTTCAATATTCCCTTTCTTTTTGTGTTCCCCTTTAGTTTTTATAAGCAATTAAGGTGTCCACACAAAAATTTAGTAGGATCTCACATAAGTAGTTAGTATGTTGATCATAACATGTTAATCATTTAAGTTATTTGATGATAGGGGTGCATTTGTATATCTCAAAGTTTCTCTTTCAAAAAATAGTCATTTCCTCGTATTAAAAACTTAACTAAATTCAAAAAAATAAACTTACCAATTGACTTGTCATCACATATAAATGATAGTAATAAGTCAACAATTTTATTGCAATCTAGTTCAAAATCACAATGTTCTAGTTGTCTAACACCTTTGGAAGAATAACATGCAATGAAATAAGAGATGTTCCTAACTAAAGGATATTTTATGCTAAGTGACATGCTAGTTGTTTATATGGGACCCTCTACCACAATGAACAATTGGTAGGGGTCCACATGTATTTATGTTGCCTGACTACCTCACTAAATAGCTAGGAGGGGACCACTAAAACAAACTACATGTCAACTATAATATATCGGTTGCTCAATCCCTCAAATAATGAATGATAGGCTAAGGTGTCAAAGCTTACCCTTATATAAATTATGATCAACACCTTAACTTTTCAAACAAAAAAAAACTTAATCAACTACCATGTCATTGTATATACTAGAACATTCACTATTAAAAGGTGTAGTGGGTTTGTTAATTAGAAATATAGGCACATACTAATTGAAAGTATTTTGGTGTACTAAAAAGAATAATTTTTTCGATAAAATGAAACAATTTCAACAACTAAATAATATTTTCTAGTGTGAGATAACTTCTACAATATTTTTTAAACTTGAAAATCCTCCCAAAAAATATTATCAACTAATGATTATATTCAATCAATAGTTATATTTTAGTTGAACTTAAAAAACAAACCTATTAATTATTAATCTCTTTGAAATATAATAGAAAAAGGGGCAAGGATAGTCCAACTAAATGACAATCTATAAATTATTTTGCATTCTTGTAATCACCTAAATCTAAGTATTACCTTTCTAGATATGAATTCTACATATAATTCCAATCACTATATTCAATTTATAATAACCAAAATTACCTTTAACAATTAAACTAAATGAAGTGATCCCTTGGCACCTTGAAGAACTATTTTAATGGAGCAAAGGGTCCCACGAAACATACAATAAAGCAAAATGTTGCAGAAAATAGGAACCCTTACTTTTTAAATTTTAGATTTTAGATTTTAAATGGGTGTCATTGTGGTGGGGCTGAAAATTATCCCCATCAATTTACAAGATCTTACTCTCAAATATCATATATCCATAATTTTAAACATTAATTGTTGCTCTTCCAAAAAAATTATAAGACCACCAACTTTCTAAAATTTTAAAACTTAATATTATAAATTTTCCTACTCCATAAACTTGCCACTCCATAAAATTAACCTACTTGCCTACTCCATAAACTCAATAACAAAGAAGTGATTTTTTATTGGTATGATTTCATAAAATTACACAAATCAAGATTCACTCATTTAAATTTGGGATCCATCAATCATGGCTGGGCCAGCTGTTTTCAAAGTCTCCCATTCAAATCCATAACATTTTGCACTCAATATATAACAAACAGATAAACACTAACCACACTCAGACAATTAGATCCTTCTATTTTAATGAGCCTCTAGACCCAGTTCTATTACTGTATCTCTATCTAGTTGCATAAGCTTTACAAGCAAGAGGCTTAGCCAAGAAATTGGGTTTGTCATCTCCTGCCATAATTACCATCACTCTCTTCTCTTCTTGGAAATCAATGTTCCTCACAGGCAGAGAACATGCCTTAGTATTGTGATCTTGTCCCTCTGTATTGAAGGATGTCGTTTTGTCGAAGAATATCATTGTTATGGTATTAAAAAAAATACTTTGTAGTTAGATTCATAAGGTGTATTATAAGAACACATTTCAATGATAAAGAGCATTAAAGGAAGCAAATACCTACAAGCCACTTGCACATATGTGAATATCATTTTTTATCTTCTTTCTCACCATTCATTCAATCCATCAAGGTGTTTGACTTAAGAAAACTTGTCCACATGTCAAGTTAACAACCTCCTCCATAATATATCTAGATATAATAGATTCCAAAAAAATATTTTCCAGTCACAACATTCATACACATCATTAATCAATTTCACGCATCAAAATTAAATTTACAACAATTAAAATTGATTATGCAAGATACAACATAGAGCTTCCTAAACATCAAAGGCATTCCATTATCAATCCTAGAACTATTATTTATCCAAACTCTTGTCATCTAAGTTAACTATTTGCTCATTCAATGCTTTTCTTACGCCCAGCATAATTTTCTTCCTGTTCTTGTCTAGTCTATATACAAGGGGTAAGCCATGGGATGTTTACGTTGAGGGCAGGTGGCACAAACTTTTTGACATCGATAAACACTGGATAAATGTGGGAAGGTTTCGAGGAAGTAAAGCAGCGACATGGGATTATGACAGAAAGACATGGCCAGCTATGTTGAAGGCGACTGAGGAGAAGTAGTTGGGAACAGATTCGATGAAGACTAGATCGAAGTGGAAAGGAATATGGAAATGAGGAACAGATACTATTCATCTGTGTAAGCGCCCACGATAAGATAGTCTATTGGACAATCAGTTCATAATTTTTGTCTTTTGTATTTCGATTATTTGAAAAATAATTCAAGAAATCTCTTCTTCTTAAAAAAAAAAAAGACAAACCATACAAATATAAGATTTCAACTTTCATAATATTAAAAATTAATAGCATTTTAACACACTTTTTTAATGTTGTTTTGGTGGCAATTTTTTAAGAGATTTTTTTATGTTTTTTTATTACAATAAAATAAAATTTAAAAAATGTCAAAATAAATAAATTAAAAATTAGTGAAGGTTTGTAAATTTCAATTTAAACTAGTATAAGATCTATTTTACAAGTTGACAGATTAATTAGCTTACTTATAAATGCATACACAAATTCATTAAATTTATTTCTTTGTCAAGTTTTATTAAACTAAAATCAAAATTACAATGAATTGCTTAAATTCAGCTTGTGTCATGTTTTCATAGAATTTTATTAGAAGAAAACAACAAAATCAATATTCATGGTTTGTTAAAGATGGTTATAATATAATTTCTACCCTTACCTTGCCTTTAATTTTCATCATGTCACTATTTGTTACCATTAGTTGGTGGTTAGTGTCCCATATTTTTAAAGCGCACACACTAAATCAATTAACAATGAATGTGATAAGGTAGATCAATTAAATTTAATGGTTGTGTCACTATGTTTATACATTTTTACTATAAAAAACTATTAATTTTTAAGATTTTGAAACACACTTTAAAAAAAATTAAGTATATAAAACTATTTATAAATTCATTATAATTGTATATATAATCTATAATGTTCATTTTTTAACTATGTGTTTCCATGGTATTTGAAGTAAATGAATGAAATTATGAAAAGTAATTATAGAATCAAATTTAGCTCGTGGTAAGGGGTTGGAGCAGGTAGATGATCAAATTTAGTTCCTCGAGCATTGAAAGTCAAAATAGATATATTATTGTCAATGTGCCATTTGTTTATGTGGACCTTTTACTTCAATAAATAATTAGTAAGGGTTCAATATACCCTTTTGTTTTTATGTTCCCCATTACTTCAATAAATAGTTAAGGTTTCCACATAAAAAATTAGTAGGATCTCACATAAGTAGTCAACATGTTGATCATAACATGTTTTTGAAAAGGAAAAAACAGGTTTTACAGGGACCTGAAACCACAGAGTTTAAACAACAAGAGATAGACAGAGAAAGGACAAACAACCGGACAGCTGTCCCAAAGAAGGAAAAGACAGCAACAAAAGACAAAAGGGCCCTAAAAAAGGACCACCCAAAAAACCAGCAAACAAAACATTACATTACTCCAAGGTGTTAAGTAAATCCTCGGCTTCCTTTTCAACATTCTGCATGTCCTGTAACCCCTGCTTGAGAATTTGGACCGTATGAGATGAAGTCGGGGTCTTCCTCTTGATGTTAGCCCTGGTACGAGTCGAAATCCCTTCACCAGCCGATCTGCTGCCACCCCTGTCCGCATCCAACTCCACAACCAGCGATCCCTTTTGGTTTTTTTCAAGCTTTTCCACCATCGCATTGATGATGATGGTGTTATGCCTTGCAATTTTATGATTGTTAGCAACAGTAGCCCTAATGTTTTGTTCAATCTTGGACATGCTGCACTCGATGCTAGCCAATCTATCCTCCTGTAACTGCTGTCTTTTCCTCGGTAAAGGAGTTTCCTGTTCATCATTGTCTCCACTGTTCCCACTAATTTTCTGCTCCATATCCTTGACCTTGTTGCTGAGATCAGTAACATGACCTTTCAATTTACAGACTTCTTTCTGGGTCCATTTGAGAACGGTAAAAAGGCCATCCGTACTTTTTTCCGCTATACTAACCAAATCCTCAGGCTTAAGCTTATTCAAGGCAGAATTGATTTCATCCTGAATAGGGGACTCTAAATGATCATTCCCAGAATTACCAGAAGCAGGAGCACTAGGGGCCGACTCCTTACTGACCATGGGCTTGTCAGAGAGGATTTCCATAGAATTCCCTGAATACGAAACGAGTTTCATAACAGGGTTACCTTTCACACCTGGGGACAAACCAGGGGTGGGGCAACCAGGAGACGGCTGGGGATTAAGACAGGGCGGGGTGATAAAACCCGGACTAGGGCACTCAAGCAGAGGTTGCCGCTTAGGAAAAGACAGCGGGGCAGAGCCTTTAAGGGTTTTCCGACAAGACAAGGACTGGGGATCAATGGTATCAGGGCCAACAAGATCACAAGCTGGGGGGGCCCGGGGTTCGATCTCCCTACTACTTTCTGTCTCCTCATCATCCAATTCTTCAATATCAACAGTTTTAGGCAAAGCAGGTAAATTTTGAAAATGCTCAAAAATGAGCCTAACAAGACCAAGGTGAATAATAGCATTCCTCCTAGGGTTTCTTTCCACATCATCGAGGCAATTCTTCAGAGAAGAAAATAAGTAAAAAGGTAGAGATATACGAACCTTATGCCGGAAATGGTTCAGAATGGCAAAGTGGTAACCATAGACTCTGGTAAAGCGCCCGTCAACCGTGATATATTCCATAACAACTCTTAAAACTTTCCTCCAAATAGATTTGATGGACTCCACATCAAAGTAGCTATTAGCAACCTTCACCATCTTCGCTTTCTCCTTATCTTTTTTGGGAAATTTAATGACCGCTTCATCAGAGAATCGTCGGTCCCGGTAGAATTTGACACCCTCAGTAGAAAGACCAGTTATCTCCCCTATTAAGTCCTCACTCAGCTTAACATTCCTGCCAAACAAGCACAATCTCTCCATTTTTCCAGTTTTTAACAAAATAGTTCAGAATCCCCTCATCCGTACCATGAAGCTTTTCCATATATGGGACTAAACCCCCCTTTTCAATTCTTTCCCATGCTTTAGCATTCTTTCTGTGCTCCTGGAAATTGCTCGGCTCCGCCCATTTTCTTTCTCCACCCATAATCAGCTCACTGTCAATAAACACTGAACAGTTGCTCTGGGTCCCGTTTAGGTATTTTTTGTCGAACACCCAGAAAGCGTGCCACAGACCCTTCTTAAAAAAGAAAATGACGTCGGTCCCATCAAATCTAATGAAATCGATGTACCTGATCTTTATCCGTTTCATTATGACTAAGATTGCCTTCTCTTCCATGCACTGAATCATAATAAATTAGCGCTTTCACTTCAGGATGAATGTAGTCATTCTTCCTCCACGTGTTTTCCCCACCCTTCCTTACCCCTTCATTAGCGAAGAAATCCGCCACCCTATTGGCTTCTCTATAGGCGTGGGAAACATTCACTTTATCAAATTTGCTTAATAAAGTTCTCGTGTCTTCGATCCATTTTTTGATGGTCCACGAGGGGGGGGTAAGCCCAAGAATGCAATTTATTATATTCAAAGAATCGCCCTCCAGCCAAAGATGTTTCGTGTTGATCTTGAGGGCTAGACTGACCGCATGAAAAGCCCCAACTGCTTCCGCGACATGATTAGTTTGAATTCCAATGTCCACAGCAAAAGCCGCAATAAAAGCCCCCGTGTTGTCCCTTAACACACACCCACTACCAGCTTTCCCAGGGTTACCTTTAGCCGCACCATCAAAATTGGCTTTCACCCAGCCCAAAGGCGGCATAGACCAAATAGCATTATCTCTCCCACTCACTCCAGGTTTGATTATATTTGATCCAACTAATTTAGAATTCCATTTTTCGGCCATAGCAATATCAAAAGGAGACCAGAAAGCTTTCTCGAACATTTTTCCAGGAATTAAGGATAAAATTTCCTTTATAGCCCTAACAATTTTAGCAAACAAATCTCCTTCCGACATTTCTTTATCCCTAAACACTCTATTGTTCCTTTCCTTCCATATATTCCAAGACACAAAAGGAAGAATAAAAGACCATAGCTTTCTCACAAAAGGATTTTTAGAGGGAGCTTTCCATTGAATGAAAAAATCTTCGACAGAAGCAGGAAAAACCCACACCAGATCAAGAAGCCCCAGTAATTTATCCCAAATATTCAACACAAAAGGACAATGAAGGAAAAGGTGATTAACAGTCTCGGCTTCATTCCTGCACATATAACACCTGTTTGGTAATTGAATTCCTCTTTTTCCAAGATTGTCCAAGGTGAGAATCTTATTCTGTAGCATAATCCAGTAGAAAATATTGATTTTCGGAGTCAAGTGATTAATCCAAGCCTTAGCCCAAAAGGGAGGAGGCTCCTTCATACAAACCAACATAGAAGTGGCAGAGGCAACTGAAAAAATACCAGACGGATTGTCTAACCAGACAGCAGTGTCCTCCATCTGGTCTTGAGCTGGTCTAAGGGCTCTAAAAGCCGATTGAACAGGGCCAAGATCCGGACTAATGGTCTTCAAATCAACCCAATCTCCGTTCCTCCAATAATCTTTAACTAAGATTCCAAATTCCTTTTTACAATCATTCATCCATTTACTAAATTTCTCTATTCTGATTAAAGGATCTTTAAAAAGCCACCTGTCTTCCCAAAACCTGACTAAATCTCCATTTCCAATCACCCATCCAATTCCCATTTCCAAAAGCTTTCTTCCTTTACCCATATCATTCCAACAGACTGACCCACAAGGTAAAGAAGAAGAGTTTATAATTTCATTTAAAGACTCATAATTATTAAAATATTTATCCTTTAAGGTATCACACCATTCTCCATTTAAAGTAAGAGTTCTCCACAGCTGTTTAGCAAGAAGGGACATATTCAACACTTTAATCTTCCTTAAACCCAGTCCCCCCCTTGATTTGGGTTTACAGACCAGATCCCATCCAACAAGTGGCATTCTCTTCTTGTCCTCCACTCCGGACCATAGAAACCTTTTCTGAATTTTTTCAATGGCCTCCGCATATTTAGCAGGGATTTTAAATATACTGAGAGCATAAGTAGGAAGATTTTGCAGAGAAGCCTTAAGGAGCTGGACTTTTCCTGCTTGACTAAGAAGAGCTCCTTTCCAACCCGAAAGCTTCTTAATGAATTTTTCAACCAAAGAAATCCAGAACGATTCCGAAGGTTTAGAACAAAGAGGTAAGCCAAGATAGGTTGACGGAAGAGACTCAACACGACATCCAAGGATATGAGCAAGTTTGATTTGTCTATACTCCAGAGTATTGAGGAAAAAAATGGAACTCTTGTCCCTATTGACAACTTGTCCAGAGGCAGATTCATAAAGGTTCAAATTTTTTTTAAATGTCTTAGCTTCAGTCATAGTAGATCTTCCCATAAGGATGGTGTCGTCAACAAATTGCTGATGGGAACAGATGAGAGGAGAAGAGGACGGTTTTAGGCCAACTAAGGATCTTTGATCAATAAGCTTTTTAATATTTCTCCCTAAACTCTCAGCCAAGATAGTAAACAAAATAGGAGAGATAGGATCTCCCTGTCTAAGGCCTCTAGATGTCTGAAAAAACCTTGATGGTGATCCATTCACAATGACAGCAAAAGAAACTGTCGAAACAAGCTGGTTCACCAGTTGGATGACTCTGTTATTAAAACCAAACTTGTCCATAATTTTAAACAAGAAATCCCAATCAACCCGATCATAGGCTTTGGAAATGTCCAGTTTAAGAATAAACCCTTCAGTTTTCGAAGCCATTAACGAATGTAAGTTCTCATGAACAGTAACAACAGAATCCATAATATACCTACCTGGCACAAAACCATTCTGCTGCGGAGCAATAATTTGGGGAAGCACTGAAAGCATTCTTGCAGTCAACACCTTCGAAATAATTTTGTAAATAGAATTACATAGGCTTATTGGCCGAAAAGCTTGAAACTCTGAAGCCCCAGGTTTTTTAGGAATAAGGACCACAAAAGTAGCATTCAGTTCTTTTAACAAACGTCTTGATCCAAAGAATTCCTTGACAGCGTTCACCACATCCGGCTCAACAATTTCCCAAAACACTTGGAAGAAGAATAAAGGAAAACCATCAGGTCCAGGAGCTTTATTACCATCAAAAGAGAAGACAGCTTTCCTTATTTCAGCTTTGGAAGGAATAGCAGTGATTAAAGAATTTTTATTTTGACCAATCACTTGAGGTATAGCTTCAATCAAGGAATTTTGAGCTTCAGTAACAATCTCTCCATTACATGAAAGAAGGTTCTTAAAGAATAGGACTGCTTGTTCCCTGATATCATCTTCCTCCTCAAAACTAGTCCCATTGTAAACAATATGAGTGATTCTGTTAGCAGCCCTGTGTTTTGAAGCAGTCAGGTGAAAAAATCTGGAATTTCTATCTCCCTCAGTCAACCAAGACACCCTAGATCTTTGACGCCAAAACACTTCCTCTTTAGCAATTATGTCATGCAATTGAGTGAGGAGTTCATTTTCTTTTTCTCTGAAATTGTCAATGTATCCCCATTTCTGGATTTTAAATTGAATCTCCTGAATTTTGCCCTGAATTTCTATTTTGGATCCAAAAATATTCCCAAAAGCATCCTTTTTCCATCTTCGCACATTCATTTTCACTTCCTTTAATTTTTTAGCAATCCTAAACATAGCTGTGCCAGAAACATCTATATTCCACCATCTGCGGATTTCCTCAAAAATTCGAGGATGAGAAAGCCAAAATTTCTCAAACCTGAAAGGGAAGTTCTTTTTCACCTTGGTAGGATCTGCCAAAAGACAAATGGGAAAATGATCAGATCCAACCCTTGATAAAGCTCTCAAAGCACAAAAATATTCAATAAACCATTGGCCAGAAGCTAGGGCCCTATCAAGCCTCACTTGGATCAGATCAGGCCCTAATCTCCTATTAGTCCAAGTAAAAGAAGCTCCTTGAAGGTCTAAATCAATCAAAGCATTGTTATTTATGAAGTCGGAAAGGCCAGATTTACTATCCCAATTGACTTGAGAACCCACAAATTTCTCAGCATTCAAGAGGGGAGTATTGAAGTCACCCATGACCAACCAGTGTTCATTGGCCAAACATCTACGATAACCAGATAACTCTAGCCAAAAAGAATTTCTAGCATTCTTACAATTCGGGGCATATATATTGGAAAGGACCCAGCAAAAATTGTCTCTTATGTGGGTGAATCTAGTAGCCACAACATTACCATTCTCCATTAAGGGTTCACCTTTAATAAACAATTTATTCCAAAAAGTAACTATACCTCCCGAAGCTCCCGCAGAACTATTTCCATGAGCCCCACAGTTCTGAAATTTTTTAAGATTTTCTACTTTATCTTTAGGCATTTTAGTTTCTTGAATAAGAAGAATATCGGGTTTATGATCCCTAACAAAATTTTGCAAAACATCCTTTTTATGACGGCTATTAAGCCCTCTTATATTCCAAGACATTATTTTCATTTCTTACCTGGTGATTGAAGTATCTCCGGGATGGTCATTTGGATACCATCCGCAATATCCTGAAGGCTACCTTGCTCCCTTTGCCATTTTTCAGATTTTCTTCCCAGGTAAGGCTTGGACATCCCACAATCGGCCTTGGCTCTAGTTCTGGTGACCATACCACTAGAAGATTCCTTCACCTTCTTTTTTTCTTTTTTGGATTTTGAATGTGAGATAACCTCCTCCCATTCAGTTTCATCTTGGCTTTCCAGTTCTCTACCAAATTCCCCATCCTTCTCAGGTAACAGTCTCTGGTCCCAAGGGAGGGTATCCATTAAACCATTCTTGGTTTCTGGAGTATTGAGATTAGGTGTTTTCATATTCATACTTTGGATCTCATAAGTGTCCTTCACTACTTTCAGATTGGCTCCCTCCTGAGACTTAACCCCATTAGAGCAAGGGTTATTAAAAGGAACAGGGGCCGGAATTCCTATTTCCAGGGATAAACCCATAATGGGTATTTCCTCCAGCCCAGGAACACTCATACATCCATCCGACAACAGAGGAGAGGACAGAACTAAACCCGAAACATCATTTCTGGCAGCAGCCATCTCCAGAGTTTCCCTGGCCCCCTCCTCGGAAGGAAAGCCATCCTTTCTTTCCCCAGGGGGGAGACGAAATATTTGGGATCCTTAGGAACCTGAGAGCAGGTTCCTTCAGACTCAAAGCAAGCATCCTCGTTCAAGTGT
The DNA here is from genome assembly GCA_007258455.2 of Sequoia sempervirens. Taxonomy (NCBI): domain Eukaryota; kingdom Viridiplantae; phylum Streptophyta; class Pinopsida; order Cupressales; family Cupressaceae; genus Sequoia; species Sequoia sempervirens. The sequence continues at coordinate 120,751,990 of VDFB02379711.1, forward strand.
TTATGAGTATCCTTCAAGTTTTGAGGGGAAGTACATCCTTCAAGATTCTCCTTCGAATTTGGAACAGGCACAAGCTTCACCTCTTCAGATTTTTTTTTCCAAACATTCTTAGGGTTGGCCACTTTCTCCTTTTCACTTTTATTATTCAGCGGACATTTCTTAGCCCAATGCCCAGATTTTCGACATTTGAAACAAACAAAGGGTGTTGTTTCAAATTCAATAGCTTGCTTCCACACCCCTAACTTAGATTGGATGTCAATCGAGGAGGGAAGATCAACATTTTGAGAGACCCCAACACAAATTCTAGCAAAGACCAACCGCTTTCTTGCCGCAGTCATTGAGTCAATGGACAGAAGTTCTCCAAAAGAGCTAGCAATCCCGTTGAAGATATCAGTATTCCAATACTCCAAGGGAAGACCAGGCAATCTAGCCCATACTGGCACCATTTCAAATATTGAATCAGATAGATCTACCCTCGAAGACCATTTCTTCAGGGCCAAGGAAGACTTTCCGTTGATCATAACATGTTAATCATTTAAGTTACTTGATGATAGGGGTGCATTTGAATATCTCAAAATTTTCTCTTTCAAACACAATCGTCATTTCCTCTTATAAACAACTTAACTAAGTTCAAAAAAATGAACTTATCAATTGGCATGTCATCACATATAAATGATAGAAGTAACTCAACAATTTTATTTCAATCTAGCTCAAAATCACAATGTTTTAGTTGTCTAACACCTTTAGAAGATAACATGAAATGAAATAAGAGATGAACTAGCTAAAGGATGTGTTATGGTAAGTGACATGCTAGTTGTTTATATGAGACCCTCTACCACAATGAACATTTGGTAGGGGCCCACATTTATTTGTGTTGCCTGACCACCTCAATAAATAGCTAGGAGGGGACCACTAAAACAAACTGCATGCCAACTATAACATTTTGGTTTTTCAAGCTCTTCAATAATAAATTGTAGGTTGAGGTTTCAAAGCTTACCCTTATATAAATTATGATCAACAACTCAACTTTTCAAAAAATTAACTTAATCAACTACCATGTCATTGTATATACTAGAACATTCACTGTTAAAAGGTGTAGTGGGTTTGTTAATTAAAAATATAAGTATATACCTATTGAAAGTATTTTGATGTACTAAAAAGAATGGTTTTTTTCATAAAGTGAAACAATTCCAACAACTAAATATAATTTTTGATGTTTACAATATTTTTTAAACTTGAAAATCCTCCCAAAAAAATTTATTATCTAATAAGTGGTTATATTCAATCAATAATTATATTTTAGATGAACTTAAAAAAACAAACCTATTAATTATTAATCTCTTTGAAATATAATAGAAAAAGGGACAAGGATAGTCCAACTAAATGATTACCTATAAATTATTTTTTACATTCTTGTAATCACCTAAATCTAAGTATTACCTTTCTATATGAATTATACATATAATTTCAATCACTATATTCAATTTATAAATATCACAACATATGTTTTATAGTGGATATTATTTTCAACCCATCAAGACCTAATTCTAATTAAACAACATCCAACTAAATGGTCAAATAGTTGCAAACAATTTTACACCTCATTTACATTAAAAAGTAGTTAATAATCTTTCTATTTTTAATAATCAAAATTACCTTTAACACTTAAGCTAAATGATATTTAAGAATATCCCAAAACTTTTACTATAGAAGTGATCCTTTGGCACCTTCAAGAACTATTTTAATGGAGCAAAGGGTCCCACGAAACATACAATAAAGTAAAATGTTGCCTAAGAATATAGGAACCCCTACTTTTTAGATTTTAGATTTTAAATGAGTGTCATTGTGGTGGGGCTGAAAATTCTCTCCATCAATTTAAAAAAATTTACCATCAAATATCATTTATCCATAATGTTTAACATTTGTTGCTCTTCCAAAAATTATGAGACCACCAACTTTCTAAAATTTTAAACCTCAATGTTATAGACTTGCCTACTCCATAAAACTAGCCTACTTCATAAAATTAGCCTACTCATAAACTTGCCTACTCCATAATAAAATCAGTTTCTATTGGTAGGATTCCATAAAAACTCCATAAACTTAATAACAAAGAAGTGATTTCTCATTAATAAGATTCCATTAAATTACACAAATCAGGATTTACTCATTTAAATCTGGGATCCATCAACCATGGCCAATTGTCTTCAGAGTCCCATTCAAATCCATAAAAGTGTGCACTCAATATATAACAAACAGATTAACACTGACCACACTCAATGAACCTCTAGATCCAATTCACTATTGTATCTCTATCTAGCTACAGAAGCTTTACAAGCAAGAGGCTGAACCTCTAGACCCAGTTCATTATTGTATCTCTATCTAGCTGCACAAGCTTTACAAGCAAGAGGCTTGGCCAAGAAACTGGGTGTGTCCTCTCCTGCCATAATTACCACCACTCTCGTCTCTTCTTGGCAATCAATGTTCCTCACAGGCAGAGAACAGACCTTACTAGTGTGATCTTCTCCCCCCATATTGAGGGCCACCGTTTTGTGCAAGGAGCAGGCCACGAATATCAAGATCAAGGCCACCAGGGCTAACATGACAAGTAGACCACCAAGCATATAAGGCGCGGGCGAAATTAAGCATAGGCTGCTGCCACAAGTGGCGTTGTCGCTACCAATCATGCTATCCAGAATTCTCACAACAATTCTCTACGTGTAATATGTATTTCTCAGATTTCATACGAGTAAGGTGTTAGAGACTCAGGTCCGTAAGCACATGCATATATATCTTGCGGACCACGTTTCAGTTTGGAAGTTTGGTGATAGAAGTTGGAGTACAGTACGAGAAGTACGTAAATTCTGTTTGTACGATAGCACGATAAATAAACCAGTAAAGGATAGTACACTAACTGTAGTCTTTTAGACGATTAAATTTGACGGTCGAATCCACCTGTGAAGTAATCTTTATTATAAAGTGTTTTTAAATATTAATATATATTTTCAAAAATATAAAGTTTTATTAACAAAAATGATAATTTGTATAAAATTTCATTTAATTTTAAAACTTTTAATTATATTTTACAACAAAAATATCTAATACAATTATATAACCATCAAATTTATATTATAATGGTGAGTGCCTCTTTCAAAAATATCTCATTACTTCATCTTTTTAGTGAGTGATGAGGTTTTTATATATTTTTTATTGTTTAATTGTATTTTTTATATATATTTTTTATTGTTTAATTGTAATTATCTATTTGAGTGATCAACATTTATTGAGGTGTGGATATCAATCTAATCAATGGTATCTTGTTCCACCTTTAAGCTTTACTAAGGTCGTAATTATTAATATTTCTAATAAGTTTTAATTAGTTCTTAATAATTAAAAATGATTATTTTAAAATTAATGTTAATATTTTTTTAAAAAAAAATTAATAATCACTTTTTAATGAAAATAATAAAAATATTATTTATATTATATATAATATTGGTTAAAATATTTGAGTTTTTAATAGTATTTTGTAATTAATTAAAAGTAAGTATTTTTTAAATTAATGTTATGTATTTTTCAAATGTTAATATTTAATTTTTTTAATAAAGAATGTTAAATATGTTATTTACATTGAATATTATCAATTGAAATACTTGAATTCCTATTAATACCTTCTAACCAAATGCAAGTAAATATTTTTAAAGATTGAAATATTGATATGTTTTATCTAAATGTCAACATATATATTTTTACTCTTCGTACATGGGATCATTTAGGCTCATCTAAGCAAGAATTTAAAGGTAAACGCTTGTTGGGTACTCCCACACACAAAATAGATCAAAGTGAACATTAACAGGACATCTAGGAGAAACCCAAGTAAACTCGAAACATGATATGTAATTAAAAACTAAAAAAAAATATCCTAACATTAACAACAAGAACACTTATGAAGAATACAAACAACAAAGGTGAATTCTAAATAGCAATCCTAGAACTACAAATCTGCAAAATGTTAAAAATGGACTTAGTCCACCCCGAAGGTGACTCTTTGATCACTATTAATGCTATACCCTTAACTAGAAACTAACTATATTTGTCTAGGAAATATGGGAGGACTTGTCCAACTTTAGTGATATTAAAATAATACATGTTTATCGAAAAGAAAATGACATGGCCGATCACATGGCCAACTAGGCAATCGACACATAGCATAAAGAGATGATAGTCAACACGTCAAACATCGAGGACAAAGATCTCATTATTCCATGGCATGTAGGTTGCAACACATAATAATGATAAAGCATATTACAAAGGTCTGTTCGTGTAAAGAGGTAATTTCGAATGCTTGGAGCTGCAAACATGAACTTTAATAATTGCAACTCCCTTTCAAAATGCTTTATTGACCTCACATTCCCCTAACTTTATTGTGGATTCTCAAAAATAGATAGTACGATTTTCTTAACAGTAAAGAAGAGGTGGATGGCTTTTTTGGGGTGAAATTACAGAGGCAAGAATGAAGGAAAAATTTAAAGTGAAAGTCTTTGCGGTGATGTATGCCATAAAATTGGTTCTAGGCAACATGTATGTGGGCTCTTCACGGAGGTATCACATGAATTATGATGTTGCCTTGATGTTTCTTGTGGTCTTGCTAGACTCTAGAGAAGACAAGGAAGTTGTCATGGCATTAATGAAGAAACTAGTAAGGGAAAAATGGTGTGGGGATTGAAAAACTATTTGGATAGAGGTATAATTGGTATTAGTTTGCATCCTAATAATGAGATATAGCTATTTTTGACATATGACAATAATGGGTCTTGGATCCCATTCATCTTTTAAGCCATTGCGGTGGACTACTTGGCATGGTGAGCAAAGCCCAGATGGGGCATAGGATTCCTAAAGATAAATTTTGAGATCACTGGAGTGGAGGAAGTGGGTTGGCATTTTTTTTGGGACAACAATTTGGAGGATAAAGAAATGATAGAAGGTGGAAACTAGGGTTGGCGAGGTCAATTCACACCATGGCCTCAAGTTTTTTGTTGTTACAGATAGTAGTCTACATCTATAAGGTCATTTTGTCTCTAGGTCCCTATAGGTATAAAGGTCTAGGTTTACAAGGCCAAGATGTGTAGTGGCCATTTTTGTATTATTCTAAAGCTATGATAAGAGCCTTAGTATAGATGGCTCCTCTATAGATAACTAGAATTAGCTACAAGTATGCATGCAAACTTACCCCTCTAGGGTAGACAATTGTAAATTTTACTATTTTACTAATATATTGGGTGTGGCCCCATAACACCACATTTACTAATTAAAAAAAAAACATATAAATTTTTACTATTTGACTGATAAAAATGTTCTTTATGTCAAATATTAATAGTTGAAATATTTGAGTTCTTATTAGAGCCTAAACTTACATCTATAAAATAATTGTTTACATTCATACAATTCAATGCATAAACAACAAGTGTATAACATTGGTTATTAGTCAAGAGTTTTTCTTTTTTCTCTATTTTAGGGTATAGCAAGTGTCTAAAATACAAGTCAGTTAAATTTTAATTTATTGCTAGTTAACTTTTAAGTGTCTACAACATTATTACTAGTGTATATCAAATGTTGTCAACTATATATGCAAAATTTAAGACATGCAAAAGAGATTAAAACAATAGTAAACCCTCTATTTTGAATCAAACCATACCTCTAATCAAGCTAAAAACAATTCAAAAAAAAAAATGTATGACAAATATTTTGAATGCGAATGTGGTTGCTCAAAGATTTATGCAAGATTTAAACAATATGTACCTATCAAACTTTGAACATCATGTATTTCTTGATGAAGGATTGGGTTAAATTTAATGTTTGGTTGAGGATGTGAATGGTAAAGATTTGATCTTGAATGAATAATGGAGATTGATTAAGATGAGTGGAGAATACTCACTAAGAACAATCAAGAGGGAGTTATAATGGCTTCTTAGTGGTCTTTAAAATGAGTGAGGGGAATTAGCTATTTTATTTATTTTGACTAATTAGTTGTGCATGGGTTAAAAATAGAAGGGAATTGTGGACATATCATAGAATATGAGAGAATAATTAGATTTCTTATTATTTGTGGAGAAATCAATGAAATTAAGTTTATTTATTTTGGAATAAATGGATGTGTATTGACCTAATTAACTAAATAATATAAATTATTTAAATTAATTAGTGGTGGTAAATGAATTATAGGGGTAATAACATGAAAAAAGAGAAACATCAATGTAGTATTAGGATGCAACATTAAGTACATCATTAGAAGATGGTGATAATTTAATATCTATATTTTACCCCTCTTTGAAATGGTATGGTAAAGTAAAGGTGTTTCAAATAAAGTAGATATAGGTACTTAGTGGGATGATATAACATGCTACAAGTGTGAAGTAATGTTGTTCTATAGGTATCATTGTGAACTTCATTTATTAAAAATTTGGCTTCTCCCAAATGTAAACACCTTAACATGGTACCATCATGGCCCCTTTTGTAGAGGATGTTGCTAGGGAAATGGTAGGTAGATTGAATGAAGAATGTATGTGGTTGTGCCAAAGATTGGATTAAAGGGGTACAATTGCATAGATGGATTGGGTAATAAATTTGGCTATGTAAAAGTGGTGGCTACAAGGCATGAATAAATGTCATGGTACGAGCGGGAATCAAAACCAACAATTTCAAACACCATGTCACATTCTACAATTAGATTTTCTTTGGATTGAATGATATATTTTGAAGCTCTTTGAATGTTTAACTATGGGATTTTAGACATTTAACATTAGATTTAAATGTATTTATGATGTATGGGATTCAGGAATTTTTGAGACACTTAGATTTTGAGATTTAGGGTTTTAAATAGATTTTTTATTTTTGGATTTAGGATTAATATCAAGATATTGGGATTTAGATTTAAAATTTTGAGAATGGATTTTGAATGGATGATGTAAGTTTTAAATTGGGATGTGGGCATAAAATTTGGATATTTGGATTGGTATGTGGATTTTTGGATTTAAAAATAGAATTAGAATATTGCATATTCAAATTTGGATGTTCTAAAATGATTCATTGTTTCTCTTTTCTTTGGGATCTATTGCTTTTATGCTTCCTTTTTTAATTTTTAGACTCATATTTCCCTTTAGATTGATTTTAATTGTTAACTTGAATTTGATTTTATGTTTATTTGTTATGCTTTGCAACATGGTGATTCATGGATTCTTGTGGGATTTTCTCTTTATATGTCGGTGCATCCAAATTTCCTCCAAAGTTTATGTTATGGTCCTATGGGGAAATATTTTACTAAATCCCATAAATTTCATGATTGCTTCATTATTTTGGAATAATTCAAATAGTGTGTGATTTTTCTAGTCCTAGTTGGTGACTTTAGGTGATGGAAGATCAATTTTGGTAATAGGAATGATGGTATTGCTACAAGGTTTGGTGGAAACAAGCCCTTTGTAGGAGTGATAGGAGGAATTAAAATGGTTGTTGGAAGAAGTTCCCTAGAATCTATAGAAGTGGCTAACATATTTATTTTTTCATTAGGATACTTATATACAATTCCCTAAACTCCTTGATTTATATTAACATATATAAGATCCAAGATTCCTTACTCATGAAGGCTCGATCCTTCGCCTTAATATTTCATGATTTGACATATTCAATTTATGATAGGGTACTTTTCATTTTGAAAATAAGATGTAAATTCATATTTAGATACCTAGGAATCGTTGGAAGTTTCAATATGTTCCTCTACAAGAAGAACAAATCAAATAAAGATGGTCCATCCAAGATAATATGATGTTTGAGCTTTCTCCTCATTCAGAATTATGCTACCTTTATCAATTATATACTCAATATGATCAATCATGAATTTCTTATCATCATGCTTGATGTGATCAACATCATTTATAAGTGGCTATCGATATGCTTCTTATGATTATTTTTCTTGTACATGTGTTCAAAGGGATTGAGTGTTCATCATAGGAAGAGGGGTGGTTGAATGGTGGATAGCACTAGTTTGGGTTTCTTGTTCTTGGTATTTTTTTATAGAATGGATGGAATTGACTTGAGTACTGTGATCTTGATTTGGTTGGGAGCAAGTTTGATCATGCTTTGCAATGAAATCTTGATGTATATGTAGCTTTAATTCCTTCTTGGACAAGGCATATGCTTCAATGTCCTCTATATAGATTAGGCCTTTCATATACTCCCCTAATTATTATTCTTTGGAAGGTAGAATGTCTTTGGACCTTATGACACTTATGGATTTTGTATTTTATGTATTTTATGGATCTCCTGAAATATATGTAGACACCTAAATATTTTTTGTAGTCCTAATCAACCAAATGCATCACCTAGACAAGTCCTCTTCACCTAGTCTCTCACTTAATTAAATAATATTATTATTTAACTATCCACTTTTTCCATCCCACCTCACAATAAATAAAGAAATAATTATTATATAAACCTATTTTCGACCTCACACATGGAAAAATATTTAAATGTTATTATAAATTATGGATATATTCCTCCAACCTATCCCAAGAATAAAGGATGCCTAAGAACACGTCATTAATATGGTTCCAATATTATATCCATCAAACCCAAGAATAAAGGGCTCTTGGATGCATGTGTCGCTTATGTCTCTCATAGTTACGGGTGCTACCACAATAGTGGTTTACACTTTCTGGGAGATCTTGATTTTTGCTGAAATCACATATTTTTAGAAAATATAATGATTTAAGCCTTGAAAAGTTCCATTTAAAGGATTCCAATTGAAGATGGTTTGATCAAACCACCTTAGACCAAGCCCCTTGTGTAGAACCCAGCTAGTTTTAAACCATACCTATAACAAAGTCTCCTTCACACCTATCAAAATGCTAATAAAAAACCACTTTTGATTTACCTTTTGGGAGATCAAATGAATTCATTTAAAATTTATTTTTTGCAAGTATGTAGTCCTTATTATAAGCTTCTAGAAAAGTATAATTTTAATTAAATTTAATTTGATTATTATATTTATTTTTTATTTCTTGTGAATGTAGGTTTTTCACCGAAAATGAAGCTCTTTGTTCTGCACATGTGGAAAAATAGAAGATTATCAAAACAAAAATTTGAAAAATATGAGTGCACCAGATATTGAAGTCCTTTATCCAACAAAAAAAATAAAATTGAATTTCGATACATACAAAAAAAGTTACATGTTATACGGTCCGCCTATGTCTGAATTGTAATTGGTTTGATTTAGAAACCTTATTAAGGAAAAAATATTCAATAAAACATTATCTAACCAAGTGGAAGCACTAGATATCGAAGTTACAAATCTAAATTTTAAAGAATTATAATTTTATCATTCATGGAAAAAAAATTATACGTTATACGATGAGCGTCACTTTTTAAAAATATTGTTTTTTGAAAAAAACTAGTTTTCGAGGGAGATAGAAAAATAAGTGCAATTTGATTCCAAAAATTTTGAAAAATATATATTTAGAATCTATAGAAAAAATTTCACAAAACTCTAGTTTGCATCATCTTCAAATTCCTCACGGTTTAGCCGCTATAGGTGCCCAAAAGTGAAGATTTAGTTAGAAAAATTTATTTCAGTGTCCAGTTTGGCCAAAAATTGTAAACCACTATTGTGGGATCACCCTTACAACCACATAGAAAAATTAGCAAGTGTATCCTAGCATGTCACATTCTAACAACCTCCATCTCAACCCTCCATTCTCCTTGATCCTAGGGAAACCCTCTCAAGCATCCTCCACCATTGATCTCACTATTAGATCTCAACCATCCATTGCCTCTTCTAAAACTCCATAAATTGAGTCACGTCCTCATTCATTTTCATCCATCAACTTTGATCTAATTATATGCTATCAAAATTGGTAACATCAAGAAAATGAAAATCCACATACTAACTAATTAGTGGAGAAAATCATTCAACAATAGATTTTGTGGTAGCATTGGAGTTTATTGTTTATGTTGTTGCCTTGTTTACACTCTTTTATTGAGATATATTTGAGGTTTGTATTAGTTTGAAATAAGAATCTTGTGTTTTTTATTTGTTTCCATTTCAATTCTGAATTATTGCTTACAATGTATTTGTTTAACTTCACATGTGGGTTGAATTGTAGAAATGATATAGCTCTAGGGGATGTTGGACATCTTTAATGGACTTTAGGCTAATTTCTCTAGTACTAGCATACACTTGCATGATGGAATTTTAATTTGAATGGGGATGGTGTTATGAGGATTTTGGATAACCTTAATAGACTTTGGTTAGTGACTCTATTTTTGACAATATGCTTACATGATGGCACTTGAATTTGAATGGGGATAGTGTTAGGGGGATCTTAAATAACCTTAATAAAATTTGGATCGATGACTATATCACCAATTGTAGACACCTAAAATCATCCACGCCTAACCACACTCAATTTTATCCTATTCCAGCATCAATTAAATAAATCCAATTATTTAATTAATATTCTGAATCATCTTCCAATCATTAATTAAATAAATATAAATCGTTTGTTTAATTAATTCATATTTTATCCTCTTTCCTCTATATTTCATCCTTAGTTAAATAAATTCACTTTTATTTACTTAATTCCACCTTCATATCCCTATCCTCTAAAAAATAAATAAATACACACTTTTGATTTAAATCCTCTTTTTCCACCCCAATCCAATTAGTTGATTCAAATAAACTAATTAAATAATTAGTCCTTTACAAATCAAAATAAGATTAATTTAATTAATCACTTCTCACACACTCCCATAAAATCTTATCCATCCATTTATCCTATAAAATCTTCGCCATCAATATTAGACATGTGATTATCACACATGTGCACGAGATCCCTCACATGTCAAGTTAGTAGCTTTTATGAATAAAAAATCATCAACTAGGATATAGGGGATGAATTGCAATATGAAATACCTTCTTTTGGGCTGATTTAAGGCATTTGGATACTCACTTGTTTGTATAAAGGCAACCATATCATGACACTAATTGTTTGGATTGTCATGGTCAACTGATTAGGCATATTCTAAAGCATGTATTGTATCATTAATAGTCTATATGTCTATTGCTAGTTATTCACACATCCCTTTACCCCTTACAAGCTTGGTTACTTTGATGTATACATCATACTCCATGAATTTAGTTATCCACCCAACTCTTTTTCACTCACATCCTTGCTCAACAAAAAATCTTTCACACTTGTATGACTAACCATCAACTACACTTTATTGTTATAAAGCATGTGTCTAATTTTTTTAAGGGACTTCACAACAAAAAAAACTTTTTTTCAACAAATTTATACCCGAGTTTATAATAGTTTGAGTGGTTGACTGAAAAAGATAATTAAAGCTAATCCATTTGGCCATCATTTTTCTTAGTCAAAATAATTGATATACTCCCTTCACCTCCAAAAGCTCAAGAATGAACTATTTTTCATAGTTAGGGTTAACTAAAGTAGGAGCTTGATAAATAGTTTTCTTGATTTCCTCAAAATTATCCTTACCTTCCTTAGATAGTAGAATATAATGTTCTTTTTTAGCATAGAAGTAAGAGGCTTAGCCAATGAAGCAAAGTTTGGTATAAATATCCTTACAAAGTTAATCTTCCCAAAGAAAATTTGGAGACCTTTCTTGCAACTAGGAAGGATAATAGATAAAACAACACTCACTCTTTCTAAATCAATAAACTAAATCAACGAGATAACTTTTTACACATGTCTCTCATAAACAACAAACAAGTTATTAGTTAAATAAATTCATTGTTAAGTAAAGCTAAGCTAAGCTAAACTAAAAACTCTTTATTTAAGATTAGAATTATATATTTGACCAAGAATTTATTTATCTAATCAACCAATAATAATTGAATAAATTAAAACATTATTTGAATCAACTAAATAATCAAATTTAATTAATAGATGTGTGTATCAGTTAATTATCAAATTTAAAAGTACAATCATTGTGGTTGTGTTCGCCCCTTTTGAAAGGGGGGATGGGATGTCGAACCCTATAAATATCTATTTACCATAGCAAACCAATATTGGCACAACCAACATGCATCCTAAGAGAATAAGTTTATTAGCCATCCCTTCAACATTAATTTAGCTTAAAACCCATAAAAATGTATGCGAAAATATAAAATGAAAACATCCCCATAATCCCTACCTAACAATGATTAATTGAACTATATCCATCCCAATTTTATTAAGTATAACTATTAGATATAATAAAACTAAAAGACTGCAACATCGATCTATTTTTCAAAAGATGTGTAGCTATGGATCTACCCGAGTTGGTTTATATGTCATATCTATGATCAAAATTCCAAGAGATTTTGTTGACTCTTTTCATGCCTAAATTCATTGCTATTTTTCTTAGGCTCAAATCTCTCTCAAAGGCTTTGAAATTTTAGAGAGCAAATGAACCTTTAAAAACCCTAGTTTTTCATATATCTGTTGGTCTAACTCCTTTTCTAAACAAAATTTTACATTTAGGTGATCCACTTGAGTAAAAACAAGAATATTTTAAACCCTTCCACAAAAGGTAAATTTTCTTGTATTTGTGATTATGCAAATGCACGTGAGTCATTTAAGTGTGTTTGTTTTCAAATCCTAAATGGATGTGATCATTTAAAATTATCTTTGTAGGTATGGATATGAGAAATTAGGTCAAGGTAAGTTATGAGGCTTTTGTGTTACATTTTGGGAAGCGACACCCAAGTATTATGGAATGTGTTTTGTGAGTGGGCAATATGTAACTATCTAAAAGTAAATATGCATACATTAAAAGTCAAATGATGATTTGATAATCCAAATCATGACCCTACATGACATGAAAATTGATAAAGTCAATCTTGAGCTCATTACTCTATAGTGAAACTGTCACATCCTTTAAAATTCTCCCATTCACCACCTTTTATTAGCCTAAGTCTCCTGTAAACTATCCACAACCTCATTTTGATAAAAAAAAATCCTTTTCTTTCTATTCAAAACTAAAAGATCACCCTTTAGCTTATCAATTTTCCCTAATGAACATTTTTTTATTGAAAGAGGTGAATGCTTATTATAGATCCAAATGAGTGACTTGTCGCATGGGAAATATTTTCTTACTTTTGGAATTTTAACTTCAATTGATACCAATCTTAAGATAATTATCTTTAGTTTTTCTCACCTCCTATAATTTTGAGATTAAATATTTAGTGCATGTATTCCTATATGTTTTCCCCTCTTCAATTGAGTTGGTGTTGGGAAGGGTGTCTCAACCTTCTATCTCAACGTTTCATATTTAATTATTTTACTATATTATTTGTCATTTTATCCTCACATGGGAAAGAATGCATCCCACATTGAGTGGTACTTTTGGCCACATGTCAGATATTTTATAATGTGTCTAAGGAGTTGTAAGCACATCTAATGGCATTATGACATTGTAATATGTGGAGATTATTTATGACGGATTATGTGACACATGTAAGAGCATAATTATAGGGAGTTATATAGTAGACTTGACTTTTGACCGAATTCATGATGCATATAATGATATGTCATAAGAAATCTTTGATTAGGGATAACAAATCCAAAATGGATCACCCAAGTTGGTTAGTTGGTTATGATAGATTATGACCATGTAAGAGAATCTTTTAATATTAGCACGTTGATTCATTATAAGAGTTGGGCATTAGAATTCCTCATGGGGATTTAGGTGCCATGTTTGGGAGTGGTACATTTTCCCATGGTTTATGGTTTACCATTTATAGATTCCTAATTTTTATATTTTATATATTGGTGCCTAGGATGGAGATGTAGTATAGTATAATTCTGTAAGGAGTTATGTTGCCAAATTTCTACAAAATTGTGTTGGTTGTTCTCTTGTAAAGGCTTGATTCAGTTGATGTATTGTAATCAGATTGGTGCTATGAATACATTGGTTCAAGATTTTGATGGTAGGTTTTTTCCAAAAGAGTTTTCCTAGGATAAACATTGTGTCATTGTGGTATTGCTTTTGTGTATATATTTTTTAAATTGCTACATCTTAAATCTTGCATGTATTTATCTCCTTCTTGATTAGTGTAGAAAATGTTTCTACTATTTTCTTTCTTTCATTTGGTATTCAAGCCTTGATCAACTATATTTCCTAGGTGGTAGGAAAATAATTCTTGGATTAATCTTGGTTTTAGTGGGATCCATGTGCAAAAAAAAATTGTTTCTAGGGGAAATGGAAAGTACATCATGATTGGGAATTAAATGATTTACTAACACAAAATTCAAGCCTTGGAATCTCAATATGGACAAAGATATTTGGTTAGTAGTATTTGGATGTAAACCTACTAATGAAGGATGAATATTGAGATGTGTTAGATTAGAAACCTAAAATCCTTATTCAATTTTTTTTGGTAGATTCAATGCTCCTAAATTTTGTGGGAGAACCCATTGCTAAAATCCTATAGGAAAATGTGTACAAAGCTAAATCCTTGGTGAATAATCTTTTATATGGAATAGTTTTATACTTTGAGGATAGGTGGTGGAAACTCACTTGTTGAGCACTTGAATGCATTTAACACCATTATAAGCTAGTTATATAGTTTTTTCAATGTGAAGATGAAAGATATTTGTAAGGTTCTTTTATGTACTTTGTTAGATTAATGGGATAATCTAGTGATGTTCATTAGAAGTAATGTTTCAATTTTATGTTTCATGAGGTAGTGGCATCTCTTCCCTCAAAGGAGACGAGGAGGAAGGTTTTGAATTAGCCAAGGAATCACTAGTTATTTATAGATAGTTGAAGGAAAAAGACAAGAAGAAGGATAAGAAAATGGACAAGACCATATTGTGTGTAGTGATATTTGTGTTCAAAATGAAGGATTTAACTACTAAAAACCATTCAAAACACAAAAATAAAGACAACAATTGGATAGGGCCAAAAGAGAACTCAAACCTCTATGAAATTCGATGAAAACTCGATATGTCAAAGCTCTCGTTGTGTAGATTGCCCCAAGATCATCAATTTTTATGTGTTCTCAAGGGAATTTGGTAGCATAACAATTCTAAATTGCTCAAGATTGTATTTGATCCAAATGGCTATTTTTTTGGTATGTATGAGAGAGAAGTAATATATGGAGGGCTAAGATTGATCGAATGAGGACCAAGGGATCTCAATGCTTGAGACATATCACCTCATGAGATGTTGCAAAGTGGCATCATGAGGGGAGATGTGAGGGAGATGATCTCTCAAGCCCCAAGATTATGACAAGTGTCACAATGTGAAGGCTTGAGAAGGAGATGGTACTTTAAAAGGTATCATGGGAGATGGGGAGGATCAAGGTCGTAAAGTTCTTCCTTGTCCTACATTCCCAATGTATGACAAGGAAGGAATAAAGGAATTTAAAATTCCTTTGGGTACTTTTGGAAGAAAGACCCATGTGTCTAAAGGACATGGGGTCTTTCCCAAAAGAGGAAATATTAATGAGAAGGGTGGCTAGGATGATAGGTAATAAATGGAAAGGGATTATCCCTTTCCTAATCCTAAGATTAGGAATGTGCAAATGATTGGGGGAGGGATTGGGTGGAGATTAAGACTTAAGCCCTAATTATGAGGCAAGTGGGAAAATATGGATGATGTGACACCTCCTTAATCCATGATTAAGTGTGTGCACATAATTAGGAAATGGATTAGGATTAGGATTAGAGGATTATGAGGAATGATGGAGGTTGTGGCATGTGGGAGGAGGATTTAAAAAAATAATGATTTATTTATTTAATTTTTGGATGAGAGGAATTAAGGTTGGGTAAATAATTAAGGGCAATTATTTACCTAAGGTTGGAATTTAGGAGGAAATCAATAGAGTGATTTTAGACAAATGCCAAGATAGGGGGAATATTTAATTAAATAATATAACATTTTTTAATTAATATGGAGGGTTGGAAAATATGAATTAAATTAAATAAATAATGTTATATATTTAATTTAATAGATGAAGCAAGTATAAACAAGAAATTATGGTAAAATTTCCCAAATGAAAGTGGTCAATTTTAGGTATCTATAATTTTCCCCTCTTTGAAATAGCGTTAAAATGATGATGTTTCAAAGAAAATAAAAATATAGTTGACTCAAAGGAAAGACTAGATGAAAAGATGCCTTGGTGCAGAGCAAGTGGAAGAAAGGATGTTGGGGATAAGTGATGGCCCCTCGAGAGGATGGTTGGGAAAAAGGGACCTGAGCAACATCTTGAAAGATGGAAAAGAGGCCCGAAGGAGGATCCATTTGGAAAAATGAAGAAGAATGGTGAAATAATCAAGAAAAATGGAGGTATGAGGAAACAAGAGCAAAAATAGTGATTATGAAAGGAAGTCGGGTATGTGGAAGTAGCTTCCTACACTAATCTAAGTAGGGGAGAGTTACAAAAATTTCTTTTAACACCTTTACAGTTACAAATTCAAAAGATTCACATACATATCAAAACATATAAACAATAAAGCAAACCATAAGATAGTGTTTACATGGGAAAACTCTTTCGAGAAAAAAAAACCCATACTCCAAATCGCATAGATCAACTTTTATTATCAACAACGATAGAATAGTTACAATACAATTTTAGAGCAATGCTCAGGAGTCTTCACACTATGACAAGAATCTAGCATAATTTTGGCAGCTTAATGACATGTAAGCTCCTTCAAACTTGTCACCATCAAAATGCACTAAGTCTGTAAGTATTTATAAGCTCTCAACATGAAACAAGGTGCCCAAAACTTGGCATAACCAATTCCCATGCCCAAGGTGTGAACATGAGTTCATTATGACATTTCATCATAATCAAAACTCATAATTATGATAATCTTCCACAAATCAGACCCTGTCCGATAAAAATAGTCATTGTTGCACATGCAATGAGCCTACATGCATGCAAATACCTTGCATGTGTATGTTTCCTCATCACATGGGTCCCACTTGTCATAGTTAACTATAAATATGTCATTCTTGACTCTTTGGACACTGTCATAATAAGTCATAAATTGACATAACAAGTTGTCATATCCCATGACATAGTAACTTATGACAAATGCCACCAATTTAGGCACAAATATAGGTCCTCCAAAGTGGATACCTACCTCCACTAATTTAGCTTACAAATTGTACATGTTACTTGCCATGTAGGATGCCACATCACCGACAAGTCCCACAAAGTGACATCAATTTGGGTAGGCAAATAAACATTATAATATAAATAAATACATCACAAAATAATAAATAAATGTTAGGACTCAAAGTTTAAGACACCCTAATCCCAAAAAATTAGGGTAGGAATAAGTAGGGATTATGGGATAATTACTATTTATTTTAACCTAATCACCTAAGAGCCCAAGTGAAGAAATGAGAAGCAGGTGGTAGAGAGAATGGAACATGCATGAGCTCCAATGCAATAGTAGCGATTGAGTGAGGGAAAAAAAATGATGAGGAGGCTAAGGTGATCAGGTATGCCCACTTGAACTTTCCTTTATACCCTTAATTTGGAATTTGTTATAAGTTAAACATGTGTGGGGGGATGGATCTACCCAACCCAATAGGGTGGATCCACCCATGGGTGGAGAAGGGGCGGATTGATGCAGGAGCATCCCGGGTGTATGGAAATCCTCATCAATCCAAAAAATATATCGTTTTAAATTTTGCTTTAGTTTGATTGAGTTCTGGCATTTTTAGTTTTGTCAAAGTGAAATGGAAACATTTGGTGTGGAAATCAATTCACAATTTCATCAATAACATGTTGTATCACACAGTTTGATATACCCCACATATTTGCTTCTTTCAATGATATATTTGTCAAGCATCATTAAAAGCCACTTTCATGCAGACGTGGTCTGATAAGAGCTCAAGGCGTAAGGAAGTCATCATTTTATTTAAAATTTGTATCCTTCCATATAATGTAATCATGCCACTATATCATTCAACAAGATATTTGAAAGGAAAAGATTAAAACCATCAGCTAAGTGAGGCAACGATGTCAACAGAGACCATATAGCAAAATTCAAAAGGTCACACTATGTTTCTCAGGGAATGAAAATTAAATGACATAAAGAGCGTCGATATGATTACATAGGTAGAATTCAAAGTGGAAAGGACAAAATTGCATCGTGTTTTCTTAGGGAGATCAAAATCCAACTGAGTCAAGATTAAAATACCAGGCATCGAACCAACTCTGGGGGGCAGTGAAGGAGAATCGTGCAGGATAAAAAGGGGCGCAAATATTGAAGACCTTTAAAAATATTAAGTGGCAGATTTAAAAGATATTGGCAGGGGTTGTGTAGGAAGGAGAGAGGCCGCAACAGGTGCCAGATAGAGAGGAGCAAATAAAAGATGTAGGGAAAATAGAAGAGACCGATTGGATTGGAGAAAGTTGATCAAGTTAAAGAGAGGAGGCATCGAATTGAGGTGTGTGCGTAGGAGTGAAGGTAAAGTATGCAGATGAGAGGATTCGGTCATGTGAAAACAAAACAATAGAGGCATCGAACATAACACTGTGCACAACAGAGAAAGGAAGGTATAGTACAGTAGTGGGAAGTGCACAAAACAAGGAATAGAAATAAAGGGTGAGTAGAGTAGTGATCAAAGATTTAGCAAGCTTCTTATAATTTAGCTTAGAGGAGATAGAAGATGCCTCCTCTCTTTTAGAGATGGAAAGTGAGAGCATTTGAAGGCCCATATTGTAATTTGTTACAAAGTTTTGCATTGCAGATTTTGATATACATTGTGTGGGTTTTAATCAAATTAAACCAAATTGTGGTGTTTCCATTCAAATTATGTTTCCAAGCAGCAAGTTTATATTTTTAAGAGATTGGAATTGAGGTAGGAGGTTTCCATTTGACTGATTGTCTTGTGAAGTACCAGGCCATGGAAAGGTCATTGAATGTAATTTGTAATTAAATCAAATAAAGAAAAGGTTTGCTTGCAATCAAGATTTTGATGAATATTGTAATAAGGTTGAGTGTTGTCTATAAGTGTGATTTTGTGCAGGGGGAGTACCCTCTGCATCACGGATGCACTGAAACTAAAATGGATGTGTGGAGTGGTGAATGTGCCTTAGGTGGGTACATCCACTGAAGGATGGGCGAATGTGTCCAAAATGAGCGGATGTGTCCCAAAGGGGTAGATCCATTGGAGGATGGGTGAATGCATCCCAAAGGGGAAAATTCATCAAAGGATGGGAAAATGTGTCCCAAAGGGGTAGATCCACCAGAGGATGGGTGAATACATCCCAAAGGGGTGGATCTCCACTAGACAATGGGCGGATGCATCCCAAAGGGTTCGATTCTCTAGAGGATGGGTGGATGCATCCAAAAGGGGTGAATCTGTCAGAGGAGATAGAAGATAAAATAGAAGATAAAAAAACACAAGAAGCTGACAAGTTGGACTAGATGGGTGCAGGAATTTATGATTCTATAAAATTGAGAGAGGCGATTGACTATGCTATAATTAATTACACATTTTGACAAGGATGACTGGGCCTTCTTAGATGTGTCAAGGCTAGGAAACATAGAATGAATTTCAATGATTTGAGTGCATTGACTGCTACAAACAACATTGGTAGAGTGATGAAAATCAGAGACAAGCACCTTCCACCTCTTTACAAGGGAGATGACGATCACTCTAAAGGATGTGTGGCAGATCCTTCAATTTCCTATTAGAGGTTTGAGGGTACTGGGATCAAGTGTAGCAATACCCACACTCTTGGAGAGACTATTGCAGAGGACAGACGTCCCTACTCAAGGGATGGCCCTAGACATCGACAGATGCATCGACCTAGTGTTGGGAGTGGCATTTTATATGTGTAGTTTGATTAGTGGGGTGTTGCTACCAAACATGAGTGACATAATTTTTAGCCTGTCACTGGGAGAGGTCATGGCTAAGATGATCAACCACCAATGATGATATGTGTGGGGGCCTTGTGTGCTAGTGCAATTGTACTGTGACATGCACATAGTATGCTACCAAGGTGGATAAATCCTCACACATATTACATTTCTACAAATTTGGGTGTGGGAGTATATCGTAGAGTCATGACTGATAGGCCAAAGGAATGACAAGGGGTGGAGGAGCTAGTGGTGTTTAGTTGGCAAGGGGGACTAAGTTACTAGGAGGTACAAGGGATGGTTTATTGGCGGAGGGTGCTAGATGAGCTAGAGGAGGGGACATGGTGTGGAGGTTGTATCAAGAGCATGAGGGATGGGTCGAGGATCAAGAGTTGGCCCGGTTTATGTGTAGCCCCTACTACATCATAGGGAAATATCCCCATTTGATAGAGAGATATCTATCAGATCAAGTGACTCGATAGTTTAGGGTGGTACAGGATATACTTGAGGGACCCCACAGGTTCTCTTGGCTATTCAAAAAGGAAAGAGAGTGGGGTTGCAGATGGCTCCTCGAGTGGCAACCCACTCTTGGAGGAGATTCAAGGAGGTGATTATAATATCCCTAATGGGATCTGCCCTGAAATTCTAATTTTTATTTCTATTCAAAACCTAATTCTGATTTTTTATTTTTATTTTTTGATTTCAAACAAAATATCACAATGAACACATGAGTGGCCAAACATGAAAAATAAGCATGCCAAATTATGCTACCAATTGATATTCATATCAAACATGAATTCCACCATGAAAAAAACAAGATAGGGCATCCAAATGCAACATAATGATATGATTTTTTGTAGATAACTTAGAATTATATTGCAAAACTGAATATTTTAGACTGGTTTTACAAAGAACTCAAGGGCTCAAACATATGCCCAGGTTTCCGCTCTACAAATCAGATCTAAAACTATGATTATACATACCAAATATATGTAAAATAGTCTTCAAATATCAAACCCTAGATGGGAAAAATTCCTCCTTGGTAAGTGCTTAGGGTTTACTACTCCAAATATGCTTCAAATAATGCAAAATAGGCCTCCAAAAGTGGGTGCTTAGGTCTTCTCCAAGTGGTGCTCCAAATTAGGGAAAACCCCTAATGCAATGTGCTCACAAAATGCCACAATAATTTCACTCCAAATCTAATCTATAAATTTGATTATGCAATGATGCTCCAACCTCCAAATGTCTCGAATGAAGTACAAATAGAACTCTGTTACGATTCTTCCACAAGGTGAGTTATTTTTTTGTCCAACTCCCTTTTATGTAATAGGGTTTTCATCCTAAAGCATATCTTAAATATGCTCTTAAGGAGAAGAAGTTTGTTGGAAATAAATTTCTTGAATGATATGAAATGCGCAAAAGATCTTAAATTTATACTTGATTTTCACCTTCCTCCCACAAGCTGGCCAACCTAAGCAACTTAGAAATTTTATTATTATTATTTTTCCCTCCAATTTGGCCAACCCAATTTAGGCGCCCAATTTCTCCTTTTAAATTTGCATTTTTTCTTTTTTATATTTTCCAAATGGGGTGCACCAATTCATGAATTAAGATTTTATTATTTAATATTATTTTTCCCTTTTTTATCCTCCAAAAAGGGTTGCCCAGCATAATAGAATTAAAAAAAATTGGCTCTACAATCATTAATAATAAATTTTGGAAAATTAATTCCCAAGTCTACATAGCCAAATAAAAATTAATTGAGCCATAAAAGAATTATTTCCAATTATTCAAGGCTCAAACCAAATATTTGAGGACATTATAGTCCTCCCTTCCCGAGATTGCTTGTCCTCAAGCAATGATAAGCTTACCACCACTGGGATCCCAAATTCTTATATCATCACACCTAGCAAACATGAATAGAGAGAAGCGTCTCATAGTGCTAACAACACCAAACAATTCTCCTAACCCTGTAGATCCTTGATGGATGTGTATGTTGGGAAAATGTGTCTCAACCTTGCAATTAAATAAGGTACTATTGATACGTAAGCACGAGGAGGCGTGGGGGGTTACACCCCCACTAGGGGTCCGAGGGTCGTGCGCCCCAGTAGGGGCTTGAGGGCAGGGCCCTCGCAAGCTAAATTTTATGTATATTTTATTTTTGTAAATCTAGACTATTCATCATTAAGTCTTAGATCTAATGGTCGATATTTTGTTGGCTTGACTTTCCCTAGAAGGAAACCCTATTTTATGAGGGTGTTGTATTACAACTATGTAGTGTGATGAATTCTAAGAGTCTAATATTGGTCATGTTACCTCTTCATCTCTACTTGGTGACACTCTTGTGAGAAGCTTGCTCTGCAAGTATATCATAATCTTTGTGATTTCTAAATAATATATTGGATAACTTTTGGAGTGTGGGGTTTTTCTCCTGAAAGGGTTTTCCCCACATAAATCTTTGAGTTGTGGTATGCATGATATTTATGTTTATTTATGTTTAAGTTTTTGTAATTGCTAAAGATCTATAAAGTTTTGCATTATCCTCCTTTCAAGATTAGCATAGGAAGTTGTTCCGCTACCTTAGATTCCTTACAAGTGGTATCAAAGCCTTATCACCTTTGGTTTCAGCTGTGGGTTGTTGGGTTTTTTTGAACTAATCCAAATTTGAGTGGGAGCTTATGTGAAAGATATTTTGTGATCTTGTTGCAAGAATTTTTAGATGGAAAGTTCATTAGTGGGAATAGAGATGGATAAATTTTCTAGAAATAATTTTGAAATGTGGAAGTTGAAGATGGATGATTTGTCGATAGATTGAGATCTATGGGATGTTGTTGATGAGAAGGTTTCAAGGCTTGCAGATCCTACTTTGGCTACTCATATGATGTTATGGACCGTAAATCCAAGGGTCTAATCAGATTGTGCTTGGTAGACTATGTTTTAATCAATGTCCATGAAGAGACCTCTGCACAAAAACTATGGAAGAAGCTTGGTGAGATGTATCAAGCCAATTCTTTAGTGAACAATATTTCTTGAGGAAGAAATTGTATTCCTTGAGAATGGAAGATGGTGGACGAATTATAGACCACCTAGAAGCATTCAATATATTAGTGGCTCAATTGGCATTAGTTGGTGTCAAAATGGATGAGGAGGAGAAATTTCAAATCTTGCTTTGCTCTTTGCCTAATTCATTGGACTCTCTTGTTATGGGTATTGGGAGTACTTCTATTATCTTGAAGACTAAAGATATGTTGGGTTCTTTGCTTTCTGAAGAGATGAGAAGGAAGGTATCCATTAGTACCAAGAGGACCTAAATGTTCATGGAAGACCTAAGAAAAAAGGAAAGAATACTGAGAAGTGTGATAAATCCAAGTCCAAGGGGAGATCCAAATCTCCTGGAAAGTCCAAAAGTTATTTGCTAAAACTACGGTAAGCCTGGGAATATTTGTAAGGACTGCAAAGAAGAAAAGAAGAAGAAAAAGAAGAAATTTCATTATGATTTTGAGTATGAGAGGGAAGATGGTGATGCATTCATTGCAACTTTGGAAACTCATGTAGGTAATGATGCATGGTTAATTGAATTAGGTGCATCTTTCCATATGACCTTTAATAGAGATTGGTTTTCTAAATATGAAGAATTTGATGGAGGTAAGGTATACTTGGGTGATGATTCTTATTTAAATAATGTTGTTCATGGTAAGGTTAAAATTAGGTATCCTGATGGTTGAATAAAAAGGGTTAATGGTGTGTTGCATATCACTGGATTAGTATGAAATTTGTTATCTATGAGAAAACTAATAGATGTAGGTTTGCAGGTAGTATTTTTGATGCAGGGTGCAAGATGGTTAGAGGTGCTATGGTGATTGCAAGAGGTGTCAAATATGGCACATTGTATAAGCTTGATGCATGCACTATTGAGTGCAATAGTACTTCTGTGAAAAGCAAGTCTATGGAAGAGGTGAGGGTTTCATCTTCAATAGATGGTCATGGCTTCTAGGTACCCAAGGGTGCCATTTCTTCTGAATCAAAGTTACCTACAAAGAAAACTATGTTATGGCACTGGATACTTGGCCACATTGGAGAAAAGGGTCTAAGGACCTTGAAAAATAAAAACCTTGTTGAAGGGTTATTTGATTGTAATCTTGAATTTGATTTCTATGAGCATTGCATTTATGGAAAAAAAAACTATATTCAGTTTTACTCAAAATCTCATCAATCTTGTGGTGTATTGTATCTTATTCATTCTGATGTGTTTGGTCCTATAGATGTTCCTTTAATTGGAAAATCCACATATTACATTTCATTTATTGATGATTATAGTAGAAGGACATGGTTATATTTTATAAAAAGTAAATATGAAGTTTTCAATCGATTTAAAGAATTTAAAGCAATGGTTGAGTTGCCGATTAGAAAGAAAATAAAATGTTTGAGGACTAATAATGGTGATGAATTTTTCTCTAATGATTTTTATAAATTATGTATATTGTGGTATTCATAGACAAAAGACGGCTTAGTATTCTCTACAACAAAATGGAGATTCAGAAAGAATGAATAGGACACTGATGGAGAAGGCTAGGAGTATGTTGAGTTGTGTTGGTCTAGAATAAAGGTTTTGGGTTGAAGTTGTTGTCACTGCTTGTTACTTGATTAATAGGTCTCCTACATCAACTCTTGTTGATAAGACACCTATAGAGGCATGGTTGGGTCACAAGCCTTCATTAAGACATCTTAGAGTTTTTGGTTGTGAGCCATATGCACATATGCCAAAGGAGAAGAAAACTAAGCTGGAGAACAAGGTTGTGAAATGTATCTTCATTGGATACAGTTAAGGTGTGAAATGATACAAGCTTTAGGAACCTATTGCACAAAAGGTAATATATAGTAGAAATATTATTTTTAGAGAAACTAAGCCTTCTTCTGTTACATTGCAACCAAAAAAAGTAAACAAGAAGATGTGATCCAATTTCCTTCTACACCTGAGAAAGTTGAATTGAGACCCATGGATAGACAAGAAGTTGAGGAGAGCTCATGTAGCTCTGAATCTTCAAAAGAGGAGGAAGTACCTCCAACTCAGCTTGTTTGTAGGTCTACAAGGCATAGACAACCATCTAAAAGTTATTCACCTGATGATTGGAGATGTATTTTTGCTTTGAATACTAACATGGATGAACCTAGATCGATAGAAGAGGCATTAGGTATGAATGATGCAGAATCCTAGAAGATTGTTATGGATGAAGAAATGGAAGCTTTGAAGAAAGTTGAGGAGATCTCATGTAACTTTGAATCTTTAGAAGAGGAGGAAGTACCTCCAAATCAGCTTGTTCGTAGGTCTACAAGGCATAGACAACCATCTGAAAGGTATTCACCTGATGATTGGAGATGTATTTTTTCTTTGAATACTAACATGGCTGAACCCAGATCGGTAGAAGAGGCATTAGGTATGAATGATGCAGAATCCTAGAAGATTGTTATGGATGAAGAAATGAAAGCTTTGTAAAAGAATGATACATGGGATCTTGTACCATTGCCTGAGGGAAGAAAACCTATTGGTTACAAATGGGTGTTCAAGAAAAAGTGGTTCAAATGGAGGTATTAAGAAGTACAAAGCATGGTTGGTTGTGAAAGGTTACTCTCAAGTTGAGGGTGTTGATTATAGTGAGATATTTCATCTTGTTGCAAAACTGACATCCATTAGATTTTTGCTTTCTATTATTGTTGCTTATGATTTAGAGGTTGAGAAAATGGATGTGAAAATTGCTTTCCTCCATGGTGACTTGGAGGATGATATTTATATGACATAGCCAGAGCACTACGTGGTGAAAGGTAAACGTAATTTGGTTTGCAAATTGAAGAAATTTTTGTATGGCCTAAAATAAGAGTCCTAGGATGTGGTACCAGAAATTTGATACATATGTGTTGAGTTTGAGATTTGAGCATTCTAAATCAAATCACTATGTTTATTATAAAATTGATGGTGATTGTTTCATGTTTATTGCATTATATGTTGATGATATGTTATTTATTGGTAAATGGAAAGGAATGATTTTAGAACTGAAATCTCAACTTGCTACTAAATTTGAAATAAAAGACCTTGGTGCAACTAGACATATTCTTGGGATGGAAATTAAAAGAGATAAAGTGAATAGAAAGCTATGGCTTGGCCAAAGCAAGTATGTCAATTCAATTTTACAAAGGTTTGATACGAGGCTGATGCAAGAAGTTGGGTCCACAAAAAGCTCAAAAAGTGGAAGTGTTTTTGTTGTTTTTCAGAATTTTTCACACTTGGACTGAAAATTTGGGGCACTTACACAATGAATCTTAAAGAAAATCAGTAATATGAAATTTAGCATTTTGAATCTAGTTTCCAAATATGTAATTTATTCAAATACCTAGATGATAGAAATTAAATTTTGATAGGGATGTATAAAAACCACTTTTAAAAAGTCTTTTTTTTTACCATACCATGCACGTGTACGGACACCACTTTTTAACCCAAATAAAATTATTTTTCTAATTCCTTTTGGGTAATGAGAGCTAACAACATGAAGATTGATGAGGAAATTTTTTTGTAATTTTTTTTTTAATATTTTTTTTATTGAATTTTTATTGGCCTTAATTGTTGTTTTTAAAAATCAACGTGTACTGACAACATAATTAGACCTAAACTAAACATTTTTTAAATATTTTTTTTTCATTTTGTAGAGAATTTTCTAAAGATTGATACCATATATTTTTTTTACAAGAAACTTTACCAAAAAAAAGTTATTAAAAAAAGCCTAATATTTCAAGCTTAAGGACTAGTTTGCTTAGAAATTAATTAAAAAATAACAAATATAATCCAATATTAATAAAAAAAATTATATTTGAAAACTAGACATCATGTTCTCTAATGGGTTTTAATTTTATAGATTGATTTAGAAAAAATTCCATTAGCCATATTGCTAAAGTTGGACATTCTTCTTCAATCTGCCTTAGTTTTTTAGTTGCAGGTCAAAGGCTAAGGGTTGGATTGCCAAGCCTTTCCCAAGCCTCAAACCAAGGATACAAGTGGGTTGGAGATTCAAATTTTTAATAACGCGTACGCGTTATTAAAACACATACGTGTTATTAAAACACATACGTGTTATTAAAACGTGTACGTGTTATTTAAATAGAACGCATATAATAACACGTGTACATGTTATTTAAATAGAATGCGTATGCATTATATAACATGTATGTGTTATCTATTTACCCGTTGAGTAAAGGGAACACATACACATTCCTAAAATAGAATGCATATGTGTTTTATAATGCGTACGCATTTCTTATTTAGCTATTTTTTCCCAATTTGGAAAATATTGATAAAGCACGTTTTTTCTGCAACATTCTTTTTTTGCAGTACAGTTCGAAAGCGCCATTTTCTACATTTTTTATTGCAATTTTATCTTGTGCTGGGCATCTTCTATTCAAATTGTTGGAAGAGACAAGTACAGGTTGAGTTTTTTGAAGTGGAATCAAGTAAAGAACATTTTACAAGAAGATTTGGAAAAAGAGAACTTTTGGATGTATTCATGATGTTTTTGTACTTCAAAGTTTATAGAAGAAAGGATCTTCATACTACATAGTTTTATTTGAATATTTGAAGGAGAATGCAATTTGAAAATAGGTTAAGAATCATTTTCTTTGTTATCAAAGAGAGTTTGGTAACCATGGGATCAAAGCAAAGGCAAAAAAAAGTGTGAGCACCCATCCTACATTTCATCATGCATTTTGCATCATCTCATTACCTTCTCTAATAAAGTCTCGATGGATCAAGGACTTGTTGGATCTTTTGAAGCAATCATTATTAACGGTCATTCATTCTTTATTCTTCTATCTTCTCTCCATGCTAACCTGGTATCATGACAGTTAACACAAACATCATCAATGCATCCACCCTGCATCCACAAACCATCAGCATACATGCATCTCATAAACATTAGAAATAATCATAAAGCATCCATCAACACAATCATTTGTATATCACATCATACATTTTGTATTAGATCATTTGAGTTGCGATGTATAATATAGATTTGTTATTCTAAGCATCTTAAATTGTTGTGTATCATAAGCATCCATACATTCACATGCATACATCGTCATCATAAAATGCATAGAAAATATACAAAAAGAAATGCATCCACATCATTTGCATCCATAACATCTACATATCATAATCATCCATCCATATCATATTGTGAAAAGATAATGAAAAAGAACATAACATTGCATCCATCCATATCATATAGGCATAAAGTAAATGCATCCATATCATATCATCCATACATAAAATGAAGTGAACAAAATCATAGCATGAATCATCCATATCTGTATCATATGTATATCAAAAAATAAATGTCATGGTACAAAATTTGGATCAGTGTATGTATATCAATGATAAGTACAATATCCACGAGGCTATCAAAAAGGAGCCCATCAATGTATATCTGTGATAAAGAATAGAGAAAAATCAAAAAAATTATATACATAAACAACTAGCCCTGATGGCTGCTACCCTTTCTAGCCTACTTCTCAGGTTGATCCTCTGCTCGAGGACATGCATCACTACAATGTGAAAAATCTGGCTGTTGGAGAACCGCTAGAACATCACGATGGTAATGTTTCTTGTAATATGCATCCTCTTTAACTACCTCTCGATATAAACGTATTGAAATTGTCTAACCTTGAGTTGCCGCCATCATAGTCTCAATTTGTTGGTGTTGAGAAACCTCCTGATCTCTCTCAACAGTCACAGCTTGTACTTTCTACAACACCTAATCTCTCTACGTTGTGACTGCAACCACCTACTGCCGACCTTGGTCTCGCTCAGCAGTAATGACCAAAACCCGCTGGCAGGCCTGATCTCGCTCACCAGTCAATATTTGCACCTACTACTATAGCTATTGTATTTGAGTGTCTCGCGCATCTGGTGGTGGTGGTCCTGGCTGCGGTTGTACATGTACCTGTGGCTAAAACTTTGGTTGTACCTGAGGCTGTTGTCCAACTAGAGGAGCCCCTGAAACCTGTCCATCCTAGTTGTCCTGGCCTCCCTATCCCCTACCTCTCCTCGCTCCTCTACCTCTCGATCTCCCTCTAGGAAGAACACTTGTTGGATCTGTCAAATGTTTGGGAGGAACGAACCAAGCATCATATGTAGGCGTAGTCTAAGTCACTACTTATCCCTAATCATATGCCTAAGGCTAAGCCACCAACTGTTTAAAGCTCTCTATGGTCTCTGGAGCTAGAATGGTCAGTCCCCATGTGGGAACCTCTCTAGTCGATCTCGCAAAAATGGCCCTATATGCATCGTTAGGCCTATCTTGTACATCCCCGAATTGACAAGCCACCTTGTCTGGTAAGTATCTCTCAATGATTATGTGCTCTCGACCCTACATATATCAGGTCTGTCTGGCAGAATATAACTACTGAATTTCATCAAACCATGGCAGCATCTATAGCCATGGGCGTCAGGGGAAAACTATCATGTCATCTATAACTCATCTCCAATACGGGAGCCCAATTTGTCCAGTGTGCCTAAGGGTAATGGTACCTCTATATCTCCAGCCAACGGGATCATCTAGCTCCATGTCTACCATCTGAACAATCAACCAAAGCATGAGAATGTGCTCCCATGCCCAAATGTGTAGCAAAGTCACCCCTACACCAATAGCTCTCCCATCACAATAAACAAAATCATGCAAATAATGATACAAGGAGGCTAGCATCACAGATCCCCATGCAAAAGGAGTCCTCCTGTGTATCTTTTGATGCCATGCCAAGCCCCATCCTGGGATAAATGCTCTACTACACCTATCTAGAGCCACCAAACCCGAAATGATGGATGTGATGATTAGTCTAAAAGTCAACACATGACCTCTGTACAACTCCAAGTCAATCTGTGAGGTAACCAATACAATCTGGTCCATCTGCATAACCTCAAGGCATGTGTTGAATCCAACATCGGTATCATAAATCACGCGATCACTGTGAATCAACAAATGAAAAATTTTCCAAACGTCCTCCAAAGTAACTATCACCTCGTCTGTTGGAAGGTGGAAGGATGAGGTCTCACTGTGCCATCTCTCGCACAGAGTTGTCATCATCGCTAGATGTGTCCAAATCACAAGCGCATATGCAATGTACCACAAACCGATCTCCCCCAGGTGCTCCTGGCATAACTCAGAAAAATCACCTAATCTCTCTAATACAGTGGGCATATGCTCCCTCGACATCAATGGTGGGAAGACCTCCTACATCCACGAAGCGCACACTATCAGGAAATCATCAAAATTTGACATTATTCAAAATTTCTGACTTAGAAATCGCAATAGCGTCTCTATATTCAAATTTCAAATTGAAAAGTACATTGCCAAACAAGTTGGTGTCGTGATTTAACTTCTAGCCTACCCTAACCCTAATTTCTAAATTGGCAAGTGTGTCGCCAAATAAGAATGTGTCACCATTTAAAATTAGAAACCCTAATTTTAAATCATGAAAAGCATTGCTATATAAATATGTGTCACTATAATTGATCTGGGTGTCGCTATATAGCGACACTACCAGAATTTGAACTTTAAAGTGTAATAAATGCATCAAAAATTCAAATTTCAAATCAGGTTTTGAATTACATATCGGTGGTCTCGTGCCATCAAACCCAGTCGAACATGTGCCTAGGAAGCTCTCGGTGTGCCATTTCGTCAAAGGTTCAAATCTCAAATCGCAAGAATTCCTTAAGGTGTGAATGCACAAATGAATTGAAAATGACCCTTCTTGGCCTATTTAAGCTAGAAAATTAGGGATTTTTTGCCCTAATTTAACCTTAAAGATGGGGTTTATTATCATTTTCACCACTTTTTCCAATCTGAACCTAATTTTGCATCATTTTTTGCATTTTTGGCATTATTCTTGTATCCCAAAGGCTTTATGGACCCTTGGGGCAACTTTTAACCTTTATCGAGAAATCAACCCAAAATTCAAAATTTTCGCCCGATTTCTTGAGGGGGCAGGGAGTCAGTTTTATCCTTTTGTTGGGGCATCTAAAAAAAATCATAATTTTTTTTTTTTTTTGATTTAGGCAGTAGTTTTTATCTGAAAAGCATTATTCTTTGAACCGAAGTAGCAGGTACCTCGCTTCAAAGAGGGGAAAAATGTAGACACTAAAAAATGTCCTAATTGATATCATACACTTAAAAAAAAATTACTAACATCATTTCCTCTTTAACTCATCCTCTTTTCACTTAATTGATTTAATTAGCCTAGCTAATAAGTTAATTACATCATTTTCATCTATTTGCCTAATTAATTTGAACTGGTTTAATTCACCCCTTTTCACGCTAGCATTTCATCTCATTAAATTAAATAAATCAAAATATTTAATTTAATTCCCTAAGTCATCTTATTTAATTAAATAACCCTAAGTTATTTAATTAAATATCATTTCATCTTTCCCACATTTATTAAATCGTCTAATTTACTAAATATCACTTTAATTCTTCTAATCCCCTAATTGCATAAGTTAAATCTTGTTTAATTAGCAATTAAACTAATTTTCCTCTAAGCAAAGGGAATATTCCCATGGAATATTCCTTATCCCCTTTTAGCATAATTAAAAATTTGTTTTAATTTGTAAATTACCTTTTTTCCTCAACCAAAGGAATATTCTAAGGAATGTTCTCTCTCATCCAATCAACTCACTTGGCTTCTTGAACAAGCTAAACCTTCAACCTTTTGAGCAAGTTACCTTTGACCTATGTGAGCAAGTCAAAAGTGTGTTTGTTTGAAGCAAGTGTGAGCCCTTGATTAAATCTCATCATGCATTCTCATCCATTGATGAGAATCCATGATCCATGCCTCTCATCCCCTTCATCTTGGACCGTTGATTAATATTTTTGATCTCAACCCTTCATTCCTCATTTGCTCTCCTATAAATAGATCACTATTTGGAGACAAATGGATCCATCTTTCAATTGCAAACTTATGCTATTGAATTCACTTGTATCCATACTCTCATATTTACTCACTTTTTAGCTTATTCTAGTTCATTTTCATTGCATAATAGCTTAGAGAATCCATTAATGACTTACATGCATCCATCTTAGCTTGTTTATAAATTAGGGTTTTGAATCTTTTAGCTTAGAATTAGCTTAGCATTTGTATATCTTCATCATTTAGCATAAAATCAGGGTAACTTAGCTTGCATCATGTTCATTTTTAGAATAAACTAGGTTTTCATACATCAATCACAATGGTTTCATCAATTCTCTTCCATAGAATCGATTGAAACAGGCTCACTAATCACGGGATTGGGAAAGGGTCATTGTTCCACATCAACACGACACCAATTCCACAACGGGATAAGTTTTAGATGGATTAGAGTAGATGTTTTAAAATATTTCATAATTTAGTATGTTAGGTTTTGATAAGTGTTTAGTTTCAATTTCATTTGAATGATCTTATTGAGATTTGAGTATTAGTGGCTCCATTATGTTTTGATTCTTCATGGATCAAGCATAACTTAGCCAATACTGATATCCTTGTCTCACAATGACACCCGAAGAAATTCAAGCAAATAAAGAAATGGAGGCACAAAGACAAAGGGATAGAAGAGAAAGGGTTCGTCAAATGAAAAATTTGGAAGCATCTAGTTCCATGAATGTTGAAGAGGAAGACATGAATGATGAGATGAATGTAGATGATGCAAATGTGGAGATGGTGAATATGGAGGAAAATACAATTATGGAGACAAACCCAACTATGCCTTCAACTTCAACTTTGAATGATATGGAAATAGCACCTATGCAAACAACTTCAGGTATGTCTTTAAATCCACCTGCCAATGATATGGAAAATGCACCTATTCAAACAATTTATCTAGGTATGTCTTCAAACCCAAGTCTTGATAATATTGATCTTACTTATTTACAGGAAGTTGGATACACTATTGATGATGTCAATAATTCTAGGGTTGAAATAATGCAAAAACAAAAAACTAATGAAATATCTTATAAGAATGCAAATGAGAATGAAATCCCTTTTATGTTTGAAAATGAAAATGAAACCCCTTGTGTGAATGAAAATGAAACCCCTTGTATGGATGAATATGATTTTTTTTTTTTTACAATTGACAAATATGTGCTAGATAACCTTCCCGGTAAAGTATCTTGGAGACAAATGAGAACTTATGGAAATAGAATATATAAAATGTTTTTTAATAGAAAGAAATTAGGATTTCAATGTCAACTCATGATGCAATTGATGAGAATGTTGAAAATGATAAAAGTGATGAAAAAATTAGGCATTTTTCTAAAACCAAAAAAGAAAGATGATTCAATAGAACAAGTCATATCTAGTGTTGCTAATGCTATTGATTGTATAGGTAAGAAAAGTTGATCTAAAGATAAGAATGCAACTCATTGTGCAATAACAGCTACTCTAGTTAATAAAGAAACTTCAACTAAAAGAATGTTAAGTAAGATTAGTAAATGTATAAAAGTAAATCCTAAAACTCTGATAAGAGCTGCTAAAAGAAGAGAAAGTATTGAAAAGGATCCAATTAATCAATGTTGGAGTTTTAGTGGTAGACTCCTAAGATTAGACATGAAATTAACTAATGAAATTAAATCTTTAATAAAAAAAATTGGCATCATAATACAAGAGTATCACCTAACATTAGAGATGTCTTAAAATTAAGGGTGGGTTCCAAAATTTGTGAACCTCATCCAAAGCATCTCTTAGATATGACTCAAACTGAATTATATAAAAAAAATTTAGAGGGTTCAATCTTACCATTTAATATTAGCATAAGTCAAAGATCATTCGAAAAGTGAAACCTTGGTATGTTAGAATTAATAAACAATGAATCTCTTGTTGTTGTAAGACTCATGTACAATTTCGTTATTATTATGACTTTTTTCGATATATACGATGCACTTTGCATGCTAACCAAATTATGTAGGACATTTGTGGTATTAATATGCCACCTGAAACAATCAAAGATTTTATAGCAGGTTTGTTTTGTGAACCCTCTAATGGAAACTTATTTTATTTAAAAGCGTGTATTTCTAGAGATTGCGATAGATGTGGTAACTTTTCACTATTAGGAGAATGCATGCATGAAAGTAGTTAAGACGAATTTGGACAACAATTAGTGGATGTAAAAAAATTTAAAATGTTGAGTATTCCTTAAAATATGGAAAATTTGGAAAACGTTGTGAGCTAATTGTGGAAAAATTTAGTGTGCACACATTTATTAAATAATTTAAAGATAAGATTGTACATGAATATGTTAAACACTCTCAGTATGCTCATTGGCTTGATAAATAAATTTTTTTATGTAAAAGCGCATTCCCAATTGGAATTATATTGTCAGTTGTTGATTTTGTCAAAAATTATACTCTTGCTCCACAAGAAGAAATTCAATCACAACATTATAATTTAGTGCAAGTAGCTATATTTGTTCATATTGTTTATAGACATGCAGATGATAGTAAAGAAAATAATAGAAATTTTTTGAGAGAGTACCATTTTTATGTAAGTGATAATTGATTACATTCATCTGAGTTTGTTCAATATTGTTTTGATATATTTTATAAAAATTTAAAAGAGAGGAATTCAAATGAGATAACATTTCATATGGTTGGATAATTTCACGGGTCAATTCAAGAATGCTAGAATGTTTTATTGGTTGTGTAGAGTTCATAAGGAAAATAATATCCAGCACATGTGGAGTTTTTTTGAAGCTAGACATGGTAAGGGAGAACACGATGGAGCAGGTGCATGTGTGAAAACAGCTCTTGCTAGAGAGCAACTAAAATTTGAAGATGCTACTAAATTCATAGATGCATGTGCAATTGTAGATTGGTGCAATACCAAATTATCTACAAGAACAAGTGAGAGCTCAATAATTTGATGCTTATTTTGGATAGTTGAAGAAAATGATATTTTTTCTCGACAAGATTGTGAAACAATTAATGGATCTGCAAAATGGCATTCATTTAAGAGTTTGAATGCAAACACATGGATAATATGGACAAGAGAGCTAGCATGCTTTTGTCAATTTTGTATTGCAGGTGATTGGGAGGTGTGTGAAAATACATAATGGTTCAAACAATGGCAACAAAGAGTCTTAACACCTACATTGACACATGTTCAACATGGAACAACAATTGAAGATAATCAAGTGTTCGCATCAAATGATTATGACCATGTTTCAGATCTTGTACAAGAAGGTACATTAAATTGAATTGAATTTTATATGTATGCATGTTTATATGTGAATTAAATATAAGTCACTCTTTATTGAATTTTTTATTTATTTTGCAAGACATGTGCATGTTGTTGTTGCACCTGAGGGGAATGAAGAGGAGATGGAGTATTGGTTGGCTAGATGTGTTGAGAGAAAACATAAGTTGGTACATCCTAGAGTGGATGATGACAACTTTGAGTATCCAACTGGTTCAATGGTTGTTGTTGGAACCTGGCTTTGAAAATATTTGATAAGAAAGAATGGATTGCATGCATTTGAATTTTATGAAAGACACAAGAAGATTATACATTATTCACATTTGATTTTGGCAACCAATATAAAAATGGTTAGATATCAAGGGAGGCCTACTAATAAATTTTTATGGACACTTTCAATGGATGATCATGAGACAATCATAGATGCATTACAAAAAAGAGAGGATGCAGATGGTACAACAAAGTAAATAAATATTGGTAAGTATATAGTTGTATATATATTTAATTGATAGTCGATATGTAGTTGAAAATTTATCACATATACATGTCTATATATATTTGTCTTTAGTCATTTCCTAATTAAATTTTTATATCATTTTTTGTTTCAAGTCTCCCAAAACTAGATGCATTACAAAAAAAAAAGAGGACATGCATATATATTACAATGGAATTTGAATCTAGAGACAAGTAACTATATATAGTTCTAGATACATTTAATTGATAGTATAAATATAAAACTAAATAATTCATTGTCATTTTATAAAAATTTATAATTGATTTCATATCCCCTTAAGCCATTCTCTTAGGACCCCTTAAGCCATCCTCTTATGTACCATTAATCCATCCTCTTGCATCCCCTTAAGTCTCTCTATTAATTCCCCTTAATCCATCCTCTTGCATCCCCTTAAGTCACTCTCTCAACACCCCTTAAGCCATCCTCTTAGGACCCCTTAAGCCATATCCACATATATCTACCCTTAATCCATCCACTTGCATCCCCTTAAGTCACTCTCTCAACACCCCTTAAGCCATCCTCTTAGGACCCCTTAATCCATATCCTCATATATCTACCCTTAATCCATCCACTTGCATCCCCTTAAGTCACTCTCTCAACACCCCTTAAGCCATCCTCTTAGGACCCCTTAAATCATATCCTTGTATATCTACCCTTAATCCATCCTCTTGCATCCCCTTAAGTCTCTCAATTAATTCCCCTTAAAGCATCCTCTTAGGGTTCATCTCCTAGGTTTTAGGTCATATGGTTTAGGGTTTAGGGTTTCTAGGGTACATGAGATGCTTA
Source organism: Sequoia sempervirens (assembly GCA_007258455.2). Taxonomy (NCBI): domain Eukaryota; kingdom Viridiplantae; phylum Streptophyta; class Pinopsida; order Cupressales; family Cupressaceae; genus Sequoia; species Sequoia sempervirens. The sequence continues at coordinate 120,788,431 of VDFB02379711.1, forward strand.
GAATAAAAAATCTATATGGGTTAATGGTTTAGGGTTCATCTCCTAGGCTTTAGGTCCTATGGTTTATGGTTTACAATTTCTAGGTTTCATGAGATGCGTAGAATAACAAATCTATATGGGTTTAAAGGGTTTAGGGTTCATCTACTAGGCTTTAGGTCCTATGGTTTAGGGTTTAGGGTTTCTATGGTCCATGAGATGCTTAGAATAATATATCTATATGGTTTAATGGTTTAGGGTCCATATCTTAGGCTTTAGGTCCTATGGTTTAGGGTTTATGGTTTCAAGGTTTCATGAGATGCTTAGAATAAAAAATCTATATGGGTTTAAAGGGTTTAGGGTTCATCTGCTAGGCTTTAGGTCCTATGGTTTAGGGTTTAGGGTTTCTAGGGTTCATGAGATGCTTATAATAACAAATCTATATGGGTTAATGATTTAGGGTTCATTTTCTAGGCTTTAGGTCTTATGGTTTAGGGTTTAGGGTTTCTAGGGTTCATGAGATGCTTAGAATAACAAATTTGTATGGGTTAATGGTTTAGGGTTCATCTCCTAGGCTTTAGGTCCTATGGTTTAGGGTTTAGGGTTTCTAGAGTTCATGAGATGCTTAGAATAACAGATCTATATGGGTTAATGGTTTAGGGTTCATCTCCTAGGCTTTAGGTCCTATGGTTTAGAGTTTAGGGTTTCTAGGGTTCATGAGATGCTTAGAATAACATATCTATATGGGTTAATGGTTTAGGGTTCATCTCCTAGGCTTTATGTCATATGGTTTAGGGTTTAAGGTTTCTAACTTTCATGAGATGCTTAGAATAACAAATCTATATGGGTTTAAAGGGTTTAGGGTTCATTTGGTAGGCTTTAGGTCCTATGGTTTAGGGTTTAGGGTTTCTAGAGTTCATGGGATGCTTAGAATAACAAATCTATATGGGTTAATGGTTTAGGTTTTATCTCCTAGGCTTTAGGTCCTATGGTTTAGGGTTTATGGTTTCTAGGTTTCATGAGATGCTTAGAATAGCAAATCTATATGGGTTTAAAGGGTTTAGGGTTCATCTTCTAGGCTTTAGGTCCTATGGTTTAGGGTTTATGGTTTCTAGGGTTCATGAGATGCTTAGAATAACATATCTATATGGGTTAATGGTTTAGGGGTTCATCTCTCAGGCCTTAGGTCCTATGGTTTAGGGTTTACGGTTTCTAGGTTTCATGAGATGCTTAGAATAAAAAATCTATACGAGTTTAAAGGGTTTAGGGTTCATCTGTTAGGCTTTAGGTCCTATTTTTTAGGGTTTAGGGTTTCTAGGGTTCATGAGATGCTTAGAATAATAGATATATATGGGTTAATGGTTTAGGGTTCATCTCCTAGGCTTTAGGTCCTATAGTTTAGGGTTTACGGTTTCTAGGTTTCAAGAGATGCTTAGAATAAAAAATCTATATGGGTTTAAAGGGTTTAGGGTTCATCTGCTAGGCTTTAGGTCCTATGGTTTAGGGTTTAGGCTTTCTAGGGTTCATGAGATGCTTAGAATAACATATCTATATGGGTTAATAGTTTACGGTTCATCTCCTAGGCTTTAGGTCCTATGGTTTAGGGTTTATGATTTCTAGGTTTCATGAGATGCTTAGAATAACAAATCTATATGGGTTTAAAGGGTTTAGGGTTTCTAGGGTTCATGAGATGCTTAATCCCTTTAATTCATTCTCTTAACTCCCCTTAATCCACCCTCTTACATCCCTTTAAGTCATTCTCTCAACTCCCCTTAATCCAACCTCTTACATCCCTTTAAGTCATTATATCAACTCCCCTTAATCCACCCTCTTACATCCCTTTAATTCATTCTATCAACTCCCCTTAATCCACCCTCTTGCATCCCCTTAAGCCATCCTCTTAAAGGACCCTTAAGTCATATCCCCTTACATCCCATTAATCGACCCTCTTGCATCCCTTAAGTCACTCTCATAATTCCCCTTAAGCTATCCTCTTGAAACAATTAGGGTTTCTAGGGTTCATGAGATGCTTAGAATAACAAATATATATGTGTTAATGGTTTAGGGTTCATCTCCTAGGCTTTAGGTCCTATGGTTTAGGGTTTAGGGTTTCTAGGGTTCATGAGATGCTTAATCCCTTTAAGTCATTCTCTCAACTCCCCTTAATCCACCCTCTTACATCCCTTTAAGTCATTCTATCAACTCCCCTTAATCCACCCTCTTACATCCCTTTAAGTCATTCTATCAACTCCCCTTAATCCACCCTCTTGCATCCCCTTAAGCCATCCTCTTAAAGGACCCTTAATTCATATCCTTACATCCCCTTAATCAACCCTCTTGCATCCCTTAAGTCACTCTCATAATTCCCCTTAAGCCATCCTCTTGAAAAAATTAGGGTTTCTAGGGTTCATGAGATTCTTAGAATAACAAATCATATGGGTTAATGGTTTAGGGTTCATCTCCTAGGCTTTAGGTCCTATGGTTTAGGGTTTAGGGTTTCTAGGGTTCATGAGATGATTAATCCATTTAATTCATTCTCTCAACTCCCGTTAATCCACCCTCTTACATCCCTTTAAGTCATTCTATCAAATCCCCTTAATCCACCCTCTTACATCCCTTTAAGTAATTCTATCAACTCCCCTTAATACATCCTCTTGCATCCCCTTAATCCATCCTCTTAAAGGACCCTTAAGTTATATCCCCTTACATCCCCTTAATCAACCCTCTTGCATCCCTTAAGTTACTCTCATAATTCCCCTTAATCCATCCTCTTAGGACCCATTAAGCCATATCCTAGGGTTCATGACATGCATCCCCTTAATCCACCCTCTTACATCCCTTTAAGTCATTCTATCAACTCCCCTTAATCCACCCTCTTGCATCCCTTTAAGTAATTATATTAACTCCCCTTAATCCACCCTCTTTCATCCCCTTAAGTCATTCTCTTAGCTCCCCTTAATAAATTCTCTTAGGACCCCTTAAGCTATATCCTCTTAGGTCCCCTTAATCCATCCTATGGCAAACATCACTTGAATTTGTAAGTAATTTATAAGATCCAATTTTCTAACTTTTACTATATATTTTTCTTTTCTCACATGAACTAATTAAAAGACTCATAAAAACTATAGTTACTTTACTTACATAAATTATTTTTGCAAGTTCTCATCAAGTCGTTCTACCATGTGATTGTCACTGTAAAAAAAATTTATGAAGAGACTATGTAAATATCAATTTGTGGTCTTGACTTAAAAGTTGATAAGCTTTAATTGTATCTACATGCACACATATGTTTCATCATGTTATATAGTTGTATTAAACATCAATATACATTATATATTTTTGTTCAATGTATGAACTTCAATGAACTTATTAGTCACTTTTTAAATAACTTGTTCCAATTTTATTTTATACAAATCATGTCTTGTATTTACCACATTTTATATAATTGTTCAATTGTATAGATTATACATTTTATACATACAAGGAGATAGATTTTTGCTCAGTGATTCAAACATTTGCTAGAATTGGAAAATAGTTAAAATTACCCACCCTTAATTTATTATGAATATGATATAAACTATTTAAGGAATGTTTTAATTTTCCACCTAACCATGTGATAATTATATATATGAAATGTGATTCTAGATAAGAATTTATATAGTGCATATTACTTGAAAATTAGATAAAATATCTATACATACATGAGTGCATATAATCATCAAAATGAACATAACATGATCATAATTGAGTGCATATATATAATCATCATATTAAAGTCAACTGATATAAATAAACAAAAACATGATCATATTAATCGATATAATGTATGTGAAATGTTCCATGAAATAACATGTTCAAAATGTATAGGTCAAGTACAACACATATATTTAAATAAAACTAGAGATCTATAGTCCATAAAATTTTAAACCATCTAACTATCAGGGCAATCAGTCAAATCAAGTCTCCTCTTTGCTCCACGTGGACTAGATGTACCTATATCATCCTGTAAAAGAGTACAAGAAACTTGAAATTATATTTAAAGTTATTTAGAAATTTTGATATAATTTAACATATAAACTTGAAAATATAAACTTGATAAAAATAAAGTTAATTAAATATCTAGTAAATACAGTAAAAATGATTTTTAGTATGCATAAATTACCATATGATCATGTGAATCTATTGGCACATTTTGTTTAATGGGTAGCATAAATGTCAATTGAGAAGGTCCAAATGCTTGATCTACTATATCTTGCATATTCATATAAAGCAAACAATATGTTAAAACCTCGAATATATATATTTAAAAGATCCCTAAAAATTGTATAGGAGATTTAGTAAAGTTTACAACCTCGAATGATATGACCTCATGATCACGCACCTGAGATTTCCCATGAATAAATGTTGACAATGTCTCGGGTGCACCCGACATGGGTATCACATGAAATCCTTGCATATAGATACAACAATGTATAGATCATCCACACCTGAGTACAAATTCAAATTAAATTAGATCTATGATGTGTATTTAATTTAAACTTAACAAACTTTTGAAAGCATGCACCTGAGTTGATGACGACTCAGGAGTGCTCACCAAAACTTGTGGTTGGTTGGTACTCGTTATCACATGATCTCCCTGCATCTAGATATAATGTATCATTTCACACATGTGTACAAATTAAAATTAAATTATATATGTCCACAAAAATTAAAATATATATTGATTTGTACTTGACCAAAAGGTGAGCCCAAATCTACAACACTCAACATACAAACATGACCATATTGAGATTCAAGCATCATGTGATCATGCATATACACCGAAAACTTCTTGAATTAATATTATACTATATATATATAATTTGATGTTATTATTTACATTAATTTTGCACATTTCAAACAAATTATTTAAATGTGCCTAAGTTCAAAAGATGAACATACCTATGTAGGATGATCCTCATAATATAGTAAATTCATATATGACTCTGTCTTAGATGCATGTGGGTCACCTGAAGTGGATGCCTGAGTATGCCCATAGCCTGAGCCTCCATGCTCTCTATTTCCCACTTCATCTGCCACATGTGTAGTCTGACGAGTGAGATGTCCTGAAAGAGAACTCAATGCTCCTAATGTCGACAACATCGTCTACTGCTGAAATGCAGTGGGAACACTAGGAGAAGGAGGAGCAACAATAGTAGCAATTGAAAAACATCGTTGAGGATCGACACGTGCTCCTAATCTATGTTGGGGCATGCCAGGCCTAGCTCCCTAAAATGACCTCATATCAAAATAGTTCGGTTTTAAACCCAACTCAAAATCGACCCATAACTTTCTCAAAAAGTATAGGGGAACCTCACAATTTCCATGTGGTGGAGTATCAAACACCATCCACCATCTATCCCAAAAATTTGCAGCTATATGTGGGTTCCTACACCATTTAATTAAAATTCATTTTTTGGTGGATGGAATTGGTTCATTTATTTGGGGGCTAAAAAAATGTTAGCAAATGGCTTGTTTGGTAATTTTAAGGTCATTAATTTCTTTATAGGATAATCCATCTACATAAAATTGTCTCCTCTCTTCTCTCCATTGATGGAACCTATTTAGGTCCGCATCAATAGATTGAACAAAATTGAACCCTCTACCCTTAAACCCTAAACCCTTAAACCATCTACCCTCTACCCTTAACCCTCTACCCTCTACCCTCAACCCTAAACCCTCAACCCTCTCTCTATATATATATATATATACACTAACTCATTTAGCTACAAAATCCGACGAAATATGTATAATTTGATGTATCGTCAGGTGCTTGTAAAATTTGATGTGTAATTTTCAATTTTTTGAAAGTTTATCCCCGATGGTCGTTGAAATGTTAGCTATCATTTTCATCGAATTTTTGACAAACATGAAAAATAGAAAAAAATCAAATTGTGGCCGACATAAAGAAAAGTGAGTTTGCGCCTAATTTATTGCGACAGTGTTTTGCTCTACTTGAGACAGTTTGTAGAGAACTAAGGATGATTTTCTTGGGAAAAATCAGAAAAAATTCAAGAAGATGTCGCTAGGTTGAGGGTAGTCATTGTCTTTTTGCAGAATTCAATTGTGAAGTCAAATTTGTAGTTCCAGATTTGAAAATCATATTTTAAAGCAACATCTCATTAGATTTCATTTTTAGAGGTTTAGGGTTTTGAGAATTTCATGTCCAGATTTTGTTGTGTGGAATCACCATAAGATCACAACCAAGGAACATATTCTTGTGACTATAATTATGTGATCCATAACTCTATTGATCATGTGGCATAGTTATGCTATAACAAATATAGGATGCATTCATGTGTGACCCAAGTTTAATGTGGCTATGTTGTGATAGAAATGGAGGCACTCATATAATGTAGTTAATTCAAGTTGTATAATGTAGGTGTCAATCATCATTGGGTGCATTCAGGTTGTCTCAAGTTTAACAGGTTAGGATGTAATTATAGCATGATCGAAGAGTGATTACCTCTTGCTATAATAAAGAGCCTATAACTCTGGTTGATATGCAGAGTGGTTGTGTTATATCAATTATGTAGTGCATTCAAGCACAACCCATGTTTAATGGGCTATTCTAGAGAGTGATCAAGATTTTCTAAACCTTATGAATGTTACTTGACATATATTTGCATAATCTCAAATTCCTTCAGAGGCTTTTGAAGTATCAATGTATCCTATATAGGGTTTAGAATGATTTCTTTTAATTAAAAAATAAATAAATGATGTATTTCCCTGTAATTAGATAATGTGGAGATCTCCTAAATCTGCCCCAGCACACTATCCTCTTTGGCACTGTATTCATTACTCCAACTACTAGGGTTTTGCATGTGACATCTTTAATATCTTCATGACTATGGCTTTTAAATAGATCTCAGTCTTTGCTTTAATCCTTTTCATGGTAACCCTTGATTTCCATAATCCACCTTCAATCTCTTCTAAGAACGGTGTCTTAAGCTAGACTGCATAGTATGCATATAAAGCAAGTCCTTCATACCTGCCATTGTTCCAAACCACCATTCACTGCCTTGCTTAAAATGTTGCCTCCATAATCACAATACATGTTTTAAAATCATGGTTGCCAGTGATTGACCATTAAGGTCACCACTTTCATCATGAAGATACAATGAGATTTTTGTCTTCAAACTCAAGGCATTATGCAAGATAACATTGTGAATTGTTTGTTGTGTACGATTTGATTTTCTTGCACATTTAATGCTTTGCTAACTTCCTTTAAGACTGGGTATTACACCCTCAGTACAATCTCAAACAGCTCACTCACTATCACTTGAAGATTCTTTCATGAACATCCTTCTATAAAATCAAACTATGCCCTATAGACTACCTACTTACTATAGGGGACTCATTGTTTCATGGTATTGTAGTTCTTAAGATCCTTCAACCTTATTGACACTACTTCACAGTCCACAAGGTATTATTCACTATTCTCCCATCTTTGATGAGTCTCAAAACACTGCTCAAACATGCAATCCACTACCTCCATTATACATTAATGGCTAAGAAGAAACATTGAACCTATGATTACCACTGTTACTTCATTTGGACAGCCATTCCCTAATTGCATTTTCCTTGTCTAACACTACCAAAAGCATTTGAAAAACCCTTAAGGTCAGCAAGGGGGTAAGGAAACTCACTGTTAAAATCTCCACTTTACTATGCAAGGTTTGAGATTTATTATCTTGTCACTGCTCAGCCTCTTTTTGACTATCACATCTCAAGTGACTGTCATTCTTCTTACCGTAGATTGCATTTACAAATGTCACTAAGCTACATAGTGTGCTTGTTATTGGCTACAATCTTTAGATTGCAAGATTTTGTTATTACCTACAATGTCTCAATCTTTCTGGTATTGCAACCTCACTAATCCGCTATAGTTATTGTTTATGTTTCTACGAGGCCTAGGGTTTGTACCCTAATCATGCTCTTACCAATGCTTCTTCTTTTTTTTATTAGGCTCTCCTCAATGTTGAGGGCCCTAGGGATAAGCTCTCCATAAGAAGTGACACATTACATCTTTAACTAACAGGATAAATCCGTATTGACATTAGCAATGATGATTCTAACTTGTTGCTCCTTAGGAATGGGTCACTTGCTCTTACTAGCTCACTACCTCCATCGTTGTTGAAATTTGCGATCAAGTTCAATATCTCATTTTAGGAGTCTTAATCTATTGGAAAATCATAGTAAAATCAGAATTTAATAAGTTTGCACTATCATTTTGAAGTGATTTGGGGTCATTAACTCTGTGACTATCTTCTTTGCAAGGTGGCTGTAATGCCAAATTTTTGGTGTAAAATATCGTAATTATTAGATTTTGTTACCTGTCTATGAATAAAAATTATTGGAGTGTGAGTTTGATATTTTTGAAGATCTAAATAGTCAAGCTTGGTAAAGAAAAATCATGTCAGATAATATTAGTCCAGAAAAAAATGAAGAGACACTCGATAGATTGTGGGCTAGATTGAAAAGAAAGGGTGATGGGAAATGTTATTGTCCTTGCAATAATTGCAAGGGCTTAAAGATGAGACGACTTTTAATCACAACAGCTGAGAAACATTGTAGGCAGCATGGTCACGTTGAAGGGGGCATGATTATCTTCCATTGGTAAGTTATTCATTATATGTGTTTATATTGATTGAATTTGTAAATGTTTATACTGTTTAACATTTTATATATATATAAAAATCACTTGATCATGATCATGTTTATTTGTGTCTATCATTATTATAAAGGTGGAAGTACCCTAGGGCGTATGATATGGATTATCACGCCCATTAATGGTTTTGCAAGCTGACCAACATGAGCAAGTGAATATCGAAGATGAAGTTAATGATCCTAAGGAAGAAGATGATCATGTGCCAGAAAACACAGTTGAAGATGATGGTACAGATACATTGATCCATGACACATTTAGTGGCAGAGTTGATCATGATGATCAAGATGACTTTGATGATGTTCATGATTTACCTGTACTTGAGAAGGAATACGAGCCCCTTTATGAAGGCTCCCAAACAACTCTTCTCTCTGTTGTATTGTTGTTGTTGAACTTGAAGGTTATGAATGGTTTATCAAACATAGCAATCTCATGAATGTTAAGGTATGTCATATATATCATCTTTTTTCATCTATTTTAATTGTTGTTAGTTCATCACTAGTAAATAAAGGATGAAATATGTACCATTAATATTCTTTATATTAACAAATTATTTTTTGTTGTAGATTGATTGGCGAATTTTTTTACCACCATCAAATATTTTACCTCGCTCATACCAAGATTTATGTTCCATTATGAAAGATATCAGAATGGAGTATCAAGTAATAGATGCATGTCTCAATGATCATATTATATATCATAAACAACAAGAATTTGCAACAGAATTCCTAGAATGTCATATCGGTAGATATCGAACAAATCAAACCAATGCAAGGTGCCTCACAAGGTTCTTCGTTATATTCTCACATTCCAATGCATGCAAACGATTATTTAGGTGTAAAAGCTTTTTAAATTTCAATTTATGGATTACCATGCAATCAATAGAAGTGGAGATGATATTCTTCGAATTCCTACAGATGGTTATGCATTTAAGGACATGGAGGAAAAATGGCCACACTTTAAAGAAGAACCTTGTAATCTCAAGCTTTCATTGGCAGCGGACGGTGTCAATCCATTTGGAGAGATGAGATCTATTTACTCGGTGTGGCCTATTTTTGTGATCAACAATAACATTCCTCCATGAATGTCAATAAATAGGGAGCACATAATGTTGTAAATGATTACCCCAAGTATATTTGTTTATACCAATTTCATTAAATATAGTAGCATCTCATTTGTCTTCATTTGTTGCATAATGACTTATTATTTTTTCATTCAATAGTCATGTACATTAATTTATATATATTGCAGTAAAATGGTTATAATAATTATGTAATGTTTATGTTCATTCAACTAGGTAAGTACCAAGTTAAAGATATGAATGTATATATTGAGCCTCTTATCAACGAGTTACTAAAATTATGGAATGGCGTCACTATGTATGACGTTTCGAGACCAATATGACAAAGACAATTTCAATTCCATGCAATGCTTGTATGGACAATTCATGATGCCCCAGGGCTAACACATTTTTGTGGTATGTTATAACG